>CM055756.1:44469-641969 GCA_029465975.1 Dallia pectoralis
TCTCTGTTTACACGTTAGCATGTTAGCTAGCGTTAGCGCGCTAGCTAGCGCGTTAGCATGTTAGCTAGCGTTAGCATGTTAGCTAGCGTTAGCGCGCTAGCTAGCGTTAGCTACTACTGTAGTAATGAGTAATGACTGATAGGTTTAACACATTGTAAACTATGGTGCTTGCAGCAGTAGTGTGTAGTCATGAGCAATGACTGATAGGTTTAACACATTGGATACTATCTTGCATGCAGCAGCAGTGTGTATTCATGAGTATTGACTGATAGGTTTAACCCATTGCATACTATGGTGCATGCAGCAGCAGTGTGTATTCATGAGTAATGACTGATAGGTTTAACACATTTGTATACTATGGTGATTTAACACATTGTATACTATGGTGCATGTAGCAGCAGTGTGTATTCATGTGTAATGACTGATATGTTTAACACATTGTATACTATGGTGCATGTAGCAGCAGTGTGTATTCATGTGTAATGACTGATATGTTTAACACATTGTATACTATGGTGCATGTAGCAGCAGTGTGTATTCATGTGTAATGACTGATATGTTTAACACATTGTATACTATGGTGCTTACAGCAGTGTGTATTCATGAGTAATGACTGATAGGTTTAACACATTGTATACTATTGTGCATGCAGCAGCAGTGTGTATTCATGAGTAATGACTGATAGGTTTAACACATTGTATACTATTGTGCATGCAGCAGCAGTGTGTATTCATGAGTATTGACTGATAGGTTTAACACATCACATACTATGGTGCTTGCAGCAGTAGTGTGTATTCATGAGTAATGACTGATAGGTTTAACACATTGTATACTATTGTGCATGCAGCAGCAGTGTGTATTCATGAGTATTGACTGATAGGTTTAACACATCACATACTATGGTGCTTGCAGCAGTAGTGTGTATTCATGAGTAATGACTGATAGGTTTAACACATTGCATACTATGGCGCAGCAGCAGCAGTGTCACCTCAGTTTGGCAGTTGATATCAGTACGACTACGGGTGGCCGCAAGCACACATCATCACAATTTCTGCAGAAATTGTACGCTATCTAGTTATTATTATTATTATTATATCAATTTTGTCCCCGCCTACTCCTCCCACAGTTTTTGCATTAGATGGACAAAAAAGGTGTCAAAATGTGCGTCCCGAACTCTTTTTAGTTGGCATTGTTTTGTAGAAGGTTTCGTTATGTAGTTTACGAAATATTAACGATAATGTCGCTAATTAATCCCCATTGAAATACATTGACGGAATCTTCAAAACTAGAGTGTGAGAGCCCATTCAGCAGAAAATGTAGAGAACATTTGTAAACTGCTACTGCTGCCTGAGTTTCAACCCTTTACACACAAATGGCATATCAAAACGTTCATCTATTTGTGCTGTCACTCACAATGTTCAAATATAAGCTGTAACATATATATTTATTTCGTTATGTCCTTTTGTTTCCAACTTGCGCCTCCCCATAGACATCCATAGAAACGGTGATTTTCTCCACTCTAATTTGAAAGCGATTTTTGGTGTTTTTTTGTTCGTTTGTAAATTGTGATAGCGCCTACATTTCCGGGGTTACAGATACATGTTATACATCAAAATGTCCGCCTGGTTCTTAGGATTCTCATAAGTTCTTTCTCTGGGTCTCTGTTTACACGTTAGCATGTTAGCTAGCGTTAGCGCGCTAGCTAGCGTTAGCATGTTAGCTAGCGTTAGCATGTTAGCTAGCGTTAGCGCGCTAGCTAGCGTTAGCTACTACTGTAGTAATGAGTAATGACTGATAGGTTTAACACATTGTATACTATGGTGCTTGCAGCAGTAGTGTGTAGTCATGAGCAATGACTGATAGGTTTAACACATTGTATACTATGGTGCTTACAGCAGTGTGTATTCATGAGTAATGACTGATAGGTTTAACACATTGTATACTATTGTGCATGCAGCAGCAGTGTGTATTCATGAGTATTGACTGATAGGTTTAACACATCACATACTATGGTGCTTGCAGCAGTAGTGTGTATTCATGAGTAATGACTGATAGGTTTAACACATTGCATACTATGGCGCAGCAGCAGCAGTGTCACCTCAGTTTGGCAGTTGATATCAGTACACAGTCGACTACGGGTGGCCGCAAGCACACATCATCACAATTTCTGCAGAAATTGTACGCTATCTAGTTATTATTATTATTATTATATCACTTTTGTCCACCCCTACTCCTCCCACAGTTTTTGCACTAGATGGACAAAAAAGGTGTCAAAATGTGCGTCCCGAACTCTATTTAGTTGGCATTGTTTTGTAGAAGGTTTCGTTATGTAGTTTACGAAATATTAACGATAATGTCGCTAATTAATTCCCATTGAAATACATTGACGGAATCTTCAAAACTAGAGTGTGAGAGCCCATTCAGCAGAAAATGTAGAGAACATTTGTAAACTGCTACTGCTGCCTGAGTTTCAACCCTTTACACACAAATGGCATATCAAAACGTTCATCTATTTGTGCTGTCACTCAAAATGTTCAAATATAAGCTGTAACATATATATTTATTTCGTTATGTCCTTTTGTTTCCAACTTGCGCCTCCCCATAGACATCCATAGAAACGGTGATTTTCTCCACTCTAATTTGAAAGCGATTTTTGGTGTTTTTTTGTTCGTTTGTAAATTGTGATAGCGCCTACATTTCTGGGGTTACAGATACATGTTATACATCAAAATGTCCGCCTGGTTCTTAGGATTCTCATGATGTAATTGTTTAAACTGTGTGAGTAAAACTCTGGTTAGTAGAGCTAAAAGTATACGACCATGTCTGAATCTTTTGAAATGATAGACAGTGAAGCAGCATTTTCTGGTTGTTGATTGGCTAAATAGTAGGAACATTCTGGAAGGGGTGGGGGGGAGGAGGCAGCGCGCTCTGATATCGATGAGAACAGCTGGTCCTCCTGACAAAGGCATGGCTGGCAGGCAACAGCCACAGCCACAGACACTGCAATCAACAGCCACAGACATATCCTGCAGCAAAGAAAGAATGAATTAATGAATGAATGGGTAAGTTCTTTCTCTGGGTCTCTGTTTACACGTTAGCATGTTAGCTAGCGTTAGCGCGCTAGCTATCGTTAGCATGTTAGCTAGCGTTAGCTCGCTAGCTAGCGTTAGCTACTACTGTAAGTTTATGCATACATTCAGACAGCCTGCAGCAATGAATGGATGGGTAACTTCTTTCTCTGGGTCTCTGTTTACACGTTAGCATGTTAGCTAGCGTTAGCGCGCTAGCTATCGTTAGCATGTTAGCTAGCGTTAGCGCGCTAGCTAGCGTTAGCTACTACTGTAGTAATGAGTAATGACTGATAGGTTTAACACATTGTATACTATGGTGCAGTAGTGTGTATTCATGAGTAATGACTGATAGGTTTAACACATTACATACTATGGTGCATATAGCAGCAGTGTGTATTCATGAGTAATGACTGATAGGTTTAACACATTGTATACTATTGTGCATGCAGCAGCAGTGTGTATTCATGAGTATTGACTGATAGGTTTAACACATCACATACTATGGTGCTTGCAGCAGTAGTGTGTATTCATGAGTAATGACTGACAGGTTTAACACATTGTATACTATTGTGCATGCAGCAGCAGTGTGTATTCATGAGTATTGACTGATAGGTTTAACACATCACATACTATGGTGCTTGCAGCAGTAGTGTGTATTCATGAGTAATGACTGATAGGTTTAACACATTGCATACTATGGCGCAGCAGCAGCAGTGTCACCTCAGTCAACTACGGGTGGCCGCAAGCACACATCATCACAATTTCTGCAGAAATTGTACGCTATCTAGTTATCAAAAATTGATGCAGAAAAACTAATCCATGCTTTTGTTACTTTAAGATTAGATTATTGCAATGTTCTATTCTCTGGTTACCCTGATAAATCAATAAACAAACTTCAATTTGTACTTAATACGGCTGCTAGAATCTTAACTAGAACTAAGAAGTTTGACCATATTACCCCAGTTTTAGCATCTTTACATTGGCTGCCTGTCAAGGCTAGGGCAGACTTTAAAGTACTACTGTTATCATATAAAGCTTTACATCAACTTTCTCCCACCTACCTCGCTGAATTAGTCCAGCCGTACATACCCACACGTAACCTTAGATCAAAGGATGCTGGTCTCCTAATTGTACCTAAAATTTCTAAACAAACAGCTGGAGGTAGAGCCTTCGCCTATAGAGCTCCTCTATTATGGAATGAGCTGCCAATCTGGGTTAGAAATGTAGATTCTGTTCAAACTTTTAAATCACAATTAAAAACATATCTTTTCAGTAAGGTCTATGGTTGAGTGTAATATGGCCCAGGGTACGAAGGTGAACGGAATGCTCGGATCTCATTCTGCCCTGCTGTCTTTGTCTTGCGGGTTCACATCTCCCCTGGGGTGTCCTCTCGATTGCTGCCTGGGGGGTGGAGTCACTGGCTCGCTATGGTTCCCTATTGTTGCCTCATTCGAGTAGCTTTTTGAGCAAAAACGATACCTCCAGGCTGCTGCCTGGGGGGGTGGAGTCACTGGCTCGCTATAGCTCTCCTTTGTTCGCTCAATCCGAGTAGCTAGTGAACAAACTCTGATTATCCCAGTTAACTGTGGGGAGGAGTCACTGGTTCGCTATAGCTCTCCTTTGTTCGCTCAATCCGAGTAGCTGGTGAATTAAACTCTGATTATCCCAGTTAATTGTGGGGAGGAGTCACTGGGTCGCTATAGTGCTCCGTTGCAGCCTCATTTCGAGTAGCTTTGTGAGCAAACACTAAACCTCCCATGTGCTCCTTGGGGTGTGGATGTCACTGGCTCGCTATAGTTCTTGTTTGTTCTACCAGCTCTAGTAACTTTGTGAGCAAAAACCTGCCCGAGTGGTCATGGTCGTTTGGTGTCCCTGGGTTGATGCTCGGCAATGTGGGTGGGTGTTTTCCGGCCTATTGGGCCCTGTTTCGGGGTTTACCCTGTTCTGGGCCACAGCTTCACTGGACACCCCTGTCTCATTCTAAGATCTATGCTGCTATATTATGGTGCCGGGGATGTAGGGAACCAGGGTGTCTAACCTTTCCTGTGTCCTGTCTCTACTAACATCTGTCTGGACTTGTCCTGGGTTTACCCGTTCATGGCCATTGTCTCACTAACCCCCCTGTCTCCTTTTTAAGTATTATGTTTGGTATACTGTTGTGCCGGGAACTAGTGTCCAACCTTTCCCTGTGTTTGTGTCCACTTCTATCAGGGGGACCGCTCCAGCTTGGAGCATATGCTGGATCCTCCCTGGGGCCCCTGACTGTGCTTCTGACGGAACAGCTGATGCAACCGGAGCTTCTTCCTCCAAGCTTACCACACCCATCATCCCTCCCGGTCATCCCGGACTATTTTGTTTCCTAGATATTCACACCTCGCTTGTTGTATTGTCATAAACTGACCCAGCCCAGCCAGAAGAGGACTGGTGATCCCTCAGAGCCTGGTTCCTCTCTAGGTTTCTTCCTAAATCTGACTTTCAGGGAGCTTTTCCTAGCCGCCGTGTATCAACTTGTTCAACTTGTTTCTTGTTCAACTTGTTGATGTTTGCTCTGTCGGATTCAGGCTGGTGATTGTAAAAGCACTTTGTGACAACTTTGTTGTAAAAAGGGCTTTATAAATAAATTTGATTGATTGATTGTTAGATAATCGTTACAATAAGGACATGGTGTGTATGTGTGTGTGTAATGTATATGTTAGTTAATCATATCCAATAAGGACCTGGTGTGTGTGTGTGTGGACTGTATTTGTTAGTTAATCATTACCATAAGGACCTGGGGCCTCATTTATCAAACTTTGCGTAGGATTTGCGTCAGAAGTGGCGTACGGACGAAACGTAGGATGTACGTACAGACAAAAATATTGGGATTTATCAAACCGTGCGCACGCACGTCCTACACCGTTTTCGCTTAATAAATCACAATGAACTCTAAATGTGGCGCAGCTTTTGGGGCTTCTTATCACGCCCATATTTGCCCATAAATAGTCAAAGAAACGCCCCAAATTAATATTCATTGATTGAAACGTCATGACAAACTGGGAGGAAACCTGGAAAAGTAACGTCACTCAAAGTGAAGTTTCCAGTTGGGGAGGTGGATATTGCGCTTTTTGGTTTGCCTGTTCACCCGCAGTGAAACTTTATGTAATTACAAGACAAATCTTTTATACATACTAACACATCTGACATAACCCGGATAACGGTTGGCTGAGATATGTGTTGCACCTTTCAAAATATGGGTTGTAATATATCCATATCCCCATATATATATATCCATATCCCCATATATATATGTAATATAACCATATCCCCATATATATATATATATCCATATCCCCATATATATATATATATCCATATCCCCATATATATATGTAATATAACCATATCCCCATATATATATGTAATATAACCATATCCCCATATATATATATGTAATATATCCATATCCCCATATATATATGTAATATATCCATATCCCCATATATATATATATATATATCCATATGCCCATATATATATGTAATATAACCATATCCCCACTATATATATGTAATATATCCATATCCCCACTATATATATGTAATATATCCATATCCCCATATATATATGTAATATATCCATATCCCCATATATATATATATCCATATCCCCATATATATATATATATATATATCCATATCCCCATATATATATGTAATATAACCATATCCCCATATATATATATGTAATATAACCATATCCCCACTATATATATGTAATATATCCATATCCCCATATATATATATGTAATATAACCATATCCCCACTATATATATGTAATATATCCATATCCCCATATATATATGTAATATATCCATATCCCCATATATATATATATATCCATATCCCCATATATATATGTAATATATCCATATCCCCATCTATATATCTATCCATCTATATATATATCCATATCCCCATCTATATATATATCCATATCCCCATATATATATATGTAATATATCCATATCCCCATCTATATATATATATTAATTTATCCATCTATATATATATCCATCTATCCGCTCCTTCAGACAGAGACATCGACAAGAATATCAGTTTTATACACGGTTTTGTTCTGTTCGCCGTATTTATGAGGATGAATTGCACAACATGACAATATAATTACACAACATATGAGTTATTTTTTGGAAATAAATATTCATTTTAATTGACGTTATATGTTGTTTTATATATATATTGATTTGTTTTGGCAGATCGATCAAACAGGTTTGTGTAGGCTGTTAATTGTAAGAATGGCTTCGTGAATTCTTAATATTATTAATGACAGGAGATATTTCCATTTATTTTACACAACGGTCTACATTTTAACACAGTTTCGTGTATTTCATCCATCTGCCGACGATGTCACCATTTCTCATTTCATCCGTTTCTGTGCGTACGCATGGGTCAGAGCTTGCGTGGAGGACCGCACATTTTCACGTCAAGTTTGCTTTTGATAAATCCCAACTATTGCGTAGAGAGCGGCGTACGCATTCTTTTGTGCGTACGCAGCGTTGATAAATGAGGCCCCTGGTGTGTGTGTGTGTGTGTGTGTGTACAGTATATGTTAGTTAATCATATCCAATAAGGACCGGGTGCCTGTACCATGATGGTAGTTGAACAAACTCAGGGTTCCAGGATTGGTTCAGAATTGACAAAATCAAACCAACGCAATCAGGCTTTATTGGTACCATGAAGCAGCTCATCAACTTACTTTGTCAACCCAGGCTTTGCTCCTTAAACTCTGATTACTCCGCGCGCGCGAGCACATAAAAGAGTAACGTCGGCACCGAACAACCAATCACGTTCGATATGGATAGGGCAATATATTTTTTCAAGCACGCAGTAACACCGTCTCTGCTGCCAAAGCAAGAGATCAATCTCGGAGGATCATTGCTGATTGTTAATGCCTAAGTTAAAGAAATACATTTTATAGGCGATTAATGTAAAATAATGATTTTAGGCTAATCATATTGAAAATGAATGAAATTAAAATGTGTGTATTCATATATATATATATATATATATATATATAATGTGTGCATGTGTGTGTGTAAAATGTGAAGCCATTGCAACAGAGAAAAGAAGCTAGGAATTAATTATGTCACCTATATGTGTCTTTGCTCACCGCTGATTGGTCCAACTTCTGACTTAGATCTCGAATGCAGAACATAACCTGCCCCGGAGCAGGTTAGCCGTGCAGCGTCAGATACCATGGCAACGAATACCGATTGAAGCCGAGCTACTTACATAGTACCTAAAACCCAGGGTTTGGGGAAACTTAACTGAAACATAGCTGGCTAGCCACCAAAACCAGCTTCATGGTACCGGCCCCTGGTGTGTGTGTGTGTAAAGTACTGTATATGTTAGTTAATTTAGCAAGCAAGTAACAATTACTTGGTATCAATTTAATAACATTAAATTGAATAACATGCTACTAAGTTGTAAAAATAGTATGACAAATGTACTTGTTTGGAATTAGCATAAATGATAATCGGCCTGCACAAAAATACATTGGGCCATATTATTCAACCGTTCTTAAGAAGAAATTCGTTCTTAAAACCCACTTACGCAGTTTCCACGAAGATTTTGACATTCACCAATGTTTACTTATCTGGAATTTGTTCTTAGGAAAGAACAGAATCTACGCACAGTGAAAAGCACTCTTAAGCAGATTTGTGAGCTGACATTTTCATGACAAATCATTAGTCTCTGCGTTTTCATCAATTGTACATTGATTTAAATATTATGAAGAATAACATTATAAATAATATTTAGTTATTTCAAATATTTGCATATATTTAACGCTTTTCTGTGGATGGCACCCCCGAGATTGTGGTCATTCCGATTAGAGCTGTAATTGAGACCCGACCCGGTCCGACAGAATTCGGCCCGAGCCCGACCTGAGCCGGACAGTTTTTAAAAGCCCGAAGGCCCAATCCAGTCATTTCGCTGTCATATTTTAAGAGACAGTCAATTTTTTTGCATTCGGCATAACCGGCTAATTTTCTTCATTAAAAGTGAGATTTTAATCTTTTGGCCGGTGCAACCAAATGTATGGGCCACAGTCCTGCCTGCGTTTCACCTCCTTAGCATCCATTCGCTAAATGAAACGCATCACCTGACCACTCATTCACAGCGCAATCCGGAGCGCAAGAGACCAAGCCCAAAGATCTGCAGCTCTAATTCCGATTATGTCCCAGATGCCCCGGTCCAGCTCAGTAAGGACAGTGCAAGCATTTCCCCCTCCTATGGTCAGCATGTCTCTTTGTGTTTGGCAATACTTTTTTGCCTTAAACTTCATGTCAAACCATTTCTTTTTTATGTCATTTTTATGTGGTTCGCCCTTCCCCTGACACAGCGTTCACAGAAAGAATGATTAAATCCCATGCATCCTTTTTGTATTTGATTTTGCAACCACTACTGACGCTGCTAAATATTACATATTTTTGCCTGTTCACTGATTGCAGAAGTATTTCCACTTCTGAACTACATGAGTAATTTTTTCTTTCTGCGTCTGATCCGCTATACTGTCTATACATGTTGGTTTAGGCATTTTTGCATTCTCCGCGTTTTTACGATGAGTTTCCACTCCGCCCTGCAGTTTAATGCCCTTTTATGGGAAATACCGGGGCGTTTGCCTATGCTAATTAGGAACAACGGACACGCGCTTTGAATTTACAAAGACGTGGTATTCATCATTATAAGAACGTAGATGCGAACAATTACGCCATTTAAGAACACTTCAATTTGAGTAAGACTTTTCTTAGGACCTTTCTTAGGAAAGAATTTAAGAAATAACTTAGGAAAACATTGAAGAATATGGCCCATTGCCCTTTACTTGTTCCACATGGAGCAGCCAAATGGAACACAGAGTGATTGGGAACCTCACTTTTTGAAATGCACATGCATTGTATTGTGTAGTTTCAGACCATTTCGTTCCAAAACTACCAGTTTTATCTTTTCTTATCAGGAGTTTAGCCTATAGTAACCTGGAGACTTTACCCAAATGTGTCTTGGGCAGGCAGAGTTTGGTACACAGGAGTTGGCTTGTTCGTAGTCGGGGACAGGCTGGGTTCGGTAACGGGTGACAGTTGTGATATATATACTGTACATAATGAATAATTTACAAAAAAGACGTTACACAATTGTCACATAAAGATCGAATCATAGAGTTGTTAGAAGCATAAGAAGAAGCTGATATTTCTTATAAGGTCCATGTAGCTTTCTCGTGGATCTATTACTGGTGAGGTGACACTATTGTCAATTAATAGGTTAGACCTAACTGACAGGAAATGTATTAAACTTCACATCAGAAGATCGATGTCCGGAAATACCAGACTTTCCCAAATCTAGTACATTTTCCTGAAATGTTTACATCAAATGTAGATCCACAAAGATTTGTATATGAATTAAAACTAAAAAGGTTAATATAAAGCTCTTACATGAATATTGCCCTTGCAACATGTAAAATGAATAAATCCACATATTTCACCGCAGTGCTCTTTCTGCTCATGTCAAGATTCGGGTAATTCAGGTTTAGAGTTTTAATGCAAATAAGTACATGCCACAACAAGAGACTTGTCAGACAGTCAGATGGCAGGAAGCAGGTAGTCAGATGGCTGGCAGTCATACAGCAGGAAGGATGCAGACAGAGGCAGTCAGATGGCAGACAGTCAGATGGCAGACAGTCAGCTAGTAAGTAGACAGATGGCAAGCAGTCAGATGCCAGTCAGATGGCAGACAGTCAGATGGCAGTCAGTCAGATATTCAGATAGTAGGCAGTCAGAAAACAGAGATTCAGATAATCAGATAGCAGTCCCTATACTAGGTAGTCAGGTGGCATGCAGTCAGATGGCAGGAAGTCAGGCAGTCAGGGAGCAGGCAGTCAGATGGCAGATAGCAGACATACAGATGGCAGACGATCAAATGGCAGGCAGTCAGGTGGATAAGGCATGCATATTTATCTCATCTCATCTTCAAACGCTTATCCGGGGTCGGGTCGCGGGGGTAGCAGCTCTAGCAGGGGACCCCAAACTTCCCTTTCCCGGGCAACATTAGCCAGCTCTGGCTGGGGAATCCCGAGGCGTTCCCAGGCCAGTGTGGAGATATAATCTCTCCACCTAGTCCTGGGTCTTCCCCGAGGTCTCCTCCCAGCTGGACGTGCCTGGAACACCTATCTAGGGAGCCGCCCAGGTGGCATTCGTACTAGATTCCCGAACCACCTCAACTGGCTCCTTTCTACGCAAAGGAGCAGCGGCTCTACTCCGAGTTCCTCTCGGATGGCTGAGCTTCTTACCCTATCCCTAAGGGAGAGGACAGCCACCTTTCTGAGAAAACCCATTTCGGCCGATTGTACCCGCAATCTCGTTCTTTCGGTCATGATCCAGCTTTCATGACCATAGGTGAGAGTAGGAACAAAGATTGACCGTTAGATCGAGAGCTTTGCCTTCCGGCTCAGCTCTCTTTTCGTCACAACGGTGCGGTGAAGCGAATGCAACACCGCCCCCGCTGCTCCGATTCTCCAACAAATCCCTCGCTCCTTTGTTCCCTCACTCGCGAACAAGACCCTGAGGTACTTAAACTCCTTCACTTGGAGTAAGGACTCATTCCCTACCCGGAGTAGGCACTCCACCGGTTTCCTGCTGAGAGTCATGGCCTCAGATTTAGAGGTGCTAACCCTCATCCCAGCCGCTTCACACTCGGCTGCAAACCGATCCATTGAGTGCTGAAGGTCACCGACCGATGAGGCCATCAGGACCACATCATCCGCAAAAAGCAGTGATGTGACCATCAGCCCACCGAACGGAAACCCCTCCCCCCCATGACTACGCCTTGATATCCTGTCCATGAATATTACAAACAGGATTGGTGACAAAGCGCAGCCCTGGCGGAGGCCAACCCCCACCAGGAACGAATCCGACTTACTGCCAAGAACACGGACACAGCTCATGCTTTGAGCGTACAGAGATTGGAAGGGAAGAGACCCCCTCACCCCATACTCCCGCAGCACCACCCACAAAATATCCCGGGGTACCCGGTCATACGCCTTCTCCAGATCTAGAAAACACATGTAGACTGGATGGACATACTCCCAGGCCCCTCCAGGATCCTTGCGAGAGTAAAGAGCTGGTCCGTGGTTCCCCGGCCAGGACGAAAACCGCATTGTTCCACTTCAATCTGAGGTTCGACTATTGGCCGAACCCTCCTTCCCAGCACTTTGGAGTACACTTTACCAGGGAGGCTGAGGAGTGTGATACCTCTGTAATTGGCACACACTCTCTGGTCCCCCTTTTTGAAGAGGGGAACCACCACCTTCCATGCAATGTTGAAGAGGCGTGTCAACCAAGACAGCCCTTCCCCACCCAAAGCTTTTAGCATTTCTGGACAAATCTCATCAGTCCCTGGGGCTTTGCCACTGTGGAGTTGTTTGACTACCTCAGCGACTTCCCCCAGGGAAACTGACGATGACCCTTCATCTGCCTCCAGCTCTGCCTCTGTACTAGAGGGCGTGTAGGTCGGATTCAGGAGCTCCTCAAAATGTAGGAACTTCAAAATTGTGTTGTTAAATACTTTTTGCCCGACTCTGAGTGGAACTCGTGATCATGTCATTCACGTAGGCATCGGATGATAACGCAGTACTGAAATACACCATTTTGTTCATGTTAAACCAGAGGGTAACTATACTTTCACGAACCCCAGACAGGTCAGGTGATCCCGCTGGCCACCCAGGTTTAGGCCGCCCGTTCCAGGCGCCCCCCTGACGACGATGATGGGGCCGACGACAAGGACCCTCCTGAGGCCCCGGAGTTACAGGCTGCCGCACCAGATGACTCCAATTCAGACTCTGAGGTTAGATGGAGCATGTAGCATGCCCCCCGAACAAGGATGAGACTTTTACTGATGGTTTTATGATGTTTAATCCTTATGAACTTTATCCATACGACTGTGCTCCAAAGGGTGAGCGCGGCAAAGGTGGTAAAACAAGTTTGTGGTGTTACCAGGCAGTCTTGGTGGGAACGACGGTCTTGCATAATTTGCAAACGACATTGGTCTGACTACGGTCAGACTTATTAAATCCAAAAAACTGCCTCACTGGCGAGCTTTATCAACAATTTCCTCGCTCGTCATTTTGGATGTATCACTTCACGCCGGTTCTGTTTTTGAAGAATCCAACATGACGTTATGGCGTAAACAAACATGATACTGTTACATGATTGGCTGTTAGCGTGTCACTCCCTACGTTGCTAGGTTAACAGAGAGCGAGTGTCTTTGTTCATGCAACCAAAGAAAAATAATTAATTGAACGTTTTATCAAACACATTTTCTATTGATATTGATTACGTGTCTATCGCGATACATATTGTTATTGTTTTATCGCCCAGCCCTACATTGAAATGTATGCAAAACATGTAACGGATCAGTTAACATTGTTCACACTCACATGCGGTCTTACATTTGTGCAAACACGAACATATTACTGACAAAATCCCCTTATCTCCACTGATTTAACATACCTTTTGCCTCTTCGGAGGGGCTGCAAGTTTGAATTTGACGTTTACCACAGTTCCGTGTCGAAGTTATTGCTGTATTTGGGGTAACAAGCTATCCAAAAGAGAAACAAAAGGCGCGTAGCTTAAAACCGAAAGTTAACCATTTCAGTACAAAAACATCAAAAAATAAAAGACAATCACCTTTTCTGTAACAAAATATACATATGGTTATTTACCAAGTACATTTGAATAATTGCCATATTATATAGCATCCTTCTATGTTTGTGTCTGTGTTGGCTTTTCATGCACTTGTATTAATTCTCTGGTTTGACTTGCCTCTACAGGCAGAGTCCCAAGGTCCCGACACTCACCCCTGATACCAGCATGCCCGGATACCCACATCGTCTGGTCTACCCTGCCCGACACCAGGAGGTCACCAGGGGGAGGTTTCTGGCAACAAAGGATCCCGGTGTTGGTGGAAGTCGCTCAAACGGTATGTTTTATTTTGCCTAAAGAATTTTGCAATGGGCATCTACAATTGATCTTAAAGATTTGCCTTTACTTTTACTTTACTTTGTGAAAATTCTAAAATGTATATAGGATTTAACAACAATAATACTAATCATAATAATCCGTAATATTCAGGGAAGTTGTCATACCTGTTATTTGAAGGGTAGTAAAGCACAAGAAGGTATTTTCAGAGCAAAATCCCTCTGTTTCAATTGTGTAGTGTTTTGATAGCCAGTGGTAGAAGTCAACAACATGAAAAGAAAAAAATGTGCCTGTATTATATATGTATATAGGATTTTTATCACTTTTAGCACTTCTCTGCACCAGCAAAAGAATGAGGCCAGTAAATATGAATAGATCAAAGATCAGAATCAGGTTTATTTGCCAAGTCTGTTTACACACACAAAAATGATTACTTGTTTTGGATGATGACTTGTTTAGAATAATGTAACCGTTTAGTTTCCCCATGTTCTGGTTGCATTAGTATTTTGCTATTTCATTTGTGTGTTCAAATAGAGCACACACACGTCAAACCCACTCACAGTCCACAGTCAAAAGCTGCCACTAGATGACACCAAAACCAAGCAAAAGGGCTGGTAACGAGTCCGTAGCGAACTTACGGTTGGTTAGACCGTGTGTTTTTTCTTCTTTAGAATTTGCTAGGCACGTCCCAACCGGTGCCTCCGTGGCACAAATTAACAAAGTTGTCAAGATTACTTTATAGTGCAAGACAAGGTCAATGTTCGTCATCATGGTATCCCTCGGAAATGTCCAGATATAGCTCATCCGTACTTCTAAAGACGCAGTTTAATTACTAGTAATCACCACCAATTCGACAGCACATAATGTTTTGCGGTACTCAAATAACCGCAGAGGCTTCTGGGAGTTAGCGTCCATTCTTTAAAAAACACTCATGGTGCGGTTTCCGGGTTACATGCTCGTCGTTTGTCCAGAGAAACGAATCAGACCGAAACGCCGCCACCACCAACGGAAACTTGTTCACATATTGTGCCTAATATCAGAAACAATGGCAATCTCAAAATTTGGAAAATAAAATAAACTCACGTAAGCCTCTAGCTGATATCATGAAACCCATCTGTTTACGTGTAACCCACATTAAGTAATAGGCACAGGTGCAATCTGGAATAAGAAGTATTTTAGTTTTGAGCCAATTAGAAATTCCCATGTGTTTATGTCCCGCCTTAGGTTGGTCAGGTTGGTCAGTAGTAGATGCGATCTGCTATGGAAAGACCACACCCAGACAGCAGCTGACTCTGTGCCAGATCCGTTTCTAAACCGGCAAATCCGCGTTACAGTCACCTCCGGGACCCAGACTGCAGGTGACTCGGAGCCGGATCCGTTTCTAAACCGGCAAATCCACGTTACAGTCACATCCGGGACCCAGACTGCAGGTGACTCGGAGCCGGATCCGTCTCGAAACCGGCAAATCCGCGTTAGTCACCTCCGGTTTCCAGACAGCTGGTGACTGCTAGCCGGATCCGTCTCTAACCCGGCAAATCCTCGTTACAGTCACCTCTGGTTCACGGATCTAATACGGATCATTCGCAAAGCAGGCATGAGCCTATGTGAAATGAGCGCGGTTTTCATTCTTAGAAGAGGAGGCTGAAGCGACAGTTGGCAATTTGGTACCCTATTCAAAAGGTAAGCCACATAGTATTAAATAATTCAAATGTAAATGACGAATTTAACGGCTTTAATTATTATTATAATCTATTATTAATTTATATTTTTAAAACGAGCTGCTTGGTTATGTCAGTGATAGGCTAGCATTGCGTTACTTATGTCAACCCAGCTTGGATAAAGTAACGTCTCACGCAGACCCTCATTTTTGAAGAGATTTTATAAGTACCTGTCCAAGGTTTGGAAATGTTTAAAAAATGTTACGTTTTTGAAAGAAGGCTATTCAACAAGAATGAATTTGATTCAGTATTCGGTATCTTTACAAATACCTTACACCTGTAATAACGGTAATATTGGTACTATTTTAATATGGTTCCTATCACAGGACCTTCGTGTCTCGTTATAGTCGGGGAGAAGTAGATCCGGCTACAATGTCATAATATTATTTTGTGCTATATTGTTTAAAATAGCCCAAATACAGTCATTATGACTAGCCTATATAGGTCAATCTATAGTCAATCAATCGCCTGTGTGAATGCTGCTTCAGTAAATCTCAACAAAACTAACAGCTTTCTTCTTGGGGTTATGTTTGCAGATGCCTCATTGGAATTATACAGCACGTCTGAAGGCCGTTTGCAGCTCCATGGCTGATGTGTTTGGTTCTTTTTTTCATTCTGTTTTTTATTCTGTGAAGTGATCACACTGTTTGGTGATTATAAAAACACCAACAACTATTGATTTTGTGTGAATACAACATTGATGTGTGTGCAATTTATTAAAACTATGAAAACTATTTTTGCCCAGTTTTGTGTATTCATTTGTATTTAAATGCTAAATAAATTGAAGATGGATCAAGGTATAAAAGTTTTGAATACAGCATGAGCATTTATTCAGTAAACATTTCTTTTAAATGTAATGTAATTTACAGGGAAGTAGTGGCTGCTGACTTAGCACTAACACTAGTTTATCAGGTGACCACGAATCTGTGCCGGTATTTAGTGTAGAAAAAAGTGCCGGCCCAGATTCGGCCCAAAACTGGTACACACTTGGCCCAGATGTGGGCCGGATCTGACAGTATCTGATCCGGAGCCGGCCCAGTGCTGGTCCGGATGATTAAAGCGGATCCGTGGCAGTATTGGCCCGTTGTGCCAAAAGACACCGGCCCAGGTCCGTTGCGCGGATCTGGCCCAGAACTTACGAATGGTCTGGGCCAGATCTGGGCCAAATGATTTTTGCTATGTGGGCAGACTGTATAAATATAGGGAAAGACACGCCATTTTAGGCAGACCTCGAGAAGTTGGATTTTACTGTAGTGAACTGATGCTATTCAACAACTTGACGAACGTCCTAGAACAAAAAATCATTTAAAAGCGACAATCCAACATGATTGTCGTGCAGGGATGATCACTTGGTGAGTTACGTTTTCCTTATGAGGCTGATAGGTTGGAATGGCGTTAGCAGGCTAATGCTAACTTCACACCATGTTAGTAGATTGGAATTGCGCCGACGATGCTAATTGCTAGGGAACTTTTCTAAAATCTAATACATATAATGTGATACTTGAAATTGTACTGAATGTTTTTGTAACAGTTTTGTAGCCTCCAAGTGTGCTGTGGACAGTATTATGCCATTTTGACTGTGCTTCTTTTGTAGCAGTGAAAATAATATGTAGCCGAGTAAGATTGTTTTGTAGTGTCAATGCTATGTGATGTTTATATTTTAGTAGTCACTGGGTGTAGTAAATACATTTTATTAATACGATTTAGAGATAACATTGTTGTAGTGTATGGCGTTATATTTGTGACACATTCCTGAGCACGTAATTGTAAGTTTTGAGCACAGACTACTATATTGTGCGCGCTCAAGTCTTGATACACGCCCGCTCAGCTTGCAAGTGCGCGCTCAAAAACTCGTTCTCCGCGCTCGGGTCATGTCCTCCGTGCGCTGAACCGCGTTACAAATGTGCCACAAAACCAACCAATCAGGGGATTAAACAAGGTCAATTGTGATTGGCTGTTGTTCTCCAATTAAATCACTTGTAGAACTACAGCATCCAGGTGGCTGAAAAAAATAACTGACCACAGCGAGTTGTTCAACTACTGCAGGGGCCAACCAGTCAGAGACTACTATGAGACACATGTTTTACTGTGTTACCGCAAAGAGCCACATCATACACATGGGCAAAAATAAAATTAAAAAAATAAAAGCTTAAAAACTATTTCAAAAGACATAATACAGCATGGAACCGAACCAATGACCTCGGGCTCCGCAGCTAAGGGCTCTACCCACTGCACCAAATAGGTATTTACATAAGTTTGTTATTACGTGTTGGATTTAAATGGTATTTATAATAAACACCACAAACGTATAAAACTGGCTCTGCAAATGGCGTTTGACTGCACTACACGTCTACACCCCTAGTTTGTGACACATGCGTGTTTGACGGAAATTATTTTATTTAATTCAAAGCGAAGCGAACACCGACATTAAAAAAACACAAACTTCTATATGAACGTATAAGAGCCGCATGAAACCGGACAAAGAGCCGTATGCGGATTAAAACTGGATTGAAACACATTTTGTTTTTTTAAGTATTTTTCACTAGTCATTTATAAGTGGCATGTAAGTTTTGTGTGGGTGGGTAGATAACAACTAAAATCCATAAAATCCCTATATTTTTTTGTTTTTTTTGTGAAGCGTTGAGATTGGAGAACAACAGCCAATCACAATTGACCTTGTTTAATCCTCTGATTGGTTGGTTTTGTGGCACATTTGTAACGCTCGGTAGAAGTTGAGCGAGCGTGTGTCTCAAGACTTGAGCGCGCACAGAGTGATGAGGTTGAGCGCACGGAGGACATGACCCGAGCGCAGAGAACGAGTTTTTGAGCGCGCACCTGCAAGCTGAGCGGGCGTGTATCAAGACTTGAGCGCGCACAATATAGTACTCTGTGCTCAAAACTTACAATTACGCGCTCAGGAATGTGTCACAAATATAACGCCATAGTAGTTTGCAACAAATGTAGGACTGTGTGTGTTTTTGTAATTGAACACAGTATGTCTTTTGATTTCATAATTGTGACAGAAATAGTAGAAGGGTGCACCCAATTTATTGCTCCCACAGCTTACAGTGGCGCTTCTATGGGTAATCGTCACTGCGTCGTGTCAAAGTTCTCTGTAAACATCCGTCCAGTGTTGCTTTCGTGAGGTGCTGCAGTCTCTCCCGTGTCACGTCCTTCACAGTTGAACTACCTGACCCAGTTTCTAGCAGAGACGAACCACCCATGTGCTGTTGTCCAACGCCGCGCACCACCCGGGAACAGGCTGAGCCTGGTCAGTACCTGGATGGGAGACCTCCTGGAAAAAACAGGTTGCTGCTGGAAGAGGTGTTAGTGGGGCCAGAAGGGGCTGCATTCTGGTCTGTGTGGGTCCTAACGCCCCAGTATACTCTGTGGTTCTACGTCACTCAGGGTGGCTACAGTGACAGTTTTTGTTCATTGCAGGCAAGTGATAAAAAAGGGTGCCAGAAATGTTGCATTGTGTTTCGACTTTAAGTTCTGGCGGGGACAGAGTTGGATATAGTAGTGTCTAAGTATGGCCAGGCCTAACAGTTGGTATGAGGCCTATGTATACTCTTATGCAGGGCGATGTTAGTTATGGTTTCAGTGTAGGGCTGAACGATATTCTGTTTTAACATCGACATCGCGATGTGCGCATGCGCGTTAGTCACTTCGTCGGAACATACGATGTGAAGAAGGGTAGCACCCATAAATGTATTAAGAGAACAGTGGCACCAGGGTAGCGCACAGTAAACACGGAGTTTGTTGTACGGCTTGTTGCTAGTGTGACATGCACGTTAAGCGTGCCTGCTCAGTGATTGGTTCACGTTCCGCGTGCCGGCTCAGTGATTGGTTCACTGTGCCGCTGCTCACCGCCCACAGCCAACATTCTCTTCGGTAATCCTGTAGCTAAAAATGAGCGACGAAGAGGATCTGCCGCAAAAAAGAATGATTTCGTACCAAACAGAGTCAAAATTAGTTATTTGGGTCCATTTTGGCTACAAAAAGGAGAATGTTGACCGAAAACAGGTACTTTGCCTGGAGTGTTAAAGTCGTGGCCACAAAACACGGAAACTCCACCAATTTGTCTTATCACTTAAAAGGGCTCTTTACGGCGAATACAAAGTCAAAACAAAGCATACAACTATTTGCGATGCCTTTGCCAGTGTGACACCATACCAGAAGGGCTCTCAATGACGGAAACAAATAACAGACGCAATAACGTTTCATATCGCTTAAAACACCGTCACCAAAGAGGGATTTAAGAAAATGATCCGAACGCTTGACAGTATGTTAACTTATACCATTCTGCACAGATAAGAGCTGTATGGAAAATGCAAATGTCAGATTGAGGCAGAGCTATCACACATGGAATACTATGCAGCTACAACAGACCTATGGTCCAGCAGGACAACGGAGCTTTACATTAGTCTGACGGTACGCTCTGACGGAATGGTAATTATTGACTTTAGCCTGGATTGATGGCTCGCAAAATCGCAATATATATCGCTGGGGAAAAAATATCGCAATGTAATTTATTTCCAATATCGTGCAGCCCTATTTCAGTGGTTATGGAGTGACAATTTGAAGGTTTCTGCTATTTCCCTATTAAGACAAATGTCTGTTGGATCTTTGGGCAAGGAACTTTTTCGAGTAGTAAACATAAGTGGATTTGTATAAGAGCATTTGGTAAATGATTATAATGTGATTGATATGGTTGCTTTTAGAAGGTTGTGGAAGTGTGACAATGAAGTGAATATGTCTAGTAGGCTATGCAATTCGTGTGCCGCAATGCATTCTGGGTCACGAGAGCAATCGTGCTAATGAAGCTAACCTTTGCCAACAAGTGACTTAAATGTAAATGACTGGAACACTTCACGAACAACGGCTAGCATGATAATCATGCTTACAGTGGAATTGTTTGTAATAATATTGTTTTATTTCAACTTGAAAGACAATAATTTGTATGGGATTGATTGTATTTGCCCATTCTAAACCCATATAATGACGGCATATGTGTGTACAACCTAGGACCCATGTAGGCAGCCTATATTAGCTGGGATTAATCACAGTACATAATATATATTAATACTAAGTTAAGTAGATTACAATCATATCTGCCTAACAGCTAACATAGGCTTGAGCATTTATACGTATACATACACAATAGATACTACTCAAACGTAACCATAAAAACGCAAACATACATACCGGTACACATCTCTGTAACCTGTGCACAACGTGGCTAATTACGCATGTCAGTCACCACTCTACTGTTCACGTGCAACCCTCATGGTCTACAACTCCCGAATTCATATAACATATACCTCTAAACACTATCCATGCTAGTCAAATTAACAAAGAACGGTGACATGAAATGAGTATAGTCACCGAACACAACAAACCTACAACGCCCATATGGCGTAACTGAACATTATTGTCACAGTTGGGCTTCCCAGCAAGTGGAGGACACAAGTGCAGAGGTGGTTTTTAGGTATGAGGGTTTATTAAACTCTGGACTGGCAAACAGGCACACAAGATGAGTCCTTTAGACTGGGAGCTTAAACAATACAAGAGAACAAAACAAAAGGTCAAACAGAGGAAGATGCCAGAACAAGATAACACAAACTAAACACACAATGAACATAAACATCACAGAGAACATGGATAAACAATCAAACTGGGAACATAAAGCTGGTGACTGAACACTACATCCAACAGTAAACATAATACGTCTACGAAACACAGAACCAGCAAACATAAACGTAACAACAGAACAAGTAACAACAGAACACGCAACAACGACACAGAGACAACGTACCTTAAACAATGCCCGACACTCACACAGTGACACAGGGGAGACTAAATACTAAACATAACGAGGACTAACAAGCAAAAGGTGAGTAACATGGCAGGAACAAATGACAAGGGAAGGGCAGGCACCAGGAAGAAACTATCAGAACAACCACAAGATGGAGACAGAAACAAGCACACACAAGAACCCAACATATGAACCCACAGAACACACCCGTGAATCATGACAATTATTGCTAATAATAATTGCTAATAAATAAAAGTAACTCAAAGTTCGTACAAACAGCACCACAACATTGTCCCTGAAGCAATTGACAGATCCGATTCGCTGGCTGGCTGGTGGGTGGGAGTTACGTCTTAAAGGGAGATGCCACTGGCTGGTTTGACAGACTTTCTAACAGTAACCATGCTAATCAGGCTTATAAGTGATTTTTTTCTATTAATATTGCTTTATTTCAAGTTGAAAGAAAATAATTTGACACCTGTCAAGCAAGGAATCAAGTCAATTATAGCAGCAGTTCAAGAGACAAAGAGACTGCATCATTAGTATTAGACATTTTTTTTATTTGGGTCCAATTGACTCAAGTTAATCAAGCTCTTAGTCATTTATTCACATATCAAAGTGAAACCTTTCTAAGGTACTACAGAGTGATGCCATCTTGAATCATGTTAGGTCTGAAAGACCATCAATCAAAATAACAATTATTTAATTGAATATATTAAGTGAATATGTATATTTACTTAAAGACGCCACCCCCTTCAGCCCCTTTTGTTTTATATTAGTTTTCCTAGATATACAATAGAAAGACAGTAACTTTACACGTCAGGCCAAAAGGCAAGTGAATTGGACCAGCAGTTTGGGAGAAATTGTATTGAGTACATTTTCCCAAATCTGGACTGTACAAGACATTGCATTATGGCAAATGTTATGCGTCCCAGATGCTTTTTTGTTCATCATGGGAAGTAAGGCATGTACGCCAAAGGGCATCCATTTTTAACATATGGAGCAGCGGGGCTGATCACGAACACACAGAAATTATGCAATATGAAAATGTACATAGACACGCCCCTTTCTTGCAACGAATGTCTTATTCCTGAAGACCCTATAGACAGACAGTCATCCCACACATGATTGTAAAGTGGCTAGTCAATCGGAGTGACGGCTGATTCATAGTTAATATTCGTACGTGTGAACGCATTAGCGGTTAGCTTGTAGCTAAAAGTTTTGTACATTGTACAAAAATTTGGACTGTACAATTAAATCCATCATGGCGGACATTAGGGTCAGAGATGCTTGCATTATTACAGTGTACTAATACGGAAAGAAGCTCAGCCAGCCCAAAGCAAAGGTATTTTTTAATTCAGACTATACTAATCTACTGAACGGCTAAGCAACCCATTTAAACCGTCAGTTTTTCCACTCGTGGTTGCAAAACAAATTACAAAAAAACAAACTGCCCAGAATTACACAGGTGTCTTAAAATTATGAACGTAACAAAATAGACCAAAAAAATGCCATGGTGAACAGAAGAAATGTCTGGTTAAACAGCATTTCACCTAAAGAAATAACTTTTGCCGCCGCAATGCATGCTGGGAGAACAGATCATGACAGTTGGCTTGAAAGATACTAATGGGGCCCCATTGACTCAAGTTAATCAAGCTCTCAGTAATTTTTTCAAATATCAAAGTAAAACCTTTTAAGGTACTACAGAGTGATGCCATCTTGAATCATGTTAGGTCTGAAAGACCATCAATCAAAATAACAATTATTTAATAGACTAATATATATTAAGTGAATATGTATATTTACTTAAAGACGCCACCCCCTTCAGCCCCTTTTGTTTTATATTAGTTTTCCTAGATATACAATAGAAAGACAGTAACTTTACACGTCAGGCCAAAAGGCAAGTGAATTGGACCAGCAGTTTGGGAGAAATTGTATTGAGTACATTTTCCCAAATCTGGACTGTACAAGACATTGCATTATGGCAAATGTTATGCGTCCCAGATGCTTTTTTGTACACATGATTGTAAAGCGGCTAGTCAATCGGAGTGACGGCTGATTTATAGTTAATATTTGTGCGTTGTTTCACTAGTTGGCCATTTTGTCGGCATCTTGCAACACGTGGCTTATTCCTTAAGACCCAATAGACAGACAGTCATCCCACACATGATTGTAAAGTAGCTAGTCAATCGGAGTGACAACTGATTTATAGTTAATATTTGTGCGTGTGAACACATTAGCGGTTAGCTTGTAGCAAAACTGTCAAATTTCAGCAACCTGTCATTTGGTTGTGTTTTGACCGACAGACGATGGTTGGATGGTTACTATGGTGTTGCTAAGTGGTTGCTAGGGTATTCTGGGAGGTTGCTAGGGCGTTGCTTGGGTATTCTGGGTGGTAGCTATGGTGTTGCTTGGTGTTTCTAGGGTATTTTGGGTGGTTGCTAGGGCGTTGCTAGGCGGTTGCAAGGGGGTTCTTGGTGGGTGCTAGGCAGTTGCTAGGGTATTGTGGGTGGTTGCTAGGGTGTTGCTAGGTGGTTGCTAGGGTATTCAGGGTGGTTGCTAGGGCGTTGCTAGGCGGTTGCTAAGGGGTTCTGGGTGGTTGCTAGGGTGTTGCTAGGGTATTCTGGGTGGTAGCTATGGTGTTGCTTGGTGGTTGCTAGGGGGTTCTGAGTGGTTTCTAGGGTATTATGGGTGATTGCTAGGGCGTTGCTAGGCTGTTGCTAAGGTATTTTTGATGGTTACTATGGTGTTGCTAGGGTATTCTGGGTGGTTGCTAGGTGGTTGCTATGGTATTCTGGGTGGTTGCTATGCGGTTGCTAGGGTATTATGGGTGGTTGCTAGGGTGTTGCTAGGGCGTCGCTTGGCGGTTGCTAAGGGGTTCTGGGTGGTTGCTAGGTGGTTGCTAGGGTATTATGGGTGATTGCTAGGGCGTTGCTAGGCGGTTGCTAAGGCGTTGCTAGGCGGTTGCTAAGGTATTTTGGGTGGTTACTATGGTGTTGCTAGGGTATTCTGGGTGGTTGCTATGGTGTTGCTAGGTGGTTGCTAGGGTATTTTGGGGGGTTGCTAGGGCATTGCTAGGTGGTTGCTAGGGTATTCTGGGAGGTTGCTAGGGCGTTGCTAGGCGGTTGCGAAGGCGTTGCTAGTTGTTTGCTAAGGTATTTTGGGTGGTTACTATGGTGTTGCTTTGGTATTCTGGGTGGTAGCTATGGTGTTGCTTGGTGGTTGCTAGGGTATTTTGGGTGGTTGCTAGGGCGTTGCTAGGCGGTTGCAAGGGGGTTCTTGGTGGGTGCTAGGTGGTTGCTAGGGTATTGTGGGTGGTTGCTAGGGTGTTGCTAGGTGGTTGCTAGGGTATTCAGGGTGGTTGCTAGGGCGTTGCTAGGCGGTTGCTAAGGGGTTCTGGGTGGTTGCTAGGGTGTTGCTAGGGTATTCTGGGTGGTAGCTATGGTGTTGCTTGGTGGTTGCTAGGGGGTTCTGGGTGGTTTCTAGGCGGTTGCTAGGGTATTATGGGTGATTGCTAGGGCGTTGCTAGGATATTATGGGTCGTTGGTAGGGTGTTGCTATGCGGTTGCTAAGGTATTATGGGTGGTTGCTAGGGTGTTGCTAGGTGGTTGCTAGGGCGTTTTTAGGCAGTTGCTACAGTGTTATGGGCGGTTGCTAAGGCGTGGCTTACGGTTGCTAGGGCGTAGCTTAAAGCGTCACAGTGATCCTGAGAGACCGATTGGTCGTCTGAGTAAAATGAGCCCGTCCCCTTGTCTCTATGTTCCTATGCAATTTACCATAGTAGGAGAAACACATGCATTTCATGGGCCGTCCTTCACCATAGTAAGTCAATGGGGCAACTTTGGGCAGCTCCTGCCCCCTAGGGGTGCAACTTTTACCCCATTGTGAGGTCAAATGTGGCAAATTTCACGTTTCTGAGAAATCCTCGCTCAGAGTTATGACCTGTCAAAGGTTTTTCGCATGAAAGTCTATGGGTTTTTTTTCGCCCGTTTTTTGCCTCTGGGGCGAACATCGTACTCCCGATCGCTTATAAAAGTCATAGCACACCATTCCCAAATAATCTGCACGATTTGACACCTCATTCCTGGGTCTGTGACAAAAACTTCGGGAGGAGTCGCGAACCAAAAAAAAAAGTGGAAGAAGCAGAATAATAATATAAGTATGAGCAATAACAATTTGGTTGTTAAGTCGTGACGTAACCACTCTCCGATAATACTGTTTCCGGGTCCAAAAGCTGAGTCCTCTCTACCTACTGCTTTCGCCCGAGTTTTAACATGCCGCAGTGCTGTGTCCGGTGTTGTATAAATCAATCGGAGTTCAAAAAAACAAGTGACATTCAACTGTCAATCTACCGTTTTCCCTGTGATGAGAAAAATAAGAGAAAATGGCTGCAGTTGATAAGGTAAGTTACAAATCTTAAACGAAGGAGGAAACTTTGCGCAGGTGGGTGCTATCCCTTAATCCCTAATGCCCACTGGCTCTGAAGCGAAACCAGCCCTTTAAGAAAAGGGCTTATGTAGTATATGGGTTTTATATGTTTTTTGTTGCTATAAACCCAAATTTTGCATCATGGTTCGGTGGTCAGGCATTGTTCTGCCGCCTAGTTAAGATGAAACTAAGTCAGCTAAGGCTAACTAGCTAACGTTAGCTTTGGCAACAGTTGAAGCATTAAGATGTGTAGTGTTGTGGAATTATTTCTAATACCACGTAATTAATGTTACTATACCTTTATCTCTAAAATAACATTAAGCAAATACACACTGAACTCAGACTCGAAATAAGAACAGACAAGAGTATCTCTCAAGTTAACTCTAATAGTTTAATTGATAGATGAGGAAAACCATAACACACGCAATCACGGCAACAATGCAGTGGCAGGTTATTCCTAACTAATATGAAAAACATTGCAGTATATATAGGGTTTGATAACGCACACACTTCCACACAAACTTAAACAATATCAGATGGAGAACAGGATGACGCTGTTAGATGATTCCACCAACTATACAGTATTATCTGGAAAACACATAAAGCTGTAACAAAATTGAAGGTCAGTGCTCTCAAGCCAAGGGAGGCCAGACCAGGACAGAAAACAATAGAGAGGCACACTAAGACCCATACAGTTCATCACAGATAAGGTGTTCAGGACATTCTGTTTCTAGCCTTGGCCTCTCTAACAGCCTGAAGGTCACATTCCTGTTTCTCAGGGTTTTGTGCTTTCCTCTCTGGCCCCCAAGACCCACTGAAACACGTAGTTTATCACATGCTAATATTTTGCTTAACTCACTATTCCTAAACTTCTTAACCGTCATGTATATTTTCCACAACAGTAGGCCTACAGTGTACATAGCAAGAAAAAACATAAGACCAGTTATAGTATGATCATCTGCTAATGTTTCTCATTTGTCTGATATATAAGATCAGACTCATGTCTATTAATGTACTACAACCAGAAACAAACAAACCGCCTTTTAGTGAATTACAGTATTATATTATTATGCAATATGTACAGTATTATTAGGTATTATCAAAATTTCAACTGTAGTTAGTCAGTCAGGTCACTAGGATAGTACTACAACATTTGGAACATGAAAAAGTACTTAAGGTTTACAGTATTTGTTTCATAAACATTAGTAATATTTAAAGATGTGTTTTTTACAGACAGGAAAACTTCTTCCCAAACTGGATTGCCTGATGTTGCCACAGTCCTGTTTTTGGAAGCACTTCTTTCTAGATTAGAGCTACAATATCATTCTGATTGGACTGTCCAAATGATGCCCTTAGTTGATCAATTGCTCCTGACCTTAATGAAGCTTAGACTAAATTGTGGCCACGTAGACCTTGCAACAAGGTTTAATTGTAGCACAGCCACAGTAACCAACATCTTCATCACCATCATTAGTGCCCTGTATGAGATTTTGTATGTCGGTTTGTTTGAGAACATCCCCTCCACAGCCAAGAATCAAACATCACTGCCAGACTGCTTCCAGCCCTTCCCTAACTGTAGGATCGTGCTCGACTGCACAGAGGTTGCCGGCTCTAACACAGAGGGGCTTGATGCACAGTGCCATTTGTACAGCCAGTACAAAGGACGAACCACACTTAAGGCTTTAATCGGTGTTGCGCCTAATGGAGTCATAAC
This sequence comes from Dallia pectoralis, assembly GCA_029465975.1. NCBI lineage: Eukaryota > Metazoa > Chordata > Actinopteri > Esociformes > Umbridae > Dallia > Dallia pectoralis. The sequence goes on from CM055756.1 coordinate 72,240, forward strand.
CTTTGCCAGTGACCTGTACGGTGGGAGTGCCTCAGACAAGGCAATAACAGCTGACTGTGGATTTCTCCAACATTTACATCCTGGCGATATGGTTATGGCAGACAAGGGCTTCACAATTCAGAACATTTTGCCAGAAGGAGTTTCCCTGAATATCCCGTCTTTCCTTGTTAATGGACAATTTACGCAGAAGGATACATGTGGAGCGTTCAATTCAGCGACTGAAATTATTTCACATTTTGGACCACATTCCATACCAGTTCAAACAAAATATAAACAAGATACTTAAAGTGTGTGTGTGTGTCTTACAAATTTACAAATACCCATTCTCCGTGAAATCGGTTGAGTTAACTGTGTTGTATATACATGAATTTCTGGGTGCAATTCATGTCTGTATATAAATAACTGTATTTATAGTTTTATTTTAATTATATTTATTTAAGGTGCCATTGTAACAGTGTAAATATATATTGAAGTACTGAGTAATATTAATGAACTACATGGACTTACTAGAAGGTTAGGGTAGGATTAGGGTTTGGTTGAGGGTTAGTTGTATGTAATTACGCATCATTTACTGTTATTACTACTATTACTAATAAATAAATTACCTGGCTTGTGTGAAATGTCACATTTTTACAGTGAAAATGTATGGTAGGAAACAATCTTTATAAAATATTTCCAGTGTGTCAATGTTCACAGCCCAGGTAGGGTCTTTGAGCACTGGCAGAAGGATATGGTCAAGGGGAGTCCACACAAGCAGGTGACAGCTGTTAACTCCGGTCAGGTGCAGGTTTCCTTGGATCTGATGCCAGTAGTTGTGAGTTTGTTTTAGTGTCAGGGAACCAACCACTTCATCAAACTACATGAAAAGGTCCCTACTCTCCGCTGCCTGCAGAATAGTCTTGGTTCTGGCTGACCACGGACACTTGACTTCAATTATGCAGTTTCCAAACACCATCCCAACCGGAGATCCACCAAGCAGGCCGCTATCAGACAGGAACAGTCCCTTCTCTTGTATAGCAACACCAGTGCGCTCAGTGCATTCCTGCTTTGCCCTTGGCTCATGCAGGATCAATTAATCAAATTTATTTATAAAGCCCTTTTTACAACAAAAGTTGTCACAAAGTGCTTTTACAATCACCAGCCTGAATCCGACAAGCAAACATCAACAAGTTGAACAAAAAAAAACAAGTTGAACAAGTTGATACACGGCGGCTAGGAAAGACTCCCTGAAAGTCAGATTTAGGAAGAAATCTAGAGAGGAACCAGGCTCTGAGGGATCACCAGTCCTCTTCTGGCTGGGCTGGGTCAGTTTATGACAATACAACAAGCAAGGTGTGAAAATCTGAGAAACAAAATAGTCTGGGATGACCGGGAGGGATGATGGGTTTGATAGGCTTGGAGGAAGAACCTCCGGTTGCATCAGCTGTTCCGTCAGCCGCACAGTCAGGGGCCCCAGGGAGGATCCAGCATATGCTCCAAGCTGGAGCGGTCCCCCTGACAGAAGTGGACACAAACACAGGGAAAGGTTGGACACTAGTTCCCGGCACAATAGTATACCGAACATAATACTTTAAAAGGAGACAGGGGGGTTAGTGAGACAATGGCCATGAAAAGTCCAGACAGATGTTAGTAGAGACAGGACACAGGAAAGGTTAGACACCCTGGTTCCCTACGTCCCCGGCACCATAATATAGCAGCATAGAACGGGGTAAACCCCAAAACAGGGCCCAATAGGCCGGAAAACACCCACCCACTATGCCGAGCATCAACCCAGGGACGCCAATCGACCATGAAAACTCGGGCAGGTTTAGTTTTGGCTCACAAAGTTACTCGAGCTGGTGGAACAAACAAGAGCTATAGCGAGCCAGTGACATCCACACTCCAAGGAGCATATGGGAGGTTTAGTTTTTGCTCACAAAGCTACTCGAATTGAGGCTGCAACGGAGCACTATAGCGACCCAGTGACTCCTCCCCACAGTTAACTGGGATAATCAGAGTTTAATTCACCAGCTACTCGGATTGAGCGAACAAAGGAGAGCTATAGCGAACCAGTGTCTCCTCCCCACAGTTAACTGGGATAATCAGAGTTTGTTCACTAGCTACTCGGATTGAGCGAACAAAGGAGAGCTATGGCGAGCCAGTGACTCCACCCCCCAGGCAGCAGCCTGGAGGTATCGTTTTTGCTCAAAAAGCTACTCGAGAGGCAGCAATAGGGAACCATAGCGAGCCAGTGACTCCACCCCCCAGGCAGCAATCGAGAGGACACCCCAGGGGAGATGTGAACCCGCAAGGCAAAGACAGCAGGGCAGAATGAGATCCGAGCCTTCCGTTCAACCTTCGTACCCTGGGCCATATTACACTCAACCATAGACCTTACTGAAAAGATATGTTTTTAATTGTGATTTAAAGGTTTGAACAGAATCTACATTTCTAACCCAGATTGGCAACTCATTCCATAATAGAGGAGCTCTATAGGAGAAGGCTCTACCTCCAGCTGTTTGTTTAGAAATTTTAGGTACAATTAGGAGACCAGCATCCTTTGATCTAAGGTTACGCGTGGGTATGTATGGCTGGACTAATTCAGCGAGGTAGGTGGGAGCATGTTGATGTAAAGCTTTATATGTTAACAGTAGTACTTTAAAGTCTGCCCTAGCCTTGACAGGCAGCCAATGTAAAGATGCTAAAACTGGGGTAATATGGTCAAACTTCTTAGTTCTAGTTAAGATTCTAGCAGCCGTATTAAGTACTAATTGAAGTTTGTTTACTGATTTATCAGGATAACCAGAGAATAGAACATAGCAATAATCTAATCTTGAGGTAACAAAAGCATGGATTAGTTTTTCTGCATCAATTTTTGATAAATAATATCGGATTTTTGCAATATTCCGAAGATGGAAAAATGCTGTCCTTGAAATATATTTTAAGTGATCGTCAAATGAGAGATCCGGGTCAAGGGTCACTCCAAGGTTTTTGACAGTTTTTTGTGAAATGACTATACATCCGTTTAGGTTCAGCGTAAGGTCTGTCAATAAATCTCTCTGTTTCTTAGGTCCTAAAACTAGCATTTCAGTTTTATCTGAATTTAGGAGCAGAAAATTCTCTGTCATCCACTTTCGTATATCTGAAACACAAGCTTCCATAGTGGCTAATTTAGGGGCTTCTTCATGTTTCATAGCAATATACAGCTGCGTGTCATCGGCATAGCTGTGAAAATTGACATTATGTTTTCGGATTACATCACCCAAAGGTAACATATAGAGTGAGAACAGAAGTGGTCCTAAGACTGAGCCTTGTGGAACACCAAAGCATACCTTTGATTTGTTAGAGGATAAGCCATCTACACAAACAAACTGAAGTCTATCTGATAAATAAGATCTAAACCAATCGAGAACATGTCCTCTTAGCCCAACAAGGGTCTCCAATCTCTCCAAGAGAAGGGAGTGATCAATAGTGTCAAAGGCAGCACTAAGATCAAGAAGCAATAGGAGAGATGCAGAACCTTTGTCAGAAGCCAATAAAAGGTTGTTTACCACCTTAACAAGTGCAGTCTCAGTGCTATGATGGGGTCTAAAACCGGACTGAAGTTTTTCATATATATTATTTGTCTTCAGAAAGGCCGTAAGTTGTAGTGAGACAGATTTTTCTAGGATTTTTGAAAGAAACAGGAGGTTTGATATTGGTCGGGAGTTTTTTAGGATGTCTGGATCTAAGTTAAAAAATTTTTTAGCAGAGGCTTAATTTCTGCAATTTTTAGTGAGGTTGGCACTGATCCGGAGGACAGGGAGCAATTTATTATGTTTAACATTGATGGGCCAAGCACAGGAAGTAACTCCTTAAGTAATTTAGTTGGAATTGGGTCTAGTTAACACTTCTAACTTCGTGGAGCGCCACTTTCGCTCCAATTTTCTGGAGGCTTGCTTAAGTGTTCTAGTAGTGTCAGTGTACCAGGGAGCAAGTTTCTTATTTCGTATTGGTTTTGTTTTTAGGGGTGCCACAGCATCTAAAGTCTTACGCAGTATATCGTTTAGATCCTCTATTTGATTGTGTATAGATGATGTAGCTCTACCATCATTTAGCAGGCCGAACGAGCCTAGAAGTGCGTCAATAAATGTATTAGTAGTGGTAGAATTTATGCAACGGCTTTTAAAGATCCCTACCTGGGGGGCAAAAGTGTCACTTGTTTTAATGCTAAATGTTATAAGATTATGGTAAGACAAACCAGGATTTTGAGGAAAAATAGTTAGATCAATTACATTTATTCCCTTTGATAATGTAACCAGGTTGAAATTATATGTTTATTTGTACGGTTGAAATATCACCATCCAGATAAATATTGTTTTTTATATGTTTGAGATGTGTTTCATTGTGTATATGTATACCTGTACTGTCACTTTAAGAGAGCGCATGTTTGTGTCGTCATTTATGTGCTCCTCTCAGTTTGCGCCAGTCTAGCTGAGGGGAGGTAATGTATTATTTTGTGCATCAGTTTTAAACATTTATTTCAGTTTTTGGTTGTTGAAAACCTTGTTTTATGTATGTATAAATGTTAGGGTTGAACATGCAGTAATGCGTCGATCAATTATAAACATTGCAACTAACTTTTTGCAAGTTTTAGAATTGATTGGTGTCCACGTGTTAGATTACAGGGTTTCTGTATGTGTATCTGCCATCAGGAGCTGGAAGTCTGTGTGTGGGAGAGACTGCATGTAACAGCTTTTTGTATTTTGTTTATTTGTACAGGTATGTGTATAATGTTCATTATAATTCTCTTAATTTATTTAGTTCCTTTTCACATTTTTATTTAGGTTTTATCAGTTGTGTATATGTGGTCAGTTTGCGCCAGTCTAGCTGAGGGGAGGAGCTGGAAGTCTGTGTGCCGTGTGGGAGAGACTGCATGTAACAGCTTTTTGTATTTTGTTTATTTGTACAGACGTCTTCTGTTCCATCATCAATAAAGGAGGAATCAGAAAATGTTCACAGTTTGGGGTCTTTCCTTCACAAAACTCAACAAGAACACAACGCAGAATTAACAAGGGTTAACGGACGTGCATTCAAGTTAATAGAGAACTGTTGATGAGAAAGTACGCCCGTTACAATGGTGCCGTGACCTTTCAAGGATTGGTCTGAAGATCGACATCAGCTCGTTCGCCGTGGGAAGCTGCATTCACTCGCCTTTTACGGTGGTCAGGTATTTCCTTGGACTGAAACCTGATGTATATTTTTTTGTCTCCTTCAATATAACAGCATTTAAGAGAGTGCTTTACTAATGTGCAATTGACTGCTGGTTGATGTGATTATCTAGATTTTTTTATTTTTTTTTGGTGCTCTTCCAGTTTAGTCAAAATTTTATTTTATTGTCTATTCTTTTACTTTCATGCTTCTTTTCTGTGTACGGATCGACTGAAATATGGCAGAGGGTTACACATATTTGGTCGAGGGTGAGGTTGACAATGCTGAGCGTGACGTTATTGAAGGCCAGGTTGGTGTGGGGAGGGGTTTGTTCTTTAGACCCCCAGAGCCCAGAACACCAGGACCTAGTGTCACAGCGTTACACACCCCACAGCTTACCTCTACACGTTATGTTGATCGTGCCATGCCAATCAATGTCGAGCAGAATCCAGATTTAGGCTCACTCATTACACAGTTAGCTGAGAAGCTAGGTGAGTCCATTACAGCTAAGCTACAATCTGACAGGTGCACACACAACACCAGTACTCCTGTACAGCCCTCAGAGATGACATTGCCTAACGTCAAGGTTGTCATGCAGTCAGATGTAAGAGAGCCTCCTATATTTAGGGGTGATAGCTCCGACAAATTCACAGTTCATGAGTGGGAAAAACTTATGACTCTGTATTTGAAGAAACGAGCTATCCCAGTGATTGAGCATTCACAAGAAGTCCTGGCAAAGCTTATGGGCAAAGCAGGGGATGTGGTGAGGATAAAGCTGCGTAACAACACCTCTATTGACCATGCTGCAAATCCCCATGTGATTTTTGATATTCTGAAGCAACACTTCAGCGACCTGACTCACTCGAGCATGCCTTTAGCAGATTTTTACAATACATTGCCCATGCCAGGTGAAGATGCCATGGAGTATTGGATACGGCAAAACAAAACAGTTGATGTAGCGGATGAGTATCTGAAAAGGCAGGGCCGAAGCATTGACGACCCGGGCCATGAAGTCAGTATGATGTTCATCAAATACTGCCCAGACCAGTCTCTTGCAGGTGTTTTCAAGTTCAAGTCTGCGGAGAGATGGTCGGCATGTGAGATCCAAGAGAGACTTGATGAGCACATGCAGGGACAGAAAGGTCAAGCTGCAACTGTTATGTCACTTAAGCCGAGCACAGTAGAGCACAAAGTCCATTCCCAGTGTCATGTGCCTATGGCTGATAATACACCAGCCCCAAACACCACTGTACCGTCGGTGCCATCTCCGGTGCCCATGACTAATGCGGTTGTTGACAATGTCTGCATGAGGAGTTTGGTGAACTTGTTAGACCGACTGGTTACGCAGCAGACTCAAGTACCAGCTCACCCCAGAGTTCAAACCGCAGTACCACATTGGCTCACTGTAGAAAAGAGGACAGGTGTTTAAAGTGCTTATCGCCTGGCCACTGGAAGAGAGACTGCCCTGATCAGACCAACCAGCGCCGCTTTCAACCTGCCAACGGCGCTGGCAGACAGGATCGACAGTTAAACTAGAAAACCCACACCCTGGGAGGGGCGGTGTGGGTATTGTAGATGAATCCCTCTCTGATACACACGACCCAGCTCGCTTATATGAGGACTGCTGTGCCAAAGCACCTAAGGGGACCCGAATAGTCATTCAAGCCATGCAGAAGATCGAAGCATTCAGTGAGTTGTTTTATGCTAATGCCCTTGTCAATCACAGTGTGCAGCTTAAAGGCATGTTGGACTCTGGCTCTATGGCATGTAGCATCAGCGAACACGCGGTAGAGAAACTCAACTCCGCTGGTGTTTTACCAGAGAAGCAGCACCCTGAAGAAAACATCGTTTTGGTTGGTTGTGGTGGTCTGCAGACTCGACCTGAAGGTTTTTATGACTTGGATATTCAGCTTTACGGCGCTCGCTGTGTCGTACCTACCTTGGTTGTGCCTGGTCAGCATGATGATCTCATATTGGGCTCAAATGTCATCAAACACGTGATTAGTGTTCTGAAGGGTGATAATGACTATTGGAGCATGGCTTCCAGATCAGAGCATCAGTCTGATCACAATGTTGAACAGTTCTTGTCGATGTTCACCAATGTCGAGCGATGGAGAGGGAGTGAGGTTCCTGATAAAATAGGTACTGTCAAGCTCACCCAAGCAGTGACACTTCTACCCAGGCATGAACACTTGGTTTGGGGTAGACTCCCTGCTAGCGTGCCGATGTCACCTGGAAGCACCGTGGTCGTAGAGCCAACCAACTCCAAAGCCATGCCACGAGGTGTTCTAGTGGGCCGTCTTGTCACACCTCTCTGGGGTGATAGGTGGGTGCCAATGACTGTTGTTAACCCATCTGACAAAGCTGTCACACTGAGGAGAAATTGCAAGTTGGCTGATGTGTTTCCATGCTTGGCAATCGAGGATCTAGCTGCCTCTCAGGATCTACATGTGGCTTTAGGAGAACAACCAGACGTAGACAACAAACAGCCTGGTATTGTAATACAGCAATCTCATACAGAGAAACAAGTACAGGACATACCGCAACAGCAACTGGACACACCGCCTAGTGCTTATTTAGCTGGTCAGTTGACTACAAGCCTGTCAGAGTTGGGCTTAGGTGATGTTGACATAGATGCATGTCAGGTCAGTAAAGACTGCAAATCTAGGCTCACACAGCTATTAATTGAGTATCGAGACATCTTCTCCAAGCACTCATTGGACTGTGGTGAGGTCAAGGGACACACACACCGCATTCATCTCACCGACAATCGTCCTTTTCGCTTGCCGTACAGGAGGGTCCCTCCTGCCCACTATCAGAAGCTGAGGCAGGTTCTCATGGATATGGAAGAAAAGAGGATTATCAGGAAGTCCTCAAGCGAGTATGCTTCGCCACTGGTGATGGTGTGGAAGAAAGACGGTGGGTTGCGGATTTGCACTGATTTCAGGTGGCTGAATGCCCGAACCGTAAGACGCCCATCCCTTACCGCACCAGTCAGACTGTCTGGCTGCTCTTGGTGGCAATTGCCTCTTTAGCACAATGGACCTCACTTCTGGCTTCTTCAACATCCCAATGCACGAGGATGACAAGAAGTACACAGCTTTCACAACCCCCATTGGACTGCATGAATATAATCGCATGCCACAGGGACTGTGTAACAGTCCAGCATCCTTCATGAGAATGATGATTGGGATTTTTGGGGACATGAACTTCACAAAACTTTTGTGTTATCTTGACGATCTTCTAGTCTTTGCATCATCAGAGGATGAGGCCCTGTCCAGACTTCGCACAGTGTTCCAGAGGTTGCGGGAGAATAACTTTCTAACTGGCTCCGAAGAAGTGCTATCTGCTTCGAGAACAAGTCGGATTCCTTGGACATGTCATTAATGGCGAGGGTGTGGCAGTTGACCCTGACAAGTGGAGGTTATCAACAAGATGACAGTACGAGACCTCATGGAGGACGATGAGTGCACGCCTTCTGTTAAGAAAATCAAATCTTTCCTTGGCATGATATTTTACTACCAGCATTTCATCCCAAGTTGTTCCTCAATTGCAAAGCCCTTGTTCGCACTTACGGCTGGACAGAAGAGGCGGGGACGGTCAGCTAGAGATAAGAAGCCTCTGGGTGCTTATCGCAAGCTTACTTCTGCAGACTGGTCGGCGGAATGTGGGATTGCTTTTGACCGGTTGAAGACCATGCTGTTGGGATGTGTTGTGCTGGCTCATCCGGACTTTGACGAGCCATTTATTCTGTCAGTCGATGCTTCCTTGAACGGACTTGGAGCAGTGCTCTCTCAAGTGCCACGAGGAGAGTCCAAGGCCAGACCAGTTGCTTTTGCAAGCAAGACCCTAAGTGCATCACAACAGAAGTATCCTGCTCACAGACTGGAGTTTATGGCTTTGAAGTGGAGTGTCTGTGAGAAGTTCAACCACTGGCTAAAGGGCCGTAGCTTCACAGTTTGGACAGATAATAATCCACTAACTTACCTTCTAACAAAGCCAAAGCTTGATGCATGTAAAATCCGCTGGGTCTCTAAGCTTGCATCTTACTCTTTTGATCTCAAACACCTGCCCGGGAAAAAGAATGTGGTGGCTGATGCCTTGAGCCGCGACCTCTTCGCGAAGCCAATTAGTCAGAGGCTGCTGAAAGAACAATATCCCACCCTGATTCAGGAAGCTAATGGGATAGAGGAGGATTCTGTGCAGGGTGCTTTCAAGGTTAGCTGCCAGTCTCAAAGCTACAGATCAGGGGACCATCCAGCATTCAAGGTGGCGTGTGAGTCAGCCGAGATTAGAGCTCTTTGTCAGGCACACTGTGACTGGATTGATGCAGCAGAATCTAGGGCACTCTATTTGGTCCAACATGTCCAACAGCTGTCGACTGGTCAGGATGTCACGCCCGTGTTGTCTGCTCAGGAGCTGCAGCTGAGTCAAGAGCAAGACCCCACCATCTCTAAGGTGTTACCTTTCGTTGCAGCCAAGAAGAGACCATCAAGGCAGGAAAGGCATGGCGCTGATTCGAAGGTCATCAGATTGTTTAAGCAGTGGGACAAGTTGGAAGTCCATGACGGGATGTTGTATCGGGTGACGAAAGATCCCTGTCCAAGCAGAAAAGATCTCAGTATGTGTTGCCTCTGAGTCTAAAGGAAAAGACATTGTTGGGCATACATGATCTGGCAGGTCATCAAGGTCAGGATCGTACACTCTCACTGGCAAGGCAGCGATTTTACTGGCCTGATATGGAGAGGGATGTGAGGGCACATGTCAGATGCTGTCAGAGGTGTGTCCTTGTTAAATCGCCAGAACCTGCTGCTCGTGCGCCCCTAGAAAGCATCAAGAGCTCTGCCCCGATGGAGTTAGTGTGCATGGATTTCTGGTCGGCGGAAGACAGTAAGCAGCGTTCTGTGGATGTCCTAGTGGTCACCGACCATTTCACCAAACTTGCCCATGCATTCCCTTGTGCCAATCAGACGGCAAAGCAGGTCGCCAAGAAGCTCTGGGACAATGTGTTTTGTGTTTACGGGTTCCCTGAAAGGATACATTCTGATCAGGGCGCCAATTTCGAGAGCAACTTGATTGCAGAGCTCCTACGTCTAGCCGGTGTTGCCAAATCGCTTACCACCCGATGGGCAACGGGGGAACAGAGCGATTTAATCGCACTTTGGGTAACATGCTCCGTACCCTACCCCTTAAGGAAAAACACCAGTGGCCACAACAAATTCAGTCCCTCACGTTCGCCTATAACGCCACTGTTCATGAGACTACGGGTTACGCTCCTTTCTTCTTGATGTTTGGGCGTGTACCTAGATTGCCGGTGGATTTTCTGTTTAAGAGGTGTTTGAATGACCCAGGGATTGTTGACTATGACTCATATGCCAAGTCTCTGCTTTCTTGCCTCAAAAGTGCCATGGAAATCGCCCAGAAACATTCTTCCACTGAGCAACAGCACCAGGCCCGGCAGTACAACAAACGTGTCAAGGGTACTTACCTTTCTGTGGGAGATCGTGTTTTGGTAGCCAATAAAGGAGAACGAGGGAAGAGAAAGTTAGCCGACAAATGGGAGGATGGAGTGTACACAGTTGTTGGTGCAAATCCCAATATCCATGTCTATAAAATACAGGATGCAGAGGGACGCACAAAAGTTGTACACAGGAATCTTTTATTGGAGGTCAACTTCTTGCCACTCGCTGGGATGGATGAGAGCCAGGATACCAATGCAGATGATCAGTCTTTGGTCAGCGAGGAGTCTGTTCTGGAGGACTCTGACTGTGGTGATGATACAGCCTGGGTGTCTGGGTTATTGACTCAGGATGACAGTGCACAGAACCTGTCAAATTCCAGAGATGGAGAGAGTCTTGCAGTTTTGTCACCTGAAGTTCCACTTGAATCTGAGTCAGCTGATTCGGAAGAGGTGGACCAGTCTAGTCCAGTGCGCAGCCCTGTTGGTGCCATTTCTGATGACCCATCCATTTCACCTGCACTATCAGATATTTTACATTCACCACATGCTGCTGCATTAGTTCACACTGACCCACACACACAGACCGCAGTTGATGGTAATGTTAGAACACGTGCAGGGAGAGTAGTGAAATCTGTGAGCAGACTGATAGAATCCATGGTGCAGAAACCATTTCTGAGAAGTTCAAACATGTTGGTTGGGAGCCGTTCTTAATCTCTCTTTGTTTTGCAGAGATTAGTTTTGATCTATGTTGGTGAAGTTATTGTCGTATATGTTTTTTTGGACTGTGTTATGAGCATTGATACTTGTAAATGTCTGTGGGACAAGTTTTTTTGGGGCCAAGTGTTGTGTGGCGTATCAGGCGTCACATTGAGCAAAGGGGATTCAGAGACCTGATCAATCTCTCTCTTCCCTGAACCTTGTATGTGAGGTGACTTCCAAGTTGACTGTGGACTAGGTCTATTATTTTTCATTTGGTCCAGATTGTGTCAGTAGCAGACGTATCAGGTGTTCTTTACTGTCCAGAGACTCCACTGTATCAGGATGTTGGTGAATTTCAGGAGGGGTGAATGTAACCAGGTTGAAATTGTATGTTTATTTGTACAGTTGAAATATCACCAAATACAGATAAATATTGTTTTTTATATGTTTGAGATGTGTTTCATTGTGTATATGTATACCTGTACTGTCACTTTAAGAGAGCGCATGTTTGTGTCGTCATTTATGTGCTCCTCTCAGTTTGCGCCAGTCTAGCTGAGGGGAGGTAATGTATTATTTTGTGCATCAGTTTTAAACATTTATTTCAGTTTTTGGTTGATGAAAACCTTGTTTTATGTATGTATAAATGTTAGGGTTGAACATGCAGTAATGCGTCGATCAATTATAAACATTGCAACTAACTTTTTGCAAGTTTTAGAATTGATTGGTGCCCACGTGTTAGATTACAGGGTTTCTGTATGTGTATCTGCCATCAGGAGCTGGAAGTCTGTGTGCCGTGTGGGAGAGACTGCATGTTACAGCTTTTTGTATTTTGTTTATTTGTACAGACGTCTTCTGTTCCATCATCAATAAAGGAGGAATCAGAAAATGTTCACAGTTTGGGGTCTTTCCTTCACAAAACTCAACAAGAACACAACGCAGAATTAACAAGGGTTAACGGACGTGCATTCAAGTTAATAGAGAACTGTTGATGAGAAAGTACGCCCGTTACAATAACACTAAATCTAAAGTATGATTGTGACAGTGCGTAGGTCCTGAGACGTGCTGGAGAAAACCTACCGAGTCAATTATGGCACTAAATGCCTTTTGAAGAGGGTCATTGGTATTTTCCATATGGATGTTAAAATCACCAGAGATTAAAATAGAATCTGCCATGACTACAATGTTGGACAAGAATTCTGGAAACTCACTTAGGAACAATGTGTACGGCCCAGGAGGCCTGTAGATAGTAGCTATCAAAAACGAGGTATTGCCCTGATTTGTTCTCATAAGTAATACTTCAAAAGACACAAACCCAGTGATTTGTTTTAATGAAAGATTATATTGTGTAGCATAAATATTAGCAACACCCCCCCTTTACGGGATGCACAGGGAATCTGATCACTGGTGTAACCTGGAGGGGAAGCTTCATTTAAAGGAATAAATTCATCAGGCTTAAGCCAGGTTTCACACAGGGCAATTAGGTCTAATTTATGATCAGTAATTAATAAATTTACTGTAATTGCTTTTGAGGTAAGTGATCTAATATTTAGGAGTCCTATTTTTAGATATGAGATGTTAATGTCAGTTTTATTTATGACTGGACTAATTTAGGGCCTTATATTAATAAGGTTGCTTTTATTAACACTACTTTTTTTTTTTTTTTTGCCTAGTTTTAATGACGGTGTCGATGGTGCAGGGTTTGCTGACTGCTCTGGCTATGCTATCAGCAGATCCCACTAGACTAGCAGGCTGGCTAACAGCCTGCTGCCTGACCTGCAACCTATCTCATGTTAACACTATAGGAGTGAGTCTCCTAGCTATATTCCTAGACAAAAGAAGAGCACCTCTCCAGCTAGGATGGAGTCCGTCGCTCTTCAGCAGATCAGGCTTGACCCTGAGTCCCAAAAACCTGGCCAATTATCCACGTAACCTATCGATTGCGACGGGCAGAACTCCGTCTTCAGCCAGCGATTGAGCTGTGAGAGTCTGCTGTAGATCTCATCACTGCCCCTAGCTGGCAGGGGGCCAGAGACTATTACTCGATGCCGACACATCTTTTTAGCTAAACTACACGCTAACGCTAGGTTCTGCCTCGTAACCTCTGACTGCCTCATCCTAACATCGTTAGTGCCAACGTGAATAACAATATCTCTATACTCCCTACGCTTTCCAGTTTTAGACTTCGCTAGCACCAACTCCAGATTAGCGGCTACATCGGTGGCCCTGCCCCCCCCCGGTAAACAATGAATGATCGCTGGCTGATCCTCTAATCTAATACTGCGAGTAATGGAATCGCCAATAACTAGCGTTTTCAGTTTTTCCGGGCTGCCAGCAGAAATTGCAAGCCGTTCGTTCCCATCAGAGCACGGCTTGGGCAGTGGTTCCGACTCTAAAGGAGAAAATCGGTTGGAAAGACTAATTTTCGCCGGTCGGTAGCAATTCTTTCCAGTAGCCGAGAAAGACTTGGAGTTACCCGGCTGCCAGGGCTGTGCCGAGGGGCTAGCTCTATGCTGTGTTCCTAGTGGCACAGGCGCAATAGCTTGCCTGTCTACTCTACCATAAGCCTTCCCTGACACATGCACCTGTAACCGAGACTCTAACTTCGCTATCTTCTCTTGAAGGCGGTAGTTCTCCTTCAGGTTAAAAGTACACCGACTACAGTGAAAAGGCAAAACACAAATGAGTACTTAACTTTCTAGTGCGCAGATGAATAGCACGACTTATCCAGACGGAGACACAGGAAGGTCCCGGTGAATGTTCGGATAAGTTTGTAAACTGTAAAACAAAATCAGGGAAATTAAGCAAGTAATTATATAAGTACGAACGAGAAAACTAAAGCTAGGTAAAACTAAATCTAGGTAGGCAGGAGCAGCCGCATGCGGCGCCTCCAGTTGGAGCAAACAGGAAACAGGAACTAGCGGCTGGAGAGCAGGCAGGCTGGAGAGCAGGCAGGCTGGAGAGCAGGCAGGCTGGATTCCCCAATCACATGCCTTTGTGGGAAGGGAACAAATACCACTTAGTCTTAATAAGTGTATTCTTAGACACAGATGCCTTCATTTAAAATATTCACTTATTAACTACAACTTACTTTATATCCTTCTTTAAGGTTAAACTGGCCAAGCAGGGTTTTGAATAAGGAAGGCGGGTAAGACTTCCGCTTGACTGCTGCCAAGACCAAACCAAAGTTACTTGCCATTAACCTTTTCTTCCGATATGCAAACCTGTTACAAGAAACCAACCATGAGAAAGATACATTTTGCGCAACAATTGGCATTACAGTTTCATGTAAAAACAATCTGATATTCTGCAGTGCACTTTCTGAATACTGAGCAAATTTACAGCCTTTAGCAGACACTTTTTATACATATCAGCTTACAATAAGTACATTTATCGAAAGCAACTAACTTTCTCTTAGAGCAGGGGTGTATTTATTAATAAGCTTTCTTACCATAATGCATTCTTAGCCTGGTCACTGTTGCTTCCTCAATCTGCTGATTCTCCTGATCATTAACAGCAAGCATTGACAGCACAGACAGAGCCTTGTCCTCAGCTTGGACAAAACCTGGGCTGGTCACCACAAACATCTTGATTGGGAGAGTCTAGATTTATAGTTAGGCAAAAGTTATGAAGTCAGTGAGGTGTCCACATACTTGTACATACACATACATACACAGTGTATACAAAGTACATTTGAAATGAAAGCAATGGTTTACATACATACATATGTGTAGTTTAGCAATGTTACTTTAACTATACTACACAGTTTGAAACCCCTGGTTAAAATTTTGAGAATTTTTTAAACATATAACATTGTACAAATTTTTTGTATTGATGACAAATCCCTAGCCAAATTTGCATTGATTTAATGTAGTGTAGTTGTGATGTTTCTGCTAACTTTAAGGGAACATGAAAGTACAAAAGTAAAAAATCTGAGGCGCGTCTGGGCTCAAAATCCATCCCATCCTTGTAAGGCCGGTTACACACTGGAAGCGTCTCGCGAGGGTGTCAGGCGGTGGCGTGTCCGTTTTGATTTCAGCTCCCATGTTATCAGGTTAGAGCTTACATACTGCCTGCGTCTCGAGCCGCGCCTGAGACGCGTGCCTCCTAGAAATAGAACAGGCGCCTATTTTTCACACGAGACGCGAGCGTGTTGGAAGCGTTTCCAGGCAAAATAGAATAGGAAAATATGTTTATATGTCATTTAGACACGAATGCATATTAATAAATGACATGTTTGAAAGTCTCTAGGTTTTGACATCAATGTAGATTTTTCAAATATTTCACCTGTCATACAGAACAAAATATTCTGTAACATATTTGGCAGTCAATACTGCCGACGTTGTTTTGGTTTAATCAAATCAGTAGGCTATATATTTATGTTTTAATTTTCCATAGTAACATATGTATACATGTAGCCTATATATAAAGGGTAGGATAGGCTCCAAAAACAACGTAAACACTTTTCAGAGTTTGAATCTGTCGGCGCTATGCCCAGGAGCAGCGCCGCGTCAGACACGCTTCTGGTGTGTAGGACTCAGAAAAATACACGCAGCAGCCACGCTTCTGAGACGCAACAGAAAGGCCACGCTCGCGAGACGCTTCCAGTGTGTAACCGGCCTTAAACGCCCAAGTTGCAACAAGGATGCCTGAACCCATTCTTTGTCCTCCTGGGTGACAGGTCTTTTGATGCCAGCTGAAATAATGGTATACAACTGGTTATAATGATGAAATTAATAAAATGAGTAATGATATTTATCTCAATATAATAGCCTTTTATTATGATCATCATTTATTTATAGCAAAGCAAACAATCTAAGCTTTTAAAAAATCTGAGTACATGTCAGCCTCACTGTCTTGCAAATGGTAAATTTCAATATGGTGATAAAGCTTATGATCATGATTTTTTAGCAACATATTACAAACCCCGTGTTGTGGATGGTGTCATCTCAGACACTCTCTTGGCTGCAATTTCTTTCCCCTTCGGAGTGTTGGCCTTCTTCCACACACATTCCACGTCGGTGCGGGACACATTTTTTTCTGCCCAAATCAACAAAGCTGCCATGTGATGGCACTTGTCTCTGCCGATTGGGCACTCGCATATGCTGTACCTGACTGCCTGACCCTCAACATGCACCTGTATTGAAAACAATTTAACCCTCACCCTAAACACTTCTAAAACACATTGCTGCCAGCGCTGTTTATCATAACAATACTTCTGTAGCTAGCCTGGGACTGTCAGATCATACTACTAAATTGACTAAACTAAGTTCACTAAACCCTATAAAACCTGTCTGTCACATTTTTACTTTTTAATCTTCGTTTAGTTACATTCACAGTTATAGAAGTCCCGTAAAAAAATATTTTGAAATACCTCAGAACAATAGCACCTTATGTCAACGAGATAGCTAGCTTAACCCTAACTCACCTCAACCTCCTAAAACGTCTTTTTCATTGATGCCTGGACTCTACCCTTAATTATGCCACCTGAATGATGCGCTTCACTAACTACTTTGTTGGAGTTAAAAGAATTTAAACCTTTTTTGACCGCCAAGGGTGCATCACTAAAGTAAGACGTAATGGTAAATAAATTAACAGGTTCCACTATAGTTATTAGATCTGGACGAGCGGAGCGCTTGGACCCGGAAGAGGCCAAACGTCACGCGTGACGTCAGACTTAACAACCGGATAGTGATGCCTTGCCATTGGCAAGCACCACTAATAAGTATGAGCAATAACAATAGTGATGCCTTGCCTTTGGCAAGCACAACTAATAAGTAGAATGTAAATTTCCAGAAGAAAATGTGAAGTGGTGCTTGCAGTGGCAAAACTCACTGCTCAGTTGCTAGAGTTTTGTACATGATGGGCATTGCAAGATGGTTGTTAGGGTGTTCTGGGTGGTGGCTGGGGCTTAAATATGCGGTTGCTAAGGTATTTTGGGTGGTTACTATGGTGTTGCTAGGGTATTCTGGGTGGTTGCTAGGCGATTGCTATGGTATTTTGGATGGTTACTATGGTGTTGCTTGGTGGTTGATAGGGTATTCTGGGTGGTTGCTAGGGCGTTGCTAGGCGGTTGCTAAGGTATTTTGGATAGTTACTATGGTGTTGCTAGGTGGTTGCTATGGGTCTGTTTGTCACCCCTTTTCAACATCCTGAAACACTGCCGATACGCTTCAGGGACCAATTCATACACATGAAAGACTGCAGTTTTAACCTTTACATAATCGTTGCTATCGGTAGCACTAAGAGAGGAATAAGCCTCTTGAACTTTACCAGTCAAAACACATTGAAGCATTAAAGTGCGGTCTGCATCAGGCCAAGCCCGAGAATCTGCCACACGTTCAAATAACGTAAAAAATAGATCAGGATCTTTCTGTAAATTTAGGCAACAACCGGAGATTACCAGCAACATCAAAACGCGGAGGATGACCAAGAGAAGAGCGTCCCAGCGGGGAGCTTGGATAGTTATCCTCAAAAGAAAAATCACCAGAAAGCTTGCCTTCTCTGACAACTCTAATCGTTGATACTGTAACCGCAGTTTGGCTTGTTCAGTATCCTGCTTCAACCTCTCCAAATCAAGTTCCTTTTGCTGCTTCACCCTGTCATGACCCATTTGTAACAACAACAACTCTGTTGCTCAAATGTCAACCCAACACTAGACACAACAGGCGGTACCGCAACTACTGGACTGGGGTCACTTAACCTGGCCTTCAAAATACCAGCCGAAAGCAAATTGGCGAACAAAGTAGATCTCACTGTATCCTTGAGACGTTTATCACCAATCTCAACATGACAATACTCACCCAACTTCAAAAGCTGTTCCTTTCTAAATTGCAAAAGCAATTCCTCCGAAGGAGCCTTAACAAAATCATCTATAGACGCCATTGCGCTACTTTTAATCAAACAACTAGTAGCCCAAACTTTGAACTGCCCTTTTGAGCACCTTGACTACAGCACAAGTTACAGTTGACCCAACAGTGTACAAGCCAATGTGTATTTACTTGAGTTTCCCCAAATCCTAATGCTAACTTCACCCTAGTGTTCAGTGGCTTTGCGGTGGGTATTGATACACTAAAGCCCGCTGGCACAAAGGAGGAACCAGCACGCTGGTGACCAACCCTGAACCACGGATGTGCTCCCGAGGCAACTGCTCTGCCCGCTATCACCACACAAAAATAACAAACACGCACAACCTGTCCACAGTGGGAACAAGCCGCTATACCTAACAGGGGAAAATCAAGTTGCACCCTCAAAATACACTGGAAAGACAACTCACCGCCATAGTCAGATGACCCAACAAGGAACAGAACCCTGTCTCCAGCCAGGACAGGAAGAAACTTATACATAAACAAGTAACCAAACAAACACCGTAAAATGTATTTGTTCTAAACTACCAAAAAGTAACGTGTAACTCCCAATACACAACAGTGCATACAAATGGCCAAATAGCCATACAGACATCTGGAACAATACCAGAACTAACATACAAATGGCCAAACAGCCATACAGACCTCTGGAACAATACCAGAACTAAAGAAACTAGCCAAGGAAAAATATCGGAGCCCCCATTTGTCACAACCCAGCTCATAGATAGTGACAAACAAGGGAGTCTACACATTAACTTTTCAAGGAAGAACAAAGGCTTATTTAAAAACTCACAAATATGTATCCTTTCAACAAAGATATTCTGGTTAAGTGTGATAGTAGACATATGAGGAGTGTAATGGAAATGCATGAGTGAATGTAAGATGTGTAAGTGTTGATAGGTAGTGATGTGACATTTGAACCGAGGCATCGGAACTTGTGTCGAGAAAAAAGGGGCGTGCCAGATGAAGCCGCGATTCGAGGCTTGTGTTGTTACCATGAAAATCACGTGACTGATGACAAACGAGGCCTCGGTTTGTGTGAACACGTCATTGGTTCGGTCTGAGTGTCGTTTCCGGATAAAGGGGGTTCGAAACTTGTGGGTGTTGTTAGGAGTAATTGAATCAGTTGAATTATTTGTAGTACAGTCAGAGAGTCAGAGTGTGAGAGAGTGTTAGAGTTAGATAGTTGTGTCGTCGTCATTATAGTGTCATATATGTGTTAGGGTTGTATATTATTAGAATATTTTAGGTTAGATTTGTTATAGTATATTGTTATTATTAATTACAGTAGTTATATTATATGGTTGTTATATTAATTAGATAAGATTATTTGGATTGTTTTCGCTTTTTATGACCTCCTTTTTTCTTGTAATGGAGGCAGCAAGAAAGAGGAAATCCTCCCCTGTCTGGGAGTTGAAATGGTTGGTCACAATAAGGTATGCGTATTATTATTGTTTTAGTGTCTTGATATAATAATAATACTCACTATAAGGCTGTATTATATTTCATCTCTATTCATTTATGTTTCTAGGTGGCAAATGCTTGCTGTGCCTAAAGCAGCTGACATACAGCAATAACACCTCCTCCATGCTCAGGCATTATCGAGCACTGCACGAGCATGCACAGACTACTATCAATCCACAATGTAGTCAAAGTAATTATTATTAATAAGAGTAAAAACAAACATTATCTAAATAATATGTTAGGCTCCTACAATACACCTGCATTTTATTTTATTATAGATTCAAAACAACAAATGGTAAATGAGGCCCTGGTGAACATGGACATCAAGGACACCCAACCCTTTTCCATTGTGGATGATGATGGATTTAGGGAGCTCCTGCATGTGTTGGATCCCACTTATGTTTTCCCAACTCGAAAGGTATGTGATTAATAAAGTGGTTCATCGTTATTTAAGAAGTTAAAACTAAGATTATCTACATTTATTTTATCTACAGGGTTTGAAGGCCATGGTTGACCGTAAATATAAGGAGGCTGAGGAGAAGGCCAGAGAGCAGTTGCAGGAAGTTGCAGCTGTAAGCCTGACCTCTGACATGTGGACATCATTAAACATGGATGCCTTCCTTGCAGTAACTTGCCATTTTATAGATGACAATGACAAGCTCTGCACTATTTTACTAGATGTAGAGCATTTCCCTAAGAGCCATACTGCTGAGAACTTGGCTACTGGACATATCAAGATCATGGAGGAGTGGGGCATAAAGGATAAAGTGAAGTGCCTGGTAACTGATCCTGCAGCCAACATGATAGCATGTGTACGATCAATGAACGTTAGGCATGCGGTATGCATTGCACATGCTCTAAACCTCATTGTGAGGAAATCTTTTGATGAGATCAGTAGCTTCAGTGACATTCGATACAAATAGAGGAAACTTGTGACCTATTTCCGAACCAGCACTACAGCAAAAGAGAGACTGGCCCAAGTACAGGAGCAGATGGGAGACCAGTTCTGAAAATGATAATCGAAGTGGACACTCGCTGGAACAGCACTTACAGCATGCTGGAACGTCTGTATCAGCTGAGAGAGCCAGTGGGGGCAGCCCCGGCCTCTCTAAATACCGACATCACCCCTCTTACAGCCCTGGAGTATGAGGCAGTCCAGGACGCTTTAGATGTTCTTGCCCCTTTCCGCCAGGCTACAGTAGAGCTTTCAGGAGAGAAAAGGGTGTCTTCCTCCAAAGTAATACCTTTCATGAAAATGCTTAATCATGCTGTAATGAGTAAGCTAGAAGGCCTTAAGTCCAACTTAACAAAGCAACTGGGTGACAGCCTTGGACGGCGGGTCAGGGAAAACGCAGTTCACTTGCAATCATTAAGTGTGATGACCATACCCACATTATTGGATCCCAGATTTAAAAAAACTAGGGTTCTTGAGTCCAGGGCAACTGCAAGAAGCGGTATCAAGATTAAAATCGGAATGCGCTACTGTGATCCGAAGTTCTGGTCTCCATTCTGCTTCCACCAACACACCCCAAGCTCAGCTGGCAGCCTCTTCAGAAGCAGGTCAATCTTCAAACAGTAAGTAGTATATGTGTTTGTTGTGTGAATGTTCACATTAGTGATTATTACTGTGAACCATTGTTAATTGAGTTTTTTACTTTGTACCTCTATTATTAGGTGACCTTTGGCATCTGCTGGATAGCACGGTGGACCACAGTAGAATAAGCTCAACTGCAACAGCAGATGCTATTGTAGAAGTGGACCGATATTTATCGGAAGTGAATCTCACAAGATCTGAAGATCCACTAGTATATTGGGCTCAACACAAACATCTGTATCCTAATTTATACAAGCTGGCACTGACATTTTTATGTTCCCCCGCATCCTCTGTTCCATGCGAAAGGATCTTTTCCAAGGCTGGAGAGGTTATGTCCAAGAAGAGGAATCGTCTAAGCCCCAACACACTTGAAAAAATTCTGTTCCTCAATAAAAATGTGTGATCCTTCCTTTACCCATAATGCAGTGTGGCAGTTTGTTCCTCTAAATCCACAGTCCCATAAGCACAACAGTGCACTAAAACTAGTAACAGTTCAATGCACAAAACACACCAGAAAAAATCCTTAACCCTTCGCACCCCAAACTTTCCTGTTGCAATTTGCGTTATTACACCCCCTCCACCATAAGCACTGCACTCAACAGTCTCACTTTTGTGGTTCCTACTGTCACTATCCAAACAATTTATGAATAATTAATTAACTGTGTTAAAAGTGCATTCAGACAGAGAGAGAAACATATTTTATTTGATACCAAGGCAATGGACAAATGTCTGCTCAGGTCATTGATTCCGTATTAATTTATTGGTCTGCTATTTCTTTGCACGGTAGCTAGGTGTCACTAGTGAGCAATAATGAATGAAGCTTCGAGTAATGAACCATTTAGTGAAGCAATGGGCTGCAAGGTCTCAGTGGTTCAGGAAGCCTCATTTTGCCATCACTATTGATAGGTGTAACTACAAAACAAGAGTTCTCTAGACACATGCATAACAAAATGGTGCCTGGACAGAAAGGAAGGGCGTGGGGCTGAGCACCAGGAACATTTAACCCCTGGCTGGCTTCACCCACAGGTGCATCCAGTCAAACAAACGACCCCCTCAGCTCTACCTGTCTCCAATCTGCAAATCAGAACAGAAACACAGAGAAGGAGACAGCGAGAGCGAGAGGGACGTAACATATATGAAACTTAGTGGTGTGTCGTTCATGAACGATTCGTTCATTTTGAACGAATCTTTAATATGACTCGGGACTACCGAGTCTGTACCGAGAGTGATTCGTTCATTTTGTGTTGACCGCGCATGCGCATTGCGCAAAATATGGGTTTTGAATTTGTACTGGAAACAGAAATGATTAGTTCATCTTTTGAGTCTCGAGTTCGTATGGAAGCCTATTTCCGCCAGTGAAATAAAAAAAACATGAAAGCTAAAGTCATAGTTATGAGATGCTAAGTTATAATTATGAGATGATAAGTCATAATTATGAGATGCTAAGTCATAATTATGAGATTCTAAGTCATAATTATGAGATGCTAAGTCATAATTATGAGATGCTATGAGATGCTAAGTCATAATTATGAGATGCTAAGTCATAATTATGAGATTCTAAGTCATAATTATGAGATGCTATGAGATGCTAAGTCATAATTATGAGATGCTATGAGATGCTAAGTCATAATTATGAGATTCTAAGTCATAATTATGAGATGCTAAGTGCTCACGTGCAAGTTAAACGTAAACAAAACTGACAAAGTAGCAGCTCTTTAGCACTACAATTTGACACAGAAATGGATTGTGAATACATTGACAACTACTTTAAACTTGGCTTCACAACAAAGGAAATACTTCGTTTGCTTTCTGATTCACATGGGATTGTACTAAGCAAGCGCACTCTTGAAAGGATTTTGAGTAAGAAGAGGCTCTGGCGTAGGAAGAATAAAACTGATGAGGCTGATGTGGCAGCCTTCATTGAACAGCAACTGGAAACATCTGGACAGTGTCATGGTTACAGATGGATGCACCAAAAATGTTGGTTACATGGAATTGTGACTGACAGAGAAACGGTTAGAATATTGCTACGATTATTGGATGGTCAAGGAGTGGATCTGAGGTCAAGAAATAGACTGCGAAGGCGTGTTTACCACAGTTATGGATCAAACTATGTCTGGCATATTGACGGCTATGACAAGCTTAAGCCATTTGGAATTGGTATCAGTGGATGCATTGATGGGTTTTCCAGAAAAATGATCAGGCTTGAAGCTTACAAAACAAACAATGACCCAAAGATCATTGCTGGCTACTTTATTGATGCTGTGATCAATATTGGGGGATGCCCTGCCAGACTTGATTCAGGAACAGAAAATGGTCATATGGCTGAAATGCAGCGTTTTCTTTTTAATTTTTCAGAGAACCAAGCAGAAACAGAAAGTGTAACATTTGGTCCAAGCACTGGAAACCAGCGGATTGAACGATGGTGGCTGACATTGCGAAGTGAGTGTGTCCAATTTTGGATAGACTTATTTGACAAACTGAGAGAAGATGGCTACTTTTCAGACAACTTCTTGGACAAATCCTTAATCCAGTTTTGCTTTTTTCAAACAATACAGGTAATATACACAATTTTAGATTAACGTTTCTCTAAAAGCCAACAATGACTAGCCTACGTGTTAATATTTATTCAATTATTTGTTCAATTATTTTTAACATCACAGCATACAAAACTGTATGTTTTTAATTTAACATTTTTTCAATTTGTGTCACGGATCGTAGTGAGGTGCAGCGGAGGAAATAGCGTTCGAGTTGTCGTTTACTGTAGTAGACCAACTTTTACAGAACGTAGTACATCACCAACTGAAGTCCATTCATAAGTGCGGCGCAGCGCACACACGATTACGGTAAATGTCTATAAACATAGACAGAGAATAAGGCTCGTTTAGAGAGCTCACAAAGCACTACACGTAACATTTCACAATTCCACACAAAGACAAACCGACACACAGGGAACTTAAATAGTACTCTAATGAGGTAATGGACACCAGGTGTAGTGATGACGAGACTGAACCAGGTGTGCAGGGGGAGGCGATAACGATGGTGGCTCAGAAGACCGGGGAGGACGACCGCCGAAGCCTGCCAGCAGGGGGCGGCACACTGGCTTCTGAGGGAGTTCTCACAGTACTCCCCCCCTGACGCGCGGCTCCGTCCGGGGGACGAGGAGCTGGTCGGTCAGGGCGCCGGCGATGGAAATCCTCTAGAAGGTTTGAGTCCAGCACATCCCTCGCCGGCACCCAGCATCGCTCCTCCGGGCCGTACCCCTCCCACTCCACGAGATACTGAAGGCCCCCTCCCCGGCGTCTGGAGTTCACGATGTCCTTGACAGTGTACACCGGAGCCCCCTCGATGTCCAGGG
This sequence comes from Dallia pectoralis, assembly GCA_029465975.1. Taxonomy (NCBI): domain Eukaryota; kingdom Metazoa; phylum Chordata; class Actinopteri; order Esociformes; family Umbridae; genus Dallia; species Dallia pectoralis. Next base: position 96,848 of record CM055756.1, read on the forward strand.
GGGGCAGGGGGACCTCCAGCACCCTCGATCGCTGGAGGGGACCAGCCACCACCGGCCTGAGGAGAGAGACATGAAATGACGCGTTAATTCGATAGTCAGGTGGCAGCTGCAATCGATACGTCACCTCGGTTACCCTCCTCAGGACTTTAAATGGCCCCACAAACCGCGGGCCCAGCTTCCGGCAGGGCAGGCGGAGGGGAAGGTTCCGGGTCGAGAGCCAGACCCGATCCCCCGGGGCGTAAACGGGCGCATCACTGCGCCTCCGGTCAGCAGACGTTTTCTGGCGCTGTTTGGCGGGCTGAAGGTGGGTGTGTGTAGCGTCCCATGTCTACTCAGCACGCCGAAACCATTCGTCCACTGCCGGCACCCCGGTGTCGGGCTGACTCTGCTGCCACGGTGCCAGAACCGGCTGGTATCCTAGGACACATTGAAAAGGTGTTAGATTAGTGGAGGAGTGGCGGAGTGAATTTTGGGCATACTCTGCCCATGGCAGAAACTCCGCCCACTCCCCCGGCCGGTCCTGACAATGTGACCTCAGGAACCTCCCCAAATCCTGATTCACTCTTTCCACCTGCCCATTGGCCTCGGGGTGGTAGCCGGAGGTCAAACTGACCGAGATCCCCAGGCGTGTCATAAACGCTTTCCAGACACTAGACGTAAACTGAGGGCCCCGATCAGATACTATGTCCTCCGGTACCCCGTAGTGCCGGAAGACGTGTGTAAATAGGGCCTCTGCGGTCTGCAGGGCCGTCGGGAGACCTCCCAGGGGCAGGAAGCGGCAGGCCTTTGAGAAGCGGTCCACAACGACCAGGACTGTAGTGTGACCTTGGGAGAGAGGGAGATCAGTCAAAAAATCAACACTATGTGTGACCATGGTCGCCGTGGAATGGGCAAAGGTTGTAACTTACCAGCCGGAAGATGCCTAGGAGCCTTACACTGGGCACACACGGAACACGAGGAGACGTACAACCTCACATCCTTGGCCAGACCCGGCCACCAATATTTACCGGTAAGGCAGCGCACCGTCCGTCCAATGCCCGGGTGACCCGAGGACACCGATGTGTGGGCCCAGCAGATGAGACGGTCGCGCACATCCAGCGGCACGTACACGCGCCCCTCGGGGCACTGAGGAGGAGATGGATCAGTGCGTAATGCGCGCTGGATGTCTGCATCTACCTCCCACATCAACGGTGCCACTATACAGGAGGCAGGAAGAATAGGTGAGTTATCAACCTGCCTCTCATGTGTGTCATATAGTCTGGACAGCGCGTCTGCCTTGACGTTCTTCGTGCCAGGAATGTACGACAACGTTAAAAAAAACCTGGCAAAGAACAACGCCCACCGGGCCTGGCGAGGGTTAAGCCTCCTAGCAGCCCGTATGTACTCCAGGTTACGGTGGTCAGTCCAGACTACAAACGGGTGTTTTGCTCCCTCGAGCCAGTGTCTCCATTCTGTCAGCGCTCTGACTACAGCTAACAGCTCCCTATCACCTACGCCATAGTTTTCTTTCCGCCGCACTGAGTTTCCGCGAGTAGAACGTACAGGGACGTACTTTAGAGGGTGTGCCTGAACGCTGGGACAGTATAGCACCAATCCCAACCTCCGACGCATCTACCTCCACTATGAACGGAAGCGACGGATCAGGGTGAGCCAAAACCTGCGCAGATGTGAACAGCATTTTTAGTGCCCTAAATGCGCGGTCTGCCTCGTTCGACCAACGAATCCGAGATGGCCCCCCCTTCAACAATGATGTAATGGGAGCTGCTACCTTGCCAAAATTCTTAATGAATCTTCTGTAGTAATTGGAGAATCCAATGAACCTCTGTACCACCTTAACCGTGGTTGGAACGGGCCAATTACGCACGGCCGCCACGCGATCAACCTCCATTTCCACCCCCCCCATAGTAATGTGGAACCCGAGGAGAGACTGCTCGCTGAAAAACAGACACTTCTCCAATTTGGCATACAGGTCATGCGCCCTCAGTCGCTCCAGTACCCTGCGAACAAGGGAAACATGATCAGTCCGGCTATCCGAATACACCAGGATGTCATCGATGTAAACGAACACCCCGCAGCCGATCATGTCACGAAAGATATTATTCACAAAGGACTGGAAAACCGAAGGCGCATTAATCAACCCGTACGGCATCACCAGGTACTCATAGTGCCCGGATGTTGTGCTAAAGGCTGTTTTCCACTCATCTCCCTCCCGGATACGCACTAAATTGTATGTGCTCCTGAGATTTAACTTTGTGAAGAAGCGGGCCCCATGCATCGACTCAATTACAGATGAAATCAGTGGGAGAGGATACCGATAACGAACTGTAATGCTGTTAAGGGCTCGATAATCAATACACGGTCGCAAACCGCCGTCCTTCTTTTTCACAAAGAAAAAACGAGGAGGCTGGGGAGGTGGAATGTCGGATCATCCCCTGTCTCAATGACTCGGACACATACGTCTCCATCGCCTGTGTCTCTGCCTGAGACAGGGGATACACGTGACTATGGGGCGGTACAGAGTCTACCAGAAGATCGATTGCGCAATCCCCCGGATGATGAGGAGGTAATTTTGTAGCCAATTGTTTTGAGAATACACGGGCCAGATCAGAATATTCGGGAGGAATACGCACAGAGGAGAAACTGTCTGGACTTTCCACCGAGGTCGCAGCGACGGAAACACCCAGGCACCTTCCCTGACACTCCCGCGACCACCCCGTCAGAATCCTCTGAGGCCAGGAGAATTTGGGATTGTGTCGGGACAGCCAGGGCATGCGCAACACTACGGGGAAAGAAGGTGAGTCGATGATTTGTAATGTGATCAGTTCAGTGTGTGTGTGTTGCGTAACCATCGTAATCGGTACCGTCACCTGTGTCACCATCCCCGAACCCAACGGCCGACTGTCCAGACCCGTAATGGCTCGGGCACAGGCCAACGGCACCAACGGAATCTGTAAATTCTCAACATAGGATCTGTCAATGAAATCCCCAGCTGCGCCGGAATCTACGAGTGCCTTACACTGGGGAGACAGCAGAGAATTAGGGAAACAGACAATGATAGTGGTATAGCGTTCGAGTTGTCGTTTACTGTAGTAGACCAACTTAAACAGAACGTAGTACATCACCAACTGAAGTCCATTCATAAGTGCGGCGCAGCGCACACACGATTACGGTAAATGTCTATAAACATAGACAGAGAATAAGGCCCAATCCGAATACTCCCCCTTACCCCTTCCCCTTAGCCCTTCCCCTTAGTTTTGCGCGTTCGCGCGACACCAAGTGCTGTCCGAATACTCATTTTGATCAAGACGAAGGGGTAAGACGAAGGGCTATATACCCCTTGAAACCAAGATTTTCCGAGAGCTCACTTGAAACCAAGGGGTACCCAGAACACATTACGAGACGTCAACAATGCCTGCTAGATCAGCAAAAGAGACCCATAAATGTAGTAATTTCGGATTAAATAACGAATTTAAAAATTACGACACAATTGTTTTGTGATCTACGCAGTCCTGTATATATATATTTTTAACCATTTTAATAATTGAAGTTTTTTTTTTTAATCGCTACTTTTTGCCAGTTTTCAACGCCAAAGATACATTGCTAATTTGTCCCGTATTTCTCTGACTACCTTTACTCAATGCATGTTTGTCTACAGTTAACTCTTTTAGCAGATAATTCATATCAGTGCATAACATAACATGTTGCTTTTGGAATAGCGATAAAAGTGCTTTACATACCGTCCCGAATCACACAGGGACGCCGGAGGAAACCCGGCAAATAATTCGCTTTCGGGCAGAAAATGAACCGAAGTTTCATGCTGTACAACCATAGACTGTAGATTATGAAGGTGTACAACATAATTTGGATATGATACAGGACACTGGTGATGCCAAGACATAGAGGTTATTGGACATCATTGAAAAAATGTTTGATAAACTGTAGTTTGTTTGTTGTTGCACTTTACACATTGTTTTTGATTAAGGGTTTCTGAACATCAATCAATGACATTCAAAACAGTGTTCACTGAAACAGATATACAAAACACAATGCAATGTGGATGAAATTATTTATTGAAAACAGCCTTCAGTAGTAAGCAAGCAGGTTTATTTATATAGCACGTGTGCTTTACAAAAACATTAAAAACAATAGTACACAGAAGAACATCTGCATCCATATGCACCACCACCAAAGTAAACAAATAACTACTACATACATTGAACCATATGCGCAGTATAGACGTGTTGGGGTTTATGGCACAGTATCTTGTTGGACCACCAGTCTGGAAAATAAAACAATTTTATACCATTAATGGCTGAGTTGGGAAAAATGTTTGCTACCTTGTTGGTTAGTTCCGTGAACTTTAAATACAATACGACAATGTTGTTTGCAACCAATCGATACATACCTTAAGTTAAACTACCAGCATTCGTAGGCGTCGTAGACCTCTTCTCGCTTGATTTCTGCGATTTGTTGCAGACAATCGCAAAAACATAACTAAAATCCACGCAATCGACAACATACACACTTTTCCAGACTGCATCTCCGAAGTTTGAGATCAACATTTGTGTCGCCTCTGGTGACGTAGCAGCCAGCTAGCGACGATGTATGATGACGTAGCCAAAACCGAGTGGTGTCCCAATGCCTAGGGGAACGTAGCCCTTACCACTCGGTTTCGAGGGCCAAGGGGTAGGGGTAAACTAAGGGGTAGGGCTAAGGGGAAGGGGTAAGTGGGAGTATTCGGATTGGGCCTAAGGCTCCTTTAGAGAGCTCACAAAGCACTACACGTAACATTTAACAATTCCACACAAAGACAAACCGACACACAGGGAACTTAAATAGTCCTCTTATGAGGTAATGGACACCAGGTGTAGTGATGACGAGACTGAACCAGGTGTGCAGGGGGAGGAGATAACGATGGTGGCTCAGAAGACCGGGGAGGACAACCGCCGAAGCCTGCCAGCAGGGGGCGGCACACTGGCTTCTGAGGGAGTTCTCACAATTTGCAAAAACAGAGAGCCTTTATTTGTAACCCATAGGCTCATGAAATAGTTCAGAATGCCATTTGTCTTTTGGCAATAACTATAACAGCACCTGAATACAGTACAGAAAATTACATTTTCAATGTGAAATAAAAAACAAAAGTTGTGTCAATTGTAACAAGATTGGACTATTATGTGAAATTAACATATTTTTGTCATAAAGTGGTGCATTTGGAACAGCAGTAGTTAAGTAAACATAACAGGTTATTTCAGAGTGAAACTGATGTAAAGTGGTGCACTCTCAAAAAGAACAGTTGTCCTCTGTGTTATGTAGGTTAGAATAGCTAATGCTTTCAAGTTTCAGCAAAAAAAACTGTTCAAATGGACATTTCTTCCATTGTTCTATTAAATCCCAAAATGCCCTGGGACTCATTTAGACTCAGTGCAAAAAAATACAAGTGCTTAATAGCAGCAGAATAATCTGGACAACTTATAAAAGTTGTGACATACAGTATCGTTAAACTGAGTAGCTGTATACTTTATAAGCTTTAACATCTTTGTACTGTATCTTAGACAATGTCCATAACCCACACATTGCTTTCAAAGACTTTGTTCATTTCATGTCGAAAATCTGGGTAGTTATCATAGCTTACTGGCAACTCCAGGTAACAGCCACAAGTATGAGCAACCGGTCTTCTTTGAAAGCCCTGAACTTGTGTGAAGTTGACAGTGATGCTCTTTTCGGTGAACAAGTCTGATCCAGTGCAAAATCTGAGGAAAGAGGAGAGATGCTGGGCATCTGACTCTCTAAGGTATGTACTTACATACTTGACTATTTATTTCTTCTGTGCATTCATGGTACTTGGGTAGATAATCGATCTCATGATCTTTCGTGCTGTTGGTTGTAGCTTTTCATAGACTGCTGCAATTTCTTTCAGCTCTGATTTAACAGGTGCAAGTGTGTTGCTCCACTGTTTAATTACAAAAGCGGGCTCTTGAATCAGTTTTTGGTGTGCAAGCTCTCTCAAGAAATGCTCTATGTTATCTGCTTTTGGAAGCCTTCTGCAGTTGTGAATATCCATGACTTCAAACAACTCTTCTTGGTCAACACTATTGAAATCTGTACAACAAGATTCAAAGAGCACTCGCTCAGACTCTGAGACGTACTTGAAAAAGATGTCCAAAAGATTACTCTCCACGAAGCCCAAAACTGCTTGCTCCAAAAGTACTGGTTCAAGTTTTACAGGAAGGTATTTCTCTTTTTGCCAGCCAAATGTGATTATTAGACCTACATTTTCCCATTCTTGTTGACCAAAATCAAGACGTAGGTATGGCACTTTGAAGCCATTTCCCATAGTGCACTGCTCATAAAAGTCATTCCAAAATTCTGACAGGACATCCCTCAAAACACCTCCATCATCTACAGCCTGTTCAGGCTTTCCATCTGGAAGAAGAACGTTAAAGTAAACGTCATCCTCCATGATACTTTCCTCAGAAAACACATCTATAAGTTCTTTAAGAATATGTCCACGATGAAGAACAATCATTTTCTTTACTCTTTTGCTCTGATTGACTTGTTCCTGCAACATATCTATGGAAGGTGGCAAGGGTAATTCAAAAGACAGTTCCTCAGACAGAGGCACTGCATCTTCCAGACAGGAGTACTCCATCCCAGGTATAATTTCTGTGTGGAGAGTTACAATGCCACTATCACAGCATCCACATGAAGTAATGTTTCATGTTCTGGCAAAACATATTTGTCTGTTGGGTTGACTGTGTTATAAAGAAAGGACACACTCTCACTGCTTGTATTTGAAAATACTGTGCTGCTTCCAACATACATGACATCTGAAGTATTCATCTCCACAGCATCTGTTGCAGAAGTGTCTGGTGATAGAAATTAGGTCTGTCCTGTGTCTTTTCATCTTCTTGTGCAGTTGCATCACACTTCTCCTCATCCAGATTGATGACCCTGGCAATGTCTCTATTCTTGGTTGTTAAATAGAAACGTAAGACAGGTAACTTTGTCATTTCATACAGTTCCCCAACTGTGATACTATCGTCTAATGAATGCTGCTGGAAGCCAACTACATCAACCTCAAAGTCAGTTAGGCTCCCTGAATTTTTCCCACCTGGGAAAAACAACTGCGCTGTCTGTTCGATCAATTTGTGTTTGTTATTGTTCTTGGGAATACTCACTTTTCTGGTTCCCCCGTCTTTTTTGGTTCGTACCTGCACAAATTTCCCTTCTCTGAAATGCATCCATCCCATCTAAAAATGTTTATGATTCTTTTGAGCATTCTTTGGAGGAGTTTGATGCTCTTTCTCAGACACATGATCACCTTTGTTTTTTGAGATCTTCCCTCTAAGTCTCTCAAAGATCTTTGACTTTCGACTGCTGGGTTGTTGTTCCTTCCGTCTGCAGTATCCACAACCAGCCAGTCGATCACCATAGGATGGCAGGTACTCTTTAAGCTGGTCGTAGGTCATATGGTGTATGACATTGAAATCAATCTAAAAGTTAGAGATATTTTATGAATTCTTAGGTAAAGTGAATTCTATTATAAAAACACTCAACAAGCAGATACAGCACCAGATTATATAATACACTAAGCATTTCCTATATTAACTACCTTTTCATGTTCCAATCGCTGTATATCTTCCTCAGGCACATGCCGTGACCTTAAGTAGTTGCTTAGCTCATCCATTGTCAGCAGGTTTAAAAACCTCTTCACCTCTGTTGAATAAAACTAAAATAAAAATAACCATAAATACATTAAATCGGTTTATTTATACAAATGTAATAAACGTTACCTATGCTGGCTGTGCCACCTAGTGTTAGAAACAGAGGTTTGTCCTTCTCTATGCTGGGTCTGACAGCTTTTCGATCTCCGGAGAGGGAGCAGTCAGACTCGATCAAATTCACCTGAATACTAGGCGCACCTGTCAGTAATTAGGTAGGCGACAAAGGCACTCGGTCTTATGATCAGTGTGAGGTATTGTTCGTTCCTGTATTACTGAGCGCTTATGAATACAATTACCGTGTACCAGTTCCTAGCCTGTCTGTTTTTCCGAGTCTGCCTAACCCTGTCTTGTGCTTACCAGTGATTCCTGTTATCGACCACCTGCCTGCTTTACTGACGTCGTTCTTGCCTGATCCTTTGGTACCGTATCCTGACTCTGATCTGCCGTTACCGAACCAAGCCTGCCTGACTACCCCTCTGCATTCTGTTGTTTATTCAAATAAATATATTGCTTATCGCGATTGGAACCAGAACCTTGTCTCCAAGCGTATTTGTAACACCTAGGCATACACAAGTGTAAATGTACGATAGCTGAGCTTGTCATAGCTAATAATCGGTGTGGCATAGGCAATTGCACCAGAGCAGCAAGCTATTAGCTAAACTGGAAAGCGACAGAAGATAACTAAGATGTTGTCTAAGCTACATTAACAGCAATGTTTGATTAAGTGCAACGTCAGCTGAAATAGTCACAAAAATCAGCTGGAATAATTACCTTTTTAGGATTGCATGGTTTGGATGCATGTTAGGCCAGAAAGGTGATAAAGAGACCTTTCACGTTCAGCGCAATACTGGAGCACATGCGCATCTCATAATTATGACTTAGAATCTCATAATTATGACTTAGAATCTCATAATTATGACTTAGAATCTCATAATTATGACTTTTAGCATCTCATAATTATGACTTAGCATCTCATAACTATGACTTAGCATCTCATAATTATGACTTAGCATCTCGTAATTATGACTTTAGTTTTCATGTTTTTTTTATTTCACTGGCGGAAATAGGCTTCCATAAGTTCGGGTTTGCCCGGGTCTGAGTCTTTTGTTCTTCCTGTCAGTCCCATAGAGGCTATGCTGCCTGTCAGTACCGGAAACATAAATGATTAGTTCATCTTTTTCGAGTCTTCGGGTTTGAGTGTTTCGGTCTTTTGTCAAGTGACCGCTGATATTGGTATCTCGCATTATACAACATTATATTCGTATTATTGACGTCTATCGAGGTATAATTGCGTCTCACTCTGAATGTATATTGTTTTATATTTAGGAATTAAAATACAAAATATGTGCAATAAACATTATCTGAAAAATAAAAGGTCCATCTTAATATTGTCCGTCCGTCTCTTCTAAATGTTTCTTGTGCATCTGTGATGTTTTATTATAATTATTATTGTTGTTGTTATTATAATATATTATAATCATAACACACATTGTTTATATATATATATAACAATGTGTGCGTGTTATTATTGTACAGTAATATATTAATATATATAGGCATATATAAACAGTGTACTGACAGCATAGCAATATAGGCATATATAAACAGTGTACTGACAGCATAGCCTCTATGGGTCTGACAGGAAGAACGAAAGACTCGGACCCGGCGCAACCCGAACTCGAGACTCAAAAGATGAACTAATCATTTCTCTTTCCGGGCCTGTGAGCTGTATACTAAATATCCGGCACAAGGAAAGAGGGAAAACGGTCGTATCAGAAGGTGAGGTGAACTAAGTCAGACTGCAATAGCCTTAAGACCCAACAACTAATCAATTAATAAAACATTTCGGTTTCTTATCATTTGACTTTGGCTGCATTTACCCCCATAGTTTATTTTTTTACAAATGTAATGAACATTTAAGTAAGTACTAGATGTGTTGGGATATTTAACATGTCATTTTAATTATATTATTCTGAAATGAACGAAATGACTCGAAAAAAGATTCATTCATTTTGCTGAACGAGACTCAAAGATCCGAGTCAGTAAAATGAACCGAACTTCCCGTTACTAATGAAACTGGACCCGTTTTGGTCCGATCTATATGAACTCTGTGCGCAGTGTAACCGGTTTAGTTTGCGTGTCCAGGGGCCCGTTTCAGAAAGGAGGTTTAGTGAAAACTCTGAGTTTGTTTACCCTGAGATGAGGGAAACTCTTTGTTTTCTATTTCAGAAAGGGAGGTAACTTAACCTCAGAGTCAGTTACTATGGTAACTCAGTCTGTGAACCTAACCTGGTCGGGAGCAGTTTTTCTTCAATAAACCTGGAGTTTCTCTCAGTCTCCTCCCTCTGACACAGCGCTCATTCATTTCATTTTTAATTAATTCAGTCAGTATCAGGCGCATTTTAGCGCAGTGTTGTCATCTGCATGAATAAAATCGGATTGTTTTATTAACTTACTTAGGTAACGTTTGTTACATCCCCCAGTTAAAGTCTTGTGTGTAGTGTGTTCGTCTCTGTCCTCTGTCAGTCCACAGGTGGCGCTTATAAGACCAGATCACCCACCAATCAATAACTCCTCCCTTCAATAATCCGGATCACCTGGGGCAGCAATCAACCCTCAATCCCATCATTCCTTTTTCCCATAAATGTGCCACTTTGTGTTCAGTCTGGTCCTCTCTCTCTGTGGGTAATGTGTGTCTTTGTTGTAGTTTAATAAGAGAGAAAGCGCTCTGTGTGATTGTTGGCCTAGTTATCACTTAAGAGCCGCTTGTGTGTTGTGTTAACATTTTGTTCTTTGTTTTCCCAGGGGGAAAAGGAACGCACTTGGGAGTGTGTAGATTAGAGCTGCCCTGGGGCATACACCACCCGTAGGGTAACTCCCTTGTCTACACACACTAGTTAGATCTGGGAGGACCACCCCCTGTATTTGGGTAGGGCGTTTTATTCAGGCGCCAGTAAGGTGTGTTGTTACGGTTAAAGGGGGGGGGAAATAGTCAGAAAAGGGGGGGGGTTATAATTTAATTTCTTTCTTTTGGTCCTGTTCAGCCTTTTCTCCCAAGCTATATTATTTACTTTTTTTCTGTGGGCTAAATAAAAGCCAAATATAACCGACTGAAGCTTGTGTCTGTGTCCTCCCTCGCACCCATCACTCCGCGGCTTAAATTGCTGGCTACCACCAAAAGGCATCTGAGCAGTATAGGTGTCAAGGTCCCCTCCTTAAACGGAGTAGACTGTAACAAATGGGGGCTCGTCCGGGATTTTTGACCCCCTACTGCTTTGGTCCCAGGTGTGGTCAGTGATTGAGTTGTGGTGTTGGGGTGTGAGTGGGACTAGCCTGGCCTGGTGAGTATTGCCAGAGGACTGAGAGTGTGGTCTTTGTATTTTGCCTATATCAACATGTTGCCAGAGGCAGTAGCTGCGTTTATGGAAAACCCTTCCTTGAGTGTGTTGGGGAAGCTACGTAAAGCTGACCTACGAGCGGTAGCAGACTACTACAGGTTAGGGGTCCGTAAACAGGCAAAGAAGGCAGAAGTGTTTGAAGTGGTCAAGGACCATTTATTAATTCTGTCTGCAGCGAGAGAAGAGATGTTACAGGAGGAGAGTAAGGATGAAGAAGTGGGAGACCTCGGGGAGGGGTTGTTGAAGACTTCCTCGCCCGCACGGTCGGAAGGCAGTGCGGTAGCCGGGGAGGTCCCAGTACCTCTGACTCTGCCCAAATTCAACCCGTTCTCTGCTAACCCTGCTGAGTCTGTAGAGGTCGCTCGACTGAGGCTAAAAATGGCCCGTCTCGAGGCGGACCTAAGAGAGAGGGAAGAAACAAGATGAGAATGGAGTTGGAGGTCAAGACTAAACAGATACAGATCGAGGCAGATGAACGGACACAAATTAGGAGAATGGAGCTTGAGGCTGGGTTGGGTAGGTCACCACCTCGCTTCAGCTCCCCGGAACAATTTGACATGAGCAAACATATTGCTATCGTACCCACCTTTAAAGAAGCTGATGTGGACCAGTACTTCCCCGCATTTGAGAAGGTAGCAGCCGCCCTCAAATGGCCTCCGGAAGTCTGGCCACTACTGCTACAGTGCAAGCTGTCTGGTAAGGCACAGGAGGTGACGAACACCCTGTCCCTCAAAGACAGTCTTGATTATGAGGTCGTAAAAGCCACTGTTTTGCGGGCATATGAACTGGTTCCTGAAGCATACCGGCAACGGTTTAGGAACCACTCAAAAGCGCCGAATCGTACATGGGTAGAGTTTGCGAGGGACAAGGTGTTTTTTTTTTACAGGTGGTGCACGGCAAGCAAAGCCACTACGTTGACAGAGGTGAGGGAGCTTCTTCTCTTAGAAGAGTTTAAAAATCATGTCCCAACTCCCATAGTAGTACATTTGAACGAACAAAAAGTTACCTTGTTAGCTCAGGCAGCGGTGCTAGTTGATGAGTACACCTTGACACATAAGACTGTGTACTCCGCACCTCGGTCTGAGAGCAGAGCTACGGCGTATACGCGGAGTAGCCGCCCATCAGACAGTGAGTATACCGCAACGCCCGATAGAGAATGCTTCTATTGTCACCGTGTAGGACATTTGATTGCTGACTGCCCGACACTGAAAAACAAACCAAAATCACCCCCTCGCCGAACCAAAGAAGTGGGGTTGATTAAATCGGTTAGTAACGTACCTAGCCCCGCTTTACTGCTGGATCAATGTTATTTACCCTTATTAACCGCAGCCGATCAGCATCCTAAGGGACACAGGGGCAGCGCAGTCGTTGATCCTTGCCAGCCTGCTACCATGGTCTGACGTTTCAGCTGTAGGATCACAGGTATTGCTGCAGGGAATAGAAATGGGGGTAACATTAGTTCCGTTGCATTGGGTACAGTTAAAGTCTAACATTGTATCAGGGTGTTATCGTGTGGGTGTAGTGGACAAATTACCTGTTAAGGGTGTGTCTTTGATTTTGGGAAATGACATTGCAGGTGGAGTTGTCACACCTGTGTTGGAGGTGGTGAACAAACCATGCACAGGGACTGACAGTGAAAAACTGTCGGCAGAGTATCCAACTGTTTTTCCATCTTGTGTTGTCACTCGTGCTCAAGTCAAGAAGTGGGGTGACGTAGTGAATCTAAATGATTCTGTTTTTGAGAGCCCTGAAAGGAGTGTACGTGAAACACCCAAACAGGCCGCTAAGGTGGAGGCAAGCAGGCTAGACGATGTACTATTGTCTATAGAGTCATCCAATGTGGCTAAGGAGCAGAAAGCTGATATCAGCTTGGCTAAGTGTTTTGAGTCCTTAGTATCCCAAGAGGTAGCTAATACTAGTAGGAGAGCCTACTATCTAGACAATGGGTTGCTTATGCGAAAATGGCGAGCGCATGAAGCAGATGGTGAGTGGGGCCATGTGTCAAGTCGTGCTGCCTACCTTGTTGCGTCGGCAAGTGCTGTCTGTAGCACATGACCCGGCCTGGTCCGGTCATTTAGGTGTTACAAAAACGTATAACCGTATTCTGCAGCACTTCTTCTGGCCAGGGTTGAAGTCAGATGTTGTGGATTACTGTCGGTCATGTCATGTCTGTCAACTAATGGGAAAACCCAATCAACCGATTCCCCTTGCTCCTCTCTGTCCTATTCCTGTGGTGGGGGAACCATTTGACAGGGTCATTGTTGATTGCGTTGGTCCATTACTCAAGACTAAATCTGGAAATCAGTTCATTTTAACCATAATGTGCTGTGCTACCCGATTTCCTGAAGCCATTCCATTACGCAACATAACCGATAAAACCGTCACTAAAACCCTCATAAAGTTCTTTACTACGTTTGGTCTCCCTAAAGAGATACAAACTGATCAGGGAAGTAACTTTATGTCGAAATTATTGTCCAATGTGTTGCGCAACCTCTCTATTCGTCACCAGACTTCAAGTCCTTATCATCCGGAAAGCCAAGGCGCGTTAGAGAGATGGCATCAGACACTTAAGGCCATGATGCGCAAATATTGCATGGAAAGTGGGTCTGATTGGGATGAGGGAGTGCCATATGTGGTATTTGCCATTAGAGAGGCAGTGCAGGAGTCCTTAGGTTTTAGTCCGGCTGAGTTAGTGTTCGGTCATACCCCCCGGGGTCCTCTGAAATTGTTGAAAGAGAGCTTTTTCTCATCTGGGTCACCAAAAAGTGTCCCAAAATACGTGTGTGACTATGTGAGTGACATGCGTGGTCGCCTCCAGGAGGCCTGTGAACTGGCTCACCAATCTCTTTCTCTCTCACAGACTAAGATGAAGTGTCGGTATGACAGGGCAACACAAAGCCGTGAGTTTGAGGCAGGTGACCAGGTGTTGGTGTTACTACCGCTGCAGGGCTCAGCTCTGTCCGCCCGGTACTCTGGGCCACATGTAATAGAAAGGAAAATTTGTGAAACGAATGACATTGTACAAACTCCTGAACGAAGGCGTTCATCTCGGTTGTGCCTTGTAAACATGTTAAAGAAATATCACCCGCGTAAACCGTCTCTCAGTCTTGATGTTCAGGAACCAGCTGTCGTGTCCAGTGTGGGCGTTGTGGCGCTACGCTCAGAGGGGGAGAACAAGGAGGAGGGACTGGAATTTAGGTCTGATCACATAAAGGGTGAGAGGTTGTGTAATTTGCCCGCACGGGGCCACACCACCCTGAAAACTCCCGATCTCGTCTGATCTAGGTAGCCAAGCAGGGTCGGGCTTGGTTAGTACTTGGATGGGAGACCGCCTAGGAATATCTAGTGTTGTAAGCATTTTCAGTTAACGGAACTTGCCAGTATCCTTTCAACATGTCCAACTTACTAACATATGTAGCAGCCCCAATGGTGTCAACGCAGTCATCTATGCGCGGCATGGGAAACGAGTCAGGCACAGTGACTCCATTGACACGTCTATAGTCGGTACATAGCCTGGATGTACCATCGGGTTTTGGCACAAGGATACACGGTGAACCCCATGGACTGTTGCTAGGTTTTGCCATTCCGTGATCTAACAAATACCTTGTTTCCTTTCGCATTAGCCCCCGTTTGTGGTCATTTACGCGGTAAGGGTGCTGTCTAATGGGAACAGCTTCGCCTACATCCACATCATGTTCCAGCACAGTGGTACGGCTCGGAACATCTCGGAAAATAGTAGGGAAAGCATGGATTAACTCAGTGAGATCATGTTGTTTATTGTTATCTAAATGTGTCATGATTGATGGCAATGTTTCCAATATTTCAGAATTACACAACCTCTCACCCTTTATGTGATCAGACCTAAATTCCAGTCCCTCCTCCTGGTTCTCCTCCTCTGAGCGTAGCGCCACAACGCCCACACTGGACACGACAGCTGGTTAACTGAAAATGCTTCCAACATTTTGGCGTTTGTTACGCCCGACCAGTTTTTGCAGTACACAGTTATGGCGTTTGGCATGCGAAATGCGCCTGCTACATTCCAGAGACTGGTTAATGAAGGTATTTGCGGAGGTTAAAAACTGTACAGCTTACCTTGATGATTTGGTGGTATATTCATCCACTTGGGCAGAACACCTCTCTACCTTGCGGGAGGTATTCGAGGGGCTGCAGGCTGCTTCGTTAACATTAAACCTAGCCAAGTGTGAGTTCGGGAAGGCAACCGTAACTTATTTAGGCAAAGTAGTTGGCCGTGGTCAGGTACGTCCAGTGGCTAGAAAAGTGGAAGCTATCACTCAGTACCCAGTGCCTACTACCCGTCGTCAACTACAGCGATTTTTAGGCATGATAGGTTATTACAGGACGTTCTGTAAAAACTTTTCGTCAGTGGTAGCTCCCCTTACCGCACTGATTAGCCCCAAGGTACCATTTAAATGGGCGGCTGACTGCCAGAGTGCCTTCGAAATGGGTAAAGTATTGTTAAGTTCTGCCCCTGTCCTTGCTGCTCCTAATTTCAACGTACCTTTTAAATTAGAGGTGGATGCCAGTGCGTTGGGGGCAGGTGCTGTGCTTTTGCAGGCGGACAGTGAGGGAGTTAATCGTCCGGTGTGTTTTTTTCCCGAAAGTTTAACCCTTGTCAAACCAGGTATTCAACCATCGAGCAGGAGACCTTGGCATTGCTCCTCGCGCTGCAGTTCTTTGAGGTCTATTTAGGTGCCAGCTCTGCTCCAGTAGAGGTATTTACCGACCACAACCCTCTGGTGTTTTTGAATCTTATGTACAACCACAACCGCCGCTTAATGCGGTGGGCTTTAATTGTACAGGGCTACAACATCACCATCAGCCATATCAGGGGTACTGATAATGTGGTGGCTGACGCATTGTCCCGTGTGTGGGAGACCCCGTGAACTGGGTTATGTTGTTTTGGTGGTATTTTGAAAACCCAAAAATAATTTTGGCTTTTGTTTGGTGGGGGCGTGTTACATCCCCCAGTTAAAGTCTTGTGTGTAGTGTGTTCGTCTCTGTCCTCTGTCAGTCCACAGGTGGCGCTTATAAGACCAGATCACCCACCAATCAATAACTCCTCCCTTCAATAATCCGGATCACCTGGGGCAGCAATCAACCCTCCATCCCATCAGTCCTTTTCCCCATAAATGTTCCACTTTGTGTTAAGTCTGGTCCTCTCTCTCTGTGGGTAAGGTGTGTCTTTGTTGTAGTTTAATAAGAGAGAGAGCGCTCTGTGTGATTGTTGGCCTAGTTATCACTTAAGAGCCGCTTGTGTGTTGTGTTAACATTTTGTTCTTTGTTTTCCCAGGGGGAAAAGGAACGCACTTGGGAGTGTGTATATTAGAGCTGCCCTGGGGCATACACCACCCGTAGGGTAACTCCCTTGTCTACACACACTAGTTAGATCTGGGCGGACCACCCCCTGTATTTGGGTAGGGCGTTTTATTCAGGCGCCAGTAAGGTGTGTTGTGTTACGGTTAAAGGGGGGGAATAGTCAGAAAAGGGGGGAGTTATAATTTAATTTCTTTCTTTTGGTCCTGTTCAGCCTTTTCTCCCAAGCTATATTATTTACTTTTTTCTGTGGGCTAAATAAAAGCCAAATATAACCGACTGAAGCTTGTGTCTGTGTCCTCCCTCGCACCCATCACTCCGCGGCTTAATTGCTGGCTACCACCAAAAGGCATCTGAGCAGTATAGGGGTCAAGGTCCCCTCCTTAAACGGAGTAGACTGTAACACGTTATAGATTAAAGTTTTTTTTCTCGAACATGACATGTCCTTTTGTTACACGTTCCTGCAGATGAAGATGTATTACTTCACAGGGAGTTAAACATACGTCGGGAGATGATATTGAGGAAACCCGACTAGATGTATTTTAATTTCCAGATAACTTCCTATCTGAGCGGTATAGTTTATCTTTACAGTCTATCAGATATGTACATATCCTTCTCCATCCTCATATCACTAATGTAACCCATCGTGGACATGCTCTTACATCCGAGCAGATTATTTGTGTCGCATTACATTTTTTGCAAACGTAAGTTTTAGGGCAGTATTAGTAGGCTACAGCCACTGTATGCAGAGCCGTTATATTAAACGTGTTTGTCGTGTTCCTTGGACACAAACTAGTGAGAGACTAGAGGTCCACATTGCAGGTGAATAATGCAAAACCCTTTACAATGAATATTTTATTAATTATAATTCAGTTAATGACATGGTGCTGCAAGATCAGACTGGTATAAATAATTTGAATTTATTTTAGGATTTCCTAATGCAATTGGCTGCATTTATAGCACACAAATGTGTTTTTCACCCGCAGGATTGCACCTAAATGAAATAGAGTATAGGGTCAATACCATTCTACCAGTTTTCCAGTAATAATACTTGTGATTAAATATGAGCATGGGTGTGCATTTCAGGCATGTGTGTAGTTTCTTTTAACAGTGTTTCAATTCACAAATGAATTGTATTACGTATCATGCCCATAATCTCACACGCCCTTTCGGATGGCCCAGTTGGAGTCATGTCAAAGTAGGCATCGATAGTTCCAGCAAAAATATGTCCTAAATTATCCAATACTAGACTTACTACTCAGTGAGATTTCAGATTTCGTATATACAGGTTGGCATCGTGGTCTCATGTACTGTAATGTACTTTTAGACTCTTATTTCTCTTTTTAATAATAATAAAAAATATGTAAAGGTATTACAGGGGTCAGTCTATGTATTTAAAACGTGTACCTTGTATCAGTTTTAGTGAGTATGTATACGGTAAGGCTTGTTGATTATAAATACATGTAGATTATGTTTTTTAACAATTTTTTTTTTAACAAATTCATTTGTGAGTGTGAAAATAATTTCCCAACTGGGAATTAATAAGAAGTATAAATTAAATTAAAATTTTATTCTAAATACGTGTTATAGTCGGTGTTAAGGCCTCATTATGCTTCTGCGTCAACTCCACGGCGTAGCTACGCCGTCGCTCCTACGGCGTCGTGGCTGTTTTATGGTTCTGCGTCGGGTTGCGTTGCATTTCACCGCCAGATGTATAATCTGACCAATCACAGCCCTTGTGGTCTGCGTCGTCTCGACGCGTAGTTACAATTTTTTGGAGGTGCACGTCGAGCTACGGCGTAGGGGCCGTCGATTCGACGCAGAAGCATAAAACAGGCTTAAGCCTGCATCAGTATTTCAAGCTTAGGGTGACATATGCGGTAGTAATGCTGGTTGCCATGGTGAATCGTAGAATCGCGGCTCCATTCATGCTGCCTTTTTATAGTGGCGGTGCACGCGCGTAACTCTGAGTGAACCTACACTGGGTTGATTGAACCACCTCAATTCAGCTGTTCTGAAACCGAAAACTCAGAGTTATCCATCTTGGGGTAAATCAACTCCGAGGTCAGGGTTAGATTTAGAGTTTGTTAAACCTCCTTCTTGAAACGGACCCCTGCTCAGGACACAAACAACAGAAGCTGTGAGCCTACTGTGCATTACTTCCGTAGTTATAGCAGTCTAGACATATTATAGACCTATTTTCAAAGGCACCTGGGTTACAACTAAATTTAAAAAAGTGTGAGTTGTTATCTATACATGACTGCCACCTTGAGTATATGGTATCCTGATTAGAACTGCAGTCAAATACTTGGGTATACACATAACCAAAGATACTAAATTGAGTGAAACATTAAATATATGGAATAAAGTGGATGAATGTAAATTAAGATTAGACAGATGGTTAAATAGAGATCTTTCGCTGTTTGGTCGCATTTTTATAACCAAAATGGAAAGTCTTTCCAGGTGTATTTACCCAGCCTTTTCTTTAGCTATCCCTAAAAAAGTTGCCAATTCCATCAACACATTGAATTTTGATTACATCTGGAAAAGAAAACCCCATTATATAAAAAAAGCAACTATAGTGAAGGACTACAAGCCATAGACTTTGATTGTATAAACGGAACTTTAAAGATGAAATGGCTAAGATGTTTTTTAGCAAATAGTAGCATTTTCTGGTATTGTGTCTCCAGGGAATTGTTTAAAAAAATGGGAGGCATTATTTTTTACGCTGTGACTTTGATGTTCTAAAACTTCCTGTAAAACTATCTGCATTTCATTCACAAGTTTTGTTATATTGGAAACTATTGTACAAACACAATTTTACTCCCCATGATGTTCCCATCTGGAATTGCAGATTCATTCTCTTTAGAAATAAGTCCCTGTATTTCAATGAATGGATGGAGAACAACATTTGGTCTCTCACACATTTACTGGACAATTATGGCAATTTTTTATCTTTTGAAGATTTTGGTAAAAAATTGAATTTTCAATGCAATCGTAAACATTATGATATGGTTATCCAAAACGTCCCTTCTGCCTTCCTTCTAATGGCAAAAAATGCATTACCTAATTTGATCAACCCTCCTCTTCTCCCTTCATTGATGATTGCTGGTCACCAGTTTGGTAGCGAGTCTCTAGGGAACAAGGTTTTCCGTGATCTCTTTACTCTGACCTTATACCCAATGCAATACAGTCGTAATGCATCTGATCTTATCTTCAGTCATTCTTCTCTGGAAAAACTGCGTACAGACTTTCTCAAATTACCTATATCACCAAAAGCTAAAGAGCTTCACTTTAAAGTCATGAATGACATTTATCCTTCAAGTGACCTCCTCTCACGTAGATTTAAGTTTGATCTAACCAATTGTATATTCTGTGCCGGAGAGACAGAGACCACGGATCATTTATTTTTCTTATGCCTTTACAGTAATACGTTTTGGTGTGACATGTATGATTGGCTGGAACCTTACCTCCAGTGTCTCTCTAGTTTCACTAGAGATAGCATTACATTTGGAATTATAATGAAGGACAAAAACTGTGAACTGCTTTTAAACACTTTAATTATCTCTGGTAAATTTTTCATCCACAAATGTAAATGGATAAAGACACAACCTCTTTTTTCTGTTTTCAAGAGAGAATTTGCATTATACTATAAGTCCTTATGTCAGGTCTCATTTTTATAGCACTCAGCAATTCAAAACCTGCCGTTTACAGTGGTTAGGTATGGTTCTATGGAGAACCAAGTCTGCCAGAATAAATGAATAAATAAATACATGCATTAGTACAAGTATTTTACATCAAAATATACATAAAAAATAAAACTATAGAATTAAAAATGTATTAATCTGTCGTTTTCTCCTATTTATTTATTTCTGTAATTATTTATTTCTGTAAATATTTATTTCGGTTTATATTTATTTCCGTTTAAATTTATTTCCGTTCGTATTGATTTTCACAATCCTTTATTTCTGTAATTATTTATTTCTGTAAGTATTTATTTCCCTTGACATTTATTTCTGTATATATTTATTTCCGTATATATTTATTTCTGTATTTCCCTCAACCTTAGGCAAATGAGGAGGGTGTCACCCATTGGACGTCGCAGTGGTATCAGTATTCCTATTGGTTAATCGGTGTAGGAGTTCCAAGATCGACTTTATATGTCTAGACGGCTTCTTCTTTTTCTTTTTTTTAACAAATTTTATTAAAGTTTCAGATTTACAAAAACAAATGACTTATTCAAAATTCACAGATATATCACTGTATATAAGAAACAGAACATATAAAATAATACATAGGTATAGAAAAGAAAGAAAAACAAAATAGAATTAAAAAAATTAGGGGGCTTCAATTAAATTTAAGGCATTGATAAAATCAAGTACTTTTTTTTGCTGTTTTCTTCTTCATATACATGCGATATCTTAAATTAAGGTATTCTTTATCTAGGCCTACTTAATCAAATAGTGTAATTAGCTAAAATGCATTCAAATGTATTGGATTCTAATACGATCATGACACATTCAGCCAGAATGTGATATGGCAAGTTATTATTATTCCGAAAAATAATAATTGAAGAAATTACCTCCAAGTAAAAATCACGAGTATGTGCTTTTAAATCGGTGACCACGTGATTTTAACCCGAACGACTCCGCACTTCCTGTTTAGAGCGCGACGCATGCGCAATCTCGTCATTTCACTGAGGTAAGGTCGCTTAACAGTACAGCGTATCGGAGCAGTTAAGTCAGTTGTTAATATTATTTCTTCAATTACAACGTTAGATTAATACATTTTAAGATGTTCGAACATCCCACTGTTGCGGTCCTTCACAAAGAACCCGTATTGTATCGCTCGTGGTAACACTTGTAGCTGGTTAGTTAAACGGTTTAATTTAAACAAGTCCTGTGGCTGCTTGTTTGTTAGCTACCAACTAACTGCTGCCATACAGTCGGTGTGATGTTATTCCATACCAGTGCGATGTTTTGCCACCATATACCACTGCGATGTTATGCCACCATATACCACTGCGATGTTATGCCACCATACCAGTGTGATGTTATGCCACCATACCAGTGTGATGTTATGCCACCATACCAGTGTGATGTTATGCCACCATACCAGTGTGATGTTATGCCACCATACCAGTGTGATGTTATGCCACCATACCAGTGTGATGTTATGCCACCATACCAGTGTGATGTTATGCCACCATACCAGTGTGATGTTATGCCACCATACCAGTGTGATGTTATGCCACCATACCAGTGTGATGTTATGCCACCATACCAGTGTGATGTTATGCCACCATACCAGTGTGATGTTATGCCACCATACCAGTGCGATGTTATGCCACCATACCAGTGCGATGTTATGCCACCATACCAGTGCGATGTTATGCCACCATACCAGTGCGATGTTATGCCACCATACCAGTGCGATGTTATGCCACCATACCAGTGCGATGTTATGCCACCATACCAGTGCGATGTTATGCCACCATACCAGTGCGATGTTATGCCACCATACCAGTGCGATGTTATGCCACCATACCAGTGCGATGTTATGCCACCATACCAGTGCGATGTTATGCCACCATACCAGTGCGATGTTATGCCACCATACCAGTGCGATGTTATGCCACCATACCAGTGCGATGTTATGCCACCATACCAGTGCGATGTTATGCCACCATACCAGTGCGATGTTATGCCACCATACCAGTGCGATGTTATGCCACCATACCAGTGCGATGTTATGCCACCATACCAGTGCGATGTTATGCCACCATACCAGTGCGATGTTATGCCACCATACCAGTGCGATGTTATGCCACCATACCAGTGCGATGTTATGCCACCATAACAGTGCGATGTTATGCCACCATACCAGTGCGATGTTATGCCACGGTCCAAGTTTAACTACGGGCCCTGCAAACCTGCGCATCATTGAGTTAGATTGATCAAAATAATTTCCCGTTTTGCTCATATTAGTTAGCATCTATAGTATTCAAACTGAAGCAACAATCTCTTGCTGCTATATATGGCGCAATGTGTATAATATCTCAACATCAAAATGTAGCTACGTGCGATAAAACCAAATCCTTGACTGCTCTCTGATCAATCTAGTACTGTTAGCCAGCTGTTAAACACCAGAATAACAAAACGTTTAGCCAGCTGTTCTATGAACTCTTTGTTGTTGATGTTCCTCTTCACTATGTGGAGCGATTAGGGCCTCAATATCCCTCTGTTATGCCATGCCAGCTATTCATTTGTCTATGTTGTTACTTATTGTACTGCTGCTAAAAGCACACAAACATTCCATTCTCCGGCACCCTTAAAAAGGTTACAGCTAAATCGACTGCAGGAACAACAAAAACACATTAGTGAAACTTGTACGTCAGCTTTCTGCACTTGCTTTGACCAGATGGTGGACTGTAGTAACTCTACCTAAAGTGGTGGGCATCATGCTCTTCTTTAAGCATGCTCTGGATGGTTTTCTTAGGTAGAATTACAGTACATAAACAAATAATTGTAATAGGCTGGAAATGAGGCAGTTGCTGACAAATCTAACTTTGAGGGGTTTGGATTACAAAGAGAAATTCCATTCCAGTAAGCGTGTAATCACAGAAAAAGCACACTGTTCACCCCTAACCCACACATCTTGTGAATGTCCATATTCATTCATATTAAGTTAAATTATTAAGTCAGGCGCAAGTGCCTTAAATGCAACCCCAAAGAACTCGACACAACTGGAATGCATTGCTTAACATGGTAACAAAGCTCTTATCCGCTCTTGATGTGCTTCATCTAATCAACTTCCAATTGAAATGATCCCACTCATGTTTAGTCGCAGTTGTCATAGAGCTTAACCTACCTCTATTTTTAGGAACTTTTGCTCTCTTTGGTGTTTGATTGTCTTCATAGAAAGCGTAATTAATCTCAAACATGCTGAAATGGCCACTAACCACACCGGAAGGGAACCAGGAATCTTCTGCTTTGCAAAACCTGTGACCAACCACATGGTGTTTGAGTTGTGCAAATTGATGCATCTGGGCTAAATTTGAAGCGTCAAAGGGTCTTTTTACTGCTTACTGACAATACTTTGAATGCAAGTCAAGTCATCTAATGGAGTTTTGTCTTTGTCAGGTACTGGTGAAGATTGGCTTTGTGACTGGAACAACATTTGTGGAGAAAATGGAGAACTATATAAAGACTCAAAGTGCAGTCAATGGTGGAGAGCCTGTTTATGTGGAGAGAGAGGTGGCTGACATGCTCAGGTATTATTACATTTTCCCAAATCAACCTGCTGAGGGAAAATCCAAAGCAGACAAACCTCACTGTGAATGCGTTGTCTTTGGGTGGCCTTGCGGTTTTGGAGGAATCTTTGTGGGTGGTTATTCTGGAGTTATTCCTCCACCTTCGCAGTAAAGCATTCTGTCCTGTGTCTTTGACTTGGGCCTAAGCTGCTCCTTAAATATCCCTTTTGATGTCTGTTACACCTTTCATTTATGTCGTGTCAGTTGTTTGATATGCGTGCTGGTCATTTTTCCCTCTTAACAGCTCCACAGACCTTTCTGAAATGCTGGCTGCTGGGACCAAAGAGGTTCATGAAAAGGCTGAGAACACCCAGTTTGTCAAGGACTTTTTGAAGGGGCGCATCCGCAAGGAGCTCTTCAAGGTCAGTCTGGTGTAGGTGAACGTGTTGTCCACCCACTTACTGGTTTTCCTGCAGTCCTACTGTACTCAATGATCTCAATATGTTTCATCAGGTATTGCGA
This sequence comes from Dallia pectoralis, assembly GCA_029465975.1. Lineage (NCBI taxonomy): Eukaryota > Metazoa > Chordata > Actinopteri > Esociformes > Umbridae > Dallia > Dallia pectoralis. The sequence goes on from CM055756.1 coordinate 121,078, forward strand.
TCGAGCAGGCGAGCAGATGTTTTGCATAGAACATACAGGCACACTGATAAACGGATTTCAGTCAAGTCATTAATTAAGCCAAAGTCATTTTAAATATGCCAGCTATCATCAGCAATACGCATCATTAACCCCAGTTGTTTTTATTGTGCAGCGTTGAATGTATGCCAAATGGCATGTTTGTTCTCTCAGCTTGGCCATGTGGCCCTCTACTACACCTATGAGGCCATGGAGGAGGAGATTGAGAGAAACAAGGACCATCCCGACTTCTCTCCGCTCTATTTCCCCGAGCTGTATCGATGCAACGCCCTGGCCCGTGACTTGGAGTACTTCTATGGCGAGGACTGGAGAGAGCGGGTCAGCTGCTCGCTGGCTACTCAGCGATATGTGGAGCACATACGCCAGGTTAGTGGCGCCGTGTGGAGCACGTACGCCAGGTTAGCGGCGCCCTGTGGAGCACATACGCCAGGTTAGTGGCGCCGTGTGGAGCACGTACGCCAGGTTAGCGGCGCCCTGTGGAGCACATACGCCAGGTTAGCGGCGCCGTGTGGAGCACGTACGCCAGGTTAGCGGCGCCGTGTGGAGCACGTACGCCAGGTTAGCGGCGCCGTGTGGAGCACGTACGCCAGGTTAGCGGCGCCGTGTGGAGCACATACGCCAGGTTAGCAAGCCAAAAGTTGGAGAGTGAGTGCATGAATCCTTGGTGTAGAGTTGGGAAATGATGCACAATAAAGTTGTATTTGCATCGTAGGTGGGCGAGGACGACCCGGTCTTGCTTGTGGCCCATGCCTACACTCGCTACATGGGTGACCTGTCTGGGGGACAAGTGCTGAAAAAAGTGGCCCAGCGGGCGCTGAAGCTGCCAGTGACTGGTGAGGGAGTTAACTTCTACCAGTTTGACGGCATCCACAGTGCCAAGGCCTTCAAACAGCTGTACAGGAGCCGGATGAACGAGCTCGACCTGGACACGGCCACCAAAGAGAGACTGGTGGCAGAGGCCGTGATGGCCTTCCAGCTCAACATTGAGGTGAGGAGAGGGGCACCGGCTTTGAGAGGTGTAGCCCGGTGGCAGTGGATTAGTTGAGGTTGTAATAATCCATGTAAATTGTTGTGTTTGTTAGGTGTTTGGTGAACTTGATGAGATTGGGAAGGATATTAAGGAGGCGATCATGGATACAGACATGCCTGTTTACGAGGCTCATGGGACTGGAGGAGACATCAACAAATGCCCCTATTATGCTGCTCAAAGGGGTATGTATGCGCTGCCATCCAGACCCGGTTTAGTGGTGTAAAAAGGGTATGTCATTTACAAGGCAGTGTGGGAGGTGTTCTCACTTGTCACTTTTTTCTCACAGCGGCCAGTGGGGGTTCGGCATATGTCAGTCAGCTGGCCATGGCTGTCCTCAGACACCCCACCGGACAGGTCTTATTCGCCACCTGGGTCGCCGCCCTCGCAGGATTTGCCGCGTGGTACTTCATGTGATCCCATTCCTTGTCAATCCAAGGCTATGTAGAAGGAAGAATAACCCGGGGAAGGACAGAAAGACTGGTCTGAATGATGAAGACTCGTTCATACACAGGCCACTAACCTTTTCTCTCTACCTTTTTCCCTCCCTCTCTGTCTGTCATGTACCTTACCAGTGTTTGTAGACACTAAGAAAGTATGACTTTTAAAAAAAGATTTAGGACATCACCACCCCCACTGTATTAATCTAATCGTGATTGAACCATTATGTTTTTAGTTTTGGACTAAACCGATAATTTATCCTGCTAGGACAAACAGGGATTTCTGCATTTGGAACATTTAAAGGTCACCTTTGGGATTATTCTATATTCTGTTGTCCTTTGGGTTTCACTGCAATTACCCCTTAAAATCTAAGTAATCTTGGGATTATTACAGCCATGAGTCCCAGTACTTAAAATGGACCAAGATAGGTGGTAGTACTCTATTTCTGTGCCAGCACCGAATAACTGAGATGTGTGTAAGGTGTGGGCAGTGTGTACCAGCCAACTCTTAACACTGCTGAGCTTGATACTAAATCTGCAAGTGCTATGCATTTCTTATGCATACCTGGCAAAGTGGTTGTAGGATTTCCGTAAACAGGCCACTATGTCTGTAATGTATGGTAATGGTGACCATCTTGGTTGTAGCTCTAACATTGTGTTAGTTGTGGACAGAACAGTGTAACTGACAGCAAGAGCACACTTATAAATAGGTTTTAAACATTAGCAGATTGTCACACATCGCTATGTAATTTCCCCCTTACTCAGTCTTGAAATTTGCTCACAAAATGTTGAACTTTTGTAAAAGAAGAACCCACAGACCATTGTGTAGTTTCCAAAAGGAGTGTAATGTTATACTATATCAGTCCAATTCCAAATAGTATCAGAAGGATAACATGGGAGTCTTGTGGTTTGTTTGGGGGAAATCATGGATGGAAATTGGATGGGGCCCATTATAATATGACAGATTACAGCCAGTTTGCACACTGATGTTATTAACGCTGCTTTTTGATTGATTCATTTAAATATAAGAAAATGCATTACAACTGGATGGAAATTTGTGGTCAAAATGCTCAAAACGAAAATAGAAGTTGCTGACAATATTTCAGTTGAATATTGAAAGTTATTTTATGCTGTCTGTATTCAGGTTCTCTCAACATCTGTTGCTAATTTGAGTGTGTGCAGTAGCACTCCATCAAAGCATTCTGGCTTTTTCAGGTTGTGTTTATTAGTTATTTTTCATTTCCAGGTGAAATATTATTAGGGCTACTTTGCCCTGAACTTAACCTAGGTGTAACCACGTCGGTTCGGAGCCTTAATGTATGGGTTTAACGGTTTATTTGAATTCAGCTACAGAAAACACAAAAGAAAGCAAGATGCAATACATTAGATGTTAATGTTCTGTTCTCTCTCAATTGACTATGTTATCCCATATTCAGATATTAGAATGTGTTGCAGTGTTTTTACAGTTTTTGAAGGCTGATGGGTCGTGTTCATTACAGACTAAAACCGGAAATGGTTTAGATACAAGACAACATTTCTGTCAAACATTGCAAAATGCTTTGAAATGTGTGCAATAATTACCACGACTCATTATCTCAGGTGTGAAAGTTTGAGATTTGACAAAGAATTAATGGGAAGCCTTGTGCGTGACTAATTTTACCAGGCTCTTGTGTGGTTTGTATTGGTTTCAGGAAGCATACGGTTACCGTTTAACCAAACAGTACATTTTATTCTAACTCAAACTTAGCTTGTAGTGACATACAATGTACTACAAACGTCAAGGTACTGTGTGTGAATGTAAAGAAAAGAATTGACCAGGAAAGTCCCAGCAATATATTGTATTGTCTTATAAAATTATTGAAATTCCTGCCTTCTTTATTTCATGTCTTGGTGATGTGAAGTTGCAATTGCAATTCCTCCTTCAAAATGCCCCTCCATTAAGTTAGATCTTGACCGGCATACCAATTCATAAAGTTTCCCCCGCAGTTCTGTACTGACTGACCACTTAAATAATTGTTTTTATTTTTTAAAGCTATGTACTGTTTTCAAATGTAACATTCCTTTGGAATTGCAGTGGTTTAAATCACTGCATGGTGAAGAGAAACCGGAATGTAAACTTAAGCTGATGCTGTTGTGTGCTCATTGTATAGAGTATGTCTGGGTACAAGGTGCATTCTGAGTGTCAGACTATGAGCAACACCCTTCAAACTCCTATCATAACAAATGTACGATGTGTTATCAGATTTAGCAAACATAACAAAAAGGTCACTATTCCAGAATGGATTAAAATACAAAATGGGCACTGAAACCTGAAGTGTGAACCAAGCTTATGACAGTTAATTTAAATGTTTCTTTTATTACATAATATTATTTCTCTAACATGTAACACAATGACAATATAAGCAGCTGTCTATTTACAAACGGCATAATGGGGTTATGTAAAGGTGGTGTGTGCTTTATGTACTAATGATAAGTTTGTTGAGAAGGGTTGACAAGGAGTAGAGAAAGTACTGTTCCACCCAAACCTGACCAAATGCACCTCTTCACCAGCCTGGCTCTAAACAGAAATGCTCTGTTACCTGTACGATGTCCATATTCCAATCTGAAGTTAGAGTTTTACAACTCATTTGTTGGGGCTAGACGGGCAACGTAGTGGTCCCTAAGAGCGCAGTGCTTACATTACATACTTCTGATAATAAGAGTACTTAAACCAAAACAAAAGGTTAAGCATGTATTTTCTGTACATAAGTATTGTAAAATATCCCTTTTGAAAATCGCTGACAATAGTTTTTCTTGGTAGATAGAGACAATAATTTATAGGACTGGTTGTCTGCTGCTATTGGCCATCTGAGGATCAGGAACATATAGTTCCCTCTTGAATTTCAGACAACATGAGGGAATTACACGTTTTGCCCATAATCTCCTGTAAACTGAGTAGGAAAGAGTATGTAGTTGGATCTGGGTTAACCAAACTAGTCCAGTGCTGGGGTGTGGTTCTATCCATTCATGTGGCAGTCTTCTGAGGATATCCTCTGCCTCTCCAACTCTTCAGTTCCCAGTGGACCTCTTACCTGTCAGTAACATGAAGACAACAGGAGTAGAAAAACTGTATGTATCAACACAACAAGCATAGGATACACTACTCCCCCTCCACATGTTGATCAAACGTAGGACACGGACACTAAGATTATATTACAGTGATAAAACAGTAGACAGCCACAAACCAGATAACTAGCTTTTTTTGTGCCATAAACCAGTGCCTCCCAGAGCAGAGATGTTCCAAAAACAATATATTCAAGTGGCAAATGAGGCAACATATTTTGTAAAACCATGATTAATGTCCTACCTGGTTTGTGACTGTCAGGTGGAGCTAAACCATTTCTTTAACTTGGAGACGAACCCCTGCTCACTCTTGCCCTCTTCCACCTGCTCTGACACCGACTGCTTAGCACCGCTTCCCCCACCTGGTCAGAAATGTGTACTGTGGGATGCAAGCTTTCGCTAATGCAGTCTTCAGCTGTGATAAGCTGCTACATGCAGAGCTGAGAACTAATTGTAGACTAAATCAAGGTATATACACTGATAAGACAAAGCAATATGCTTAATCTGATGTTGTACAAGACCCCTACCAGAAAATATGACTCATTGGAACAGGCAACCTTCTTTCACTGCTCCAAGGTCCAGTTCCAACGCATGCCTGCCCATTGTAGGCTCTTTTAGGGGTGAACAGGGTTCATCATGTGCAATCTGATTCACTGTGTGTTGACACAGTCCTCTCATTTGAAATTAGGGGACTCTCACCAGTCTCTATATCTAAACTCTATATCTTGGTTGAACAATAATCTCATCAGTTGGACACTTGGCTGTTCCTCAAAAGTGAGTTTCTCTGTCCTAAAGAAGCATGCCCCATTTAAAAAGTTCACAACAAAGGACAGCTACAGAACTGACCTCCCTTGACCAACACAAAACACACTGTGAAGTACTGCACTAGGCTCAAACAAGCCCTGTGATATGTAACTTTTATTACACAATATTATTAACATGTAGCCAGAAACCGATATACTCAGGTAGTTAGGGAAACAAAGGCCCACTACTTTATAAAACAAATTTGCATCCTGTCACATTGATTCCAAAAAGTTCTGGGACATCTTGGAGAACAAGCTCACCTCTTCCCAGCGTCCTACGGCCCTAAAATTAGGTAATACTGTCACTACTGATAAGACCATGATAATAGAGAACGTTAATAAGCATTTCTCTGAAGCCAGCCACGCCTTTCATCAAATTACTCGCCCCCAAGCAAACTGCTCTATAACTCCAACAGCCACGTGCCCACGCCCCTCTCCACACTTTACCTTCACCCTTATCCAGACAGCCGATGTACTGAAAGAGTTGCCATCTGGACCGCTTTCTTCTAAAATTATCTGGTAATATTATTGCTGCCCCCATTAACAGTCCGTTTAACCTTATCTTCTAAAATCCAGAGATTAGAAATCTGCTGCAGTCATTCCCCTGTGCAAAAGCAAGAGACCATTGACCCCAACTGCTACAAACCAATATCTATCCTAGCCTGTCTCTCCAAAGTTTTTGAAAAACTGGTCAACAAACAGATCGTCAATTATCTTAAATCCCATCGTATTCTTTCCGCTATGCGATCTGGTTTTCGTTCTGGTTACGGCTTCACTACGGCCATGTTAAAGGTCCTGAACGACATCACAGCTGCCATTGATAAAAAGCACTACTGTGCAGCAGTTTCCATCCGTCCAAGGCATTTGATTCTTTTAACTATTGTGTTCTTATCAGCAGACTATAGCCTGGGCTTCTCCTGCGACTGCTTCAGCTGGTTCTCCAACAATCTCTGCGACAGGGTCAAGCGTGTTAAATCAGAGAGCCTTCGGTCTCCATGGGGGTGCCACAGGGTTCGATTCCCGGGCCGACTATATTCGCTCTCTACATTAACGATGTGGCTCTCGCTGCTGGAGACTCTCAGATTCATCTCTACGCAGATGATACCAAGCCCTTCGTTAGATACTGTGCTCTCAAATCTCTAGGTGTTTTATGCCATTCAGCATTCCTTCCGAAACCTACAGTTATTACTAAACTCTGGTAATATTAAGTGCATGCTTTTCATCTGATCTCTACCCACACCTGCCCGTCTAACTAGCATCGCCACGCTAGATGGTCTGAACTAGAATATGTTGATATGTACAAATACTTAGCTGTCTTGTTAGACAGCCTTCTCTCCTTCTAGCCGCACAGAAACAAACTAAATTCTAAAAGTCCAGAATCGAAGAATAAAAATGACTATTATACCAATGTTCGGCTTTGGCAATATCATTTTTAGAACTGCCTCCAACTCTCTCTTGAAAAAATTGGATATGATTTACCATAGTGTTACTAATCCTGTCTTAACACTTGCCCGATGCTCTTTTTCCTCATATAATATGTGCACACAAATGACCTACCTGCTAGATACACTAAATTTTTTTTTACATTCTGTATAGATACTCCTTTGTATTTTTTTTATGTAGTTGTTACTGCCATATCAATGCTGCTCAACTGACCTACTTATACCTCGTCCTGTATTATCTTTATATTGACCCCGCCACTTAAACCTGTCTTGCCAATGCTATTTGCACTCTTGTGTTATGTTTATTTATCGTGTAAATATATGTCGTCCTGCACAGTTTGTCGCCTTATCTTGGCCAGGTCACCGTTGCAAATGACAATTTGTTCTTTATCAGCCTACCTGGTTAAATAAATAAAAAATATAAAGGACACGTTTTCAAGAGGATTCGCTGGCGTAGGCTGATGCTACTGTGGAAAGCACCGTATAGTCAGAATCTATACCATTGATCAAATTCATACAATTATATTTTTTAACAGTTCATACCGTCCACCCCGATGTAGATATATCGTAAAGTGAAATTGTAAGCGCTCCCATTACTGTAACAGGTCACCTCTCGGTTTACCTTGCTATTACTACTCACTCATAATGTGACGTAATGTCACACCGTCTTTGAAGGAAGTTAGGCATTTAATGTTGCTCCCGCTACTGTATGTCTACCTGTGGCAGTGCTGGTGATACCATTGGTTGTCCCCTCCACGTCCGCCTCGTCTTCTGCATAACTCATAATGAGAGCCCTCTGTCTGTCTGTCAGAATCCTGTAACAGACACACAGTGAAAAATTAGCGGTTTAGACGAACCGCAGCCGACTAGGTTTTTATGCAAGGCTTTAAAAGGATACAGAGGGTTTAGCTTCAACGGTGTTCAACTTACTTTGGGACGCGAATTTTCACGTGGACATAATGATCTCCGTATCCATATCCACTGACCCGCGCGATGCCCTTCCCGCCCAGGAGGATCCGCTGGTCTGTCTGGATCCCAGCAGGGATCTGAAAGAGGATCCACCAATCACGGTTACTTACTGTGTGTCTCACTGAGAGGTTGATGCCTGCCTGCGTGTGTGTGTCCGTCTATCCCCAGGGACTCACCGAGAGATTGACTGTCTCGTAGAGTCCCTGTGTCCGCACCGTGCCTCCCAGGATGGCCTGAGCCACAGAGATCATGACGTCTGAGTGAATGTCTGCACCCTCTCGTCTGAACACAGGACTCCTCTGGACCCGGAATGTGATGAACACCTCCTTCTTCCCCACAGGCATCCTGATGGTCTGACCTTCCTCAACACCTGCAGATCAAACGATGTGGTTGAAACTGATGGGTTATCAACACAGGCCAGTCTGGCTAGGGAAACAAATTTTGCACTGGTCTAGGTACCTAATGTGAACGTCTAGCTGTTCTGCTTCAAACTGGGTCTGAAATCAGTGCTGTGCAATATGTGATAACATAGGTTTCACTAGCCAGACAGATAGCTGAACATTCTCTACACGCCCAGTCTGTCTCAGTCCGTAGTATTTACGCTGTTATCGTTTGTCCCGGGGAACTAGAGATGTATTCTATGAGTCATCCATGTGAAGCAAAGGTGTCCTGTTAAATCATAAGTGAACCAAAGTCCCTGACCTTATCCACCCGATTGTGCAGTCGATCTGGATTTTGACTAAAAACCACACCTACTAGGATGGTTCTTGCTTTTTGACCGTTTAAAGCTGAGCATCTGTAGACGCACTTTGTGACATTTGCTGATATATGGCTTCATAAAACCCATTTCATTCAGAAGCATTTTAAATCATAAAGCTAAACATGGAGTACACCACTACCTGCTGGTAGGGATGTAACAATGCACTTGGAGCCAGTTGTCATGACTCATGTCGGTGGAGATGCTAAACCATCCACAATACACATTTTGACCACCAGGGGCACTGAAGCTGTATACTTGTAACATTAAAGTTGTAACATAAAGTTGTAACATTAAACAGTAGCAAACATGGCGGTAGCAAGTGTACATTTTGGCATTCAAATCAAACCTGTGGTAGATTTTGGCTTTCCGAAGACTAAAAACTAAAGCGTGAAGAGGTAACAGACAAAAAAAACCTGTGTGCAGATAGAGCATGAAGATGCTAATATACAATAATAGCACAACAAACATGATAAAGAGTACAAATCACTCCATAGTGAGAAGCTCCAGTTAACTCAGTCTGTAAAAAGCTATTGATAGGCCAAACCACAATGACCGCCATATTTGCAGCCCCACTCGGGGCAACGTGTGCAAAGAAGACCCCAGAGATCACAAGAGGCATCTGTGTTTTTATGGCAAAAGATATGGGGCCGTTTTCGTCGTAGAAAATAAATCATATTTGTGTTCAAATTTGAAACATCCATTTCTTCTAACAGTTGTCCACTCAAGTACTGGAAAGAGAATGCTATGCTGTACCTACTGCTCTCCAGTATAACAAAAGCATACCTCTCCAAACCAGCCTCTCTGTCCTTAGTTAAAGTTTTATTTCATCAGCTGTGTTTTGTTATTTGACTATTTGACAAGGCATATCAAGTTCACTAAGAAATGTGCAGCATTGTGTGAGAAATAATGAAAGAACACTTACTTAAATCTCATTTTATAAAATTAAATTGTGGGAAAAACGTATCGCGACATCAGTATCGTGAATCATATTGCATTGTGACTTGAGTAAATTGTTCTGTCTACCTGCTGGGACCGGCACCATAACTGTCCTCTTCTGCCGGGTCTGTCCAGTACCGTTACAGGTTTTACACGGCGTGGAGATCACAGTGCCCTTACCACTGCAGCGGCGACACGTCGACCGCATCACAAAGGGCCCAGTGTTCACAGTCTCCTGCATGAGGCGAATCACACACACACAATAAAAAAAACACACAGATGACTCCCTACTTCATTAGGTATTTGCCTCCACCGTGGCGTGTGTACACCTCACTGCTTACCATGCCTGACCCGTTACAGTGATGGCAGTGCACAACCTTTGTACCCGGCTCGCTCCCCTTGCCTTCACAGCGCTGGCAGCTGGCATCAGTGTGGAACGACATCTCTTTATTGACACCTTTAGCAGCTTGGGTGAAGGTCAGATCCATGATGAACTGCAAGAAGAAGCCAACAGTGAGTCTTATATTCAAGACTCCAAGGATTTTTTTCCCCTGTTTTGACTACTGGCGTGGGCACACATGACAAATCCCCATGTTTACAAATCACAAAACACAAATAGGGCAGTCCAGGTGTTGTGTGGTTTTCATTAATACCCTTTCCTTGCCCATCGTTTTCTTACCAATTAGGTGTTCATGTGTTTTGGTGAGTTTACAATCAATTATGTAAGACCAAACCTCAAATCTAAATACGTAGTTTATGGGGATGTTTATAGTGTCAGTGGCATGGTGTTAATGGAAGAAGAGAATACAAATATTCACACAATAAAGCTTTGTATGCATTCTGGCAATAGCAATTTCGAACATAAAACATGTGTTCATATGAATTGGTTATATTGGCTACACAGGCCTATAGCCAGGCATATCTATCATCAGTTTTAACTTCCTCTTCGTCTCTTTAAGCAGTATGACACCAGAATGAAATACCTCTTCAGGCTGGTCAAATATTGCATTGAAATCGCCAAATCCGCGGCTTCCGGAGAATTCTCCAAAGATCTTTCTAAACAGCTCCTCTGGATCCACACTGCTAGTTTGTCCACTCCAGTACTGTTGATGTCCACCGCCGCCACCTGACTGACTTGCTTCAAACCCTGCAGCCCCATATGTGTCATACTGCTTCCTCTTCACTTCATCGCTCAGCACCTAAGCAGAGCAGAAAGTGAAACTGGGTATTCCAATAAGACAAGGCCAGCTACATCATAACCTGAAGACAAACAGTTATGGTGTCTTGTTTATTTAATATAGGGACAATTTCTTCAAGAGTACATGAAAACCATTGTTTTTTTTACTTTTGCCACACCTATGCTAAAAATGCTCCCCCTCCTATAATCACATTCATACAATTTGTGCACACTTATGACCTACCTGCCAGATACACTTTGATTGTACATTCTCTACATAGACTCTTTTGTATTTCATATAGTTGTTATTGTGTCAATGCTGCTCAACGGACCCAATTATACCTCACCCTGTATTGACTGTATATTGACTCTCCACTCTGTCCTGTATTGCCATGTAGAATCCCACTGCTATTTGCACAAAAAAATGTGTACACCAATGACTGCACCAGCCCCTCACCCACCACCACTGGACTCAAATATCTGCCGATACTGTGATTATTGATAATGTTAACCATCCCAATGCTGGGGCACACTTTGTCCAGTGTTGTGCCTTTAACCTCCTCCACCTCAATGCCCGGAAAACTAAAGTTGTAATAGGTAACTACGAAACCCCATCATTAACAATAACAAAACAGTGGAAATTGTAGACAGCTTCAAATATCTTGGACAAACAACTCAGCTTTAAGCAGCATATAAAGTACATTTGAAAAAGAAGCTAGCGAAGACTATCAGCCGTTAGTAGGCTCAAAAGACTAGGTCGCCTCCCATCTCCTTATACTGTTGTATCAGTACTGTTGTTGAGTAATGACATATATGAAGTACAATGTTGATTGTAAAGTACAGTGTGGTACCTTGGAACAATGAAGTCAAATTGTAATCTTAAGAGTCAAACCTCATAAGCTTCAGCCAGCTGAGCAAATTTCTCCTTTGCCTTAGGGTCTTCTTTGTTGGTGTCAGGATGATACTTCTTGGCCATCTGAAATGGAACAACAAACAATCACCTTCAGTGTGACTTGACAGCATAAGATTAATATAGAAAGTCAAGGAAGTAATCAGTAAATAGTTTATTTACACACCTGGTAATATGCTTTTTTGATCTCTTTCTGACTGGCAGTGCGTGGTACCCCCAATACTGTGTATAAGTCCTGTTTGTTGGAGGCAGAGGAACTTGTGTGGAAAGACAGGGTCCAGAGAACAGGGGGCGTTTTGACACCTGAACCTACAGAAAATAGCATTTGAGTTGTCTAGGACATCAGATTGTTGGCCACTGTTTTCTTAATTCTGAAGTTGTATCTTCTTTCCATGTACTATTACATGGCTGCCATTTAATCACACATCCATCTGAGAACTCAAACACAATATGCAACTCGTTGTTTTCTTTACGACTAGAAATCAACTCTTGTCTTAACCTGGGATGTTTCTAGCAAACACCAGTTGGCATTAAACCAGGGATAAAGAATATTCAGCGACTTCAACAAACCGCGTTTGACTGTACGGGAAGACATTCATGATAGCTCGGTCACGACGATTTGTGCAGCTTTGTACAATAAGTGGCTACGCAAGTACCAATTAACATTAACCGCTCGAGCAATTTGAATGCGTACCACTACAAGCTAGCTAACCTCTAGTAATTTAAGTTATGTAATAATATCCATTTCCCGTGTCATTTGAAAATGTCATATAGTGTATTTATTTGGTTCAATGTTAAGTGTCTACAGCGGACCGCACACAATCAGTTGTGTTCAGAAGGTACATAGACCAGCTTAACATGCTAGTAAGGCCGTCACTCTGGGTGCAGTTCTCTCACCAGAAAGTCCTCCCAATGTCAACGCATTCCCCAAGCCACCATATAATGCATTGTCTCTCTGCCATATTCTCTTCACCGGCAAAGTCGAAAGACTTCTGGCCCAACCATATGAAGAAACGGTTACAAGAGAGCTAGCGCAACTGTGACCTGAGGACACAACCACGCTTATCCAGCGTGTAGACTGCCGGACTGCTGACGCCGCCATCACTCCCCAGTAACTACTACTGCTGCTACCAAACAGCGACTGCACATGCGCAGACCGAAAGTGGTGTAACGGACATGCGCAGAATCCGCCATCACTCCCCAGTAACTACACTGCTGCTGCTACCCCATAGATATATACATCTATGCTGCTACCCAACAGCGACTGCGCATGTGCAGACCGAAAGTGGTGTAACGGACATGCGCAGAAGTTGTCCACTAGTAAAGATATTTTATTATAAGATTGCAAACATCCGTAGTAACGAACTTGCAACCGCCTGCACCACCTAAGATTGAGACACTGTCAGCAACACTTTTTTATGTCCTAAACATTAAAAAACGTACTGATTAAGATAAATAATTTAAAAAGCATAGTGACAGTATTTATTTCACTTCGGTCAATTGTCGTTGATGTAGCTTGTATGCAAGGATTTTGATCGATCGTTGAAAACAGCGAGTAGAGACTTTAAACTGGGTTGTGACACTGAGCTGTCAGCTGAAATTATCAACTAGCCAGATATACCGGAAGGCACGAAAGTGAATTTAGGAGTCTAAAATGAATCGTTTCAAGACCTCCAAATTTAAAAACACCACCCCGAAGATTGCTAAGAAAGATGTGAGTAATCAATGTTAAAAAAGGCGCACTTTATTGTATTATTCGCTATGGCGAAGGATTTAGTTTTTTCAGGGAACGTCTGAAAATATATGGAGGAAATTGAACTTCCTGCATATCTGAAGGCTTCTGTATTGCCTCTGTGTTGGTAGAAAAACGGCTGTCTAGTGAAATGCAAACCGCGTTATTACCACACTGTACACTGTTACTAACCATGTGGTTATTGTTATCTAGCTTTCAATAGTCCATATTTTTCGCATGTTGCTTCTCGTATGAGATTCATATCATCAGGCATTGAATTACTACTGTGTTACTATGGTATTTATATTATTTCTGGTATCAGCCGTAGTGCAACCGGTTAACATTTTACAATGAATTCACAATGTTTAGCTTTGATTTTTAAAGTACATCACTTATTGTACGCCATGGTCTAATCTCGTTGCGTTGTTAAATGGGTGTTAAATGGATGTGGGCAGTAGTTCTGCGGTGATTGTTGTTTGGAATGAGAGTTTCTTATACGGTGTTTAAAAGCTGATAGATTAAGTCCCATCGGTGTGGGCTGGGCTCCAATTTACACATCCATGCCATCAGTATTCCTGTGAGTGATCATATAACTAGATTAAGTCACATCAGTGTGGGCTGGGCTCCAATTTACACATCAATGCCATCAGTATTCCTGTGAGTGATCATATAAATAGATTAAGTCACATCAGTGTGGGCTGGGCTCCAATTTACACATCCATGCCATCAGTATTCCTGTGAGTGATCATATAACTAGATTAAGTCACATCAGTGTGAGCTGGACTCCAATTTACACATCCATGCCATCAGTATTCATGTCAGTGATCATATAACTAGATTAAGTCACATCAGTGTGGGCTGGGCTCCAATTTACACATTCATGCCATCAGTATTCATGTCAGTGATCATATAAATAGATTAAGTCACATCAGTGTGGGCTGGACTTCAATTTACACATCCATGCCATCAGTATTCATGTCAGTGATCATATAACTAGATTAAGTCACATCAGTGTGGGCTGGACTTCAATTTACACATCCATGCCATCATTATTCATGTCAGTGATCATATAACTAGATTAAGTCACATCAGTGTGGGCTGGACTGCAATTTACACATCCATGCCATCAGTATTCCTGTGAGTGATCATATAACACCTCCTCCGTATCCGGCAGAGACTGTGGAAATGTCGAACATTCTTCATATCAACTGCTTTAATTTTTGTGGTTGATTTAACTACACAACTTGTAGATACTAATGCAATTTACTCTCTTGACTTTATTCAAGCTGTACCTTAATAAGAAAATATATAGCCGATTATTTCATCAATTTGTCTTCTAACGCCACCCATACATATATATATATATATCCTACCTCCTGAACATTTCCTTTTACTAAGCTAAATATTATGTCTTTTCCCCCAGTTTATTAGCAACCAGCAGCTATTTGGCTCAGGGCTGTCTGGGGTGGATGGGGAGAATGTGTCTAGGCTGTCCAACAGAGTTGTCTTGTCTTGTCTCCTTCCGGTAGGTCAGGCATAGTGGTTGGCCAGTGAATGAGCTCTCTGAGCATGTGTGCTGGTGAATAGGTCTAGTTTCTGTTTGAGCAATGAGTGGGTTATGAGGAACAATAACTGGGTGAGTTGTCTTCATAAACATCATGTCTGCATAAACATCACAAAATCATGAGGGAATTTAGAGGGATAAATACACCGTGGATATAAAAGTCTACACACCCATGTGATGTGAAAAATTGAGAGAAAGATAAATCATGTTAGAACTATTTCTTCCTTTTTTATGTGACCTATAACGTGAACAATTCTTTTGAAAACAAACTGAAAGCTTAGAGGAGGAAAAATAAAACAATAAATTGGTTGCATAAGTGTGCACACCCTAATACTTTGTTGAAGCACCTTTTCATTTTATTACAGCACTTAGTCTTTTTGGGTACGAGTATATTAACATGGCACATCTTCACTTGGCAATATTTGTCCACATTTCCTTGCAAAAGTGTTCCAAATATGTTAGATTGCGAGGACATCTCCTGTGCACAGCCCTCTTCAAATCACCCTACAAATGTTCAATTGGATTTAGGTCTGAGCTCTGCTTGGGCCATTCCAAAACAATAGTCTTCTTCTGCTGAAGCTATGTTTTTGTGGATTCGGATGTGTGCTTTGGGTCGTTGTTGTGCTGAAAGGTAAACTTCAGCTTTTAACATTTTTTTTAAGGAAATTGCCTAATACTTGGATTTGTTCATAATTCCCTCCACCCTGAATAAGGCCTCGCTTCCAGCTGAAGGAAAACAGCCCTAAAGCATGATGCTGCCATCACCATGCTTTTTGTTCTTTGGGTAAAGTGTGTTGTTTTTGCTCAAGGACCTAAAAATGGTTTTGATTCGGATGTGTGCTTTGATTTTTGGTCGTTGTTGTGCTGAAAGGTAAACTTCAGCTTTTAACATTTTTTTAAGGAAATTGCCTAATACTTGGATTTGTTCATAATTCCCTCCACCCTGAAAGGCTTTCGTCTTGCCAGCCTACCCCATGGCCCATACATGTAATGAATATGTGAGATTATTGTCACATGTAGCACCAAGTTGGTACTTGCGGGCGCTAATGGCAGTTTGGCCCAGGGTCAGAGGAGTACTTGGGCAGGAGGGGTACTTGGGCAGGAGGAGTACTTGGGCAGGAGGAGTACTTGGGCAGGAGGGGTACTTGGGCAGGAGGAGTACTTGGGCAGGAGGGGTACTTGGGCAGGAGGGGTACTTGGGCAGGAGGGGTACTTGGGCAGGAGGGGTACTTGGGCAGGAGGGGTACTTGGGCAGGGGCTATTGACAAGGCCTGAAGCCTGGGATCTTTGCAGTCATCTGTCCAGTCCTGAGTTCCTACAGGTACCAGGTTCTGACAGCATTGCTGCTGCTGCAAAGTGTAGAGATGACCTACAGTAGAAACTTTAGAAGGCTTGTTCACCATCCAGAGCTGCGTGTATGTGATGACCTACAGTAGAAACTATAGAAGGCTTGTTCACCATCCAGACCTGTGTGTATGTGATGACCTACAGTAGAAACTATAGAAGGCTTGTTCACCATCCAGAGCTGCGTGTATGTGATGACCTACAGTAGAAACTATAGAAGGCTTGTTCACCATCCAGAGCTGTGTGTATGTGATGACCTACAGTAGAAACTATAGAAGGCTTGTTCACCATCCAGAGCTGCGTGTATGTGATGACCTACAGTAGAAACTATAGAAGGCTTGTTCACCATCCAGAGCTGTGTGTATGTGATGACCTACAGTAGAAACTATAGAAGGCTTGTTCACCATCCAGAGCTGTGTGTATGTGATGACCTACAGTGCCAAAATCTCAGTCCAATTAAAAGTGTTATAACTAGGTTATTATGACTAGTTATGAAGAAGTAATTTGCATGTGTACTCATGGTTTTAGTGAGTTTTACCTGAAATACTTTTAAAAAAAATACACTGATAACATTGCGTAATTCTGAACAATGCAATTCTTATAACAAGCCACACTGCAGAGTGAATCTCTGATCCTGAAAGGTAGGGAGGTGGGACAGGGAGATGCAGTTGAAAGAAGGTAAGGAAGAGAGTAGTTTGAAAAAGTTATGGAGGTGGGTGGAGAGGGGGAGAGAGAACGAAGAGCTAGTCTATGTGAGGGTTCCTTGCTGCTTGTGAAACAGCTGTGTTTCCAGAGAGAAACTAGTAGTTTTGCCAGCCTGAGCCTGTGATGCTCTCTGGGTGTTTAGGCCAATTATTTGACATGGTTTCTGTGTACTGTTTTTCTGAGGAGACCTCCGGCGCGTAGCTATTCATGAACAAGGCCCTCCTGCCTTGTGTCGTGGAAATTTTAGACTTTAATCGCTGAATTTGAACTTAAAGTAAGACGCACGAGAGTATGTTACAGTTGACAATTTTAACTTGTTTAATTGCAAGTAAGAAACCATTTCTCAAATACAGGTTTAAGCTTTTGCATTGATCAGATCAATCCCTATAGCAAGCTTGAAGAATGGGTTTGAGGAAAGTCTTCATCAGACAACAGGACAATAACCTGTGCTGGATCAGACTGACCTAATAAAAGAATTTCTGCAGGGGTATTTAAAGGAATGAAGTTACGCACACTCATTGACACACCAACCTAAACAATACTCAATGGAGAACAGATCAGGCCGTCAGATAATCTCAACAAACTATACAGTATAATATGGGTGATGTATGGAGCTGTCATAAAACCCGAGGTTCACTCCCCAGTCAAGTAAAGGGGAGGCCTGGTACATATCCTTTTATGGTGAGGCACATATGAAGGTGAACGTAAAACCCATACAGTTGCTTTGACAGTCCATCACAAGTAAAGTAATCAAGACATCTATTTCTAGCATTGGGCCCCTCTAACAATGTAAAGACACATTCCGGCTTGTCCTCCGACGGGGAACCAGATTCCGTTTTTCAGAGTCTCGTGCTTTCCGTTCTTAACCTTTCTCTGTGCCTTTTGGCCTAAACAACATCTATGAGACTTACATGTAACTAAACTTCTTGAATGATCATAAAATTCCATAACAATCTGCCCTTTTTAACATTATAAACCCTTAATCATGTTAAACAATTTAAACAATGTTTTTAGAGTGTCAACTCTAAATTTTAGTTCACTCAAGCTCAATAATTACTCATAACCAATCAGGAATATATGGATCCACCACTGTCATATGTCTGGAACTGTAACCTGTTAAGAAAAATACTTTTACCAAACATAATACACAATCAATTGAAATAATCCAATGTCAGTACAGTAATTAGCAATATTCAACAGTGTCATTTTCATATTCTGGATTTCTAGTCCTCCATCTAGTGTGTGAGGAACTAATCATTAAACATATTAGAAAAAACATCAGTAAATATGTTGGCACTCTTTGATCATCAGAAATGAGGATTTCAATCATGGTGTGAGTGTATAAATGTTCCTTTTCCATCTTCTCAGCCCTGGTAGGCTTTTTCAACACCTTTAATGTGTGTCCAAACAGTGGCCATTCTTTTAATCGTCCAGAGATGCAATATGTGTGTGTTCAATGTTCTTGTTTTTCCTTTGTACAACTCAAACCTACGTTCAATATGATTTCTGAAATCAGCAACATGTTCACCTTTTTCTCTTTACAGTCCATGACTTCCTTGGAAAGTGTATAATAACATTCACACAATTTGTAATTGCCTCCTTTGTGGTCTGGATGACACGTTTTTCCTTGGTTCTGGTTTGACCTTTTCTGTGGTCTGTACCTAAAGTAATTCAGTTATCTTCTGATATGTGTGTGTGCGTGTGCGTGGGGGGTAGGGCTCAGATGCTCTGCTCCAGTTGTTCATGGTCCAACCTGTTGATTTTTAATGCGACACAACCTGCAAACAGTTATTGCATTCCATGTGTCAGTTAACATCTTTAACAATAGAATTTCATTGTGTTTACTGCTCAGATTTAATTTTGCTAGGCCAAATACATTTGTAATAGCCATTCTCCTAAACCATTCAAATGTTTAGACATGTTATCCAACTATACACTTCAATTGCCTGAAATCCAAATTTAACAAATGCTATATTCTTGAATATGTTTATTACGTCACTTCCCCTCTTGGTTTCTCCTTAAGTTCATCAACAATGGAGAAAACAAACTACTGTCATAGACAAACTTGTTAAATTTATCTAAGATAAAACACGTGACTAAAATATGGTTTATGACCAGCCATCTGTTAGCTCTGGGCTGAGCCACCTCACAATCACACAGTAAACCAGCCCCCCCTTCTAAATAAACAAGTTGGGTGTGCCCCCTCTTTTGACCCAGAGAAGCAACCCAGGGAGGGTCAAAGAAAAGTTCATAAACACCCCTAAATTAACAGAAACCATCTCTAGACAGGGAGATAAAGAGTTACAATTAACTTTCTGCCCTTTTAACAATCAAGAACTCAGAATGTCTTAAACATGTTACTCAAAATAGCCAAAAGCCAATAATAAAAATAAAAGGGTGTATCAGAAATACACTCACAAAACGAATAACCATAGCATATAACTAGAATATAATCTCCCTATAACCTAGAATGTAGTCCTCCTACAAAACAAACAAAATGGAACATATAGTATTCCAGGTAAAAACATGCAGAGTTATAATCGGAAATACTCTTAATTATGTCATTAGCGCAAATGTTACATAATGCCTAAGACAAATAATACAATAAAATAGGAATTCCTCGTGCACAGGAAAACCTGAAAATAAATGTGTCGACAAAACTTTGGCCTGGGACCCCTGTCCCAACTTCATGAAGCTTTACCACAGATCATGCATGAATCACACCTAGGGTATTTTAATATGATATCTGCGTACGCGTACGTACGAACCCTGGACAGCGAAAAATAAGACCTCTCACTAACAATGAGCTGATTTCTACTGAGAATTCAACCTGACAATAGCTATATATGCAGTCCCCTAGTTGTAACCGGTAAACTATGGACAATGAGATATCAACCATCATGGGTCCAGTCACGCTCCCCGAGCTGCACGGACCTGACAAACCCCGTTTATCAGGCGATACGCAATGTACGCTACACTACGCTAAACACCTAACTTTAAGCGTAAGCATAGTGCCGAGACACCCGTACTCCTCCCCAGTGGAACGAAAATCTCACACAACCATATGTCTGCATATCAACTCAAAACTCAGAATAAGCAAGTCTTCACTAAACATCCGAACAAAATTACTTTAACTGTAAATACTATCATAATTGATTAATTACAGGAATCACATAATGGTTTGATCTCACCGGGTTGATGTTTTTCCTGCCCGTCCCCTCTGACCGTCAGTACCCCTGTCTGTGGCAGCCATGGGTCCTGTGACGCTCCAGTTGGTCGTCTGCTGTTGTGCCATCACCATCTCCTATACTGTCTCTGTTCCCATGGTAATAGTCTCTAGTGTCCGGCACAGTGCAGTCACGAGCCCAGTGTCCAAATGCACCACAGTTGAAACAGCTATCAGAGTTGGGACTTTGGCTGGAGTTATTATCACCCTGGTGTCTGTATTGTCCTCTCCTGCTTGCTCTCCGTCTCCGTCTCCGTCTCCCTCCTGAGTAGCCTCTGCTGTAGAACTCCAGTTGGGCCATCTGAATTTGCGTTTCACGCTCCCGTCTTTCTTCGGTCTGTTTGTACAGCTGGTCCTCGTAGACTCTTTCAGCGTGCTTAAAATACGGCCAGACGGTTTCCATGCGACCCTCATCCAGGTCTACACAGTGGTTTTGAATGTGCTTCCTAATGTCTGGTAGAAGGCCTGCAACTAACCTCATTTTACACTGTTGCTCCCAGGCCGACTCTTCATCACCGTCCGGTCTCTTTCCCATTCCGCTGTGTAATTCAAAAGCTTTTTCGAGTCTATTCCTGTAGTCTGAAACTTTCTCGCCCAGTGTCTGTTTACAATCAGAGATCTTTTCCCAGTTCATTCGCTTAGGAAAAGCAGCGATAAGTCCAGTGCTCAGCTGTTCCACAGCACTCCGGTAGTTAGAGTGCGAATCCCAATTGAACATAATGTTTCTCTCGCTAGGCCAGTTTCTTTTCACTCTCCCCCATTTTAGTTGCAAGGCCTTCATCAAAATTGTTTCAATCTCCACAGAGGTCGGTCTATATTGATTCACGATCTGTAGAAACACACGGACAAATTCCTCTCCACCTTCTGTTTCTGGGTCAGGTAGTGTAGAAGCCACGTCTCTCAGGTCGGCGGGTGACCACGGTCTGTAGACTAGTATAGTCGCTGGGTTATCCGTGTCTCCTCCACCAGCTGGGTTGGCTACCTCCACCATAGGGAATTGCCCGGCATCAATGCTGTGTTGTTCTCTGGGACAGGCCGCAGTGGTACTCTGGGTCCTCTCTGCGGCGGGTGAAACTCTGTCGAGGCCGAATACGGATGGGTAGAGTCCTCCTCCGCGAATGTTCTCCATCAGGTCCGATGCTGTTGGCATAGTTGGTACCGCTGGGGCTGTTGTGGTAACGCCGCGATAGGGTGGGGGTCGGTCAGCAGGAGGACAGGCAGCATCAACCTGGTTGGGACAAGCTAGAACACACCGATTAACAAGCCCCGTGCTACACCGCTTAGCCCGTATATCAGTCTGCTCTCTCCACTTATTATATGCCTTCCAATCAACTTTCTGCCGATTACCCCGTGAAACCTTAATTTTACCCTGTTCAAAATCCTCCAACTTGTCTTTCAACAACAGTATCTGTCTCTGACTAAAACTGCCATGAGCAGGAAATCCCAATAACTCCCACAGGTCTAATTGTTCGCATGTCCAGTCTCCGTATTTATCTGTCATTATTTTAGCCGGTCCAACAACGTAACGTTCAGTATCCACCGAAGGTTTACCAATACACATGTAATTACCCATGTTGTTATCGATATTTAAGACGCAAATCTAATTTTAGCATATAATGAAGGGTCCTATACGTGTTAATGAACTCGTCAGTTCTTTTAAGTGAGATATCCTGAATAACCGATCTGTCTCACCGCACCCAGATAACCTATATTGAACAGCATTTTTTCCTACTGTACACAGGTATTAACACTTCATACAGGTAAATATTGCTCCAGTCTGGCGCTCTCCACTCACCCATTTGTTGAGGAGGATTGGAGCTGCAGAAATTAATAATTCCTGACGTGCACGTTTTACCAGACCAAAATCAACAAATACCCGATTAGAAGTACTGTTTTCCATTTCTAAGAGAACTTTAAAATATTACAATAACCTTACGAATTAAGTCAAAATTAACGAGTCTATTTTGTTAATTTATCAAAACCGTTGTCAAACTGTCGTCCAACATTGTCCCAATTCAGCATTTTTAGGTCCTTGAGTTTCAAAATTCTGTATAGAATCACATATCTCCAAAGACAGTCCTGGCCTGTTATTTTTTCAAAAAATTTTAAAAATTATATCGCTCTTTAGGATATGTAGCCTGTTTTGGAAAAAATACGGATTACTTTGTTAAGAATCTCGGACGATGCCCCCAAGTGTCGAGGAAATTTTAGACTTTAATCGCTGAATTTGAACTTAAAGTAAGACGCACGAGAGTATGTTACAGTTGACAATTTTAACTTGTTTAATTGCAAGTAAGAAACCATTTCTCAAATACAGGTTTAAGCTTTTGCATTGATCAGATCAATCCCTATAGCAAGCTTGAAGAATGGGTTTGAGGAAAGTCTTCATCAGACAACAGGACAATAACCTGTGCTGGATCAGACTGACCTAATAAAAGAATTTCTGCAGGGGTATTTAAAGGAATGAAGTTACGCACACTCATTGACACACCAACCTAAACAATACTCAATGGAGAACAGATCAGGCCGTCAGATAATCTCAACAAACTATACAGTATAATATGGGTGATGTATGGAGCTGTCATAAAACCCGAGGTTCACTCCCCAGTCAAGTAAAGGGGAGGCCTGGTACATATCCTTTTATGGTGAGGCACATATGAAGGTGAACGTAAAACCCATACAGTTGCTTTGACAGTCCATCACAAGTAAAGTAATCAAGACATCTATTTCTAGCATTGGGCCCCTCTAACAATGTAAAGACACATTCCGGCTTGTCCTCCGACGGGGAACCAGATTCCGTTTTTCAGAGTCTCGTGCTTTCCGTTCTTAACCTTTCTCTGTGCCTTTTGGCCTAAACAACATCTATGAGACTTACATGTAACTACACTTCTTGAATGATCATAAAATTCCATAACACTTGTCTGGTGAAAGGTTTTAGTGTCACGTTTGAAGCCAAAACGTGACATTTAGAGTCCACATTTAGAGTCCACATGCAGCAGGGAGCCACTTCCTCAAGATTCTACTTTTTCTGTCAGCACAGCAGCTTGTGTGTGAGCAATCTCCTGTGTCAGAGCTCAGTTTTTCAGCGAGTTGTGGGTGTTTAAAAAGCCTTGCATGACAGTATGACCTAACCACAGCATCTCGGGTGTTAGGAGAAACACTGCGTGTCATCCATGTTATCCAGAGTTTATTTCTGGATGACTAGGACCTGCAGTTGTACCTGAGCTCTGAAGCTTGTGTAGAGGACTGTGAGCTGTTCTCTTAAATGGACTTGTCAATGGTACATTTAGAAAATCCACATTGCATTTTTGTGGTGTGCATTGTTTATTTTGTTGTCTTTACTTTCTAATATTGGCATATATTTTAAGGCTTAACATTTAGTTAGGTTTGTAGTAGTTTCTGGTAGTGTTGATTCAGTTGAGGAATAGGCTGCTCTAAATGACTGTTCAGCAATGACATTTGGTTGTTAGGCTTCATCCGTCCCCCAGCTTTATAGATCTGACATTTTGTCAAAAAAATCTGAAAGAAATTGCTTCCCAGAGGTCCAATGATAAATCAACATTTGAATGTATATACATTTTGTTTCATATTCTTTGTCATCACGTACTCAGCAGGGTTCAAGAACTATATATACAAAAAATTGAAAGTTGAAAGTAGACCTACTTTATGTTAACCAGACTACCAAACGTGTCATAGATGTGACAGAATGGACGAATGTTAAGTACATGAGAAACATAAATAAACTTACCCCATGATTATTACACACTGCAAAAACTTTTGATATTATTTCACACTGCACAAAATTTTGATATTCACTTTAGATGAAGAAAATTGATGAGTTAGGATGTGACATTCTCTGTTATGGATGAGATGTTGTTCAAAAGTATGTGTTTAATTTATGAATGATTTATTAATCAAATTCTTCTTAATACTAATGTTGACTTCTGAAAATGCTGACTACCTATAAAAACAAGAAATTCACAAAAAGTTGCACAATAAATGTTTTTAAAGTTATTTATTGTAAACATGTTATTCATGTTTGGGTGCACCGTACACCAATATACCCATTTTGTAGTATTGCTCAAGTGTCCCACCACACCATCATTTTCTCTTATTGTCTGTCTTTGTCCAGGGCTGGATTGGAAATATCCGGGCAGGATCCTTTACCTCCCAGGGAGCAAACATCAAATCCAACCCTAGGCTTGTGGCCTTTATCACTGATCAGGCTGGTAAGAATAGAGCCATTACAGACATGGGTACTTCACACTTTAGAGCCAACCGTAACTGCTCTGTGCTGGCTTGGATGTTTTCTTTTAACAATATCCATTTAAGTATGCTCAGCTACTGTATGGTGTATTGGTAACCAGCCCCGTACATCTCTGCAAAGCTTTGGTGATTATGTCTATAGAGTGAATCAGGAAACAGTGGTCTGCAGGGTTGTGTAGGGTTGACTATGTTTTGACTGGTTCTCTTAGTATGTTTAAGTTTCTGTCTTGCTAGTGTGTTTGCCGGTTAGTTTCTTTCATATATTCAGGTCTTATATCTTTATGTATTTTTGTGTGTCTACCTGTCTTTCTATATGTATGGCATGTTTAACTGTGTCTTTTGGGTATCTTTACCTGTCTTTCTATATGTATGGCATGTTTAACTGTGTCTTTTGGGTTTACCTGTCTTTCTATATGTATGGCATGCTTACCTGTGTCTTTCTGGTGTGTTTCCCTGTCTTTTGAAGCCTACGTGAGCAGGTATGGTCATTAAGTAGATATCTCAAATTTCTTTAGTCTGCCTTTGTCTTGTATGATTTCAGTATAAACCAATATTGTGTAGATCGCACACAGTGTGTGTGTGTGTTATATGTGTGTCTTCTTCTGTGACCAGGTGGAGGAATGCTTGGCCTCACCTCTGTGGATCCAGGGTCTGATGGCAAGTGGATAGTGAATTCCATCTCATGTCACGCTGGTAAGATCCTCTCTCTACCCTTCGTTTTCACACGGCTTAGTTCTCTTATGTTTTAGATGTCACAGCACATAATTTAATTTTCACCATGACATAATTGCACATAGTTCAGTCCCAGATCAATTTAGTTGGCGTCTGATTTGCCAACTCCTGGATGCTGTCACAACCAAATTGTCTGCAAGACCACAATCAGATCTCGGACCAGGCTTTACATTAATCTTTTGTCATCTCATTTCTTTTTCAAAAGGATTCCAAGTGATCACAAGAGCAAAACAAATGTCATTGGTCTAAAATAAACTCATATGCATGTGACCTCAATCTCTTGTCCCTGAACCTCTATCTCTCTCTCTCCATCACCCTCTCTCAGATCTGATAACTGATTTGGACTTCTCTCCATTTGACGATGATCTTCTAGCAACCTGTTCTGCAGATGAAACGGTTAGGTCAAATTCCGTCTGTATATCTCCTCATTTTTCTATGACCCTGTGTTTATTCCAAGTGGCAACCTTCCCGTCTCTTTCCTGAAACCAATAAGGAAGTGAGTTCAACTGCAATTCATTGAATGACCGCTTGAGGGTGGCTGCAGAAGTGAGTCAAATCTGTATCTCCCCCATGTTAAAATGACCAACTTTACAGCAGAAAAAAACATGTTTACAGTCTTTCATCTCTCATCTTCAACCGCTTATCCGGGGTCGGGTCGCGGGGGTAGCAGCTCTAGCAGGGGACCCCAAAATTCCCTTTCCCGGGCAACATTAGCCAGCTCTGACTGGGGAATCCCGAGGCGTTCCCAGGCCAGTGTGGAGATATAATCTCTCCACCTAGTCCTGGGTTTTCCCCGAGGTCTCCTCCCAGCTGGACGTGCCTGGAACACCTCTCTAGGGAGGCGCCCAGGTTGCATTCGTACAAGATGCCCGAACCACCTCAACTGGCTCCTTTCTATGCAAAGGAGCAGCGGCTCTACTCCGAGTTCCTCTCGGATGACTGAGGTTCTCACCCTATCCCTAAGGGAGAGGCCAGCCACCTTTCTGAGAAAACCCATTTCGGCCGCTTGTACCCGCGATGTTTACAGTCTGGTTCTCTATTTGGCTTTGGTCTATACAGCTAATTTTGCCCTTCATAACAACTGTGAGGGGGGTGAATTTTTTTCTAACTCATCCGTTTAGTTGATTAATATTTAAAGTTCTGCATAATTAAGGGTGTGTCCAGCGGATTCCCGCAGTACCGGATGCCTGCATTTTCATAAATAGCGTAACATTTATTAACACTGACTATATTTGGAAGTATGTCCTCAAAGATATGTGTAAGAAATTAGCCTATAATTACTCAGTAAACAGCATCCAGGCTCCTCAGCTCCATCCACGTACCGCCTCTTTGACCATTTTCGTTTATCCGGGAGTGACGCGCTGCCAAGATGTCGACGGTCGGCTACGCCCACTTTAGGCTTCAAAAACGGTCTTCAGAACCCTACGGGTGACGTCACGGATACTACGTCCATATCTTTATACAGGTTTATTCTCAGGAACCAGCCCCTCCAGGTCTGTTTATATGCCCTGACACTTGTGCAGAATTTCCTTCTGACACTCATCTAATCCCTTCACCCCGCTCTTTCCACAACATCAACATCTTCACAGTCATTGTTTTGTATTATAATTTGCAGGTAATGCCCAATTTTGTTTAATTTTTTCTGGTGGTTATAGTAATTTTAGTAAAACCCCTTCAGTCCTGTGTAAACAGAAAGCTGTTTGAAAGCAGCCCGGAATAACAGCATCCTAGACTGCCATCACAGTCATCACATCTTCCCATGCGGCCGCTGAACAACTTAAAACAACCTGACTGTACAGACTCAACTGCTAATGCTAATGTTTTTTGTCTGACTGACCTAATTTCTCTGTCGGCTTCAGCAAGTCCGCCTGGCATCTGGTGACACTGCAGCTCACCTTTCTTTTCTTGCTTCCCATTGGCTTAGTTCCATTTGATATTATTATCATTCGATAATACAGGCAATAGTGAAAACAATACTTTCACCTCACTGTAAGATTACTTTTTGTTATGGTTATTCACTTCTCACTGACTCTGATGCATCTCTGTGATGTACCAGATTTCAGGCTATGATGAGTACTAATGAGAATATCATCTGCAATGTTGTTACCGGTATGTGAAAATAAATCACTGAAGTCACTCTAGTCTAGACACTCCACCTGAACTACGCGCATGTGTGCACACCCTTGTATAAATGTGTGTGTGTGTGTGTACTCTGCGCCAGGGTCTGATGAAGGCTCAATAAATCAAATACAACATAGCCACACACTGGGCCTTGAGATACACCCTACAATAAAGTATAGTATACTCTTCATCTGTTGGGCAGCACTGGCCTCAGTCAGGCTTCTTGAATCTCCTTTTTCATTTTGTGCCAATAAGACATATTGCTTTAGGGTGTTTTCACAAACGCCTAGTTTAAAGAATCAGGTCACATATAGTCCTTAGCTTGCTGAATAAAAGCAAAATAACTTGACTCTCTTTGGATCCACCCTTGTTTTTTAATGAAGGCTCATATTTTTTTGGATACATTTTTTGCGGACAATGTCCTATTGACATTTGCATTGCTATGATTAGAATGGAGCCAAGAACCTTTGAACATTAACTCATTCCACAGTGCCTGACAAGTCTGCCTTCAGGACTTTAAGTAGTTATATTTTGGAAGGTTGATGGTTTGAATTTAATCACTTTGTCCGAATATTGTTTTATAGATCAAATTAATATTTTATGAAATTATATTATTTATATGTTATATATATTTGACATCAGTCTACACTGAATACATGTCCTGGTAGCTTCACATTCTAGTGGCTTCTTCAGTCAACTCAGGCATCTGCAAAATGCAGAAACCTTGGTTTACACTTGAGTGTTTAGTCTTTTCGTCACTTATGAATAAACCCAGGGTTTAGTCTTTAGATTTTTCATCAGCTACAGACCGTGAATAAACCCAGGGTTTAGTTTTTAGATTTTTCATCAGCTATAGACCGTGAATAAACCCAGAGTTCAGTCTTTAGATTTTTCATCAGCTACAGACGGTGAATAAACACATGTAATGTAGCATTTACATGTGTATAACACATGGCCCTTTGCCCACTTCTTTATCTCTGAGTCAATTGACCTGATGTGATTATCTTGAATTATGCCCGTTTCTCTGTTGTTACTCAGCATAACAAGGTCACCATGTTTTTAAACCATGTTTTCTTCCCATTTCGTGTGTCTGTCCAGGTGAAGCTCTGGCGCGTGTGTGACCCAGACCAGGAGCAGACAGGCGATGCTGAGGTTACCCTGTGTCCCAGGGAGGGGCGTCTGGAACTGCTCAGTTTTCACCCCACCTCCTCTGGCCTGCTGGCCGTAGGCACGTCAAAGACAGTCCAGATTTGGGACGCCAGTCGCCCTGAGGCACCCCTAGCAGGTACCGTCGAGTGGCGAAATAAATAAATAAGAATATCTTAATTGTTAAAGCCGGGGCGATGTAATACCAGGTTTGTGGGTTCGGTTCCCACAGGAGGTTTTCGGGTATGCACTCACTACTGTAGTAAGTACTATTGACAGTCAGACCGGGTGAGAAAGTTTAAATGGGAAATATGTCTAATTACAAAAGGTTTGTTTGAAACATTACCTGCACATATCTACTGGTCATCTTTGCTTGTTTTTATGCTCATATTACAGTCATGTGTTATGTATTGCTTATTTAATATAATTGTAAGACACAAAAACACAGTACATGCACGCATGGGGAAACAGACAAAGAAACGCATGAATGTAGTGAAAATATTCAGAAACAGTCATACATTTTATTTCAATCTGTTCTGTGTCAGTAATACTGAATGCCTGACACTGTCCGTTCGTCTTTTGTATTGTATTGTATTCTATGTCTGGTATTCGTGTGTAACATATGTCTATGTTGGGGTGCTGGGAGGCGGTTTTGTCTTCGTATCGTCTGGTTTCTTCAGGGTGACTCCCTGTCAGACAGGCAGTGTGTGCTGTCTCTGCTGCCGGAGAGCAGTTGAGGTAATTTCAGCCTCTTTTCGGTCTCGGTGGCTTTCTGTCTATATGGGCCTTGACTGCCTCACACCCAGCCTTACCCAGGTCCACTGCAGGTTAGAGTTTCTCATCGTAAGTCCGGTTCTGGAGGCAAACCTGTACCACTACAGACATTGTTTTATTCAATGGTTTGGAGAGCTTACACGTCCCTAAAATGCCAGGTTTTTGTGATGTCAAGATGTGACATGCTATTATACTCGTACCCAAAAAGACTGAGTGCTGTAATAAAATCAAAAGGTGCTTCAACAAAGTATTAGTTTAAGGGTGTGCACACTTATGCAAACAAGTTATTGTAAGGTTTTTATCTTCCCCCGCAGAGATTTTTAGTTTATTTTCCAAATGAATTGTTTACATTATAGGTCACATTTAAAGGTGGAAAAAGTTCTATAGCCCAACACCGGTTGCCCACTGATGCTAAGCAGGGCTGAGCCTGGTCAGTACCTGGATGGGAGACCTCCTGGAAAAACCAGGTTGCTGCTGGAAGAGGTGTTAGTGAGGCCAGAATGGGCTGCATTCTGGTCTGTGTGGGTCCTAACGCCCCAGTATAGTGACGGGGACACTATACTGTCAAAAAAGCACCGTCCTTCGGATGAGACGTTAAACCGAGGCCTTGACTCCCTGTGGTCATTAAAAACCCCAGGATGTCCATCGATAAAGAGTAGGGGTGTAATCCTGGCCAAATCTGCCCCTTGTCCTCTGTCCATCATGGCCACCTAATCATCCCCATATATACACTAATTGGCTTCATCATTACCGTCTCCTCTTCACCAGTAAGCTGGTGTGCGTTCTGGTGCAATATGGCTGCCGTCACGTCATCCAGGTGGATGCTGCACATTGGTGGTTGTTGAGGAGATTCCCCCTTTCATGTAAAAGCGCTTTGAGTTCCCAGGAAGAAAAGCGCTATATAAATGTAATGAATTATTATTATTATTTATCTTTCTCAAATTTTTTTCACATCACAAAAACCTGGCATTTAAAAAGGGTTTAAATCCACTGTATTCAAATGGTTTGAATTTACTTATTTGTCCATGGTTTGCGCTAGTCCCTACCTACAAGCCCTGATCTTAACCCCAATTCTTACTTAAAACCAGTTTTTCTTCCCTACTGATTTCTTGATGTTCAATTCGCTCTTGTTTCCTTGCCTCCTGGCAGCACCTGCTAGTATGGGAGTGTCATAAATGTGACTTGTCCTCTGATTGACTCCCCGTTCTGTTTCTTACCACACGGATCACTTACCTGCAAATAGTTGGTGTCCAAGAAGGAGGGCACAGTTTCTGACCATTGGTTGTTGTTGATCAACCTACAAGGTGATAGAGAGATAAAAGGCAACACTGTCTGCATCCTATTCATCCAACCCAGACAGTGCTGAGATCATTTGCACCACCCTTTGCGATCCAAATGACACAACCAGGATTTAAACACCTACCCACAATAATGGGCTCTACCTAATCCTAACCTAAACTTAAGCTTTCTTTAACGTATGCTTTTCTCTCTTTAATGGTGTAATTTTAATGTTGGGACATAAGCTCCATTCTCATAAAATCAAGCCATGAATTTGTGTGTTGTTTTTAGGACAGATCTGTTTCCAGAACTAGGGTTTAGGGAATTTGACCCAGGTGGCTGGCACTGCTCACTGCTGCCCCCCACAGGCTGCATCTTGCCTTTCCATTACTGCCCCACAGCCCCATCCTGATCTTGTTCTAGATGTTGAACAAAGTCATAACCCACACATGCTCTGCCCAACCCAACCATGGCACCGGTTCTTCACCGTGTCATTGGTACCATTAATTTATCTGGTCTGAACCTCTGTACTGCTTTGGGGGTTCCAGCCTTTGCTTACTCCTGTGTCTCTACACTGTGTGTTCTGCTTTGGCCTGTACTGTGCCGACCTGTCATGTGCTTTCCTGTGTTTTCTTTGTGTGCTTTCTTCCCTCTGTCTTTTCATCCCAAATCCTTTTTGTTCTTTCTGCGTTGTTATCCGTGTGAGTTGTACTTCGCTGAACTGTTTACCGTTACGTTGTACTGTGTTGTTTACCTGCGTGAATTGCTCGTTATTGACCTCGTCTACTATTGACCTTTGACCCGCACTACTCTCTCTGCAGCTCTGGAGCCACACAGCGAGCAGCTGCAGAGTCTGAGCTGGAAACAGGATGGCTCCCTGCTCGCCTCCTCCTGCAAGGTGAGTTAGTCCCTGACAGGAACCATTATCACCACTTACGGTACTTTCACATTTAGCTAGATAGAAGGCTAGGTAGAAAAGACAGAGACGTTGTCTAAGTAGGAAACAGGGTGTTAGCACTCAACTAGATTATTCTGAAAGTTTTTTTCACATCACACCAGTGGAGAGCGAGTGTTCTACCCAACCTTTTGTGAGGTAAACTCTCCAGGGTTATAAGGCCTCTGTTCTGTGCTAACACGGTTGTCTACCTCGGAGTCTCTGAAATGCCCTTTTTTCCACCGCATCTCCATCAAGTTTGTCAATCTGGGTTTGAAAACTGTAGTAGACACTTCTCCCCACTGGATGGCGCCAATGCAACATCATATCTCTCTATTTGCCTGGTTGATGCATCCCGGCCAGGCCACCAGGTTTGGCCTTAAATAGCTCCTGTTTATGAGCGGATGATTCCATAAACAAGCCAGCAGGGGCAACTTGTAAACCTCTTTACTTTACCTCTGTCCCACTTTTCCCACCGGAAAATACTGATCTTCATATTTGCAGACGTTTCCTAGAGTTCTAAGGTGGGATTGAAGACAGTTGGTTTTGGTAGGAGGCTGAGATTGTAACATCTTATAGTCAGTGTTACAGTGTTTTTAAAACAGTAGTTATAATCATTAGGTATTGAAAGGACTTGTGAACAGTGTTGTGCCAGCCGGTCCTTCTGGAGGGCAAAGACTGTAATTTCAATCTCTCTCAAATAGAAAACAGAATGGAAAAATGGATGTGTCATTAATTTTGCCTTTACGAGGCACTGGAGGCCTTGAACATAACTGTTATGTGTAAGGCACCATCCATTAGTCCCCACATGCTGAGATTCCCTGTGACCTCTGACCACACCTCCTGCACATATCCAGGGTCATTTTTATTAGGCACCAAACAGATGAAAACAGGTCTGAAACAGTGGGGACAGGCTGGTTTTGTTCAATAACAAAGGTGTGTTTTTGTAATCCATTGCAAAATGTTTTGCCATGCCCCTGCCCGTGCCTCTCCTGGGGAGAAACGGGGTCTAGTCTGGGTCTTTGTTCCACCTCCTGTTCCTTGACAGACTCTGATTTTCGGCAAACCTGTGCCCAAAGAGCCACACTCCCTCAAAATACCGAATAATAGGATATTTTAAGCCCCCAGAAGACAGTCGGTCCTGTGCATAAACATTAAGGATATGAGTGCTGGAAGGGTTTTCCCATCTTGTTAATGCAGTGTGTGTGTGTGTGTGTGTGTGTGTGTGTGTGTGTGCTTTGCCAAAATTGGTACAAGGGGCAGGTAGTTGGGGGTTTATGAGGAGGTATAGATAGGGAGGGGAATTTATGAGGAGAAGTGGAATTGTTTCATGAGTAGTTGTAGTTTTACTAGGAGAATAGGCAGGGTCTTATTCGTCAGTGGGGGTTAACATAACTCATTTTTGCACTGTTCCGGCCTTTTGAGGTTGGCACTATGGCAAAGTTTCTTCCTTTACACTTTCTTGCTCACTTTCTCTGTTTTTTCTCATGTAGATTTTTGTTGTCGCTACTGCAGTCAGACTAGCTCTTTTGTTCATTAGTCATCACTTTGTGTCATAAGAAAATGTAAGTTTACAGCAAAACACACTAAAACATTTACTCGTTTTTAGTAAGACAACCTGTTGGGTTTAATTTCCCATGTTTGTATTCTCAGTGACCAGAAAGCGTTAGCCAATCAGTCAGTCAATAAGGGCCTGTGCTCCAACCAGCATTACATTAGGCCGGAACCGTGTACAATTAGAACAGTTTATTTTCCTACTTTATTTGTTCTTGTTGCTGTTGTGCGGAGCTCTAATGAACACTAGCATGATTAGGGACCTAGATCTATTATATATACAGAAGGATCTTTAGGGCCTGATATCAGAGCTCCTGTTAGTGTTTTTTTAAGTTACTTTTATTTTCATAGCCATCTAACAGCAAGCGAGCTGCAAAAACAGAACTTACCAGATAACAATTATAATTGGAAATGCAACCTCTTATAGAATTCTCCTCTAAAACGCTGAGGTTAAAAGAAATTGTGATTGTTGAAACTACACGCTAAAGCAGCTTTAAATGTCAGTCAATGCAAATAGTGTGCACAACTAAACAAATGTTTGTCACAGTTCATTTCCAAGCCTTCTGGATGGCATAACATGACATGACATACCCACCCATTGCAAGTCAAATTGTCATTCTACTGTCAAAATGTTGTCAAAATCCTGCTCTAATAGAGTTGAATAGCATGTGCAATGACGAGGATGACAGGCGCATTGTGTCCAAATACTGAGGCCCTAGAAGAAGTTTGTCTACTTTTAGATCACAAATCAAAATATAATTTATCTGTGGTATTAAACCTTCTAATTCCAATACAAGTAGAAAAGGAAGATCAGTAAAATTGTGAATGCGATTGTTAGAATAAACACTTGTTACACAAGCCCTTGATTTATGGCATCTGACAACGTTGTTGGTGGCGCCTATAGTAACTTAGCCACACTAGTTAAAATGTGCTTCAAAATATATGGATCCCATGCTACTTGTCTGTATACCAATATCAGCATGTGGGTTACTCCATAGCAAGAAAGTGCTGTCTGTATATTACAATGAAAGCCTGGGCTTTATTCCAAATAGTTTGCACTGTCAACTATACAACATCTTCAGCAAGATACATTTGAGAAAAAAATGGAAGATGTCTTAACTGCTGAAATGAATACATTTTAAAATAATATTACAATAATGTTTTTGTGTATATAATATAATTCACTCTCTTTGGCTTGTGTATGGTGGAAATCTTACAAATGACTATTTTAATATATTGAATGCACTACACACAATTAGGTTTGTTTTACGGTGCTTTTGGCAAAATGTTGTCATTCATAATCTACTTTCTTTCAGTTTTTGTTACTGCATACGTTGGAAATGACCACAAATCTTAAGTATCTGAAGTATCCCTAACAACTAGAATAACCCAAACATTTGCTCTATCCCTAACATTAGCAAAACCCAAATTCTTAGTTTTAAATCTAAACCTAATCTTAACCCCTGACCATAATTGTAAGATTTGTCTTAAACCTAACCCCTAAGATGTTTTGGGAGGGATTTTTGGTCCCGAGCAGGATAGTTACACCTGTACCACATGTTCTCAGTGTGTGACCCAAATACTCACGATGACAAACAGCTTAAACAGTCACTGGTGCTTCTCGCTGGGCAGTTGCCATGGGCGGCTGTGGAGGGGAGGTTAGAAGTGTGTGTGTGTGTGTGTGTGTTTGTATTGATAAAGCTCTACAGCAGGACTCATTAATGGCAGCTTGAGAACGAGTTGAGCTCTCTGCCACTTTGATTAAACAGGTGCTGTCTCAAAACATACACCCGCTAACCTCTGTGTTTGCACCCCGTCTGTGCATTTATGAGAAGGTAGGAGTGTTTTGAAGGGCTTATTGGCAGGACGTTCTGAGGGGTCTGTGTTCGATTGGCTGAGTGTGTATATCTCTGGCTTTGACAGTGCACTCACCTAGGTGTTTGTACATGTCACACAACATCCCCTTCATCAGATAATTTCCTTTGTTCTTCACCTTGCACATTAAGAGTACACCGAATATATTTTGGTGTGTGTGCGGCCAGAATGTTTGTGTGTATAATGAGGCAGCAGCTGTGTGTGTCAAGGTCGATATAGACTGTGTATCTAGGGATCCGTCCACTTTATAGATAGTTATCTCTTGCCTGGAGATTCTATCCTGGAAAAGCCTGCCTAGTCGGCTGGCTGTCTCTGTCTCAGTGTGTTGGACTAGACCTGCCACTGTGGTCTCTGTGACCACGTCTTAGCCAGGGATCAGAGGCCCTAAACACACAGCCCTGCAGAGCGGATAATTGGATGTAAGCTGCTGTCTCTTAAGGACCTGTTCAAAGCCAGGTCACTGAGCCGGGCAGCAAAGAAACCAAAACATCCCGTCACAAAAACAGCTTCTTCCCCATGATGGTGAGTCTAAGGAACATGACTCTTACTCTAGTCTGCCCTTAGACCCCCCCCCACAACCATCCTGGTCACTATCGGCTCTGATATGATAGACATTGGTGGGCATCCTAAACTATAACTGGACATATGACTGTGTATGTACCGGTACTAATACAACTGTATATATAATTACATATTGCTCTACATTCTGCTCTTTGCAAATTTTGAAATTTGCTCCCACATCTAGACATTTCTCCTTTGCACTACTCTGATATATGACACACACTGTATGTATCCATTACTTAAGCTAGGCAGGGTTTCCTCCAATCTGTTCGTGTTGTGTGTTATTTGCTCTATTTGCACTGTCCATGTACGTTTAAAAATGTGTGCCCTTAATGCTGCAGCTGTGGGTCCGAACCAATTCCTTACGTGTGTAAACAAACCTGGCAATAAACCTGATTGTGATTGTGATTCTGACATGCAACAATCAAAGTGGAGGGAAGGCAACCACACACGCACTCTTTGATGGCTAAGGTTGTCTGTCTTTGGTGTGGTTCTCCTGGAAAGCTCTCCTTTCCTGACTGTTTTCTTTGTGTTTGACGACACGACATCCTGAGCCCTTGTGTCAGTCAGTGTCACAGACCTGATGATTTGTGACATGTGTTTATGTCTCGGTGGAGGTTTGTGTTTGGTCTGTGCTTGTTTCTGTCATTACCTGACATTAAGCTGTATGTTAGACTACCCTTATTTAACTGTGATATCTGAGCCTCTGTTGTAATGACACACAGACACACAAGTACAGACACAGGAGAGTCCTCGGACACAGCCTGTTCCCATTAGACCCCATTTCCTCTCAATCTCGGAGAATCCCCTCTGATTGGCTGGACTGATTGCTGCCGTATGCGGGATTGCTGGCAATTTAGATAAACAGGGACTCTCAAGGTCGTAGAGGGGTCATTGGGATACTGCTCTATATGTTGGGCCCTCACGCTTAGAGGTCCTCACTGTAGAAATGCTTATCTGGGATCAGATCCTAATGGATAGAAACATGTGTAAAGCCAGGACTTTTCCTGGATAGTATACAGCTCAATACTACACACACAAACTGTACAACAATGGCATTTATATAAATTTCCATTTAGCATTCTTGCTACATCCTCACTATATAAAGAGCTGTTTTTTTTAGCAGTACAGCCAATGTTTCCAATGTTTGGAGACAACTGGATTTCTGCAACCATTTTGGTGCTAATGAGCCATAGACTTTTTTAAAGGAATAATACATAAAAATAATAAAGCGTTTGATAATTCTAGGAACACATTATTAAAAGCTTATCAAGTGCCATAGTGACAGCTTTTGGCAAACGGATTTGTATTTGCTATGGCAGAGTTTTCCCTGCTCAGGTAACATAGTGAGGGAAATCCTGTTATATTGCCCACTGTGTCTGCTGTAATCTTTGTGTTTGATGTAAAAAGGGCTTTATAAAATACATTTTATTTAATAAGGGATGTTGTTCAGGAATTATTAATAGTTTACTGTCTTCATGCTGAACCTTTACAAATACCACAATAATGTTGTAACTTGCACTACCGAAATGTCTTTAAGATTTTTATATTCCTGTCAGATTTAAGACTGATTGGATTTGAAACAGGAATCATCATTTGTGTATTACTACCAAGGTTTGGTCTTTATTTCTTTGTTGTCCCTACGATTATTCTGCACCCCCTCTCTCCCCTCGCCCCCTGGTAACCCAGATGTCATTTTCTTGTCGGTCTTCTAGGACAAACAGCTAAGAATTTTTGACCCAAGAGCCCAGTTAACACCTGTTCAGGTAAGTCACTCACTATTATTATACTTAAATGTTGTTTCTATTAGAGATGTTCCCTGTGTTTGACCCGAAATACAAAACATTCCCTCTACACGGACCAGAACCAGTATATTTACTGGGCTAGACTCTGGTGGCCCTGCTTTGTCTTGGAGCTGGGGCCAGGCCACTGATACTTTAAACTTGCATTTACTTTACAGTAATTAACACCACAGATGGTTGTTGTGGGTTTTGCTCACATTTTAAATATTTTAGTCACTTAGCAAGCACTCCTATCCAAAGCAACGTACAGAAGCAGTTGTCATTATTATAATTATTAGAAGTTCCTTGCTCAAGGAAATAACATATTTTCTACCTTGACATCTTGGGGATTCTAACCAGCAACTGTCACACTCTTAATGGGAAGACAATACAAAAGAGTTTACATTAACATATAGCACTGGAGACATTCTGGAGTCAACACATCCCACAGTCCAACTTACCAGAGTTATAATGTCAAGTTGTCCTTCCAGTGGATATATGCCATGGTTTCACTACATTTCCCATTGAATAGATTGATTAGGGTGAACAGGTTTATATCTTTAGTGAAGTAGGACCAGGCCATCTGTGACACTGTCCTGATAAGGGGAGGTCAGCCTGCCCCCTGTGAGTGCTGACAGAACAGGGTAGAAGATATCCCTGGTTTATTGTGTGATTTCCCACTGATAAATAATGGAATGTCCTAGTCCCAGTGATATATCATGGAATGTCCTAGTCCCAGTGATACATGATGGAATGTCCTAGTCCCAGTGATATATCATGGAATGTCCTAGTCCCAGTGATATATCATGGAATGTCCTAGTCCCAGTGATATATCATGGAATGTCCTAGTCCCAGTGATATATAATGGAATGTCCTAGTCCCAGTGATATATAATGGAATGTCCTAGTCCCAGTGATACATGATTGAATGTCCTAGTCCCAGTGATATATCATGGAATGTCATAGTCCCAGTGATATATCATGGAATGTCATAGTCCCAGTGATATATCATGGAATGTCCTAGTCCCAGTGATATATCATGGAATGTCCTAGTCCCAGTGATATATCATGGAATGTCCTAGTCACAGTGATATATCATGGAATGTCCTAGTCCCAGTGATATATCATGGAATGTCCTAGTCCCAGTGATATATAATGGAATGTCCTAGTCTCAGTGATATATAATGGAATGTCCTAGTCCCAGTGATATATCATGGAATGTCCTAGTCTCATTGATATATGATGGAATGTCCTAGTCACAGTGATATATCATGGAATGTCCTAGTCTCAGTGATATATAATGGAATGTCCTAATCCCAGTGATATATAATGGAATGTCCTAGTCTCAGTGATATATAATGGAAGGTCCTAGTCCCAGTGATATATCATGGAATGTCCTAGTCCCAGTGATACATGATTGAATGTCCTAGTCTCAGTGATACATGATGGAATGTCCTAGTCCCAGTGATATATCATGGAATGTCCTAGTCCCAGTGATATATCATGGAATGTCCTAGTCCCAGTGATATATAATGGAATGTCCTAGTCCCAGTGATACATGATGGAATGTCCTAATACCAGTGATGCATGGTGGGATGTTCTAGTCCCAGTGATCAATTGTGGGATGTCCCAGTGATCAATGGTGGGATGTTCTAGTCCCAGTGATCAATGGTGGGATGTTCTAGTCCCAGTGATCAATGGTGGGATGTCCTAGTCCCAGTGATCAATGGTGGGATGTCCTAGTCCCAGTAATCAATGGTGGGATGTTCTGGGGGTTGGTTCTGTTCACAAGAACATTCTAAATGTTTTTTACGACTATGACTACGACTTTACGACTACTTTGATGACCACCAATACTACCACAAATACTTCTTACTGGGATTCATTAAAGTAGTTGTCAATGGCTATCAACCCTGAATCAATGCCAACACTACTGTTTTACTACTGGCCACGAAGGGGGACATATGGTAACGGTGTGTGTGTTTATGTGCATGTGTATGTTTCTTATTCTGAGTGTGTATGTGTGTTTCTACGTGCGCATAGGTTGAGCAAATGTTGTGGTCAAATTCTCTCACTTGACCACAGCATACATCAATAGGACCTCCCAAAGAGGTTTCATTAGTGCACTAGTCCCTGTGTTATGCACCATACCTTATCTGTAAACAAATAATGTTTGGAAAAATAAGATGTGCTACAGCCAGCAGATGAAACATTAGCCACTTCTCAGCTTGCACCATATGGGTGTGCATAGCTTGAGGAAAAGTCACTGGTTCACTGTCGGTGTCAGTGGGTGAAATTATTTGTGTTTGTGAGGTCTCTGTTCTCTTTGACCTCAGGCAAGTGGTTAGAGGGGTAGTTAGGTGAAGCTATATAGATAATTTTGAAATTGCCTGTGTGTTTGTGTGTTTGCTAAAGGATAGTGGGAGAGAATGATTGGTCTGGCTCCAAGTGTTTGACCCCCCCTCCCCGATATAATATTTACCACAGGTATGTCAAAATCTGAAGCTCTTTCAACTTCTCCAACCTTAATCAACCCATGAACAAATAATGTTTTAAAGTTCTACATTCCTTTGGCAAAATTATTAGAATTTTCAGGAGACATTTTGCAAATTTTAACAAAACTTGGACAAACACATCTAAAATGTATGGCAAACAATTCAATGTTGTTCCTGTTATTGATGTTTGCAAACTCACTCAGTTTGAGACCGCCTTACCACATGGTGCTGCTATTAAATCTAGCTCTATATTGAAGTACTTGCCCTGATTTTTACAATTTATGATTCTCAGTCAATGCACAGCCAAAGAATCAAGAATAAACAATAATAACAAAATTGTATATAAAGTTTAAAATTGCTTTTCTTCAAATTGTGTTTTTTCACATTCTAATTGGTTAGAATGCTTTTTCACTTTGCGTTTACATGTTGTGTTTTTGCTCGTTTTCTTAACAGTGTGTTGAAAGAGACAGATAAAATAAAA
Source organism: Dallia pectoralis (assembly GCA_029465975.1). Classification (NCBI taxonomy): domain Eukaryota; kingdom Metazoa; phylum Chordata; class Actinopteri; order Esociformes; family Umbridae; genus Dallia; species Dallia pectoralis. Next base: position 161,248 of record CM055756.1, read on the forward strand.
TTCAAATCTCTGAGATATCATACGCTATGTTTTGATGACAAAAGTAGACAATATGAGAATGGTTCTGAAATTGAGTCAACTTGTTTCTCTGTGGAAGAGCCTGCAAGAGATGGCACGGTATGGGTTCCACAACCTGTTGGAAACCCACAAATAAAAAGGTAAACATAAATTTCAACTTTATATGAAATGTTGTTATTATTTTTCTTGATTCTTTAGCTGTGCATTGACTGAGAAGCACAATGAAAATGGTAATTTTCATTTACATGTTTAGCTTTAGAGTCCATTCCCTTATTAGGCGGTGTATATATTTTGTCTTTGTTTGGCTGTGTCTTTGTGTGGTATTCTGTCAACACTGGGGCAAAGGAGTGGAAATCCAGGCGCATGAGTTGATACAAAGATTTTAATATTTTCTATGAACAGAAACACTATTCAAAGAATGTGGAAGGTAATTTAGAAAACGACAAAATAAAACACAGTTCAGCAAACGTGGAAATAGAATAGGAAACGGTACAATTCTGATTCGATTTTGTAGACAAACCAGATTTGCGTAAGGTCCAAAAGTTTGCGCACACCAGCTGTCCATTCCCTGATTTGGACAATCACTTTTTGTAGTGAAATCATGTCACCAAGCTGAACTATAAATTAAAGTTAGGTTATATTTGCACTAAAGCTCTTTTGTCTGGCTTTTCTTGGTTCTCAAAGCATTTGAAAAAATCATAACGCAACCATTCGTTCTGCACGGCTGTTTCATTGTAATTCAATTCAAGTGATCAAGTGTTAATTTTTTGTCTGTTCAAGTCGTTTGTGGTGTTGGCTGCCAAACATGTAGGCAGATTGTTGTGGCAAATTAACTCAAATGGTGATTACAGTTTGCATTTCATGTGGGCATTGAGAAGTGTGTCCCTCAATCACCTCTATGTTACTTGAAGCACACAAATTATTTTATATTAAACCCAATGTGAGCAATTCAACTTTATATAAAATGTTGTTTAAATTGTTCTTATTATTTTTCTTGATGCTTTGACAGTGATGCGTTTATAAGTTTGTAGTTTAGAACTTCCCTGATGCCCCCTTGTCCCATACTTTATACAGAAGAGAAAGGACAAAATTCATGTCATGAAAGAGTGCACAAACTTAACTCAATATTGTTTACAATGTCTATATTCATTTAGTTTAATTTAAAATAATCTGTGTGGTAATATCAGTGTGATAATGTCATGTTACATTTAGGTAATCAATATTCATTTGCAGTCCATAATTGTCAATGTCGGTTTGTGCTATTTTCTGCATTCCAATAGACATTGTTGTTTTTCGGTAATCCAGTAGTCTATTGAAAGGACAATATGGTTGTCATTCATGTTAACTCAATTTTGTCTACAATAAGTCAAAATGATTTTGGTTGAATTTAACATAATCAGCCTTAAATTTGCTTATTTATTTGATTATTTAACAGATATAAATACGGGGGGATAAAGCGTGCATATTTAGGAGCATTTCCTAAATGGAGCTTTCAAAACACAAATGGAAAACTGAATGGAAATAAAAGTGTGCTAACGTAGCAGATTAATCATAACAATCAGAACAGTGCAGACTTTCGATAAAATACTTATTTCTAACGACCATAACTTCATAACAATACCAAGGATCCGTGACACTAACCAGGGAACTTAAATTACCCACTGATTAAACTAACCGGTGCTTAGCTAACCCGAAATAGCTGTGCTGCTAATCAAAACAATATACAGGAAGTGCTCCCCATTAAACACACCATGTGGAACACAACAGATATTAAGACTAGTACTGTTGAGCTTAGTACAAGTGCAGTCTGCCTCTTATGGAAAAAAGGTCAGTGGTGAATTTTGTCAACTCGCTAAACCTTGCCCTATACACAAGGCACCCAATTGCCAGGTTAATCTGGTAAGGCTTTCTCTTTTAATTATTGAAAATGGCTCGATTTTACCCACATCGTTCCAAAAATATGACACCTTATCAGCTGTACCTTTTTTCTCCTGCGATCAAAATTTGCGTCTCCACCGACCTGAGGTTTTGACCTAAAGAAACCCATCATGTGATGTTCCTGTCACGATTCCAGGGTGTAGTGCAGTAATGAGCCATACGTTCGCGAGTTTTAATGGACAAAGCAAAACATACAACGAACGGGTGATAAAGGTGATAAATAAAATGCGCTAGTAAGCAGCTACTAAATATACAAACACACGTATCAACCGTCCTCCACTCACCTATAACAGGACGCGACTTAAAACAATGAGAATCAAAGTGCAAACCTAAACTAGCTCTATAGCCCCGGTGATTAGCTAACAAGAACCACCCGTTCTAACAACAAAACAGTCACCAGAAACAGAAGGTGCAACCCCTAAACTCCCTGTGTGGAACACAAACATATGCTAAGGTAATTCTGTCTTACTGGTAATTAACTGTAAGATTTCAACTCAAAAGACACAGCTTTGGTCGGTGGTTCGATCCCCGGTTCCTCCTGGGAAATTGTCGAGGTGTCCATGAGCAAGACACCTAACCCCAGCTGCATTTACCATTTACCATTTTGTAATACATATGCACAACCGGGTTGGAACGTTTCGGTGTCCATGTGGACGGGAACCAAACCATTTGTGGAGTTTGTTTAGCATTCCATCATGTCTGAGGTTAGTCTCTGTAGCACCAAAATAAGAACTTCAAATTAGCGAAGGTGCTTGCTAAAGGCCACAGAGTGCATGCAAAAGGAATTTATTGTTTACCTCGAGTGGTCAAAACCAATCATCTTGATGCAATAATGTATGTTCAAAAATCCCATCCGATCACACATTTGCACTATACAAAAAAATTGAAGTCGAGGTGCAGGTGTCATACATAACCAATTTGTCACGGCTGTGGTTGTGGAATGAGGAAGATTTTTTTTACACACACACACACTTGCCTTACCCTGCCAATCTGGGCCGGTCAGAGGACTGAGGTAACTTCAGCAAACTTCTGTCAACTGCCCTGTACAGACACTAACTAGATTGGCCCGGTCAGGCAACTGAGGTAACTTCAGCTAACTTCAGTTTACGGCCCTGTAGGCATTAAGCAAGCTAGTTTATTTATGTCGCACAATTTATACATTCAATGTGCTTTACAAAGGAAAAAATATGAAATAATAAAATATCTGTATTATATAGTCATAGCAGCCTGTTTACTGGCATCATGTACATTTAAAACATTACATCTGAGTATTAACTGTGTACATTTTATTCAAAAGGTCTATAGAACCTCTTCATGACTTTAGAACCTGGCCAAGAAGTCTTTAAAACTTAAATGTCTTAAGAACTTCATTAAAAAGGTATTTAGAACATTTTCAGGTATTTAGAACATGGCCTAGACGTTTTTAGAACCTGGCCGAGAAGTCTGTACAGACACCATCTACAATGATTTGTTGCTGTCTTTGGTATTAGTTTGTGTAGTGGACTCTTTAACAGATTGAGAGACGGTTCATCTTATCACACTGTGCCCTTTTCACCAAGTTTTCAGAGTCTTATCAGAAGTAGAGCACTATGCATAAAATACGGTGTCATTTGGGACACAACCTGAGAAGCCTAGTAATTGTGCCGGATTGAGGGTGTGAGTGCTTGAGTGCTTTTCATGTGTACACAAACCTCATCAGATTACAGTCAACACTCATGATCTGAAAGAATTTGATTACAGTTAACACTCATGAACATGCATGATCTGAAAATGTTTGATTCCCCTTTAATGAGAATGTTAGCATTATTTAAATGAATCATGTTCTGTCACAAAACCGACATTGTGGAACATTTACCTGTGCGTCTCCATTTAAAAAAAATCCTAGATCTATAAAGAATAAAAGTCAGATAAAGACGCCTTCTGTAGTCTGATGCGTTTTTTTCCCGCCTTACTGTTTTTCCTGGACTTTATTGCTAACCAAGTGACGGACTGAGGTGCCATGTCGGTTCTTAAATTAAGCGCATTCCTGCAGATGGCCTGTATTGTCTATTGACTTTCTTGACTTCCAACTTCCCAATGCTACATTTCCATCTGCTCCATCGTGATTTGGTGGGAGCGACTCGCTGGCGAAGCCACAACGTAAACAGTTCGGGCCGAGTCGAAAAACTGTCTAAATGTTCCTGCATAGTTTATGTTTCTAACCTCTTAGATAACTGTTTTTATCTTCATGCGAGACTGAACCAGTTTGTCCTCATCAAGTGTGACCACAGAGCTCTGCACTACAATTCTGTGTCGAGTGTCTCAGAGAAGCTGCCTTGGGTTCAACCGCTGTTTGAAATCGCATATATTTGGACCATTTGTCCTTGCTTGCCTCACAAGTGGGCCAGATGGGTTGGATTTGTATTTTTGGGATTAGTCGTCTATTGGCACAGGTCGAATGGCGTGGTGACAAATGGCTGCAAATGCGATCCGGGGACTTGTGGAATGTCAAGGCACTATTTCCATGCAACTTGTGTTTTTTTATTTATTAGCTATACATGCTCATTTAAGCATGGCAATCAAAATCGAATGTGTACAAACAGTGGCTGAGGATGTTTGGTGTTTCCTCAACAAAGATGAAAGGTGCGGTCTAGAGTGGTCCCGCGGTCTAATCTGCTTCCTCTGTTTTACATGTACTGCTGCAGCATGGGGTTTAACCTGGTCCACTACTGTTACAGCTGGAAGAAAAAAAATCCCCACTTTCCTATCAAATAAAGCATAAATGCCTAATATAAAGATATACAATCTAGAACAAGCAAGAAATTCCAGAACAAAAGGTATAATTTCTGCAGTGATAAAAATGGATGTTAGAAAGATCTACGTTGTTACATTCAGGGAATTCAGCAGACACTTTTATCTAGAGAAGCATACAGTACCATGTACATTTTAGTCTTTTCTCAAAATATAAAACCACTACATAGTATAATGACATGTTAATAACTCCCGAAGGGAAGAAAACCAATTGAACCTTTTCTTCACCTCTTTCCCTAATTGCCCCAGCACCCCTAGTTCCTCCCACATCCTCCAGACCGGCTCCTTTTCAACCCCCCAAACCCCCACACCACATTACTAAGCTCCAACCTCCTCGGCCCTGTGCCATAGCAAGCGTATAATTTATCATTGGAAATGATTACAAATACAATTCATCTCTGGTCTGGAGGAAGCCTGGTAGCTATTTTGGATACAATGTTCTCCTCTGAAGGAGGTGAGAAGTGAATAAAGGCTCTCTCTTCAGTAAACAAAGCATGCCACTGTTTGACAGGCGTTCAGTGGCAATACCATCCAGGGAAAAATATTGTAGAGTGGTTTTGACACTGTCCTCATCCCAGCCCTAACCAAACCTGGGTACTTTAATTTTGTGACTGTTTGCTGCTACTGTATGTCAACTTTTAGGTCTGTTTTGTATGAACATAATTATATTAGTTGGTAAGATGGCACAGTCAGATTTGATAACAGAACCTATGACAATACTGTATTTCTCACAATTCTCAGAGACTGCAAGCTCCCAACTAGCAGCAAATGAAGTGGATAATGATATTCACTCATTCATACAGTCATGTGTAAATACTTTCCAGCAGTATGGCCCATCTCTGTGTCAGGCAATACTTCTAGATGTGTAGCCAGTTTAATACTGACAATTATCGGGTTAACAGAAATACGTTGAAAGTTAAAACCTTGTCATAACTCTAACGTATGCTTTCTTGGCAGATGTATATAATTTGTAAATATTCTAAATCATTTTTTGCTAACTGTACGGCATTGGTATAGCACCAATATACTTCATAGGGCTCCTGTAGCTGTTTATTAACCTTTAATAATAAAGAAAATTACACCTTATTTATTGGTGGAAAATGTATGACAGTATTTAATTTTACTATGAGGACCAAGAGAAGTTGCTGTGGAGAGGGAAAATGAAGATTGAAAGCTATACTTTTTTAATGCTAGAAAAGGTTGGAGAACGCTCATATATATATATAGATTTAGTTAAAGTACCTAAAAGGTTGGAGAACGCTCATATATATATATATATATATATATATATATATATATATAGCTTTAGTTAAAGTACCTAAAAGGTGGGAGAACGCTCATATATATAGCTTTAGTTAAAGTACCTAAAAGGTTGGAGAACGCTCATATATATATATATATAGCTTTAGTTAAAGTACCTAAAAGGTGGGAGAACGCTCATATATATATATATATATATATATATATATATATATATATATATATATATATATATATATATATATATATATATATATAGCTTTAGTTAAAGTACCTAAAAGGTGGGAGAACGCTCATATATATAGCTTTAGTTAAAGTACCTAAAAGGTTGGAGAACGCTCATATATATATATATATAGCTTTAGTTAAAGGACCTAAAAGGTGGGAGAACGCTCACATATATATATATATAGCTTAAGTTAAAGTACCTAAAAGGTTGGAGAAAGCTCATATATATATATATATATATAGCTTTAGTTAAAGTACCTAAAAGGTTGGAGAACACTCATATATATATATAGCTTTAGTTAAAGTACCTAAAAGGTGGGAGAACGCTCATATATATAGCTTTAGTTAAAGTACCTAAAAGTTGGGAAAACGCTCATATATATATATATATAGCTTAAGTTAAAGTACCTAAAAGGTTGGAGAACGCTCATATATATATATATATATATATATATATATATATATATATATATAGCTTTAGTTAAAGTACCTAAAAGGTTGGAGAACGCTCATATATATATATATAGCTTTAGTTAAAGTACCTAAAAGGTGGGAAAACGCTCATAAATAGCTTTAGTTAAAGTACCTAACAAAAGATAATCTGCCAAAACACAGACCAGTGGGGTTAGGTCCTCTCAAAATGTGAGCTATTCCTCCAAGCTTGCTCATCGTCTCGCTGTCCAAAATGGCTACTGTGCAAATCAAAAATTGTAAGAAAATGAATGAAATTGAAATTTTGTTTTCCTCTCAATTTAAGGTTTGGTTTAGGCATATAGTTATGGTTAAGGTTAGGATGGACACCACTGTGTCTCCTTATAGGCAGGTGGGGTAAATATAGGTTGTAATTGTAGCTGTAATTTTTCTGGGGGGGAAAGATAGAGCTGGATAATTCATGCCTTGGAATGGAGAAGCTGTTTTGAAACAGAATCCTGCTGTGTGTTTTTCTCGTTCTTTAGAAACTCATTGCTGAATCTTATTTTTCTTTAGTTATTTTACACTGTCCTTCCATTTCTCTTTATTAAAGAAACACATGATTGGTTTGAAACTCAATCCCATGCTTTTTCAATCTCTCTAACGGCTCTGAGATTTCCCCTTTCATCCACACAACCTATTTATTTCACCTATTGAGTCTCACCTGCCATACATTACAAAACCTGCTTCAGGAGACATTGCTCCAATGTACAAGGTGCTACGTGGGTTTGATGCACATGCCTTGGTGTGTGTTTGCATCCCATCCCGAGCGCCTGCGTGTGCGTAATGTGTGTGTAATGTGTGTGTTTCAAATTACAGAGCTGAAAATACCCATCATACTTTCGGGCCGGTGCTAGCTGCTGACTTGGAGCACTGCGGTTTCTGGCAGTGGAAAAGGAGAGGAGGGAGACAGGAAAGGGAATAATTTCTCTGAATTCTCAGGGGCCAGATTCCTCTATTTGGGCTTGGGCTGCCTCTTTGGGTGAAATTAGAGAGGGGCTGGAATGGTTTGTGGACAGAGTGTGAGTGAGTGGGCGAGCGAGTGAGAGAGAGGGGCACACTGAGGGCAGTACAGAGGGGCGAGAACACAAGCGTCCAGTGTCCACCTCACTTTAAACAGTCACAGACTCCAGGTATGTGTGCGTGCATCTGAATGTGTATGAAGATTGGGGTTCTCTCAGACCCGTGTTTCTCATTATAGTTATAAGTCTCATTAATGTCTATTCCAGCGGTTGGTACTGTGAGCTAGCTTCCAGACTGGACAATGAGGCTCTGTTGCTGACTGCTGTAACAGCCAGGCCTCAAGTACTGTAATGGATGGTGTGTTAGTGTATTAGGGTGCATAGTGCATACAAGCTAGAATATGACCAGAGGAGAGAGAAATAGAGGTCTTCCTTTTGGGTTGATGGATCCGACGAGTATGCAACCCTGAGACTCAATTTCTTTCTCAGTAATTGAAATGATTTGTAAAGGGCACAGGAAAAGTCTTCTGTGCTCTGCTCCAGCCTACTGGACTTAAATGACTGTTTGTTTCAGTACTTGTGTCCCTGAATACAATGAGTCTACAGCGACACTTATAGCACTTTTCACTGTGAATCTATTTAATTTCCCTAAGCTTGTCACATTCTTTCAATTGTTTTCGTTTTTAGTTACATTTTGTCTTTTTCCCCAACTTGCTTCAGTGCCACTACAGCCTCTTAGAACTGAATTCAGGTAGCAAAAGAGATAAGCCTGTTATTATGTCCTCACAGGGGTCAGAGGCTCCGATCTCCCTGTGTACTTGTGGACAGTAATATCTGTGTGGGCAGGATGCATTAGAATAACCACTCCATCCAACAGCACACATGAACGCAGGCAATCGCACAAATAAACACATGTTATTTCATTTACACTAGACTGACATCTGGCTTAGACACATACAGTGTCTCTCAAATGTATTCACCTGCCTGTTTTCCAATTTTACAGCATTTAATCAAAATTGATTTGATATTTTTCTGCAACTGACACAACACAAAGAATAATGAATGGTCTACTAATTGTATTAAGTTCTTTACAATTGCAAAATAAAAAATTATTAAACAGATTACTATTTATTCCCTTTATTCCCTGGTTGTAACTGTATGACTGTATAATTGTGACTTCTCCTATTGTCTCTGCATTTGATTAATATTTATTCAATTGTGCAAATATTGTTCATGCATTTACATACATACATACGTTAAAATATATGTATGCACATTGCTCTGTGTTATTATAACATAAATTATTTTAATTTATTTTGTTTAGAGACCCACATTACCCCATCAAACTTGTCACACAAAATCAACATTGCGAGAGAAATAGTTTATGGTCACTGAAATGCTGTAATTGAGCATCTGAGCCACTTAATAAAGTGGTGGGCCGGATTTGGTCTGTGAGCCTTGAGTTTGACACGTGATCTATTTGATGAAGTCTCTGCCATCTTTGTACATCTTTACACATTTATTTTCTTAATCACTGTCAAGTTGGAGGGGGAACACAAACGTATTCATACTTGGATTGAGGTCTTGGCCTCACCAGGACATTTACCTATTTGTTTTTAAGCCTAGACTGTTTGTTTGGGGTCATTGTCCTGATGGAAGACCAATCTTTTCCCAAGTAGCAGGGTCCTTGTGCTATATCCTGTTTAGTGTTGCAATATGCCTCTTGAAGGCCTCCCTGACAAGTGCTCTTCTCTGAATACTCAATTTTTGAGGACAGCCTGTTCTTGACTAATTCACATTTGTGAAATATTCAGATTCAACTCCTTGGAATGGAAATGTGTTTATATCCTCCCCAGAAATGTTCCTTTTTCTTCTTGATGTATTTTTTGGAATTGTACTAACCAACCGGACATCAGAGTTTTTAACCTGGAATCATGTGAACTATTTTGATTGCACACATATGGACTTTTTTCAACTAATGTTGTGACTTCTTAAGATAATTGGTTGCAAAAAAACTGATTCCGGTGTGTCGTAGCAAAGGCAGCGTTTTCCAGTTAACAGCATGAATGGGTGCATTAAAAACCACTGTGAAAATCTGTTTACTGGTTTCTGATTCTGAGGTTAGTGATGTCTTGTGTAATGAAGAAGCTGTGTAAGCTGTGAGCACAACTGATTACATTTTCTTTGACATTTCTCATTCTGTACTTTATGGATGTTGTATTTGGTGTTACACAATGTTGACGTAAGACTGCTGTGTGTTATTGTTACGCTGTCTTTAACACTGAATACTTTATTCTCCAGGAAGTATCAACGTATCATTCTTTGGCAGTGCTGACAAAAACGTTTGTGTGAGAACAACTTCGTTTGGTGGAAGAAAACGGTGTGAGACTGTTTAGACTTTTCTATAAGATCCGTCATGAGTAAAAACAAGTCTGATTCAAATGAGAGTATTTGCTTGGATTCTATCACTAAACCCTCATCACATTCAACTTGGATTATGGTCTGTGTTTGTTTTTTATGAGTGAACTCTACCGCACGTTAAATACGATGCACAAGTGGTTGTTCTTGAATTGGTCTCCTAAATTGGAACTAGCTTCACTACTCAGCCGTTTGATTAATGCCCGTGTTTTATTAAACCCATATACCAAAATTAAATTTTGCTTCTGACATGATTTGTACCATTTTTGCATTTCTAACTGAAATATTCATATTATGAGGTTTGGGCTTCTGACCCATTTGGAGCAGTTCATTGTAATTCATGCACTCATAACTCGTAACCACTTTTTTTACTCTCACTCTCTGCATGCCCTCGTGCACCTCAACTCCACTCTGGTGTCGTTCTCTGTCTCGTCTTTGTCTTTCATTTTCCCGCTGCTGCCTTTTGTCTGTGACCCTTTTTCTCTATGGGGCCCAAGCCTGGGTGTTACAGCACTCGCTAATGGCTAATAGCTAACTCTAGCCAGATGTTGCCCCATTTATCCCTCCCTTCTCTCAGTGCCGCTCTCTCCATCCCTTCAGCCTGTCTACTGTAATTCTGTGCTACTGCCTAGCTCCTGTCCCAAATGACATTCCCAGGTCTTTTGATAAAAGTAGCACACAACTCCATTGTAAAAATAAGCTGCCACTTTGGAACCTAACGTGTCTACTGGCTTTTCCTTTTTGACAGTTTTTATTTAACAATATCTTGCTTTGATGGAAGGAATGCAGTCTAATGAATGGGTGCGTTTTGACTGTCATAAATAGTTATTGGACAGAGCAACATAATACAATAGTATCATGTTTTTCCATGCATCATATGCTTATTATGGGTGTCTGTGGATTAAGATTTATTTTATTATCTAATTTCTGTCCTTACTGAGAATGTTCCTCACTGTGCTTTTTTTGGTCCATTTCACCAATCTGTCAAACTCTTTTTCACCCTGGGACACATCAGCTTTATGGTTCCCCTCAAAGGGCTAGTTGTAACAGTACGACTGTATAATTGTAAGTACACCATACACATATTGTTAAATTATTCTGCATTTGTTTATTACTTACTAAGCAAATATTGTTCATGCATTTACATACATGTTAAAATATATTTAAGCACATTGCTCTGTGTTATTATAACATAAACGTTTAGGGACCCACATTACTCCATCAAACTTGTCACACAAAATCTATATGCATTGTGAGAGAAATAGTTTATGGTCACTGAAATGGTGTAATTGAGCATGTAGTTTTATTTTGAGACCATGTACCTCTTCAGCTCTCACAGGCCACTTAAAATAACGTGGCGGGACGGATTCAGCCCGCGGGCCGGGAGTTTCACAGGACTGTGTTAGGCACCATCATTTTATTTATGACATCATTGATGATTGTATATTTGTTTGTGTGTATTTCTTTAAGATTGTATGTGTGTGTGTGTCTTTGTGTCAGTAAAAATGCATTTTCTGTGGGATGAGCTAATTGGTTAATGACAATGGGAGCTGTCTGGTCTCGGTTTGTGAGGGACACATTGGAGTGCAGGAGGTTTAAAAATAGTTCCAGCGGCTCAAGATAATGAACAACGTTTTTTTAGCAAGCTGCCGAGATTGTGGTGAAGTGTTCTTTTTGGAATATTTAGGCAGGAGAAGTGTGTGTGCCAGCTGGCACAGAAAAGACTGAGGCAGCGTTTGCTTGCAGCTCGTCTTTGCCTTCAACATGTGTGTGTTGTTTGGAAGCGGATGGCTCATTAGTGTGCTGGCAGCGGTGTGGCCTTCAGTTTCCCCCTAATTACACCAAGTGTACAGCACGTGGGGAACACCTGGAGATGGCGGAGGCAGAACGGTTTGTTCTCAAATGGCAACCTAATAACTAACACTGCTGCTTGCTTCGGTAGCCACACAGTCAAAACTGGCTTTATTGTTAAAAATGTTATTTGTTGGAGTTAATTGAATGTTTAGCTTAGACCTTAGGTTGCACAGGTTACAGAAAGGGTTTGATTTCAAATAACTTCAGACGAGAAATCGTAGGAATATGTGGACAGGGACAGGGGCACACCCTATTCTTCAGATGGGGAGATACCACCTGATCTGTGATCTGATTTTACTGATAAAAATACCAAAACGCATTAGAATCAATGTGTCTATATTATCCATCAAGTACAATGATAATAAATTGCAGTGTGGATGTTGCCCTAGATCAGGACATCATGCTGGAGGAACCTGGGCTCAGAAACCATTTGGCCCCTGTCTTGGACTTGGACTCTTTGTTGCTTCTCTGTCTTCTGTTTTGTGTTTGTATTGAGGCGTTACAGTGGTGTGTGTCAATGGTTTGTCTATGAAGTTTGTGGGTTCGGGAATGCATCTCTTTTTTTTTCACTCTCTATCTTTCTCCCTGGGTTAGGGTTTAGGTAGGTTTGCCGTCTTGTGTAAATGTCTTAGGTCATTGTCGAGTTAAACATGCACACAATACCATAACAATATATAGACACAAACACACACGTTTATGTTTTGTTGTTGTGGGGACTTGACCGAGTAATGTTCCAACCCAGAAACCAAAATCCAATCCCAGAAATTAATATTCCAAAATTATCCCCAATTATCCCCCAAAAGATGAGATGAAATGAGATGAGATATCCCCAATTCTAACACTATTCCATTTGTAAATCCTAGACCAGAAATAACATGTTCTTATAGGACAGAACAACAGAGTTTTTTCACCTTGTCTGCTCGGGGTTTGGAACCAGCAACCTTCGTTTACTGGCACTGCTCTCTTGACTTTTTCTCTTGACCCTGCCTTCCCTTAACCTTCTGATGATTTTAAAACATTATAATTGTAAACAAAAACTGACAGACTTGTAGAAGAAATGGATTAACCTGCACATCGGAGAGCTAATCTGTTATAGTAGATCTAGAAGAAGTAGAAGTGAGTGACTTGCCCTCAGAATGGAGAGTAGACCCCATGGTGGAGAAAGGACCAGGGCCCCATGGTGGAGTTAAGAGCAAGCCCCAGGACCATGGCTAACTTTAGTGGACCTGAAGGACATGAACCGCAAAGCGAGGTTGTTCAGAGCTCCCTGGGGACATTAGCTAGCTTCAACGGGTAGATTTCATTAGGCACGAAACCAAAGAAACCGGTCTTAAACAAGAAGGTACTATTGGAATTTGCCCATGTGCTATTACATGTCGCTGAACATTAGATTGTGCCCTAATAAATGCAACCCTGACCTGAACACTTGTGGTAAACGTGCATCTAGGTTGTTTTATTCCCCCAGGCTGCTCTGCACGACACCCCAGGCTAGTCAGTAGACATGGGCTTGTCCAATGATGATTCCTGGTGGTTACCTACCTTCCATCACTGCAAAGCCTGCTGTAGTAGCCAGCCTGCTCTATGTCGTCCCTTTGTGTTTTTGTTGTTTCCTTCTGTTGTATATCTGAAATGCATTGATTTGTTCGGTACACACATCGTAGTTTTGTTCTTCTTCCTGTTTTGTGTGGCGTCTGTGTGCGCGCTGCTATCCCAGTTAGTTGGTTTTTGTTGAAGCGCTACTCATCCCGTAGCGGTGGCGAGTGCCATGGAGCTTAGAGATTTGTTGGTCCCCTTTCCTCCACTGTTTATTCCACACAATACTCTGTGATTGGCTGTGATTTCATTACATGCAGGTGTGTATCATTTATACTGCTAGTAGATATGTACACGTGTTGATGATATTGGTGCTTGCCTTCCAATCATTAGCTGTAAAACAGAGGACAAGAATGTTTATTTCTTAGGTGTAGGAATCGTGAGAACCAGGAACGGCAGGTTGTAAAATCTGTCTGACAGATGGCGGGCAAGTCAACAAAAACGTTGATTCACTTCTGAATCCAATGCTAAATTAGATAATTTTTTGCTAATTTCTTTTCTGAAGACATGATGTCCTGTAAATGTGCTCCAAGAGCTTTTCTCACTCCAAGAGTTTAGAAGAGGTTCTTTCGGACTCCCCCTATCGAGTTGTAACTTTTGGGTATTTAGTATTCGAGGAACGCCGTTGTAGTTGACATCTTGACTGTTTTCTCAAACCTAGTATTGTGGTTGAGTTGTTTGTTGCCCTACTGGGATCCAGGCTATTAATCACTGTGTCAGAGCAACGGTGAACTAGCGACCGCCCTCCATGGGTCAGAACCAGGGTCTAGGGAGTGAAACCTAATGTATTACTCTGGACCCCAACATCTCAACACAATCCACTGTACTGTATGTGTTTATCGAATTTAGTGTTGGAGTTTCTGGTATAGTGAAACAACACACAATGTGGGGTAGGGGTGTTCGTTAACACATATGGTTCTGTACCATGCTGCCTGGCTAACTGCATGACGGCGTAGATCCTTTAGATCGGAGAGATGTTGTTTCCGTATTATTTTGTCCTCGTAAATACCCCAAATTTACCAACCGAAGCATTACTGCAGCAGAACAAGTCAGCCTTATATTTGCACATTCAAAATACTATGTGTTTATGCCTCTGTCGACTACTTCTCTTACGCAGGGCATTGAGCTGCCCCCTATACAGAAGACTTTAAATGCTTTTAATGTTAGCTCCAGTCATTGTAAAGCAACAAAATAGTGGAATTTACACTTCGGGTGTTTATATTTATTCCATTAAGATGTTCACAATCTCGTTCAGATGATGTGTTTAAAGTGATCCCAAGTTTAATTTGAATTCAGATCTGTTTAAAAGTGAACCCATCACACGGCGCAGATGCAGCAGGCTAACATTGAAGATGGTGGCCTTCATGTGGTTAAGTTGGAATACAATGTTTGGCAAAGATGGGAATGACAAGGGTTCAGGCCAAGGACAATCTTCATCTGTTTTCCACAAGGTGGGCTAGGAACTTCAATATGATATAAATATATATATATAAATAAATGTATGATATAGCATGGCATAGCATGTACTTTGATAAAACAGAAACAAAAAATATACTTTCCCGTAACAATAAAGACAAAGACATTTGCTCAGAACAAGTTTGTCTACCATCTACAGGCACAGCTTGTGCACAGCTTGAACATATACTACTGTGTATTCACAGAGACACCAACAACCTAAACATGCCTCAACTGGTCCGTCACCTCTGTCAATGTTCCCAAACACACAGACCGTTTCACAACATCATCTTTCAACAGTTGACATTCAGTCAGCCGTTGGACAGTTCTATGTGGACAAATATTGCTATGTGCGTTTGAGTGTTCCGATACATATCAAACCGCCACTTTGAAACATTCACACATCTCTCTACGCTGGGCTTTGTCTCAGTGTTAAATAATGTCTTGGGGTGTCCTTCTGTGCTCCCAAAGGAGCAGGAGCAGATTGAGCTGCCAACCAGCTGGTGGTTTTGTGAGCCACGCTGGAGGCCCTGACCCCAGGGTGAACACAATTCAGTACTTCCTTGTCCTGTACCAGCCTCTCAGCTTACTGGATGGTTCACCAACTGCTGTGGGTATCCAGGACCAAATTTGCACCATGGCCAAATAATTGCAGGCTTCCACGCTTCTGTGTTTTCTATCACTTCACTCTGCAGTAAAAGTGATTTGTAAACCTGGGCATATATCGCAACGCTGTTGGCCTCCAGATTAAGCTACTGGTTTTAAACTGTTTCTCACTCTTTGCTCAGTTTCCTGTGGCCTCTGCTCAACATTTTAAGTTAGAAGGGGAAGGTTGAAGGAAAGTAGTTTTCTGCAATGTGTGTAAAAAAGACCGGTAGTAAAGGTGTTTAGATGAATTGTAGTCCTAGCACAGACAATACAGAGTTACCAGGACAAAGGTGTTTGGTCTGTTTTCCGATCAATCGTGCTTTGACTATTTGACTTAATTTCACACATTTGTTGTGGGATTTTGGAACACAAGAACATTTTTTGCCTTATCTAACCATATTAACTAACCATATCTAACTAATCCATATTAGTTTACCCACCACTCAAAAAAGGAATCTTGTCTAGACCTCACTGATCAGCACACTGATGCTTGTCTGAGAAACCTACTGTTAGAAGGCCAATATGCAATGACAGGAAGTTGGCCACACGTTGCTATTTAGGTGTTTTAGGCAGGGACCTTCAGTCTGGTTTTCTAGATGTTTCTATCTAGGTGTTGGGTCTGAGGCAGGGACCTTCAGTCTGGTTTTCTAGATGTTTCTATTTAGGTGTTGGGTCTGAGGCAGGACCTTCAGTCTGGTTTGCCAGATGTTTCTATCTAGGTGTTGGGTCTGAGGCAGGACCTTCAGTCTGGTTTTCTAGATGTTTCTATTTAGGTGTTGGTTCTGAGGCAGGACCTTCAGTCTGGTTTTCTAGATGTTTCTATTTAGGTGTTGGTTCTGAGGCAGGACCTTCAGTCTGGTTTTCTAGATGTTTCTATTTAGGTGTTGGTTCTGAGGCAGGGACCTTCAGTCTGGTTTTCTCGATGTGGTTCCTGTGGCTTGTTGCAAAGGTTGACTGGTAATAATTGGGCACTGATCATTATAATTGGGCTCACGATTTTGTACCTCGCCCGAGCAGTATAAGTTGTCCAGGAACAGATCAGGTGTGTGTGTTTGTGTGTATGCAGGGGGGTGGTGTTTCTCTGGGAGGATTTACTAAATGATAAAAATGTGAACAGTGATGTAGGCCAATCGGATATGAACAAAACAATATGCCTCGCAATCAGCACTACTTTTTCAAGTTCACATAGTCCTTCTGTGTTTATTTACCTTGTTTAACATCATGGATAAGAAGACCAGGAAGAGGATATGTTGAATAGTGCCAAGTCCTGAAAACCTACACCGGTGAGAAATCTGGGCTCAGAGACCCTGCTGCCCTTCTGTTAAGTGCAGAGGCAGTTGGACACTTCGTCTGTGTTACCTCCATTTTCCTAACTGTATTTTTAGCCACACATTTAAGGACAAACCACATGGCCTGTTCTGCTCTAAGCGGACAACTGCCCCCTCAGCGGGCCCACTGTATGGACCTGTTGCCCATCTCGTCTTACCCTGTGTTTCTCTCGCTTTCCCTATCTGACCTCTTCTCAGGACTTTGCTGTCTTTTCTCCATTACTATTTTCTGGTGTTTTTCCAGCGGGCCAAATGATCTGAAAGGCCAGGGTTCTTCTCGCCCATCCAGAAAATACACACAGTCAGTGACGTCTTTGCGGCAGGCGGTCGAGCAGCGATCAGTCTCCTGAAACCCCACGGTGAAATGGAAACTAACCCGTCTGCCAATCATTTACCAGAGAGACCTGTAATTGCAGATAAAGAGAGCTTATCCCGCTAATTCTAAAACACACTCGTAAAGGAGTGCAGTCGGTGTGTGTGTAATGGAACTTATCCACTCCAGTTTTATTTAATCAGGACTCAGTCAACCTTGAATTCTAAAATGCAAAGGCACTGGTGTGAATCAGCGTACCTTCATTATGCATATCTTGTAGCTATGTATATTCTTTTATTATTCTGTTTCTTATTTTTTATTGTTCCTATAACTCCATAGATGTTGCTTGCCATGTCATAAGAATTTAATTGTTCAGTTTGATGCAAGTCATTCAGTACACATGACAATAAAACAATTTGACTTTAAGAAATTGTTCTGTGTGTTAGCCTGATAGTGATATGTAGTGGCAGGTGATTTACGAGTTTAGTGATATGTGTTTGTGTGTTTGTATGTATGTATGATGACACTGCGGTTATTTCATGAGTAGGCCCTAATGGCCATGGGTCCTGTCATTCCTCTTCCTCCTAAGCCCCTCTTTGTTCCATCATCTCTTCCTCAGCACCACTTCATTCTTTTTCTCAGGAAGGCCGTGAGAATGTTGCCTCGGGATGAAAAAGCCTTCTGGATATCCCATTTAAGTTGGACACTATATTTATCCTGCAAAGCATGTACACTTACTCAGATGCACATACACAACACACACGTTGCATCATTCAGGGCCATATCACTACTTCCTGGTTGTCTAATACAATGGTCCTGTGACAAATTACTGTCAATTGTTCATTTCAACTGAATTTTACATTTAAAATATTTTTTTACATCCACACGTTTGGGAAGGAATGTGGTGGGGAAGGCTTAACACTGAAAAGTTGAGAATTTCTGTTTTGTGAGGACTCTTTCACTGTGGTCTGAAGGATTTAAAACTCTCATATGAATGTCCATTGATGTAAAACCCAATCCATGTGTGTATCAGGGTATCAGATGGGTTTGATCTGATGTTGGATATTGGGGTGACAACTTATGTCATTGTTATTTCAGCTGTACCCCACGCCCCTGTCCCCTGAAATCATCCAGGCTTTAAGCTGTGTTCTCCTTCAAATATATGGATATTCTCCTGAGAACCACTAAATTGGGTTAAAGTTGTGGAACAAAGGAGTGAGCGGTAGAGAAAAGAGGGAGCTGTGGGTTCTAGAGTGTAGGAAAGAAGGGTAGAGGAAAAGGGAGGTAGAGACATCAAAATGAAGGTATATTATGAATCGATGGGTTGCCGTTTTTGTGGCAGAAAGTGAGCAAGGGGTTTGGAAGATGTTTCTAATTTACAGTTGAAATAGTAGCGGTTGTCTGGAATGGAAATAAGAGAATAAATGGCTGGTTTCATTTCTTTTTTCCCCCTGTTTTCTTTACTCTGTCCCTCCTGTCCTATTTGTAGCCAGCTTCTGTGAAGAGAGGGTATAACATTTTAGTTAGGTCAACTCCATTGTGAATGACAGAGTAAATGGGACGTGAGGGACCATATGCAAGACATGAAAGTCAAGCAGTTAGTGACAGAACTAATTTCTCATACATCAAAAGATGAATGAGTCTATTTACGGATAGATGATGAAAAGAATAAAGGGACCAGTAATTAATTAGAACTGAGGGGCCCTGAACAAAAACAGGGGCTGGTTTGTTATAGACGTGTAGAATGTTTGGAAGATGGAGGGTGCAACAGACACCCTAGAGACATCAAATGGGTGTTTAGAAGAAAACCGGATTTGAACACCCGGACTGGAATATAGTAGTTCTGGTGTATCTGGATGCAGAGGTTGTAATTAAGATCCGATTTCACTCAGTTCTGCATCTGTTCTGCACATCAGAAGCGGAATAGAGCAAGCAGGCCAGACAGAGTTTGTCTAATCTGTTTGATTCGCTGAGTTTGGACCAGATGTCTGTCAGCAGTGCAGGCATTGTCAACCAGAAAACCGGAGTCATCCATCCACTGGGGTTTGAAACTTTTTGGGGATTATGATTGGTTTTAGTTAATTTATATCTATTAATATCTATCTATCTATATCTAATATCTTTAGAGACATGATAATGAATAACAAGACTTAATGAGATATGATAGCGCTCAATGACGGAACGAAATGGAGATTTCTGTCAAAAATGTCTGACTTGCTTGAACTGCTATGTGATTAGATCCATCACGCCAATACGGCGGTGCAGTGATACGGTCCGCACGTTTTAATCAGGCACTTGAACAATTGGATAAATTAGCTCTTTGGAGAAAGTCAGGTTAAACAGTTTCCACAGCACAGGGACTTAACATCAAATACTTCTATGATCGTATGGAAATAGTGAGAGAACGAAACAGAGGGGTAGTGGAAGAGAGAGAGAAGGAGAAAGGCAGAAAGCAATATATAGAAAAAGAGAGGGAGCGATGGAGAAATCGAAAGGGAGTAGGATGGCTTGCGATTGTTCCCATATGTGCACCAGACACCTGATCCTCAGTCCTCCCGGTGGATGAATCAACATTCCCGGTGAGTGACACAGATGTGCTCTCCATCTGGTGAAGTTGGGCTCGCTGAGGTTTTGTTGGGAGAGAGACGTTAACTAGATCCATGAATTTTGAATCTTTTAAGCCAGACGTTGACTGGGTCGTTTCTCTTCATATTTCTGATGGGAATACCAAACGTCCCTATTTGTGTCTTCTTAATAAAGTATAATTTTGGAGGTTTATTGAAGAAATGGCCAACGTACATCTGCGTTTTTGTTGGCAAGCATGTGACAATAGCTGAATTGTTGCTGTTATCTCTGGTTTGTAGCTAGCCTTCCTCTCAGACACTTGTTCAAGTCTAAATGTGTTCACCAACACCTAGATTTTTTTTATTTACCTCACAATTTCAATATGTCATTTCCTGTCATCTGCAGAGAGCATCTTCTCATCTTTGGATTGACCATTTCTTGACCCCATGGCTGAGGCAGGTGTCCCAGTGCTCGTCTCTTTGGCTCAGCTCCCCGTTCATACCCTTAAAGTCACACACCACAAATCCACATCCTCCTGAGACAGGATTCCTCAAACCTCGGTTTCTCCTTGTTCTGCTGCTTAGAAAAACACTGTGTGTGAGAGGAAAGCAAAGAAGACGTGTGTGGATGGTGTGTGTGGTAAGCGTGTCGAGATCAGTTGGGAATGTACACACACATAAACACAGACAGCCAGAGGTGCGGATTCTGTGTACTCTGGATGCCTTGTGGTGTCAGGAGCAGTCCTTTATGATCCGGGCCAAGCTGCCTCCGGGCCTGGACCTCCACCTCCATCTGAATCCCTGTTTATATGGGAGATGTGAGGGAGGGAGGGTTAGGGGGGTTACGTATTCATCCCTTTATGCCTTTGAACGAACATAAACCTCTGCGAGGCAAGCGTGTCATTGGATCCAGTACGAGTGACGGACGCAGTGACATCATCGCTGTATGGCGGCCAGATCTATAGCATGCGTACGTGTGAATGCTTAGTGTTCTGTTTAATATTACTGCCGTTTATTTGCCTTGTATCTCGGCTCTGGCAGTGGTAACTGAAGGGAGGTTTTAGTGCTGCTGTAATGCAAAAGCACTTTGCCTGTGTCTTAAACCTTCTGCCTGTTCCCTATGTATTGATTTAGTTGTGAAACAACTAGTTTACCCACAGGTTTCTTTTGACAAAAACACAGGAAATTCACTTAGAATTCACCCCATAATGGGTTTTATTAAGGACTGCTCCTAGGGATGGTATTTTCATTTTCAAATATTCTCTGGTCAGTTTGAAATCAATCCAATATTAGTAAAACCCCAACCTCTCCAAAAAAAACATCTAGACTACTGCTAGCCTACAGTGTTTTTAGGCTTTTGTACATTAATTGATTTATTTGCGTGTGTGTGTGATTTATGTTTAACAATACCTGTGGGTGTTACTGTCAGATTTAGACACACATGTTCAGTTATTAAGGTTAGTGGATAGGTATATGGGCTAGGGAATGGAGAACATGGATTACTTGCTCAGGGTTTCAGGTTGTGTGTGTGTCGCCTATGGGCGTCACATCTTTTTATGATGTCATAGTTAGTTAAGGGCTCAAAATCATTTGAGGCGTTTCCTCCCCAACGTGGACCAGGGTGTCTCCTAAAGTAGTGAAATACAGCAATAAATATTAGCAAATGGGGTGTATTTCTTTTTTACTTGTTTAGTTCCAGTGCATATTTGTGATGTACATGCTATTCATCCGCAGTTTTCAGGAAGAAACCAGAGACACAAACGTGTGCCTGGCAAACACTATGCCACGGCCTTAAAATGTCATGGTCAAGCAATTCATGTTTTAAATGTCCCATTGGCTTCGATAGAGATGATCTAATCAGTGATTACGTTTTTTTTTACAATCTCCATGGTTTTGGTTTTACATTTACTTTATTTACTTATCTGACAACACTCAGAACATTGGCCTAACAATATGTCAACAACCATTTCTAGCCCATTCTTTTATGTTGTGTCAGCGTTCCGCTTTATCACCAAAAGATATAACCCTGGCAATATATATAGGTTTTACAGAGATCAGGTTTGTAAGCGTTTAACGACCTCCACCAAGCTCTTTCATTACTGGTGTCAGCCAACGTTGCCCCCACATTACAACAAGGTTCAACACCAGCCAGGAACGGTACAGTAGACAGAGCCCAGAGCCCAGAGCCCAGAAAGAATTTCAGGAGTTCCAGCTTTGTGTTTTATTGCCCCTGTTGGACAATCAGTCATCCATGGAGGAGATGGATGATGGATTCTCTCCCTGGTCTGTTTCTTCCATGCCTGGCAACTCTGTTTCCTTCCGTCTCTTTCCCATTGCTCCGATGTGGTCTGGTCCGCTGACGACTCCTCCCAACGCCAATTCTCTGTGATATTACTCACGATGTGAAAGAGCCCCCTGCTGCTATAGAGAGACCGACAGACAGACATAGAGACAGACAGACAGACATAGAGACAGACAGACATAGAGACTGACAGACAGAAAGACATAGAGACAGACAGACAGAAATAGAGACAGACAGACAGACATAGAGACAGACAGACAGACAGACATAGAAACTGACAGACATAGAGACTGACAGACATAGAGACTGTCAGACAGAAATAGAGACAGACAGACAGACATAGAGACAAACAGACATAGAGACTGACAGACAGACTGACAGACATAGAGACTGACAGACATAGAGACTGACAGACAGACATAGAGACTGAGACAGACATAGAGACTGAGACAGACATAGAGACTGACAGAGAGACATAGAGACTGACAGAGAGACAGACGGATTGACAGAGATCTTCTAAGTAACGCTTTCTCTATATGGCGTTACCATGTTGCTGCACCATCTGACAGCTCGGTGTTGCAGCTGTAGTGTTTATTTTAATAAAGACTTATTATCAACCAACTGTCTTTGTTTGTTATCCACGTTGCTTAAGAAACATTTCTGGCTCAGGGTTTGTTTATAATAGAGATATTTGGAACTGAACCAAAAGCCCAGCGCTACTTTTAAGTTCTCCATGTACCTTACAGCTAGTATGTTGCTCTTCCATTTAGTGGAGCTCTTAGCACACACAGTATGTCTGCTGTGTGGGTTCAGATACGTGTCTGTGCGTCAAGCGTATGTGATGAAACGGACCTTGAACCTAAGTGTTGCTAAACGAAACCTGTAGCCACCAGGACAAGCTAGGCTCTTTGTGCTACAATCATTCAGTTTGGAGTAGTTTGATCAGAAGCAGCTGCTCCCGCGCACACACACACACACACACACACACACCCGCATCATTGGCCTTCTGTATTGATCTGGCTCAAGGCCTTTGTTTTGGCTGTACTATGTGGTGTGATGACCCATGGGAGAGGGAGAGGACTCATTCAAATTCCATTCCAGTGAAATCAATAGAGAACCATGTTTCACTGTAACATCTATCTCCCTGCTCCGACCAATCACCTGCAAGGTTTTGAGCGGACTCCGTCAACGGCAGCCTTTTCTTACTTCTACCGGAAACCAACCTAGCAGGTATTTTAGGTTGAACGGTCAAGGAAGTGGGTGTATGAGCATAAACGGGTGTTGACTGCGTGTGCCATGCGTGTGCGTATACAGTTCAGGAGAAACATATGACACAATGTTTCAGATAGGAGGGAGATAGGAGGGAGCGAAGGAGAAGTGGGGAGGTGCAGGGCTGTTTGGCATAGACTTCAACTCCTTGGCATTGAAAAATAAGGGTGGCCCACTTAATGCTACCCTCTGTGAGAGGCCCTTCTGTAACTTAAACTTAACTGCAGAAACTCTATGCCACATGGAAGGTTTATACAATATTTCTCTCCTAGTGTCTTATGGGTTGAGGGGTTCACATTTAACTACGCTACACAGAAGCTCAGGTTTAACCAGTGTTTGATTTTTCCCCCTGCCTTCTGGCGGTTCGATTATTGTGAACGGGGTGAGCTATAGTGCTCTTTAAATACGTCGACACAACACACACACACACACGTCGGTCAACCCTATATTTATTGTTGCACAGCCATATTGTCATGCTCTTCTGAGGATTGGCGCAGTGACAGAGCAGTCGTAAAAATGACAGCATTAATTGTGAAGAGGGCTATGCTGCCTGTCGGCTCTGTGGAAACTGTTTCTGTTTGAGTGAGTCGGCAATATGGGGCTCAATAGCCCAGCTCATTGTTACTACACACACAGGCACAAATGATCAGATGCACACACACACACACACACACACACACACACACACAGGCACAAACGATCAGATGCACACACACAGGCACAAACGATCAGATGCACACACACACACATACACACACACAGGCACAAACGATCAGATGCACACACACACAGGCACAAACGATCAGATGCACATACACACACACACAGGCACAAACGATCAGATGCACACACACACACACACACACACACACACACAGGCACAAACGATCAGATGCACACACACAGGCACAAACGATCAGATGCACACACACACACACACACACACAGGCACAAACGATCAGATGCACACACACACACAGGCACAAACAATCAGATGCACACACACACAGGCACAAACGATCAGATGCACATACACACACACACAGGCACAAACGATCAGATGCACACACACACACACACAGGCACACGTAGATGTAGATGTGTAGATGTTATGACGCATGTAGATGTTATGACGCCTGTAGATGTTATGACACATGTAGATGTTATGACACATGTAGATGTTATGACGCCTGTAGATGTTATGACGCCTGTAGATGTTATGCCGCCTGTAGATGTTATGACACATGTAGATGTTATGACACATGTAGATGTTATGACACATGTAGATGTTATGACACATGTAGATGTTATGACACCTGTAGATGTTATGACACATGTAGATGTTATGACGCCTGTAGATGTTATGACGCCTGTAGATGTTATGACACATGTAGATGTTATGACACATGTAGATGTTATGACGCCTGTAGATGTTATGACGCCTGTAGATGTTATGCCGCCTGTAGATGTTATGACGCCTGTAGATGTTATGACACATGTAGATGTTATGACACATGTAGATGTTATGACACATGTAGATGTTATGCCGCCTGTAGATGTTATGACACATGTAGATGTTATGACACATGTAGATGTTATGCCGCCTGTAGATGTTATGACACATGTAGATGTTATGACACATGTAGATGTTATGACGCCTGTTGATGTTATGCCGCCTTTAGATGTTATGACGCCTGTAGATGTTATGACACATGTAGATGTTATGACACATGTACATGTTATGACACATGTAAATGTTATGACACATGTAAATGTTATGACACATGTAGATGTTATGACACATGTAAATGTTATGACACATGTAAATGTTATGACACATGTAGATGTTATGACACATGTAAATGTTATGACACATGTAGATGTTATGACGCTTGTAAATGTTATGACACATGTAGATGTTATGACACATGTAGATGTTATGACGCCTGTTGATGTTATGACACATGTAGATGTTATGACGCCTGTTGATGTTATGACACCTAAAAAACGTTGAGGGTCCTCAGGCATTACATTGTTCTGAAGAAGTATTGTTTGTGTATATATAAATATATAAACCTAATGACATTTTAAAGGTATTTGTAGTTATGGAAAAATGGACAATGTAAATATACATTTGATCAATGTAAGTGCATTTAAATGGTTACATTTAAATATACTAATGTGCATTGAATGTGACCAGAGCATAAAAATATGTATCAATCAATATAATCAGTAGATTAATCTTTTTGATAGGGAAGTTATTTGGCCTGGGGGTAAACCATGTTTGTGACGCTCCAGTAACATCTACTCTACGACATGAGTGTTGACAGACCAATGACAGACCAATGACAGACCAATGACAGACCAATGACAGACCAATGACAGTGTTGCAACACTTTGGTTTTAACATTGCAACAGTGTGGTTGTGACAGCATTTTCCATGGTCACGGTGTGGAAGGGTTGGGGCAACAGAGCTTTACTCCCAATGGGAAGTAATAGAAGCCGCTCTTTGGGACAGATGTCATCTTATCTGAGTTGATTGACGATAACAAACCTTTTTTTCACTCTGCGGTGACAGACAAGTTCTGTCCTTATGAGTTTCGGCAGTAATAGATAATGGTCTCCTGTTACTCTATCATTGTCATTCCAGATATCTAGATATATATCTTTTATGCTAGCCGTGCCTATCATCAAGATCAATATGTGAACAAGACCTTAGCCAAGAGCCTAATAGGGAACAGCCGTTGTCGGTACCGGCAGAACTCTAGCCTTGATATCGGCGGTATTGGAGAAGACATGAATCAACCAAAACATGTTTCTTAACCCACCTCACTCTCAAAGCTTCTCTGTTGTCTTGGCCTAGCTCAGGTATTCAATCAGACCTGTGTCCCACTGTCTTTCCCTGTAGACTGCCCAGTGTCTTCAGAACAACAAGGACTCCCGGATTCTCTGGATAAAGGACTCAGACCACATTCTAACCACCGGCTTCGATCAGGTGAGAATGTGACTGACCGCACATATTGTCACAGTCGGAATGTGTATGACTGTCTAGGCAGTTGCTCAATGTGTGTGGGTGTTTATAGTGTATTTATCTACGTGATTGTATTGATTTTTCTGCCTAGATGCGTGGTCGAGAGGTGAAACTGTGGGACAGTAGGAAGCTGGCATCCTCTCTCGGCTCTGCCAACCTGGGCACTGCCAGTGGGTGAGTACACAACATGTTGTGTCTAACTTGGAGTATGTGAGTGTGTGAGTTTGTCTTTAGTGACATGCAGTGTGTCTTGCTCATCCTGTATAGATTGTTAACAGAGCATCCATTTGCCTTGGTTTGGTCTGTATTTGCACAGGCCCCTACATGTCCCAGGCTGAGTTCCCAATGGAACCCTACATTACCTTTGTAGTACTGAATTTCACACCCAGTTCCACAGGGACCTGGTAGGGCATTTAGAACCCAACGGACCCCCCAGACTTACAATGGTGCTTCTACATTCCCAGCATTTCCGGGGCCCAGTTCCGAACAGAGGAGCCGCTCTTTACTCTGTCAGGCTCTGGGCTCAGAGTGGGGTGAGAGGTTACAGGGGTTGAAGGTCATAGAAGAAGAGTGTGCCACATTATGACGGGCACCCATGCACATGTATGCAGCACACGTATGCAACACAGACATGCAAAAGCAAGCTGGGACACACATTTACATTTTACTCACATACAATCAAACAAGTATTTCATCATTTACCAGAGTTGGGAAACCCAAATAGTTTTTTCCTGATGAGGCACACAAACAGATATGTACATTCCTCTATACACACACACACACACACACACACACACACATATACACACACACACACACACACACACACACACACACACACACACACACACACATACACACACACACACAGTTATATACAGTGGAGATAAAACGTCTTGACACCCCTGATAAAAGGCCAGGTTTTTGTGATGTGAAAACATTTGACTCTGTACATTCCTCTATCATTCCTCTATCTTTCATTCCTCATCTTCCGAGTCTAAGAATTCTCTCCAAGCCAAACAAAAACCCCAGGATGCTGTGCTGTTTTACGCTGCCTCATTGACACTCCAAACTCCATACTTATTGAATTATAATGTGTTTGCTTGTCTTTTTCTGTACCGATATGCTGCTACCCTGTTTCAATATCTACAAAGTCACCCCTCTAGCCACTCCCCCAAAACCTTCTCTGCTCCTTGCGTTTATTGAGAGCGTGGCCGGGGCTCAATGAGAGGGAGAGGGGGAACGGAAAGGGAGGGAGGAAAGGTCCTCTGTTAGAGAGAAGCCATGCATGTCAGCAGACATGTAAACATGGCTGTTGGTGTACGTGAGTGTGCCCTGGCCAGTGTGGGTCCGTGTGTGGAGGTGCTGGAGGCACCGGACATTTTTGAAAGGTTTAAACTGTGAGGCTTGTCTGTAGGGATAGTCGAACTTACATGTGACATATATACATTTTGTTGACTGGGTATAGGATTAGTTTACAATATAATGGTCTCCAGAATGTCCCCGCTTGGGGATCTCGTGTCAATGCGTGTGATTTAGTTAACACGTGAAGAGGCCACTGTATGACTCCCCTCCCTACATCCTCCTGTCATTCCCACTTAGCCACTCGTCTCATTTACATTCCTGTTTCCTATTCGGTTTAATTGCAATAGATAACAGCCTCCCCCTGTCACTGGCAAAACCTGTTAAATACTATGCAGGAGAGTGTGTCAATGTGTGAGTCAAATGAGATGAACGACAATGTTAGGATGTGCAATTGAAATGGATTGTAAATGTGCAGTTGTACAGTTGAATTATGTGCTTTTTTATAGGCTAAGCCTACCTATTATGCTGATTTAACTGTTTGTTTACAGTTTTATTATATATTTTGTGAATTATTTTACGCAAAGTGCGATAGCATTAAAGATTAACCTCTCATGACAGGGTTGTGGCTTTATTTTCAACATTAGATAACTTAGGTAACATTTTGAAATCCCGACATTATTATAATCAATTACAATAATTTTTCCTGCATAGTGAGAAGAAATATATTTGATATTGTGGGCACATACTCAACTTGTAAGTAAAGCAACTGATAATTGACATTCTTGACATACTTTTATTGTCAATCAATGCCTGTGTTTAGCATTGTTTAATGAGTTTTAGTTAGTTATTGTTTTTGTTGGAATTTGCAACACATTAAGCTATATTGTGGTCACCTTTACTTCTTAGGTTTATACGTTTCTGTATTTTTGATGGGCCTTACACAACTCCACTGGTGTATCTTCTGTCATACTATTGTTATGATAATAGATTGACAACTTGTATTAATTTATTGTTAATGTAATCAATTAGCTGTTGTGCACCTAGCTTGTGCTTAATAGGTATAGCTTGTGCATTCCTACATGAGCCTATTCACCAGGAGTCACTATAGGTTCATATTTCTTTCAGTATTTTTACAGTGATTTCAAATCAAATGTCAGTTCTAGAACATGTCTATTGAGTTGTCACTATCTTGTTGAAACGAGTGAGGAATGTGTGGTTTTCCAGGAAAATACTAGATCCCGGATACGCCAACATTGTCATTAGCTGGAGGCTTGTTATGAGGTTTATGAGTTTGTCTCCCAGTTCCTTCAGAAATGCCTCTGTTAAGTGTTTCGTTCGGTGGCTCCAACGGGCCTGGTGAAAATGACTAGATGAAGAATCTCTGAAAAGAATCTGTCCTGTGAAAAAGCTCTACTCGTACTGGTTTAAAGCTGCTGCTGTTGCCACACGTTAATTTTTTCTGCCGTCGCTCCGTCTCTCTTCGTCTACGCGTTCCCACTGTCCATCTGACAGACTTCAGCACCGTCTCCTCTTTTTTACTTTTTTTTTCATCAAAACAAAAGCGTTGACAATTGTAATCTTGTGTCGTTAATTTTCTTGCAAATACTTTTGTCTGGATCTAATGTATTATCAATGACATATGCGTGTCATTTGGAGCATACCTAATTCAGTGTCCTTTGTTCTTTAATTTTATTACATCTTCTTAATTTCATGTCCATTTATAGCCTAGCCATCCAAATAGCTAACACTGACTTGTCTGATTAAATGCTTCGGTTTTATATAGCGCCTTTATCCAAAAGATAGATAACCGATCTGAAAGAAAACAGATAGACAATTGGTGGACAGGCAGGCAGACAGACTTGACTAGGTAAGACATCTTGTTTCTCTCTTTTTCTGTCTGTCTCTGTTTTCCCCCTTTTCCAATATTTTCTCTGTCCTGTCTCTACCCTTCTCTTCCCTCTTCATCAATCTCACCTTACATCTTCCTATCGCAGGCCTCTCTTCTCCGCGCCTTAGTTTCTTTCCTGGGGTGGGTCCAGAATTGGGATTTTAATTGGGGGTAAAATGTAATCACTACTTCCCATGAAATCAGAATCATCGCACTGGTTAGCCAGACTTTCACTTAATATTCTAATCAGCTAGCAGAGATACAGTAATGCTCCCCACTCACCCTATGTTTCTTTCCTCTCGGCTTTCCCTTTGCACTTTATTATAAAATTTTCTATAAATTCTATTTCACTCCAATATTTTAATATATTTTTTTAACCCTGACTCCTGGCAATAGCTGTTTAATTGGGTAAAATGTACCTACTAGTGCTAAGTGGCGTTTTTTCTTCAGTTGAATGCTAACTGTAAGTCTCTCTGGATAATAGTGCCAGAAGGTCCAATGTAATGCCACTTCATGAGTTGGAGTGGTTTGGCATTAAAGTATGGAAAAACCGAGGTGCTATCTGAACTATCTGAACGAAGCCTCTTGCTACGGTGGTACTGATGAATCCGTCGTGTGAGTCACCGCTCGGGTCCAAGCAAAACACATTGACTATGTCATCACATTCAGTGTTGTTTCCTGTTCATTCATGGTTACTGTCTGTTTAAACTTGGTTAACAAAAGCTGGACATGAAATGTCTGTCGTTACTCAATGTCCTGCTTCTGTAATATCTCATCGTTGTTGTTTAATTTATGCAAGCTGTTGGCCATAATATACACTGCTAGTCCATGTTGTGACACACGCACACACAAACATCCCCTCGATTCAAACTTCAGTACAGTTTACATTTTTCTAAGTTGGAATTTGATTCATAACAGTCCTTTATTAATTTTTAAATCATAATATTAAAACAAATGTTTACTCCAACTTTACTTGTTTTCTTCCCCTTACCCAGTTTCTCCCAGCATCTGTGTAAGTCCCAAACTTTCAAAGTGTTTACACATCGTGTCACGATGAACAACGGATGACCCAGCTACAGTATTACTATTTGGTTGTGAAATCGTTGATGCTAGCGAATATGTTTTGTAGGCCTGACATTTTTAAGGAAGCAGGATCTGTACTTTCTTTGTTTTCACAAAAAAACTTATTTTCGTTGAACAGACCTGTGCTTAAAATGTATATAATTCAGGCATGGCCTTGGTTCGTATTGGGTGTATGTAATTCAAGCATGGCCCTGGTTCGTATTGGGTGTATGTAATTCAAGCATGGCCCTGGTTCGTATTGGGTGTATGTAATTCAAGCATGGCCCTGGTTCGTATTGGGTGTATGTAATTCAAGCATGGCCCTGGTTCGTATTGGGTGTATGTTATTCAGGCATGGCCCTGGTTCGTATTGGGTGTATGTAATTCAAGCATGGCCCTGGTTCGTATTGGGTGTAGGTAATTCAAGCATGGCCCTGGTTCGTATTGGGTGTAGGTAATTCAAGCATGGCCCTGGTTCGTATTGGGTGTATGTAATTCAAGCATGGCCCTGGTTCGTATTGGGTGTATGTAATTCAAGCATGGCCCTGGTTCGTATTGGGTGTATGTTATTCAGGCATGGCCCTGGTTCGTATTGGGTGTATGTAATTCAAGCATGGCCCTGGTTCGTATTGGGTGTAGGTAATTCAAGCATGGCCCTGGTTCGTATTGGGTGTAGGTAATTCAAGCATGGCCCTGGTTCGTATTGGGTGTATGTAATTCAAGCATGGCCCTGGTTCGTATTGGGTGTATGTAATTCAAGCATGGCCCTGGTTCGTATTGGGTGTATGTTATTCAGGCATGGCCCTGGTTCGTATTGGGTGTATGTAATTCAAGCATGGCCCTGGTTCGTATTGGGTGTAGGTAATTCAAGCATGGCCCTGGTTCGTATTGGGTGTAGGTAATTCAAGCATGGCCCTGGTTCGTATTGGGTGTATGTAATTCAAGCATGGCCCTGGTTCGTATTGGGTGTATGTAATTCAAGCATGGCCCTGGTTCGTATTGGGTGTATGTAATTCAAGCATGGCCCTGGTTCGTATTGGGTGTATGTAATTCAAGCATGGCCCTGGTTCGTATTGGGTGTATGTAATTCAAGCATGGCCCTGGTTCGTATTGGGTGTATGTAATTCAAGCATGGCCCTGGTTCGTATTGGGTGTATGTAATTCAAGCATGGCCCTGGTTCGTATTGGGTGTATGTAATTCAAGCATGGCCCTGGTTCGTATTGGGTCTAGGTAATTCAAGCATGGCCCTGGTTCGTATTGGGTGTATGTAATTCAAGCATGGCCCTGGTTCGTATTGGGTGTATGTAATTCAAGCATGGCCCTGGTTCATATTGGGTGTAGGTAATTCAAGCATGGCCCTGGTTCGTATTGGGTGTATGTAATTCAAGCATGGCCCTGGTTCGTATTGGGTGTATGTAATTCAAGCATGGCCCTGGTTCATATTGGGTGTATGTAATTCAAGCATGGCCCTGGTTCGTATTGGGTGTATGTAATTCAAGCATGGCCCTGGTTCGTATTGGGTGTATGTAATTCAAGCATGGCCCTGGTTCGTATTGGGTTTGCCACATTGTATCACAGTTTGCTAGTACTGTTTGTTTTGGAATGCCATGGGGTCGAAGAGCTCTCCTGGTACACTCTCTTTTTCAAGCTGTTCTACTTAGGCTAACTTGTGGCGAGTTTGGACAATAAGCTATTTTGGAGAAAGAGTCTTTGAAAAAGGATACTGGAGAATCTGGTGTTGGTTTGTGGTCGATGAGCATGAGAAGGTGTTTTTACTGTGAGAATGCAGCCATTCCTGAATGTTTTCCAGACAGTGTGCAGATTTCTATTATGTATGGATGCCGTTCCATGTGGTGTGTTCTTTGTCTTCCATGGTTTATATTCGAGTTCCTTAGCAGCTACTCGTTACCAGACCGTCACTGCATGCTACGTTTATGTACTGTGTCCTCATGGGAATCCAACCCACAACCCTGGTGCTACAAATGCCTTGTTCTACCAACTGAGCCACAGGGGATTTTATCTTTTCCTTTAGAGGCATGGTTCTTCTCCCACTTTCCCTCGCACTCTTTCCCCTCTCCTTCCTCTCTTCAATTTGCCTTTTCCATCGGTCACTATGTGTCCTCTGTCTCTCTCTCTCTCTCTCTCTCTCTCTCTATCTCTTTTTCTCTGTCTCACTCTGTCTGTCACTCTCTGTTTCACTCTGTCTCTTATTCCATCGGTCACTATGTGTCCTCTGTCTCTCTCTCTCTCTCTCTCTCTCTCTCTCTCTCTCTCTGTCTCTCTCTCTTTCTGTCAATTATTCCATCTGTCACTATGTGTCCTCTAAGTTTCTCTATGTCTCTGTCTCTCTCTCCATCTCTCTCTTTCTCTCTGTCTATTAACATAATTAGAAATAATTTTAGTAGGACCATATTGCCCGGTTGCAATCAGTTTGCAATTGGTCTCAATTGCAACCAGCTTGATCAGTAAACACTGCTTGTTCGTGTAATGGTGATTATCCAGGCTGTGTTTCCTGTTCAGTTCAGGGCTTCCTGTCACGTTACACACACACTGCGTTACGGGACGGTCGGCGCTGGGTTAGTTAGGGTAGACGTTGTAATGATGCGTCTGGCTACAATACTTTGCGTTCACTTGTAGATCTGACATTTGGCTGACAGGGACTGACGAAGGTCGCTTGGTCTGCATGCAGCATAACTAAACTGTCCTTCCAGCCAGGGTTTTGGGATTCTACCTGCTTAACTATCTGTAGTCACTGCCAATGTTTTTCACCCCTCACAAGACGTGTAACTACGCACTCACACGTGCGACCATTTGCTCCACACATCACATATCATGCCTCATGTCAGGGCTGTTATCTTCATCTAATCTGCTGAAAATTAAGTGTTTGAGTAGTCAGCAGACCTTGGCTGATTGTAACTACTCTGGACACACCAGCACACACCAGCACACACACACACATAGAAGCTATCCCAGAGATGACCAATGAGTGTTTTTTCTTAACCCAGTTTCAGGTTAATATAAGGCCTTTCCCTCAGGAGAGGTTTTATATTAACCTGCCACAGAGGTTAGGTTTAAGCTAAATATGACATACTGTTCGAATACGGGTTACTTTTAACTTCAGGCATTGTGTTAGAGTTAGGAGCTATACAGTTTAGGTTTGGGGATAGGTTAAGTTTAGTTAGAGATTAAGTTAGGAGAACAGTTGGGTAGAGGGTTGTGGGTTGGTTAAAGATCTGGCTGTGTTTATGTGGGTCCAGTTGTGGCTTGGACAAAGAGGGTGTAAGTAAAAGTCCTGGTGGGGACTGGGAGGAATTGGGCTTTCATGTCATCAGACCGGCCCAGCTCCAGTTGACCCAGTGCTAGTGTCAGTCCTGTGACATGATCTTATTTGCTCCGTGTGTGAGTCTAATGTGCCGTCATCTTGCCTGACTAACTCTTGGTCTGTGTGGACGGTGTCAGCTAACCCGTACTTGGTCCAAACTCTCTTTAATCAAGCTGGATCGAGGTAGAGACTCACCCACGACCATAAAGGAAAGAACACTCTCGCCTCAGCGCTACAATCAAACCCAGATGAAGCTCTCGTACCAGAGTCAGGGACAGCTGCTACTCATGCTAACCAAACGCCAGCGGAACCAGGATGGAATGTTCACTAACGATTGGGTTTATGTTTGTTGTCGGACAATTGGGATTCCATTGTTTACTGGAGAGTGGTTTCCAAAACACACTGTGTTTACACGTTTGGTGAGAAGACCTGGACTGAGCACTGAGGTATGGTCTCTCAATTCCAGATGGGAGTTTTGGAGGGAGTGTGGTGGACCTGACAGCATGCGCTCGTTTTGGAAAGGAACCTGAACTCGACAGTGGTCAAAGCGTTCTGGCGCGCGGTCCATGTCTGGTAATCATCTGGGGTTTGGGCATACGCTTGACTGGAGGTGGGGGGGGTGTTAGGACAGGAATAGAGAAGATGGGGGAGGTTCTGAAATCCCCTTCATTCAGACAGACAGACCCAGTGTTGGTTAAGGGGGATATTCACGTGCCTATCCCCAGCCCCCTCCCCAGCCCCCTCCCCAGCCCCCATCCCCAGCCCCCTGCTCGGCCCCCTCCCCGGCCCCCCCAGCCCCCTCCCTTCCTCCTCCCCCATACACTATGCCACAGGAGTGAAAATAACAGTATTATTCCAGAGAGCTTCAGAAAGTATTTAAAAAATACACCCCATCTTTCTTCAATCCACCCTTCTGCTTGGGATTTTGATCTAGTCTTCTTTAGAGGACTTTTTTAACTGAGTCTTTCACTGCCTTTATAAAAATAAATATGTCTCCTGGCAGAGTTAAATCCCTCATATAATTCTCAGAGGGGTTTGATTTCATCTGGCAGGTATTTTTTGCGTATTTTGCGTATTTTTGTGTCTCTGTGAGGAACACTTTTGTGTGAACTTGAAAAATAGGAAAACTCTGCCGCCTCCACCACTACTACCTTCTCATTTATGGTGGATAATCATTTTTTACTGATGCTGCAGTTGGAAGAATTGGTCTTATTGTAACTATTATTCTGACGTGGCAAAGGTCATTTGTTATAACTGACTCACCGTCTGCAACAGAGAGGCTGCTCTGGGCTCTCCTACCATCTCTGGTGTCTTTTGGCTTGTGCCTAAATGAAGTCAGGACCCAAGGATCAACACGTTTCTCTGTTTCAATATTTACTCGTTCTGGTTGCACATTATTGTGGTTACGCTGGCAGCAGCATGCAAGTTTGAGTTTGGAAGCATTTTATGTAGGCTATATATTTTTTTATAGAATTACATTTAACACATTTATTGTATCATTTTATATTATTAGTGTTGCAGCAAGGTTTCCTTTTAGCTGTCTGTGTCAAAATAGTAAACTTTTTTTCATGGTGCTCTACCAACCAGGAAGTATGAATGCAAGCTCCCCTTATGTTAACTTTCTAGGTTCTTAGGGCACTTGAGGGAGTTGCTAGATTGATAAGACTAGAAATCTCTGCTGATGGTGCCTGCCTGCTCCCCCTGTTGGTACATTTAACCGCCTATGCTCTATAAGTCTCAGATATCATTTTTTTTTTAAATCTAGTGCGCTTCACTTTATTTGTCTCTGTATATCTATATGTAGCTGAATTAAAATGTAAACAATCCTGACCAAAAAGGCCCAACTCTCTCCAACATGGCAGAAACAATTCATTATAGTCCTCGTGGCACACCAAGATTCCCCTCAGGAGTGGGACAAAAGTGGTCCGACCGCTCTAATTCACATATCACCGACAGCACTTTGTCATCCCTTGTCTCTGCAATATAAATGAATCTTTTCAACTCAGAACCACTTGCGACGAGTCATGGTAATGTGAGGAAACAGCTCCTGCTTCCTCCCAGCTCCATGTCAGCACTCTGCTAGCCTCTCTCGGACCTCTCCCTTGGGTGGGTATTCAGTAGCAGGTCTGGGGTAGAGATGTGTGCACCAGCGTTGGCATGCTACACCGGTCTTAAGTGAAACCAGCACAAGGTCCTTATTCACAACACATGGACACAACACACAACACGTTGTGGCGATGCAAGGAGATTTAAGTAGAGCGTTAAGTAGACAAACAGACCAGTGCAATTATGCGTCAGTGCAAGGTGATAGTTTCATGTTTATTTGACCCAGAGAGATGATGATGGGCTGCCTCTGTAGTTTTCATTTCTACAATCCTCCTTTATTCACTTTTTCTATAGAGTCTACTGTTAATTAAATTAATTAAAAATCTTCAAATTCAGGATTGCGGCCAAGCTTCGACATTGAGACATTGTTGTCAAAGTAATTTAATTTAGTCTGTGCATTCAATTTAGATATGTATGACTACCGGTAAGTAGTTAATGAAGTAAATACCGTAATTGCCAAACCTTAAAAACCATACAGAAGATTAGATTTTGATTTCATTAAAATGTTTGTGAAAAAAAAAGTTAGGCTTCAGACCAAACCAGAAGACAATTTAATACCATATATATTCAAATGCAGTTGTCAAAAAATTTCAGAAGTTGAATAGATGAAATTATTGTTACAGTCTTATGTCTTGTTTATAATCTAGATTCAGTTTTTTCAGAACATATTCAGACCTTTTCAGTTTTTCAAAATGTTGTTTTGTTATGGACTTTATTTATATTTGATTAAAACATTATTGCAATAAACACGCAGGACACCATACTGACAAAGCAAATACATGTATTTAGAAATTTGTGCCATTTTATTTAAAGTGAACAACTGAAATATGTCATGTACACAAATATTAGCACCTTTTTGCCATGACAATCACCATTGATGTCATAAGTTGGACTCTGGGTCTTTTAGTGGGGTGCACGCATGTACTACAGCTAGTTTCTATTAGCAGGGTACTATTTAGGTCACTGGGTGTATTAGTTCTTTGCTGCTCATAATTTGTATTTCTGGTTATATCCTATTTCGGTGAGTGTTATGTATTTGCTGGATAGCTATTGGATGTTTGTTATAAGTTGCATGTATAGAGCATTTTGTTTTCATCAGTGTCTACTGTCTAGTTTTTTTTCCTGTTTGTTGTTGTGTTTATTTTCTGTGCTAGTGCTCTGGTCTCAGCTCATCTTCTGTTACAATGTAAATTTTTGTGTGCTCCAAAATGTATATTATTACTT
Organism: Dallia pectoralis; assembly: GCA_029465975.1. Classification (NCBI taxonomy): domain Eukaryota; kingdom Metazoa; phylum Chordata; class Actinopteri; order Esociformes; family Umbridae; genus Dallia; species Dallia pectoralis. The sequence goes on from CM055756.1 coordinate 198,598, forward strand.
TTGTTTTGGTCTTTCAACATAGTTCAGTAGCGTTTATCTCTAGTGTGTAGTTGCTAGCTCCCATAACATTGAACTGATTACTGCGACACATCACATGTTTCTGCAGTTTTAAGTTATGGTACTGTGTGCAATAATATAATTATTTCAGGACTGTGTTTTGACCTGCAGCTGAACATGGTGCCACAGATGTATTGGACTCTTTTTACTTTTTTGCGCTCATAATTGTATGAAAGTACAACATTTCAACTTTACTACTTTTTTCCTTTTATATATTTCATTTATTGTGTTGGTATTTATAATGTCCCTTTGACACTGTGTGTGTGTGTGCGTGCGAGCGTGCATGTGTGCGCGCGTGCGAGACGTGTGGAAAGGCGGTGGCACAGCTCCTGTTTTAAATTATACGTTTGGATGCCTGTTGAATAGACGCCCTCTCTGAGGTTGGGAAAAATGTCACGAGAGAAGGGAGGATGAAGGGACGTGTGTTTCCTATTACTGGAGTCTTTCCTCTTCAGGGACTTGCAGCTCGAGCCCTACTGCAGCACTCCATACTGCAGTCTGGAGCCCCTGCTGATTGGCAAGGTTCACCTAGCGCAAAAGTTCACCGCAAACGCACATGCACAGTCCATTTGAAAAGCTGAGATGAATGTGGGCAAATATTTTCGGACAACCTTGCACTTTTCTTAAATAATTCCTTAAATATTCTATTATTTTAATATTTAAACCTAACCTATAAGGTCATGAAAAAATATAAATATTTTTTGGGGTTTGTTTTCAGCACCTTTAAAGTGCCGAGCCCTTGTCCAAGGTAACCATCTTTGTGGCGCTTTTCCACTACACAGAACCAGCTCGACTCGACTTGACCCGACGCGGCTCGGCTCGCTTTCGCTCCGTTTCCCATTGCAGATAGTACCTGCACAATTGTACCCGGTCGTCATAGCGACGCGGCAGGAAACTGCGTTGACATAATCTTCTACTGGAAGCAGGTACAGGTAGAACTTTTACTCAGTGGAAAACCAAAAAAGCTGAGTTGAGTCGAGCTGAGGCGAGCTGGTTCTGTGTAGTGGAAAAGCGCCACAATGGTTCGATGAAGAGTCCTTCAGTACCATCTCTCTACCATTCACCACCATTTCACCGTTGTCTATAGGAGTCTAACTTTGCCAAAAGTTACACTGTGCACTATTTAGCGAATAGTGTGTAACACTGTGCACTATTTAGGGAATAGTGTGTAACAGTGTGCACTATTTAGGGAATATGGTGTAACACTGTGCACTATTTAGGGAATAGTGTGTAACAGTGTGCACTATTTAGGGAATATGGTGTAACACTATGCACTATTTAGGGAATAGTGTGTAACAGTGTGCACTATTTAGGGAATAGTGTGTAACACTATGCACTATTAAGGGAATATGGTGTAACACTGTGCACTATTTAGGGAATATGGTGTAACAGTGTGCACTATTTAGCGAATAGTGTGTAACACTGTGCACTATTTAGGGAATAGTGTGTAACAGTGTGCACTATTTAGGGAATATGGTGTAACACTATGCACTATTTAGGGAATAGTGTGTAACAGTGTGCACTATTTAGGGAATATGGTGTAACACTATGCACTATTTAGGGAATAGTGTGTAACAGTGTGCACTATTTAGGGAATAGTGTGTAACACTATGCACTATTAAGGGAATATGGTGTAACACTGTGCACTATTTAGGGAATATGGTGTAACAGTGTGCACTATTTAGGGAATATGGTATAACACTGTGCACTATTTAGGGAATATGGTGTAACACTGTGCACTTTTGGGAAATAGTGTGTAACACTGTGCACTATCTAGGGAATATGGTGTAACACTGTGCACTATTTGGGGAATATGGTGTAACACTGTGCACTATTTGGGGAATATGGTGTTACACTGTGCACTATTTAGGGAATATGGTGTTACACTGTGCACTATTTAGGGAATATGGTGTAACACTGTGCACTATTTAGGGAATATGGTGTAACACTGTCCACTATTTAGGGAATATGGTGTAACACTGTGCACTATTTAGGGAATATGATGTAACACTGTGCACTATTTAGGGAATATGGTGTAACACTGTCCACTATTTAGGGAATATGGTGTAACACTGTCCACTATTTAGGGAATATGGTGTAACACTGTGTACTATTTAGGGAATATGGTGTAACACTGTGTACTATTTAGGGAATATGGTGTAACACTGTGTACTATTTAGGGAATATGGTGTAACACTGTGTACTATTTAGGGAATATGGTGTAACACTGTGCACTATTAGGGAATATGGTGTAACACTGTGTACTATTTAGGGAATATGGTGTAACACTGTGCACTATTAGGGAATATGGTGTAACACTGTCCACTATTTAGGGAATATGGTGTAACACTGTACACTATTTAGGGAATATGGTGTAACACTGTGCACTATTTGGGATGTGACTTGTTTCTCAACTGGTCTTTGTGAAATCCAAGGCGCTCATTTGCATCTGGTTTCCTCAAAACAGGCTCAATTTTCCCAGTCAAGAGCCTTTTATAACGAAATGTGTAAATATATATGCCAGGCCCGACAGACAATCCCTCTTTTCTTTCTAAACGAGTCTCACAGACCAGATCCTTCCGTCATGTGCCAGGAGAAAAGAGTAACTGCAGTTGACGGGTCGGCTTGAATGGAGGTTGACAGTTCATGGTGATGTCACTACTCATGTCAACCCGTTAGTGAATCAAGGAGTGTAAGACATACATTGAATGATACTGTTGTTTCAACGCAAAAAGTGATATGTGACAGGTTTTGTTGTCTATTTTGTTGGATTGTGTGTACAGGCTTTATTGTCCATTTTGTGTGATTGTGTGTACAGATGTTATTGTCTATTTTCGGTGATAGTGTGTAGAGGTTCAGTTATTTTAATATGTAGTGTATGTGTTACTGGTGGCCAAAAAGCAAAAAGAACAACACTTCCTGTACGACTGGTCTCCATGGAAACGTGATGACAACACATTCTCTGCACCTGCTTTGGATCCTTGATGCACGGCAGCCGTCGATGGGGGTGGAGGGGAGAGGTCACTACTCGACTTGGACCAGGATTAAAAATGTCATCAAAATGTAATTGGAGGGTGCTGGCTAGAGCTGTTAGAGGTGGGGGGATAGGAAAGAATTCCCTCATTGTGGAAAGAAAAGAAAAAAGAAGAAAATGAAAGAGAAGAATAGCTTGAGCAACAACTAACAGCAGTTTGGGGTCTGGCTTCCTCTTCAGCCATCTTTAGGATCTCCAAGGGCTTTTGGTCCTTTTATGGATTTAATTGAAGTCCACATTTGCATTCAGGAAGGTCCGTTTGTCAGTATGTTGTTGTTAGGGGTCCTGTGTTGTCCAGTAGGCTCCTTCAGCCTTTTTCAGCAGTCCTTCCACGCTCTGTGCTCCACTTAACCTCACAATGTTCTAACATATAAGACATTAACAGGGGTTCTTCTTGTCAATCTGAATGAAACAATGATGTCTATAGCAGAATGGAACCGCAGGTAGTTTATTCAGATTGAGTCCGTTTGAGTCAGATGTTAAATCAACACTCATATAGAATGCTCATTCACCATTTGAAATCACTTTTAATGTGGAGAACACATTAGCGCCTGAATTAGCATCCCCTTTGACACAGTGCAGACCTGATATTAACAGCCCCAGCGGTGAAACACCAAGCCTGACTGCAGTCTAACAAACATGCAGGGCTGCTCTATTCTCCTTCAGTCAGTCTGTGGAACCTGACCTCCCAGCAAGCCCAGCTTTTTTGGCCTGTGTGTGTGTGTGTGTGAACACGTTGGCCTGTGTGTGTGTGTGTGTGTGTGTGAACACGTTGGCCTGTGTGTGTGTGTAGCGATGAAAACGTGCCACAGGAATGCCACTAGCCTATCTGCAGCAACACACACAAACACCCTTGTATTTCAATATTTATACCTAAACTATTAAGTCATCTCTGTTCTAACAGTAACTCAAATAGTTTCCCCTACACTTTAACACGCTCAAAATCAAATATTTTTCCTTTGATAGTGAATAAACAGGTAATTGTAACATTTCAATTTTGGTATTCATTGAGTTTCTGAAATAAGGCTCTGCACTGGTAGACGAACCTGCATACACACACAAATAGAGATAGAAATAGTGTTTACAGCTTCAGGACACAGAGAATCCAGCAGCTACCAGACCACTGAATATTGAGAATTTTTACTTTGAAATTTAAAGTGTAAATTACAAATGAAATTTATTTTACTACTCTACTAGAAATTAAAATGTTCTCAATTGCTGTTGTCATGTGCACACACGCACACACACACACACACACACACACGTCACGTTAACGTGACGCGGCATGGTTACCATCAATGTGTCATCCATGTTCCAGAGCACAGGTTGTGGGGCATCTGAGTTAGATTGTGTGTGGACTGTTCACCTGGGATGAGGTGCAGAACATCCTCCGTTTTCATCTATACATGTCCGTTTTCTGGGTCGCACTAGACAGGCGGGATTTAACAGGATGTCAACCCTTTGCAATATTCGCACGAGTGTCTCTACTTAAGCTCTCTTTTTTGTTTAATGTGTTCAATGCTCTGTCAGACCGTTAAATATGTGTCTCTTGGATAGGTTTCTCCCATCCATTTCTTCCCGTTTTTTTGTGTGTCAACTTCTTAAAGCTGTGTTTTCTTAGTGCTGGCGTTGCCATGGCTTATAGTCCAGAATTTGCGATGCTTGTTGTGGTTCACCGACGTAATAGTGCTTTCTCTGTGTCTCTTAGTCCTATGACAACCCTGATAAGCTTTAAGTTTTAACTTCAGGACTGGGACACTTGATTTGGCGTCCAGGCTTAAATCAATGTCAATAAATGTATTCCATCCTATTCCAAAGCATATACCTGCAGCTGCCTCTCTTTGCATGGTCTGACTCAATACCATAGAGGCTGGACAGCATGAAAAGACCAACACCCTGTACAAAGAGCCTTAGGTAAATATGTTTGACCAGCTAGAGAGAAAAGAATGAGGCGCCGCTTCAGAAACATTATGTAGGGGACAGTTTTTACCTTAGAAGGCATATGGACTAAACTATTGTGTTGTTGGGTCTTTCAGACAGGCAGTGTGGAGTGGCGTGATGGAAGACAGGGACGAGCGGGGCTCATTCATTAGCACTGGAGTGAATCCCCAGAAACCTGACGGTCCAATAAGGACACACACACAGGCCTAAGCTGGGCACTGGTGTGTGTGTGTTTACTAGTGTTTCACTAAGGAGGAGGGAACGAGGGTGCTTTCTGTTCAAATAATGCAGTACCATCCTTTGAGCGGACCACCGTGGCACCAGAAGTCTCTACCTTGCAGAGTGGTGGTTTAGTCATAGGACCGGACACACTGAACCCAGTTGCTTTCCTGCCCTTAACCGCAATGTTGGGTTATGTGCTGAGCCAGTGCCTTTCATAGGCAGCTCCAAGGGGTCATCCACAGACTGCCAGCTGCCCTCATTGACCCAGGCAGGGATGTTTCATGCTGCCTTTCCTGGGATGTCTCTTTCTCTCCAGACGCTGTCTCAGTCCTGATCTCTCTTTTTTCCTACAACATTTTTGTCACATTTCCAACTCTCTTTTGTCACCCTTTTCTCTTGTCATCTGTCCGTCTTTTTGTCTGGTGTTCCCTTACTTTTCTCTTCTGTTTTTCTCTTTTGAACACACTCCTTTCCATTCTTTTTTGTTCTTATCTTGGCGCGGAGAAGGGAGAGAAATTTAGAACAAGATGGAGAGAAAGATATAGAAGAATATGAAAATATATTCTGTGAAAAAAAGAAAAATCAAGCTTGGAGCTGTACGCTGTACCCAGTGTGGCTCGGAGCCCCAGTCGAAAAAACATAACCGGGAGATTCAAGGCCTCGAAAAACACACGCACACGAGTGTCTGAAAGCAGCAAACCCAACAGCTATACAAACCAACTTTTTGCTGCAAATTATATCCCTCATAGGGAAAAATATGTTGTGGTTGGTTGAGCTGAGCTTGTAGTTAAGGACCCCACTCCCTCACTCCTTTTCTCTCCCTCCCTCTCTCTCACCCACCTCCCTCCCTCTCTCTATCTCTCTTTCTTGTCATGTTATTTGCTCTCTTGTTCTATCTCTTTCTCTCCCACTTTTCTTTCTGTCCATTGTTCTTCCTCATTACCATCCCTAGTCTTTAATTGCTCTTTCCCTCATTCTGCTTCCTCTCGTCTCTCCACATCTTTATTAATCCTTATGCTTTGCCGTGGATTGTGGATACATTGAGTCTGTGGTTGATGGGGTAAGTGCTGGATAAATGAGAGGAAGGGAGGGGCCATCTGGCTCTTACCATCCCCAGCCACACTTAACTTGAATCAGCTGATATGCACTTTTCACTGGGCTGGACCAGAACTGGCCCAGCAGCATAATGAACTATGGCCACCCTGGAAGGACAGTTTTTAGGCAGAGGAGTCTTCTGCTCCTAGTCAAAGCAAAACCGTTGGCCTCTGGCCTGGGATATCCTGCTGGGTTTTTCAAACTACTGAGCTGAGCCATGCTGAGACCTAGTTTGGGTATCAAAGATGCTGGAACGCTAGTAAAATAATATCTTTTTAAAAGAAGCTTCTACAACCAGCACAGTGTAATAAAATCCCAGAGTTTCTTTTGTCAGGACCCCATTTGTGACGCCTATAAATATAAGCATTGTTGAACTTTTTTCTAATTAAAATGATTGGTGTAATCCTGCAATCCCAAGAGAAATAAGACTATGCCTCAGCTAACAACGCGTCTGTCTATCTCTCTTTGGACCGGCAGGTCAAGCTGTTTAAGCTGAGCTTTGACGACAAGCCATAAAAAGACCACATCCTGTATGACAGTCATACACACACACACACACACACACTCTTCGTCTGCCAATCATATAGAAGCTCACTTCTAATCAGGCTGCAGACACGTGTGGATTGCCAGGCCTTTCCTGTGTGCCTGGATTAGAAGAACAGAGTGTGTGTAGGAGAGAATTTATGGCTATAAATTCACGCACGCACTCGCACATTCGCTCTTGTGTGTGTCTGCTTTTGTGTGTGTGCCTCTTTACATTCACGTGTGTGTGTGTCTGCTTTTGTGTGTGTGCCTCTTTACATTCACGTGTGTGTGTGTGTCTGCTTTTGTGTGTGTGCCTCTTTACATTCACGTGTGTGTTTGTGGTGTTTAAGTCTAAGCCCACAAAATGACCCCCCTTTTCTGGTCAACCGAAGGAGGGAATAAACAGGTGTCTGTTGGACGAGGCAGACGCCTAATTCCTGCAGGGTCTGGGTTCACAACCCGGGGTCAGAGGTCAGGTGGAATCAGTCCCATAGCATCAGGATGTTTAAAGTGCTCTTTCTTCTTTGAGATTACGGGTGAGTGTGTGTTTGAGTTTGAGTGGACGGGTTTGTTTAAAGTTAAACTGACTGATGAGGGTCGGGAATTTAAGTCGAACTCTGTGCTCAAGGTCCCATTCCTTAACACACCGTGTACCAGCCGGACGTCATTGGAAAGGCACAACACACACACACACACACACTGTCATTTTCTGTAACTCTGATATAATATTTATTTGATCATGAGAAGGTGTATAAACACTGTAGGGTTCCTGTGTAGCTCAGTAGGTAGAGCTTGGTGCCAGGCTTGTCGGTTTGGTTCCCGTGGAGGGCCTGGACTAAATGTATTCAGATGAATTATCTTAATACTGCAAGCTGCTCTGGATGAGAGTGTCTGTTAAATGACTTATGAGACAAGGTGTGTTGGCACCCGGTAGATTAACAAATGACCCTTAAACCAACTGACCGGCATCCAGACATCTTGGATGTCTGTACTGTGATGAAAAAGATTATGGGTACTTATCCGTGGCCACCTGTCATCACCCTCTGCTCAGTATAAACATAAGAAACAGACGCTCAGCCGTCTCCACAATGTATTTGTCTCACGTTTTTGCTTTTTAAAGCTTGTAGTGTGAATTTTAACATATTGTGGTCCCAAAAGTGTTTACTCTGTTTACCACCCTTAGTTAATCAGGGTTCAAAACCAGGCATGTGTCAGGGGTCACCAACAAGTTAATTAAAAGCTCCTAATAGCTTGCGCTCTTTTTATAATTACTTCGGTAAATCGTATTAAAGGTACGCACAATTTCCATTCCCTCTCACAATACATTCTTATCAATGTAACATTGACTTAACACCAGTGCTGGATATTATTGCTGTGAGAGGGCAAACATGACACAATATTTGTCAGTTATGTCTATAATGCTGACCCTGTGGTGCACATTTTCTATTGACTTAGTAGTTAATAATAATATAGTTGTGTCTTTTGGGTTGAAACTGAAATATTTTAATAATAATACTTTTTTGTGACTCAACATGCCATCTGGTTGCAGGTTTCTTCTCTTAGTTGTAAAACTGACAATGCAACATCATTTTGTAAACGCTTATTTTGCCTTGTTGACAGAGATTGTAGTGTAGTATTGTATCCATTTATACTATATTATAACGTCCAAGAAGTAGCTAGTCTATATTGTCACTCTCAAAGGGTCACAGAACAAGCAGAGCCCATTATTCAATCAAACCTCTCCTCTGCTGTGGTATTCACAGTTTTGTACACAGCTGGCGAACATGACGCAACATCAGCTTTAAAGCCTGTCCAACTGTGTATTCAACGGCCGTTGATCGATGGCGGCCGTGGTCTCAGAGGGACTGACCGGGGGCCTTCGGGGCTTGACACGGCGGGTCGGAGGGCTGCCGTCGAGCTATGGAAGCTATGCGGGCTGTGTGTCCTCTGTTTGTGTTTGAAGTGCAGAGGGCCGCGGTTGGTCTGTTGAAGATAATGAAGGAAAGAGGGAGGAAGGAAAGAGTGATGGGTTAGGGCTTCTCCCTGTTATATGGGGCTCTGTTGAAGCACGAGCGGCTGGTTGGAATCGCTTTCTTGTCTTAATCGAGAGGAGTGTCCATCTAAGTCTTTGCAGCTGCTCTGTATTCCCAAACAGCGTTCAGGCAATATATTTACCGCACACCCACCGTGTGTGTGTGTGTGTGTGTATGTGTGTGTGTGTGTGTGTGTGTGTGACCCTGCTCTACTCTAGATAACGTCATTGCTGAGACTTGGCAGTGCAGCACTTGTTGTTTTGGATTGAGCCGTATTTCCTTCGTTGTTCACTACCCTTCATCTTACTCTGACAGACTGACTTTATTGGTTTGGTGGTAAATTGCTCTACCTGCTCTTTAAAAGGAGTGGTCTTTCCCTCCCTCAGTCTCCCTCATCTTCCTCTCCCCCCTCTTTAACTTTCTTGTATTCTCTCTATCCATTGGTTAACAATACTGAAGGGCATATCTAGAGGGGCTGCTGCGTAATTGTCTGTCTCCAACTGTTGATGAGTGTTTGAGTATATGTTGTGAGTGTTGTTGAATGTGACAGGGTGGCCCGAATTCCAAACAACTGGATCGAGAAATGTTTACAGCTCTCATTGTTTAGAAAGCACCGCCATAGGTTGTTAATGTCCGAAGGCATGCTGTGCTTAGAACTTTTCTGCAACTTGGTGAGCTCAAAAGATAATACGTGTGTAGACAAGGGTTTATAGTGTAGGGTTTAGTGTAGGTCTAAAAGCATTACTTTAAAGTTGTCTGAAGCTTTAGTTTAGGTTTGTAGGTAGAGCTTTAAAGAGAAGAAAACAGTGGAAGTCCCCTGGCTTCAGACTAGGGGTTTGGTGATTAGCCTTATAGTAAACCTGGCTTAGATGTGTGCATGTGTGTGCATGTGTGTGCATGTGTGTCCATATGTGTGTGCATGTGTGTGCATGTGTGTGCATGTGTGTGCATGTGTGTGCATGTGTGCGCATGTGTGCGCATGTGTGCGCATGTGAGCGCATGTGTGCGCATGTGTGCACATGTGTGCGCATGTGTGTGCATGTGTGTGCATGTATGTGCATGTGTGTCCATATGTGTGTGTGTATTTCATAGCTCTACATTCCTTTGGTCCAGTCAGGAGGAGATTCAGACCCAGCAGTTGCTTCCATCCTGACACACTGTGTTTCTCAACTAGAACCCAATTGGATACACAGCACACTTCTTTTGACCATGGCTGATAGGGCTGCTAGCAGTGAATAGGGTGTGATTTGGGGCGCCGCCCTTTTCTCTGTAGAGTGAATGTGGACTTAACCAGTTGGTGGTCCAACAGTCTTTTGATAAACACACCTGAACAGGGCTGTTACCAGAGGCTGCTGTTGACACTGGGATCAGGTCAGGACTGGGCATTCAATAATGCTGTTGAGGTTTGGCATCACCGTTGGACATGCCAGTGTCAAGTGTGCCATGTATGACAAATAAATTAAATAGTACCACCCTACTCCGGCATTCTGTTATATATTTTGGCCTAGCTCCTCAGTTGTTAACTGCCTATTGATGAGGTAATATGCTTTCACTTAACAGCAGCATTTTATGCAGTTGCAGCATTTTATGCAGTTGCACCATATGAAACTAAATCTAAATCTAAACAATACGAGGATATTGCATATGCAGTTAGCTATATTATTGCCAGAGTACTCAAGCACACAATCCCTAGAAGTTCCCCTTCCCGGTTTATATCATTATTTTTATCAATATGAAATATGAGAAAAAATACCAAGATATGCAATTTTTTGCCATATCCCGAGCCCGAGGCAGTTTGCTTTGGCAATGTGCTCAGGGTTGTAATGGTTCCGTCTGGTGTAATAGTCTCTTATGTAATGGTTCCGTCTGGTGTAATAGTCTCTTATGTAATGGTTCCATTTGGTTTAATAGTCTCTTATGTAATGGTTCCATCTGGTTTAATACTCTCTTATGTAATGGTTCCGTCTGGTTTAATACTCTCTTATGTAATGGTTCCATTTGGTTTAATAGTCTCTTATGTAATGGTTCCGTCTGGTTTAATACTCTCTTATGTAATGGTTCCGTCTGGTTTAATACTCTCTTATGTAATGGTTCTTTCTGGTTTAATAGTCTCTTATGTAGTGGTTCCATCTGGTTTAATAGTCTCTTATTTAGTGGTTCCGTCTGGTTTAATACTCTCTTATGTAGTGGTTCCGTCTGGTTTAATACTCTCTTATGTAGTGGTTCCGTCTGGTTTAATACTCTCTTATGTAGTAGTTCTGTCTGGTTTAATACTCTCTTATGTAATGGTTCCGTCTGGTTTAATAGTCTCTTATGTAGTGGTTCCATCTGGTTTAATAGTCTCTTATGTAGTGGTTCCATCTGGTTTAATACTCTCTTATGTAGTGGTTCCGTCTGGTTTAATACTCTCTTATGTAGTGGTTCCGTCTGGTTTAATACTCTCTTATGTAATGGTTCCGTCTGGTTTAATAGTCTCTTATGTAGTGGTTCCATCTGGTTTAATACTCTCTTATGTAGTGGTTCCGTCTGGTTTAATACTCTCTTATGTAGTGTTCCATCTGGTTTAATACTCTCTTATGTAGTGGTTCCGTCTGGTGTAATACTCTCTTATGTAGTGGTTCCGTCTGGTTTAATACTCTCTTATGTAATGGTTCCGTCTGGTTTAATAGTCTCTTATGTAATGGTTCCGTCTGGTTTAATACTCTCTTATGTAATGGTTCCGTCTGGTTTAATAGTCTCTTATGTAGTGGTTTAGTCCATTGTGACATCTTTTGGTCATTTCCCCTCAGTAACTCAACAATCAGCTGTGCAGAATCTTGGGCAGCCATGAAAAAGATCCTTCAGACAGGAGTTTGGCAAAATTATTTTAGAAGGATTTTGCTTGTGTATGAATAGTTTTACAGTGGCATGTGTTGTTATGTGTGGTATTTCTTTCTGTCGCTGGTTTGTTGAAGTCTACCTTATTATTTGCTACATTTATATCTAGACATTGTATAATATACAATTACAGAAGCCATTTTCATGTAGTATGTATATTTTCCATGAATTATCCGAATATAGAAATATAACTCTTGTATGATTGAATTAGCATTTGTTGAAATTAGAAGTTAAATCAGAACCGACTGTTGAATTTAATTTATGCCAGGGTGACAGGTACAGGAATGAATCAGACAGTATATTTCTTACTAGTGCATCCCTAGCTCAGATACAGTTACCGGTACATAAATAGAGACAGCTGATGGCACTCTGTTCTTTTGCACTAACAGGGCGAGAAGCTGCTGATATTAAACTGCCTTCTCTATTCCCTTTGACATTCGCTGCTGTCAAACAACATAAAAAGACAAGTAGTAGCCAAGAATTGTTTTGTATTAATAACACATGGTCATTGGTCAGATTCTCTAGTTAAAGAACAAATTAGGTATCAGGTGTTATCCTTCTCAACCAATAGCGTCTAATTTACCATCAGGTCTCTTACAGCACAATCAGCTCTCCCTAGCTTTATTAAAAGCTATCATATATGTGGATGCAGCACTATCCTAATACTACAACTTGTTCTATTACTAATGCTACCACTACTACAACACACACCAAACACACCCCTTTAGTCAGAATTGTTGAGTAGATGTGTGTGTGTCAATCTTAACCACCTCCCGCATTACTAATACCAGATTCTTGACCTTCTTTTTGGGAATAAATAATTCCACTCATGAAAAGCACATTCAGAGTGTGATTCAGAACAACAGGCTGTCCTTATTAGATTATCTTTATTTCCAGAACAACAGGCTGTCCTTATTATATTCTCTTTAATTCCAACTGCTAACAAAACACTTCCTTCTACATCTCTCGTTTAAAAAAAATATTTGAGATTTTGTCACCCTATAACTTTGTTGTAATACACGCTTAGTACACATAATTTCTCTAATTGGAATTACGTAATCCCCATTTCACATTATCAACCCAACCAAGTTTTTAGGGATGGAGGTGGGCCGTAGGAGGGAGGTGTCCGAGGGAGGGAAGGGGTCTGGGGGGAGGTGGTTTGAGGGAGGTGGTCTGGTGGTCTGTGGGAGGGAGGTGGTCCAAGGGATGAAGGTGCTTCAAGGGAGGTGGTCCGAGGGAGGGAAGTGGCCTGTGCGAGAGGTAGACAGGGAGTGGGAAAGAGGTTGCACGTGTATATAACTCCAGATAGAGTTACACGTGTATATAACTCCAGATAGAGTTACACGTGTATATAACTCCAGATAGAGTTACACGTGTATATAACTCCAGATAGAGTTACACGTGTATATAACTCCAGATAGAGTTACACGTGTATATAACTCCAGATAGAGTTACAGGCTCCAAAAACAAGAAATGTGTTTTTCTCCCTTTTTTGCTCCTCCACATATTTTCAGCATTTTTCTTTTCCTCTGACTGCAGCTTTTCACTGTACTCTTGCTTCCAGGACGTGGTTGACATGAGGACCACATCAGAGGAGCCATGCATAACGCAGCAATAATGAGCATCGAGCTCTGTAGCCAAACTCCTCAGAGGCACACACAGACACATGGAAATGCATACGCTGTACACATGTGCAAACTCTCTAACAGACACACACACACAGACACATGGAAATGCATACGCTGTACACATGTGCAAACTCTCTAACAGACACACACACACACACAGACACATGGAAATGCATACACTGTACACATGTGCAAACTCTCTAACAGACACACACACACACACAGACACATGGAAATGCATACGCTGTACACATGTGCAAACTCTCTAACAGACACACACTCACACACAGACACATGGAAATGCATACACTGTACACATGTGCAAACTCTCTAACAGACACACACATACACATGGAAATGCATACGCTGTACACATGTGCAAACTCTCTAACAGACACACACACCCACACTCAATGTACAATCACAGTTTCTCATGCTTGATAACCTACCCCCTCCTGTATACTGTGTATTCCTATTGGCACCAGCTAGTTTTATAGAGTCTGTTATCAGGTGCACGATGCAGCCTTTGGACCAGTGTATATCTGTCGGAGCCTATTTATATGTGTGGCGGTCCACAAGCTGTTCTAGGTAGTTTGAGATGTACCTCATACCTCAACATGGCATCTGTCATCGTTTGCCAACACACCTCTGACCCTGGAGTTCTGTCTGAATCTCCTGAACAGACACTGACCGGATCTTCAGTGGGAGATCGTCTGAGCTGTCGGGGCATTAAAAAATGTCATATACGGAAAGCAGAGCGACAAATGGACAGACAGGGGTCGTGACCCTATGTTTGACACATTGTATTTGGCAGACTCCTCTCCAGCCCCACGTTTGGAATAGAAGCTCAAACCAAAAAGAAGCAAGGAAAAGAAAGGCAGGGAAAGGAGGGATCGGGAAAGAGAAAAATAAAAATAAAAAAGCGTGTGTAAAAATATTTACTTAGCAGTAATTTTGTGTAGATTTTTTCACGATGATAATTAGGAAAAAGACTGGGCTCACTGCTACAATGGCCCCTTTGATTGGAGCATGTAGCCTTAGCAGTGTGAGCTTGGTCCCCTGCCAAAGGCCATGTGTCTTAAAGCCAGGGAAAGAACAGAGGCCTATTTTATGGAAGGAAAAGAGAGAAACAGACAAATGCTCTCCCTGCTCTACCGGTCTCTCTTATTCAACTCCCCTGTCCAATCGCATATCAGCACACAGCCCAGACACGCTCTTCTGACAGGTTCCTCTGGCAGGTTCCTCTGGCAGGTTCCTCTGGCAGGTTCCTCTGACAGGTTCCTCTGACAGGTTCCTCTGACAGCCTCAGGGAGTGTATGTCACCACCACCTGATTGGTTAAGACTCCCGTTGAACTCGGGTTAACTATGCATGGCAGAATACTGCGTCTCATTCCCAACAGTTTATCCTTCATGAAGCAAATGAGAGAGATAAGCAGAGGTCAATGGAAGGCTTTAAAAGTAACGTAGAGAAAAAGACACAGAATGAAGCCATACATTCTATCATTAAATAGACAAACATCTACATTGGACCAACTCCCATATGTGTCAGGTTAAATACCACAGGATGCAACTACAGCAACAATATCTGTTAATATATACACTAATAAGCAAAAACATTTCCACTAACTGCCGAATATGCTGCTGGTCCATTCAGTGCCACTCAATCAGTGCCGACCTAAGACAGGGATTCCTAAAGACCCCTGAAGGTGTCCTGTGGTTTCTGGCACCAAGACATTAGCAGTATACGCCTTGTAAGTTGTGAGGTGTACCTGGTCTGCTACGAAGTTTAGGTGGCACATGTCAAGTTGACATCCACATGATTGCCCAGATCCAGGGTTCTCCAGCAGAACATCACCCAGAGCATCACACTCCCTCCACCGGCTTGTCGTCTTCCCACAGTGCATCCTGGTGCCATCACTTTCCCAGGTAAACGGTGCACACCTACTTAGCCATCCACGTGATGAAAATAAAACGGGACTCATGGGACCAAGCAGCCTTTTTCCACTGATCCAAGATCTGTTTGACTGCTTCTACGCAGCCCCATACACAGCAGGGTGCGATGCACTGTGTGTTGTGAAACATTCTTCCCATAATGTAAGTTGGTTCCGCGTAAAACAGTTTTGTGACTTTAGCCGGTAAGCCGCTGTTGGTAGGTACTCACTACTGGTGACCTGGAGCACTGTTGGTAGGTACTCACTACTGGTGACCTGGAGCACTGTTGGTAGGTACTCACTGCTGGTGACCTGGAGCACTGTTGTTAGGTACTCACCACTGGTGACCTGGAACACTGTTGTTAGGTACTCACCTCTGGTGACCTGGAGCACTGTTGGTAGGTACTCACTACTGGTGACCTGGAGCACTGTTTGTAGGTACTCACCACTGGTGACCTGGAGCACTGTTGGTATGTACTCACTACTGGTGACCTGGAGCACTGTTGTTAGGTACTCACTACTGGTGGCCTGGAGCACTGTTGTTAGGTACTCACTACTGGTGACCTGGAGGACTGTTGGTAGGTACTCACCACTGGTGACCTGGAGCACTGTTGGTAGGTACTCACTACTGGTGACCTGGAGCACTGTTGTTAGGTACTCACTACTGGTGACCTGGAGCACTGTTGGTAGGTACTCACCACTGGTGACCTGGAGCACTGTTGGTAGGTACTCACTACTGGTGACCTGGAGCACTGTTGGTAGGTACTCACTACTGGTGACCTGGAGCACTGTTGGTAGGTACTCACTACTGGTGACCTGGAACACTGTTGGTAGGTACTCACTACTGGTGACCTGGAACACTGTTGGTAGGTACTCACTACTGGTGACCTGGAGCACTGTTGGTGGGTACTCACTACTGGTGACCTGGAACACTGTTGGTAGGTACTCACTACTGGTGACCTGGAGCACTGTTGGTGGGTACTCACCACTGGTGACCTGGAACACTGTTGGTAGGTACTCACTACTGGTGACCTGGTTGGTTACTCACTACTGGTGACCTGGAGCACTGTTGGTAGGTACTCACCACTGGTGACCTGGAACACTGTTGGTAGGTACTCACCACTGGTGACCTGGAGCACTGTTGGTAGGTACTCACCACTGGTGACCTGGAGCACTGTTGGTAGGTACTCACCACTGGTGACCTGGAACACTGTTGGTAGGTACTCACCACTGGTGACCTGGAACACTGTTGGTAGGTACTCAGCACTGGTGACCTGGAGCACTGTTGGTAGGTACTCACCACTGGTGACCTGGAGCACTGTTGGTAGGTACTCACTACTGGTGACCTGGAGCACTGTTGGTGTGTAATCACTACTGGTGACCTGGAGCACTGTTGTTAGGTACTCACTACTGGTGACCTGGAGCACTGTTGGTGGGTACTCACTACTGGTGACCTGGAATACTGTTGGTGGGTACTCACTACTGGTGACCTGGAGGGTACTCACTACTGGTGACCTGTGTTGGTGGGTACTCACTACTGGTGACCTGGAGCACTGTTGATGGGTACTCACTACTGGTGACCTGGAATACTGTTGGTGGGTACTCACTACTGGTGACCTGGAGCACTGTTGGTGTGTACTCACTACTGGTGACCTGGAGCACTGTTGGTAGGTACTCAGTACTGGTGACCTGGAGTACTATTGGTGGGTACTCACTACTGGTGACCTGGTGCACTGTTGGTAGGTACTCACCACTGGTGACCTGGAGCACTGTTGGTAGGTACTCACCACTGGCGACCTGGAGCACTGTTGGTAGGTACTCACTACTGGTGACCTGGAACACTGTTGGTAGGTGCTCACTACTGATGACCTGGAGCACTGTTGGTGGGTACTCACTACTGGTGACCTGGAACACTGTTAGTAGGTACTCACTATTGGTGACCTGGAGCACTGTTGGTAGGTACTCACCACTGGTGACCTGGAGCACTGTTGGTAGGTACTCACTACTGGTGACCTGGAGCACTGTTGGTAGGTACTCACCACTGGTGATCTGGAACACTGTTGGTAGGTACTAAGCACTGGTGACCTGGAGCACTGTTGGTAGGTACTCACTACTGGTGACCTGGAGCACTGTTGGTAGGTACTCACTCACTACTGGTGACCTGGTGACCTGGAACACTGTTGGTAGGTACACACTGGTGACCTGGAGCACTGTTGGTACTCACTACTGGTGACCTGGAACACTGTTGGTAGGTACTCAGCACTGGTGACTGGAGCACTGTTGGTAGGTACTCACTACTGGTGTCCTGGAACACTGTTGGTGGGTACTGGTGACCTGGACCTGGAACACTGTTGGTAGGTACTCACTACTGGTGACTCACCACTGGTGACCTGGAACACTGTTGGTACTCACTACTGGTGACCTGGAGCACTGTTGGTGTGTACTCACCTGGACTGGTGACCTGGACCTGGAGCACTGTTGGTGGGTACTCACTACTGGTGACCTGGAATACTGTTGGTGGGTACTCACTGCTGGTGACCTGGAGCACTGTTGGTAGGTACTGTACTGGTGACCTGGAGTACTATTGGTGGGTACTCACTACTGGTGACCTGGTGCACTGTTGGTAGGTACTCACCACTGGTGACCTGGAGTACTGTTGATGGGTACTCACTACTGGTGACCTGGAATACTGTTGGTGGGTACTCACTACTGGTGACCTGGAGCACTGTTGGTGGGTACTCACTACTGGTGACCTGGTGCACTGTTGGTAGGTACTCACCACTGGTGACCTGGAGCACTGTTGGTAGGTACTCACCACTGGCGACCTGGAGCACTGTTAGTAGGTACTCACTACTGGTGACCTGGAACACTGTTGGTAGGTGCTCACTACTGATGACCTGGAGCACTGTTGGTGGGTACTCACTACTGGTGACCTGGAACACTGTTAGTAGGTACTCACTATTGGTGACCTGGAGCACTGTTGGTAGGTACTCACCACTGGTGACCTGGAGCACCCCACCTGCCGTTTCAGAGAGGCTCTGACCCAGTCGTCTGTACATAACCATTTGTCCCTGTCAAAGTCGCTCATGTTTTTTACTCCTGGCAATTCATATGCATTCAACATCACTGTTTGCATACCATCTAATCCACCTAGACGTTGACATCGGTCCTTGTTAGGAGATTATCAACATTATTCACTTCACCTATGACTGGTCATAAGGTTTTGTCTCATCAGTGTATTTATTAGTATTGTGGTGTTTTTATGCATTATTCATTGAGCAGAGTTAGCAGTAGTTAGAACATTGGAAAGAGGAGAAAGTGTGCTGGTATAACAGTGTGTTTTAATGGAGTGTGTTTTAATGGAACCCAGGCTGCAGCAGAATAGGAAGGCTTTGGCGTTGTACCTCTGGCTACACAAAACCATAAATGTTGTTATTCTCTTTTAACCTCTCTTGTTGGTCACTGTTAAAGTAAAACATAAGGATTGACTATTTCCTCTTCATTTCATTAGTTTTTGCTTTGTAAATTGTATATTTTGGTGGGGATTGCTTTGGCTTTGTAAACATGTTTCCGTGCCAATAACTAAAAGTAACTAAAACCCTCGTTGGGTTTACTTGGATGTTTTCAATCAGAACAAACTGGAATAACTAGGGCCTATAAGACAGCACTGGAATGGTTTAATGTGTTTGTGTTGTTAGTGTTGGGAGTCACTACAATAGCTAGCAGCTGGACTCCTGGACTTGAGCCAAACTGTGTTTGTTCTTGTTTTTGAGTGTGCTTGTTTGTGTGCGTATGGGTGTATGTTTGAGTGTGTATGTGTGTGTTTTTGAGTATGTGTGAAAACAGTCGGTCCCTGCCAAGCCTTAACCTGTAAAAATGGTGGGTGGTCAGTAGTTATTTGCACACTAACAAACAACACTAAGCCGTCACTATGTTACTAACTCAAATCATCTCACCTAACATTTCCAAATGTAGACGCAATGTGGTTTCAATAGTAGTTTATTTTCGCCTTAAGCGTACTGCATCGTTTATTACAGGAAAAAATTCAGAAACTTTCTGACTTTTAAGATCCAAAAAGTGTTGTAAAATGTTGGTTTTTGGGACTTTTATGCTCTGTGGGAAAGTGTAACTCTCATATGCAGTCGATTATTCATTAGGCCAATCTAGCATATGGTCAGAACAACCCTAGCAGATGTATTTTTTAGGCCTGCTGGATATTGATGTATGAAGCAATATGTTCTCTTTCAGGTACATGCATCAATGTGTGTTGGGATGGTGAGTGTGCACGATAGTGTGTGTGTGTGTGTGTGTGTAAGATTGAGAGAACTGGCTGCCAGACTTGACATCCTAACCAGTTTAATGACCCCTCTCTTCTGGTGGCCCGATCTTACCTTGCTTCTCCGATTGATGGCTAAATGCAGGAGATGAAGTTGATGGCAGACTTAATCTATTTTTCCAATGCCAGTTAAATTTCCGACTTAAACAGAGAAAACACAGACAATTTGAAAGAAAACAGTCAAAATTCAACAGTTTATTTTTCATTTTTATTGTCCTTTAAACTTTTTTGACGTTCATGATATCAACACCGTGTTTCTTTGCTAATTAAAAATGTTCACGTAATTCATAAAACATAGACAGAGACTAACAATAACAACAAAAAAGCTTCCCAAAATAAATAGGGAAAAATAGGAATAATATTGAAAATATTTCTGGGTATTTTCAATGTTTTGGTAGTGTAAAGACAGGTATTCCAGTTAGGATGTTTGGGTGTGTTAGACTTCAAAACAATTAAATTCTAAGAAGAATTAAATATTTAATATTGAGGGATACAGATTTGTTAAGATGTTATAAGACTTTGTTTCTTGAAGGAATTATTTTCATATCAGATTTTTTTTACCAATTCTGGAGTTTTCCCTCATGGGTGTCTCTCCTACTGTCTGTCTGAATAGTCCTTCTCAAAAGTCTCTCGTTCAAGACAGACTTTTTATAAAATGTTCAACTATATGTTACATCTGGAGTTTTTATTGTCTGCATAGCTGCAAGTAGGCAAGGGTACCCTCTTCTACGAAGTTTTCAGCAAAGCACCGTACAGGGATAAAAATCTACAATCATCCATCTCCCAGACTGACTAAACTGGCTAAATTTGGTATAACTGTTTTCCTTTGGGGACATGAATAATAAATACAGTATTTGGAAAGTGTTTCACCTCTCTTTGGCGTGAGTGTGTGTTTGAGGCAGACATGTGCGAAGTTCAACGCAGAAACAAGTGCTTCCCTTTGTCACATTAGTAAGCCTGCTTATCAGTGCTTTTTGTGTGTGGAGGGAAGGGGGTTGAGGGCCACAGAAGGGAGAGATACATTTTCTGCACAGACATACAGCTACTTAGACTGTCTGATATTTGTAGGGTAAAGCCTTTGATTGACTTTGCTAGTACAAAGATTTTTAATCTTCAAAGACTTTAATCTGGTGTTTTGTCTGTTTGTAAAGTCACAAGTAGTTGGGGGGGGGTGGAACGTGTATATATAGTCAGATAGAAAAACATTAACACAGAGACAAGGTTAAAAAGTACACGACTAAACAAAATGCCAAACCTCACTCAGCAATAGAGCCAAACAAAGCATTGTAATAGTCAGCCATTTTGCTTCTCAATGACTGATAAAGTTGTCTTCATTTGGTGACTGATGTCATTCACAGCAAGCACCACTCCCAGTGGGTAATGGTGAGGTGCTACATAGCAACAATATTGCTTAAACTGTTTTTTCATAGTTCGGTCATTATGTTGAGGTGCACAATAGTGCATCCCCATTTCAGTGCAGAGTAGACCTTTCAGGGACTACGTCACATTGACCTTTGGCCTTAACCAATTACGCCTCCGCCTGGTCTAGTGTCATTTAACCTTTTACTAGCTCTAAAGGGCAAGCATGCTCAGTAACGAACCTTGGTTCACTGGTCCAGCAATGTGAACAGAAACATTACAGACACAAAGCAGGAGGTGTGAATAAAAGTAAAGGTACTTTTTTAAAAAGGTTCCCTTATGTTCTGAACAATCCTTTGAAATGTGTTTTAATGTCTGCACGGACATTGAACAGCGTGGTAGGTTAAATGTTTTGTTCTGCAATTGCTGATAAGTGGCTGGACCGGTCACCGGTCTTCTTCGCTGTCACTGGCATCTCTAGTTGGTGCCTGACATTGTAGCTATAGAAATATAGTCTTTCCCCCTAGAAGATGGATGTCAGAAATAAGAGGGCTTATGAGAGAGTGTCGTGTTGTTGTTCGCTGTGCAATGATCCTGCATGTGATCCTGTATCAGCAGAACCTCATACTCCAGTCCGCCATTTTGAACCACAGCTGGCTCCAGATGCTTTTGGGGCAGCACCCCTCCATTATCTGACCCTGATTTGACTCCCTCCAGCTCCAGCAGGGACGGCTCGCAGTGTAAATCCAGGTGACCCTTTGCCCGTTTCCTCCTTAGATAGCACACCACCCCAACAGCGGCTGCCACCAGGACTAGGAGCAGCAGGATTGCTAAGGCCGGCATCAGCATGGTGGTAAGCCTTTTTCCCTCCACTTGCTTCCCGGGGACAGTGAGCTGCATGGCAGTGTGGGCCTTAGTGCAGACTCTATCACCACCAGTTGGGTCATTCAAAGGACTGGCACACACTGTGTAGGTGGAGTTGGGCCTTAGCCCCCTCAGGGTGTACTCTGGGTAGGAAGCAGGCACGCTGAGGTGCATGGGACGCTGGTCGGGCCCGGACAGGTTGCGGTAAGTTAACCGGATTCCCTGGATGTAGGTTCTCTTCTCAATGTAGCGGTGCAAGTCTAGCAGAATGGAGGTGCTGGTCACTTTGCGTGAGCTAATGTCGGTCGCATCAGGGGTGACAGTTGCAGCTGAAATGTCATGGTTGTCCTCGTCGCGAGGGATGTTCTGGTGGCGGATCTCGCAGTAGCTTCCTGAGAAGCCACGGAGGCAGGTGCACTCCAATTGGCCCTGCCTGTCTAGCCGACAGGTTCCTCCATTCAAGCATGTCTGGGATGGGCACAAGTAGTCCACTTCTGTGTTTTGGCTGCTGCTACTGGGGGAGGCTGGAACAGGGGGCAGGGGCTGACTGTCGGTCCCAACTGAGGTGTTCTCGTCACTGGGCTCAGCTGCTGGGATAGCAGGAGTGGTGCTGGGCAGTGTGGTAACCGTAGGGGGTGTGGAGGTGGTGGTGGTGGTTCTGGTTGTACTGGCGGTGACAGTAGTGGTTGTAGGGCAGCCAAACTCTCTGTGCTCCAGCCTCTCCAACACCTTTCCAGAATTAAGTGGAGGGAAGTGGCAGCGTGTCTCCTCTGTCCTGCCCAGTGTAATGCCCTGGTTCCTGAGCCACCTGGGGAACCAGGCCATAGTGCACAAACAGTTAAAGGGGTTCTCAGCCACAGTCAGTCTATTCAGGTAGGGAAAGAGCAGGGAAAACCCTTCAGGCAAAGTTTGCAGACTCAGGTTGCTGATGTCAAGCTCCTGGAGTTCACCTAGGTTCTGCAGGTCATCCAGTTTCAATGGGCCCATGGGGTTCTCAGCCAAACTTAGGTGGATCAGGCCTCGTGCTTCTCTTAGGGCTGGGGGAAAGGAGCTCAGCTTATTGCCAGAGATGTCCAGTTCATGTAGGTTGCCAAGACTTGCCATCAGCTCCTCATCCAGGCTCTCAAGGCCTAGACCAGCCAGCTTTAGAGACTCCAGATTGGGAGTCTGGAGGTCTTTTGTCCCCGGGGATGAAAGGGTGTTGAATCGGAGGTCCAAGAGCAGCAGTCTGGGCATGGCTAGGACGGGAAGTGTGGTGAGCTGGTTGCCCTGCAGCTTAAGTTCCAGCAGCTGATTCAGGCCTTGGAAGGCAGCGGGGTGGATGGTCTGGATATGGTTGCTGTAGAGGTAAAGCCTCTCCAGCAGGGCCATGCCAGAAAAGCTCTCCTCTGAAAGATAGGTGATCTGGTTGGCCGAGAGGTCCAAGTTCCTCAGCGAAGTCAGAGTCTCAAAAACACGGTCCGGCAACTCGGTCAGTTTGTTTTGACTCAGATCCAGCATCTCCAGGCTCTCCATCTCAACAAAGTCCTCTTCTGTCAGGCTCTCAATGCCGTTAGCAAAGAGATAAATGTTTTTGGTGAGTGCCGAAACACCTTGGGGCATTGTGGCAGAGCGACGCTGAAAGCAGAAGATGGTTTCTGCAGTGGAGCAGGAGCAGTCTTGGGGACAGTCACTGGCCACAATTCGGCCACATAACTCGATGAGGAGGAAGGGCATCAGCAGATGGAAGAAGGCCATCATGGTGTGTCACTCTCCTCTCTTAGCCTGAAACAACAGATCAAGGACAAGGTCAACAAAATGGAGCACACACAGTAGCACAATAACAATTTGTCAAGTTTCTCTGTCAGCAACAAAAATGTCAATGAGCCACAGAGCGATTATATCCAGACTGAATATGTGCTGATAAAAATGTCATATATTTGTTCTATCTTGCTGGCATCTGTGAAGGACATGTGAAAGGATAGACGACATGAAAACAAAGCTGTAAAATACCTAAATTGTGATATAAGGGTTTTATACTTTTATAGTATGTAAGATTATTATGGTCGGCTTTACTGTGCACACAAAAACTCAGTCACAGTTTCTCTACAAAGGTCTTACACAATAGGCAAATCGTCTGTTACCTCTTTCTACTTGAAGGAAATGCTTCCACTCAGAAAGCAAGTTCCCTTTCTGAGGGCAACTCTATGTCTACATTAGATCCACCATACAAAGATGAATATAATGCATGCATACTTTGGATGTGTTCATTTGATTGCACGCTGGATTTCTAAGGAAGATGGTTATTTATTGATGTAGCAGGTTCAGCTGGAGGTCCACATAGTACTTTGTGCTGTAGATTTGTTGATCCTGACTGGTAGACACATTTCTGTGTAACTCTGCCTTGCTGTTTCCCATTTTTTCACTTTATTTTTCCTATCTGTCCCTTTCTCTCCGGTTACAAACCTTCCCAGTTTTGTCATTTAGATAGTATCTACAGACCTGTCTCATCACACCACATCAAATAGTGTAGTAAGATTTCCTTTTTTGTGGCAGCCTCAGGGAGTCGCTAGAATTCAGTTAAATGACAAAATCCCATCTGATGATGTATCCCTGTTCTCTGGGTGATGTTAATTTGCCTTACCCACAAGGCTTAGCAGCAAGTGACACAGTGTAGGCTCAAATGTGCTATTCTACTGGAAATGCTCAGTATGAATAAAGATTAAGACTAACTACAGCCAACGGCATCGTATTAAACACGCTTTCTCAAATTGTATTGAAGGTGCAGGGATGTGTCTAAGTATCCAAAAGGGATTAGATGCTCTTGTTAAGTCATTTACACCCCGGATTCAACTGACACCCAGCGTCTTAAGGCATGAAACAAAGCACCTGTAAGACCACATAACTTAAGCCTGAGTTGAAAGAAAAGGAGGAAAGAAAGAGGGGGAATGAAGAGCAGATAAAGGGAAGAGGAGCCGCTCAAGTGAGTCAGCAGGGACTTTTATCATCCTTCGGTCTAAGGATTAATCACATGAGTTAGTGGCCTTGAGAGAAGAGGGAATATCTCCACTCTCAAGTAAGATTTTTTTCCTTCTCTCCTCCCATTCTCTCTCTGTGTCTCTCTGTGTGTGTGTGTGTGTGTGTGTGTGTGTGTGTGTGTGTGTGTGTGTGTGTGTGTGTGTGTGTGTGTGGGGGTGTGTGTGTGTGTTTGGGGGGGGATTGGTATCCACAGTTCATGTTCGGGTGAAATATGCCAACCGTAGTTTTATTGGATTCTGCATTGAGACAAACAGCCGTTATTATTTTCTCTCCCTTTCTAACCTGAGCCATGAAGATGCAATTGTTTCGTTTATATTAAACAATTCTTTCTTTTCATTTGTTCCGTAGTGTCTTTAATTAATGAATTCTTTGTTTTCATTTCATTTTGACAATATTAAGGGATTTAAGTAACTAGGGGAAATAACTTATAACTTACATAACTTACAACTTAGAGTGGATATTGCTGACACTTTAGTAGCTTTAGATTTAGGCTTTTTGGTCCTTAAGTGAGTTTCTTAAGTGTAATTTAATGGTACTTTGGTTGCTGTTATGGCAACTAGCTAGATTCTTATTTCACAGGTTTTGAAACATGTGCAACATTACAAACTTCCAAGATAATGATGTTAGCTTTACTAAACTATACTAACCTATCCACGATCACCTCATCCCGTTCTTTTTCCTCACATGCTTAATGGACTCCACTCATGCAGAACATTGTAGCAGCCATGTTGTAGTAAAAACATTGAGGCAATAATCACACGCTCTCCAAACTCTGGCTTGAGCTTCATGGATAGTGCCACCTTGGTTACCATTACTTCACCACATTCTCTTCCCCTTTCCAGAGATGTATCCAGTCCGTCTCTGTATGTTCCCAGTCTATCATTTTTTGACATAAGAATTATTTTTCTCTAGAGAGACAATGGATAACATCTCTTATTGTTTTTCTCGTGTCTGGAAAGACTATTTTGTCTAAGATTAGCTGGTGGACAGATGAGCTCTGCTTGTTTATGTAGTCATCTCTTTCTCAGTGTTTTCCCTATCTTTCTTATTGTCCGTTCTCTCATTCGAGCTTCGAATCACTAGTGTCTGTGTGATCTTATTATTTTCATAAATTTTCCCCACTGAAGACGGCTGTGACATTATTCACTTTGAAGAGGAAGCTAAGCAGGTTTTTAGCATTCCTGTGGCTAGCGTTTCACCAAATAATTGGCAGCCACGCAGTTTCTTCATCCAAAACCCGTTTTTTTAGTTGCCACCATGCACTAAAAAATACGAAAAAATGCAGGAGGCTTGAGCCAAGTACATATAATGACTGAAATGGAGCCCGTGAGTAGATTTCAACTGCGTATCTGTGATCAGTTGTTCCCTTTCACAGACCCCCCCCCCCACATCCTTTCACTGGTCTTTATTTTAATGTTACATTTTCTTTACTGAAAAACACGGCCTCGAATGACAACTTGGAGAGGAGTTCTGAGGAATGGGAGGCAGGGATGAGACGATGCGGGGAAACTGAAGGCCTTGACGTTTTTTTCTTAAACCCAAGACCATCCCCTCGCATCCAGCGCCAAAGCATCATCAAAAGTTCCTGTCCATTTTTCTTGTCTTCCGTTTTTCCGTTGGAACATGATGCCATACATGATGCCATGGCGCTCCATCAAGCAGTTCCTGATTACACATTCTTATTGTTATTACCATAGAAATCATTACATGCTAGCCAGCGCTGGGCAGAGATGTAATACTATGCAGCCAGATGCCGATGAACGAGTACAGGAGGTTAACAAGTGGCACCTCGCTAACTGGCTAACCTCTATTAACAGCCAACGTCTGCTAACTCTGCTAACTCTTCCTCTTGACTTCAGCCAACTGTGCAAGTAGTATTACGCTGCTGGTGCCAATCAGGATTTGGCACAGGCTTAGTAATTGTTAATGGAAAATCTTGTTCAGACAATTAAGATTGCATCTGATGAGATACTGTCGGTCATTTGGCCATGGGGTAAAGTGAAGTGGGGTGAGAGGTCACTGTTATCCCATGGGTTTACACTACGCCCAGGGGGTAGTACATGCAAATGGACTGATATTGAGATTGGGTGCATTGTTAATGGATTTGTTGTAAAATGCAGACAGACAAAATGGAGAGTGCATGAAAGGGTAGGAGAGAGGGAGAGAGAAAGCCTGCCCGTCCAACTAGGATAGCTGATTTAGGATTTATACCCCCATGTCTATATAATCTTATTCATTATTCGACATCAGCAGTCTTTTTATACTAACCCTCATCACAGATTACGGCCTCCTAGTAGATAGTTGTGTTTTTTCTTTGTTTTGGTTATTGATTCTTTTAGGCAGCCAGTGTTTTCCACTAGCAAATGGAAGACTGGAGGTCAATACAGAACACAGCGAATACTGTGTCTATAGACTAAAGATCATCGAGTGGTGAGTTGCGGCTGTTTAACACTGGTCAAAAAGTCAAAAAGTCGCAGCGTGAGAGAAGGGAATACAGACAGGACAGAGAATGTCAAACAGACAGAGAGATTAGGTGTTTTTAGTGCAGGGAAACGGTCACAGGCAGATAAAAACATATAGAATACAGCTAACCGAAGGTGATGTAGTTCAATGTGTGTCCCAGACTTGGGTTAAGACAATTTATAACAAATGTAATCCTGGTTGCCATGGTTTACCGAGCCCATCTGGCCGTGGAGACCAATAGAAACGTTTCACTGAACTCGACCCCCCGGCAAACACCAGGCCAGCCAAAGGATAAGGCACGGCAGCATATGGAAAAGCCAGTGAACCCAGGGGCCACTGACATCCTGGAAGGAATGCAGGCGTGGAGCGTGAGTGTCTCCTCCACAGCGATGTCATATCCTCCCTGCTGTCTCCTGCTCATCGCCTCCACTCTGTTTAAACATTCCTTCGATGTGCAGCAGCAGAGTTTTACATAGTCCAAGTCTTCTGTTTACACACACACACACACACACACACACTAGACCTGGTGTTTGTTCAATAGAACATTTTCCCTAGACAAATATATATATTTCCAAAAGAATACTGGGCAAATCTAAACAGACTTGGGATTTGACTTACTGTATGTGTGAATGGAGGAAACCCTGAATAAAACAACATAACATTGTAAGATAAATATATACTATGATAATATGTGTCTCTACTGGAGGAAGCCTGCTCCCATTATGAATACCATCATTATAACATCTTGGCTCTTTGGCTTTGAATCAGCCCGTGGTTATTGAGGCTGGTGAGCTGTACTACATGTGCTCCAGGGCAGTAGTTTCTCTAGGCAGGCCGGCGTAGGGAACAGTCTGTATGGAAACATCATTGCCAACACTATTTTGGAAAAACATGGCAGTTTGCAAAAATAAAAATGTGAAAGTATGTGATGTCTCACTTTTGCTCTACCTCTTTGTTTCTTAAAGTTGTATAGGGGGGGTAAACAGGAAGAAACATTCTGTAGTTAGTGGAGTGGAGGTTCTAGCCGGGTTTAAAGGCCTAGCCTACATGGGACAAATAAGCGGAACCTTCGATATTAGAGCTTCTCTGGGCCTCCCGGAGCCGGACGTTTAGAGCCCTTATCTGGACACAAAGGACAGAAGTGAAAGATATGTGGAGAGGCTGGATGGCTTCTGGGGTGGCAGGTAACCTAGCAGTTAGTGTTGAAAGGTTGCACCATCCAATCCCAAAGCCAACATCTATCTGTCCCTGCATAGAGTTGTTAACTCTAATTGCTCCCAGGTCATTGCTGAAAATGTAAATTGGTTCTCGGTCCACTTAGCAGGTAAATGAATGTCGAAATAAACACAAATTGTGAAGTGGTGTGTGTGTGTGTGTGTGTGTGTGTGTGTGTGTGTGTGTGTGTGTGTGTGTGTGTGTGTGTGTGTGTGTGTGTGTGTGTGTGTGTGTGTGTGTGTGTGTGTGTGTGTGTGTGTGTGCGTGCGTGCGTGTTGGCATCCACTAAATCACACCCAGGTATCCCCTTGATCTCCTCCACAGACCAGTAACCCTCATTTTTTAGAACTTAACACTGTTTCACATTTCTCTTATTTCAACCATTTTCCCCCCATTCTCCTCTTCACTGTAACCTTAAGCTGTCCTTCATGTTCTCCTGGCTGTGGGTTTCAATAAGGCCCTCACACTGTCTTAACAGGGGAGTCCCGGTCAAAAGCATAAATCTCAGACAAACAGGGTCCACATTTTCGCTCCCGTAATAGGAAACCTCTCATCAAACGCTCTCAAACTAGAGAGAGAGAGGGAGAGACTAATGAGAGGTATGTCACAGACCTGACATTTATTAAGCGCTTGTTTGAAGGAATAAAACCAACAAGCGTCTCACACCAATCAGGAAGTAAGGGGGACTGTTCAGCCTGCTCGTGGGCTCCAGCCAGTCAAACCATTACAAAGATACTATGGTGACCACATGATCATTGTCTCTGACAAACATCGTAAAATCATTATCCCTCCATCCACACTCTGTCAGCATGTCACTGTTTCAGTAAAGTCAGTAATGGCAAAAAGTATTTTGAGCTGGCGGTGTGATGAGCGCCTTATCATTTGAATTCCATATATTCAATGGAAAACGAGCTGCACAAGTCACAGTTACTGACGCCATGCTGGTACCGCAGAAAAAGGCAAACCGGTGCTTCTTAATTGTGCTTCTCCCCCCATTTGGTTTATATTTGTGTCTCCCTTCCTTCTTAGCCCTTCTAAAGTCAATACATCTTGACGCAGCGAGTTAAACAGGTATGGCCTAGGGAATGTTACATCAGACATTGTTCAGCATTTCTGTTTACTCAAATCAAATTCTCCACATTGCATTGCAACGTGAGCGGCTCATATGTGAAGTCAGCGTAGCTGATAAATTCCCTGCATATTCGACTTGACGAAACGCCCTCGGACGACTTTCCACCACACTTATGGGAGGATGTTTCAGCGTTTTGCAAAGCATGCAGGAGTATTAACAACTAGCGCACGTGAGTCTTTCGTAACCCCCCTGAACGTCTTCTCCCGTTTCAAGCTATTCCAATTCCGCGCCCCTCATCCTCTCTCAATAACCTCCTCTGCTCCATGGACACATTTGTCAACAGCTGTTCTCTCAGTCTTGTCACAGGGGGCCCTGGTTTATGGTACAGCGCTGTCTTGTTGATGCATGACAGCGCCCGCTACATTAAGGGTAACAGGGTCCAGCTGTGGTCTCGGGGTGGGTCAGAGGGGAGATTCAAGGATGGGGGGGTCTGTGGGGGAGATATAGAAATGAGGAGGTGTTGGCTGGGGGTAGACGCTCTTGTTTCAGCTCACTGGACCAGCAAAGGGGCGTTAAGAACAGGGGGAGCCAAAGGACTGACTCAGGAATCACTGGGTAGCAGATAGACCTCATCAGAAGCATTCTGATGGCTTCTACAGGGATACGGCCACGTCCATAGATTTCACCAGCGCTGTAGAGCTATTGGAACTATCCATAGGGACTGCTTGTAATCGCCGCTGTGGTCTTGTGAGTTTCAGGGGCAAATCAAACTGTTTAAGCTAACTACAATGTTAGAATTGTTGTGTTGGAGAATCACGAGCACAGTGATAGTTTAACACAACATCTCTCTTATTGCATTGCTGTTGCTGCGACCTTTTGTAAGAAATCCATCAGCACCGTGACTAATAACTAATGGAAGTGCTGAAGGGTTGTTTTTGTAATGGAACATATTATTCAATAAACCTGACAATGAAAATCTGAAGAGAGGTTAGAGAAACTCAGATCCTGACTTAAACAACTCAGTAGATAACATCGCACGATGCAAAACAAAAGCTCTGAGCGCAATGAGCTGTATGGCTGGTCCAGAGGTCATGGGTCAGATTGTCTGTCTCCAAGGCTGCCAAAGCGGCCGTGTCTTTTATTTAACCCTCAACCGAGATAACATGGCCTGTTTGACACAGGGAACACAGTTGGATCTGGTTACACACACGTACACCTGAAACCTCAGACCAACTCCGGGTCTCGCTGTTACAACAGGTGCATTTTGCGCACTCCTCCGGGCTTCACGAAACCCAAAACCTTAGAAGTGTGTCTGTGCGCCTCACGCAGCCTGCGCTCAAACCTCCCAGCTTCCAAAGTTGCCCCAGTCGCTCGCTGCTACCTCGGAGACGGGGAGCTGAAGGAGGAGGAAAGCGGCCAATGGCTGTGCCAGACAAGTAGATGTCAGTACCTCCTCAGAGCTTTGAGGCCTGTGGGTCAGACACTAGATTTAAATCTGAACAGAAATGTTGTCTGTTTTCTCTGAGGGAACACAAGAAGAAGGGATTGATTATAGGCGGCAGAGACACACACACACACACACACACACACACACACACACACACACACACACACACACACACACACACACACTAGCCCCTTGTCTTCTCTGGAGTTTTTATAGGTATTGTCACATAGCTGCCATCGGCTCCTTCAGTCAGCACCGTTAAATCTCTAGTCAGCGGTGATGAGGCAACCCCCTGCAACCGTGGCGCTTGAACTCTTGTGACTGATAAAATCAGCGGTCAAGAGGGACACAAAGCAGCCCTCTTTCACGCAGCTCCCATCTCTACGGCATTTGGCTGGTTGGCCAATCGTAGCTCTCTTTACTGAAACGTGTTGAAAGAGACGCCCGTCATGCGTCTGATCTTTAGCTAACTAAAATATGCTCCTTAGCTGAGACCAAATGTCCAGAGACAGCGAACATCAAACACCCAGGGATCTTAGTTATCAGTGTTGAATGCTGGTCAAGCCATCCTTAGCATGTAACTTAAGCCCGGATCAATCTGAGCCTTGTCCCAGTCAGGCACATGGAGTTACTAGATAAGCAACACAATGGTTATGTTGTTTAAAAGACGACAATGGGGACCGCCGCCAGAGTGTACCGCTCTAATCCAACTGTACAGTTGCTACTGATTCTGGGTCATACTTCAGATGTGACCGGACTTTGGAGACTGAATCTTCTGGAAGAAGAGTGGTTTGCCCCTGTTCCCAGGTCAGCTTTTGAACCGCTAGCTACCGCTTGCCTTTCCCATTGGTCTGGTCCAGACAGGGTGATCTGAAGCCCAGGAGACCAGGCTCTGCATGACCCAACCTGCAAGCAAACACACCTGGACTCCTATGTCTCACTCACTCTGCCTCCTCTTTTCTCCCTCTGTGTCGCTTCCTCTCCCCTCTTCTCCTTTCATCTCTCCTCTGTTTCATTCACATTTCAGGGGGGTGAGGACGGGAGAAGGTGTCCACCCCCCATTTCTATATGCCCTCCCACTTCAATGAAGCCCTGTCCCGATGAATTGATGGCCTGTTAGGGAGCAGGAAGGCGCCACAGTGTCAAACTGAACCCTGAACTTTAGTCTTCGGGTCACAAAGTAGGTATTTGTTCACCTCAGTTTTGCCCAGTAGTGTTACTGGGGATTGGGTTACCTGAGGCAAACTTGTGAATTCAGAGGGAATAACAGACAAAAAGTTAATATCTAATATGTAACTAATATATAATGAAAAACGAACTAGAATATAACTGCAGGATATATAGTGAGAACTGAAAGCAACAGTTTGTGACTTGTCAGATGTGTCATTTTTCAATAACGCCTGTAAGTGTTTATTCTGTGCCTGTGTCAGAGAATATTGTGTGCTTGTCATGTGCTTTTTTGTGTGTGTTTGATTATGGAAGAAATATGTGTGGTGTGTTTGCTGCGTGTGTCTTAGGGAGTGCTTAGATGCGGCTCAACTTGTTTTGTGGCTGTGTGCAGACACAAGGTAGGTGTGATGTGACACTCTAGTCTCTCTCTCTCTCTCTCTCTCTCTCTCTTTCTTTCTGTCTCTATCTTCATATCTCTAGTCTCTCTCTTTCAGTCTCTATCTTCATATCTCTAGTCTCTCTCTTTCAGTCTATCTTCATATCTCTAGTCTCTCTCTCTCACTCCCCCATCATTTGTCTCCATCAATCTGTTATATAGAAGTCATTCACAGCTATGTGCATCTTTCAGTAAAACAGCATGATTTAGTGTCAGCCCTTGATATTGCCGTCAAATGTTTAGCAACCTATCTTAACCCTGGTTCAGCATATTTCTGACCTCAAAAGGCAGAAAATCAAACCTGATTTCTGCTTCCCAATACTGTTCTCTGTCTGTTTTTTAGCATTCTGCCAGGCGTTAAGATTTATCTTGTAGTTTCACACTCTTTGGCCCCACCTCCTTGTCCCCTGATGTCTCCTCTCACACACACTTCTGTTGTGACTGTCAAGTCTGTCAAGAGACACACACACACACTGAATGTCTGCTAGTTAAACCAGTAACTAGTAGGTTACTAACAAGAGGTGCATTCATTGCAAATCATGACTGTAAATTCCTCATCGCCCCCTGTTACCCCCGACTATCATCAGGCCTGTTTATGAGGAGGCTGAGTATGGGAGGAATCCCATGAAAGAAATTAAGTCGCTATCTGTCAGGCACACCTGCCTTAACAGTTCTGAATGTGTTAGCCATGCTACGAAACCCACGGGGTGTGTGTGTGTGTGTGTGTGTATGCGTGCGCGTGCGTGCAGGTCTACCTACATGCATACATGATCATGTCACAATTCCATCTAGTGTTTGTGGTTTTCCAGCGAACAAATACTGATGGATGGCCAACCTGTTCCGGCTGATGTGATAATTTACTAGAACTACAATAATGAAAATGGAACTATAGTCAACATTGCATCATGTCTTAAGTAACCAGTATAAAGAATTCTGTAAAAGTCACAAACAAGCTGTCACCACCTGCTCTGACACAACACACCTGTAATGAACTTCAGTTTAACAAACTGCCCTAACACAATAACACACCTGTAATGAACTTCAGTTTAACAAACTGCCCTAACACAATAACACACCTGTAATGAACTTCAGTTTAACAAACTGCCCTAACACAATAACACACCTTTAAACACTACTATCAGGGTTGAAAAGACACAAACAGAGACATGGAAGGAGTTAAAAAGATCCACTATCTCTCTCACTTACACACACACACACACACCAAAAATGGACAGAAAAGCGAAGGCATTCTGTTGACCTGTGCTGTTCCAATGTGCTTTCCTGCAGGGATGACTGTAGTTACAGCGACTTAACAAGGTAGAATGGATTAACTTCACCGTTCACCTATTTTAAGTGTGGAGGAATTTGTAAGCTTTTCATGATGATGTTCTTGTCAAAGGTGTTTAATAGAAAGGTTAAAGTTATCAGGTAGGACTGCTGTGACACTAAAGAATGCCAGAGATGGCAGGTATGGGTCAGGCAACCAAGAGGACAACATTGTTGCCATTAGATGCCGTTTTAACTAAGTAAGTTGTCTAGTACTAACACCTGATGTATGTGACAAAAGCCTTGATTTTGTCCTAAGGCTTTTTTAGATACATAAGCGCTGATTCTTCTGGCTTCCTCTAGATGAAGTCGCTGTCATTGGTTACATTAGTCACGTCAAAGCATGTATCTGTCAAGTGATCCCTCTGTTAACTACGCAGCGTGAAGACACAGAGAAATGCTCTGTCTTGACAAGTGTGAAAAGCATGTCAACAGATTTACAGTTTCCTTTTTCCTTATTTTTTAGGAACAATGTTGTGTTTACCGACAGGCAAAATCCCCACCTGACTGGTTTTCCGGATTTCCAGCCTTAACCGTTTGGTATGAATGATGTTGTTGATTTAGATGCGTTAAGCATAAAAACCACAGACACACATGCACACCAAGTACCAGATAGGAAGATTGATGACATGAAGATCTCCCTGGCAATGGACTATTGTTTCTTAACACCCCAGGTTGACCTGGTGCCAACATCCATCCCGGTTGAACGGGTCACAGGCCATTCCAACCTGAATATTATATTACCTGGATATACAGAATAAAGGTTTGTTTGAAATAAGGAACCGGTAAACTCCTTGTCACAACTCCAAAGCTGAAAAATGTGTCAACAGAAACACCACTGTGACTTGCCAACACCGCTGTTAAAAAAGCTGTTGTCCGCCTGTTTCTCCAGTTCTCTAGGTTAGACATGAAAAACTACAACCACTGACAGAGTGAGAGCGAGATATGATATGCAGAAAACAGACAGAAGTAGACCAATATAACCTTTTCCAGGTCTAGCCTCGCTTTCATTACTTCACCTTTATTTTCCCACCAACCCCAGAGTAACCTCAAAGCAACATTTACCAAACATTCCATGATTGGAATAACAAATCCCACCAACTGAGAGCTATGTTGTCTGTAGTTCCGTTGTAGTTCTTACTAATGAACAGGAAGTGCTTGTGGCTGTGAGCCCCAGAGGGGCTCCACTGTAAAGTACCATCTACTGAATTCAATTTGTGAGCAATTCACCCTACTAGTAATCTTCTGCCCACTCATACGAAGAAGTGAGAGATGGTGCCGTGTGTCTGTGTGTGTGCGTATGTGTGTGCGTGCGTGCAAGTGTGTGGAAGGGATTCTCTGTCTGTTATGTCGTCTATCACAATATGTTGTTATTAGCGTTCAGATCTCAAGGACAAAAATATAAAAAAATTGTCTAGTGTGTCATTTCACAGATTGGCAGATTGTCTGTCTACTGCAGAGACACTTTTTGTGTTTGGTTGTTGCGAGAGGTTTGTTAGAGGACCTGTTTTTCCTAGATCTAACGAGTGCAAGCATTTAGGTTCGAGTTTTTTTTAATTAACTTTCCAATCAGTTACGAATGTGCAACACAAGCAAGACACGGGGGTGTTGTGTTAGTCAAGAGGGAGACTGAAATAATACATCAACACTCCTAACCAACCACACTGCCTGGCTGCCTGAAGTACGACTAGTGACTCTTGTTTGCTCTCTTAACTGTGTGTGTTACTGTATGTGTGTTATCTGGGTGTGTGTGACCCTCCAAGCCGGAGAGGAATTAACTGACGGTGCCTCACAGTACACAGAGCACTTTCTCTCGGCCTGAGGTTTCAGAAGATGGAAGCAGGTTGAAAGGCAATTAGTGCGTATAGAAATGTGTCCAGACTCCCCCAGGCATCGGACAGCGGGCTGGTGGAGTCTGGAAAAACCTGTACAGGCCCTGTCAGAACTGGACAACACAATGGGCCGGGGTGATTTGGGGCGAGAAGGGGGGCAGGAACTAGTTTACA
The DNA here is from genome assembly GCA_029465975.1 of Dallia pectoralis. Lineage (NCBI taxonomy): Eukaryota > Metazoa > Chordata > Actinopteri > Esociformes > Umbridae > Dallia > Dallia pectoralis. The sequence continues at coordinate 234,654 of CM055756.1, forward strand.
TCATTGTAAAACCCAGCAGGTCCACACACTCTTGTTCAATTACATAATGGACCGACCCGAGGGCCCAGAGAAGGTCAATTATCACCAGTGATTGAATCAGCCTTTTACAGACCACCACACACCCACCCGTACACCTCCCGATGACCTCGCTATGACCTCTCTGCCTCGGCTCGTAGATCATATGATGTTACTGGGTGTCTGTGTGCTTGGCGGGTCACAGTGTGGGAGAGGAGTCGGCTGTTACATTCAGGGTATATGTTGAGTGGACTGTTTCCTCATTCAGAAATGGGCCTACAGGTGAACTTATGCTTCTTTTGAAGTAAAACTGGCTTACCTGGTTAAAAACAGTGTAACAACTTGTACATGTAACTTACCCAGAAACGAGTCTCCTCCTGTCTCCCTGGAGCGTGATGCGGAGTTGTGTCTACCTGTCAACACAATGACACACACTGTGTTTATTATTGACTATGACCATGTACCTACAAGTTGAGTTTCGGACGCAGACTAGCGCACATGCTAATTGCTTTAAATGTTAATCCAGGTGTAGTTAGTGTTGGTGATGCATTGTATTTTATAGCTCAACTCTTATGTTTTGGTTTACTTGATCAAGCCTTTATCTATACTGCCCCATCTTCACCCTTAACCCCAATCCTTCTACTTCATCTCCAGCCTTAACTCAGCCCTCTATCCAATCTCCAGCCTTAACTCAGCCCTCTATCCAATCTCCAGCCTTAACTCAGCCCTTCTATCCAATCTCCAGGCTTAACTCAGCCCTTCTACCCAATCTCCAGCCTTAACCCCAGCCCGCCTCGGGTTAAAGAGGGAGGGGGGGGGGCAAGAATGCAGGCGGACAGCTCTCTTAGCTCTATCAGCTGCCTGAACTTCTGGCAACCAGGTCGTGTGTGTCTGTGGTGTAGGTGCTGTGTGCGCGTGTGTGTGTTAAGCGATGTGGATACCTGGCTCCAGCCGACATTGAAGTGGGTTTATGTCCACAAGGAAAGTGTATGCATGACCACCTCAAAGCTAACTACCTGCAACCTTGGAGTCCAAGGACATGGAAGTGTCTATATGTGCCTAAGCAGTGGTTGTGGTTGTCTCCTTAACAAGTGTTTTCTTAACAAGTTTCACTGGAAACATTGACATTTCAGAAGCTGTTGTTTAGGATGTATTGAAATGTCGCCGCCACAAGACGGTTTGTGTCTCGGGCAAAAGCTCATGACTCATGTAGGTGACTAAGCAGTGACTTGGCGCTGTGTGAATTAAATAAAACCAAGTAGAACACATATCCCTGAGGGCTCTCAGAGAACACGGCGGACTCTGTTTTCTACAAACCGGAGGGTTTGACACTCTGCCAAACCTTAAACCGGTATTGACATTCCTGCAGACCATTCATACGCTTTATACTAGTGATGGTGTGAAACTTGGTCTATCCCTTTACACTCTTTATCTTTCCTTTAACTCATCGATCAATTACGTTGCTGGTTACCCTTCAGCTGGTCGTTTATGTATTTTTTGAATATTCTTCAATCAAGCAAACAAAAACAAGTACAGTGAAATTTTTTCATGCCTGGTTGACGACACAGGTGACGACAGCTTGGATGATCATGAGGCAGTTGACAGATGCTGGAATAACACATTGTTATGCTGTCTGTTTTCTAAGGCTGCTCAACTGGCCTACAGACATGAGAGAATCAAATTGATGAGGGAAGCTAGTGTGATTTTGTCTGATCGACGAGGGTTTAGTACTAATTAAGATCCGGTGGAATTCCTTTAGCTGTGTTCGATTGCTTCCAGTGGAGCGGGCAAGCTCACTGTAAATGTCATAGAAGTGCAAACACTTTTATACTTATTCTAAAATGTGGCTCTTGAGAATAATAAAACTGTAAACTTTAGCTGATCGGACTTAAATGAACCAGGTAAATGTTATGGGTTTAGAAAGTTGTTAGGCCCTCAGGTTGCAACCAACAACGATGCATATTTATTACAGACCTTCTTAATATCTGATCATGTAGGCTGATTAACCTGTTTTACTTGAGTTGATTGAACTCAAAAGTACAACCGCATACACACATGATGAAAATGTCCGTACACAGACACGCAGATCAGAATCAAAATCTGAATCAAGTTAATTCCCCAAGTCTGATTACACACACAAGGAATTTGTTCTGACCTCTAGCTGCAGCATTTAGACGACACATTTTTAAAACGTACATGAACTGTGCAAATAGAGCAAAAACACAAACATTTCGACAAGAGACCATGCATAGTGGCATAAGTAATGGATCAAGTACACATGTGCTGCTTACACACACACACACACACACACACACACACACACACACAGACAGTGTTAGACAGTTGCTCATGCAGGCACATTGGGTAAAGTGTGAATTGAGGTGTGAACTGCTAGAACTGGTATCACCCAAGACCAGACTCTTATATAGTCCGACATATACACACTCATTTACTGTACATCATGGAGGAGACACGGTTCACTGACTCTCAATACGCTCCCAGGCCAAGGTTTCTGTTCAGTACTGACTCTCTTGCAGTCCAGGCTGGATCCCATTCATTAAGCCACAGCGTAGCAAAAAGCTTTTGCTACAAGTAACACAAAACAATATGTGTTATTTAAGTAATTAGTTCATATAGAATTTTACTTGTGAAATGGAGTGTGTTTGTAGGACTGAGGTGGACATGCTCACATGCTCATGTGCACAAACACACAGACATTCACTATTGTGTATTGTAGCTGATAACGACACTGTTAGCTGTGTCTAGGAATAGACCCTAATCATGAGTGTGTGCGTGTTGTGAACAGGCCTCGTGGAAGTCTATGTACTTGTGCTAACGTACTCGTTTGCACTAACTTTTTTTTTCTTTAGAAACAAGCGTACTAGGTTACACACACACACACGCACACACACACTAGCTGCCACACAACAGCTAACCATGAGTTCAGAAACCCTATTGACTGAAGATTAAATCTATATCCAGGTAAACTTTACAAGTTAATGTTCATCTGATCATGTTTTTCATTTGTGTAATTTCCATTAGTTATTAATAGGTAATGGTTATATTTGACCGTCAAGGTTTGAAGGACGTTGTAACAGTAGAACAGTGTTTGCAACGATAGATCCAGTCCATCTCAGTTTCTGTTTTCTCCCCCAACTCAAAGTTCTTTCGGTGATTGCCATTCTAGCCAGTTCCTAGGCGCCATCATACTAAACACCAAAAGATGTTGGAAAAATAACACAAACATTTCGGTGACCAGGAAATACTGTTTTAATAGCATTTTCACCATCCAATTATGTCTTAACCTTTTTTTCCGTCATTCTGTTTCTCTCTCTTCATCTCTGGTTCAAGGATCATTTCCAAATGACAGCGTTGGCCCAAAGTAATTACAACGTTAGATTAAGGGTTGTTTCTGTGTTTTTTATAACCTCGCTGAAACACAGTAATTAGTGGGGATTCTCTGGGATGTGTTCCTCTCGGTCGGTTCTTCTCTCCTTTTCTATTTGGCCCCAGTTCTTCGTTTTGGTTAGTAGCCGTTTGCATTTTTTATGTTCCATTGACTTACAAGCCGGAGAGGGCGAAAGAAAGAGATGCAGGAATAAAAATACGGGAGCTAGATTAGAGCCACAAGGCTGAGAGTGCACTTTCAGAATCTGCTTGTCTGTCTTTTCTAGCGACCAACCGTCAGTTGGTCTTTCAGGGGGAACATCTGTGTCTGTCGCCAATCTCTCTGTTTTTTCTTATAAGCGAGGTTTTGGACTTAGACTAAAGGCAGTGTGCGAGACTGGAGTTGTTTGAGGTTCGCTTTCAGCTCAAGCCGGGCTCTATTTGTAGGCGTTGCTTGCGTGTGTGTATTTATAAAGACGTTTTGAAGTGGTTCTACTGAATCCATCATTTGGCTTGATCGGCTAGCGTCTTCTTCAATTTGGCCTGGCACTCAGACACCGATGGGGTGTCATCCGCATACCGCTGGGTCAGCATTGATGTGCAAGGCCCTTTGATGTGATTGAAGCCAGGGGCTGGATTTGATTGCTCTGCCCACAAAACTTGCTCCAGCTCTGGGGTGACAACAGTGGCACGCCCTGTTGATTGAGGAGCACCTGATTGTAGTAGTGCTGGGTTGGATACCCACGTTGAACTCCTGACGCAACTGTAGCTTAGAGACGCTTCCAAATAAACAGACAAACAAATAAGTGGAGGCACAAACTTCAACTTTAAAACACTGATTGTGACACATTCAGTCCAACACACGTGTTGCTAACTGGGATGTGCTTTCAATACAAATCATACATAGTTAGACACACAGAGAAATACGCACGCAGGTTTCTTCTGCATCAGCAGCTCCATCACTCTAAATTCTATGTGAAGGCCCATTCTCTCCCCCACTCCACCTCCTCTCCCCTCCCCCACTCCACCTCCTCTCCCCCACTCCACCTCCTCTCCCCCACTCCACCTCCTCTCCCCTCCTCCCCTCCCCCACTCCACCTCCTCTCCCCCACTCCACCTCCTCTCCCCCACTCCACCTCCTCTCCCCTCCTCCTCTCCCCTCCTCACACCTCCTTGCCATCTAACTTTTAACCTCCTAATCCTCTGTTATAGAAGATGAGGCACCTCAGACAAGGTTTCCTAATTGGGTATTTGGGGGAAGGGTGGTTGTAGGGCTTTAGGGGCCCTGGTTGAAGTGTGCTGTATGGAATGAAAATCCTCTGCTTTAGAGACGCATGGAAGAAGAGCATTAATCAAATCCTAATTGTGTGTGTGTGATTTCACTAAGTCGGACAATGCACAGTTGTTGATAAGCCATTTCTGGCTGTAGTCTGAGTTCAGTATTTCAACCTTTGATCCGACGATTAGGTTGCAAATTAAAGGATAATGAGAAATGTTCGTCGACTGCCTGCTTTAATATTACTGTAGTGGCTGCAAAAGGACATGATTTTTTAACAGTTATATTTTTATAATTGTTGCAAAATTATTAAACTAAAAACCTACTGTTGTATTCACACGGATGTTGTCATCACCAAGAAACCATAAACAGGGTATGCTGTCGTTTGACTTTTACACGTTTTCTTAAGTTTTCTTCACTTCATTGTAAAAATGACAAAAAGTGATTCTTTACATTGGAATAGACTGTTTCTATTTTGATCGACGATACCAAGTGGGACTCTGTTGGAATCTGTAGATTGTTGCATCAGTCTCACGAAAGAGCTGCACTTTTACTAACCTAACTAGATAGGGGTACAATACCTTATTTTTGTTTCTACTGGTGTATTTTTATGCAAGTACACAGTGGCTGACAGCCTATCTTGAAAATAGCTGATTTGCCTGTCAGGACATATAAACGTTTTGCGGTGGCATATTTGAGCTGCGCTTGCTTATCTTCAAGTTGTGAAGCTAGCAATATTGTGTGCTTGCAATGCTATTACAACCATCAACAGATGTTCCAAATAAAACCAATGGTTATTGATTACCTTCATGGTCACTGTCATAATTACAAAGGGGCACATCAGCTATGGTTGTTGATACTTCAAGTCTGCTAACTACGACTGTTAGATTATTTGTATTATTCCACATTACAGGAATGTGGTGTCAAATAAAAAAATAGTTTGTGCTCTATAAAACAATGTAAACTTTTAAAAGTAAATGTTTTGTGTTTTTTAGCTATGTGTGTTTGAAATATGTGAGATAATATGCAGAATTCTCAGTAATCTACAGCAGCATTCTAGAATTATTTTGGGGTCTGAAGGGTTAAATGCATTCAGATGGCAGATGTCAAGAGAAATGTGATTTCCCTGTTCCATGACAGTAGCTAAAGCATGTTCACTTAAGTTCGAATGGGGGTCGTGAAGGGTGAAGTGACTGAGTGTCATATTTTGTTTTAAATCCAGCATACGTAAAATGACATGTTGAATATCCCATTAATGTTCTCTTATGTGCCCTCATCACACAGCCACTGTTCCCACTTAATCACCATAGTGACAGAGCGGATGAAGTGTGTCTAATATACTTCAGCTTGAGGTTTTTTAGTCTGTCTGCCTGCCTTTCCCACTCTCCCTGAACCTGTCTTTGTTTGTCTTTCTCATTATCCGACTATGTCACGGTTTCTCAAGCAAACCTCTTACAGGAATGACACAAACAAGATTTCTCGAAATAATTCTCTAGAAGTCCTCCTGTTGCCAACTTTGCTTCGGTACCACCAACTAACCTCGAAAGACTTTGACATGCCAACACACGGGCTCCTACATGAACACACTTGTCAGTAGTGGTTCTCCCAAAGGCCCCTGGCCTAAAGCAGAGATTAAATCCATGTGCCTTCATCACACGGACCAATCAAATGAGCAGTTCAGTTGTCTTTCTTACTCAAAGGGCAACGGGAGATTATCAGTCTCTTTCATCTGTCTAGTCTTTTATTTCATTGTATTTCCTAGTAAGTTGATGAGTAAGAAGATTCGAAGAAGAAATGGTGTAAAATTATTTTGGCATGTATAACTCTGCCCGCAGTGTGTGTGTGTGTGTGTGTGTGTGTGTGTGTGTGTTTGTGTGTGTGTGTGTGTGTGTGTGTGTGTGTGTGTTGTGTGTGTGTGTGTGTGTGTGTGTGTGTGTGTGTGTGTGTGTGTGTGTGTGTGTGTGTGTGTGTGTGTGTGTGTGTGTGTGTGTGTGTGTGTGTGTGTGTGTGTGTGTATCCTGTGTTGTCAGATGCACAGGGGAAGGTGGGTGAGCTGTCCTCTAACAGGTGGTCGTTGTTTTATTCTTTTAATAGTGTTAAACAACAAAGGACCCTGGGGGCCCTGACCAGCCTTCACCCCCTCTGACACCCAGTCAGAGAAGAGGTCCCGGTGCCACAGGATAATCTAACCTGTGTGTGTGTGTGTGTTTTATTTTAATACTCTTACAACGCATTAAACAACCAGCGTGGACGCATGAAAGCTTACAAATACTTAGACCGCCAAACATGTTTACCCACATGCAAACATGCATACATCATAAATACATACATACTCAAACATAAACATTAAAGCCTTTCTGCTGCCCAGGTGATAGTGATCGTGTAACAGTGGTTGGTAGAAATTTGCCATTACGGTTTCTGAGGTGTTGGTGTTCATAATACATGCTGCTCTATCCCCGGTGATGAAACTCTGGTATCTCGCTCACTTTACTGGATAAAGAACGGTTTGCTTGCCACATAGTTTCAGTCTCTCTCTTATTTCGCATTCCCTCAGGATTGCTTTTCATCTCTTGAGAATTCCTCTCGCCTACCGCCACCAATATTCCCTTTAGAAAGCCTATCTTTAGTCCATCTGCGAATTGACCAGACTTTCTCCACAGGAGATCAGACCCACCAATCGCAGACAGTAAATATTATTTTCACAGTTTTCGGATTCCAGTGACAATGGTCAATAATTACATAATTACCAATAACCCGATGTCGTAAGCTAATTGGATTCTATCTGGTTATAATGTAGCCTAGACAAGGCTTTGGAGCAAACAGCTTTTGACTGTGTACTGACAGCTTCATCTCTCCTGTCCAAACACATGGAGTTGTTGAAAGGAGCTTAACAGACAGGAGGATCTGCAGGTGGTTTATGGTGGCGGGGTGTCTGTGCGTGTGGGCGTGTCTGTGCGTGTGGGCGTGTCTGCTTAAATGTTTAGAACATTGGTCGAACACGGTTTATATACTTTACCTTCAATATTGAGTTTGAGGCGGGAAATTCGCCTTGTTTTCAACCACTGAATGTGTCTTTTTGCTACGGGTCAGGATTTGTTCATGATGATCACTGTTAATGTATTTAGCAGATTTTATGTTGACAAATCTGATTCAATATGGGTTATAGTCGTTTCTGCTTCATTAAGCTAATTGGGGGGACATTGGAACTATATACGCCAATTAAGAAACATCTATATGCGTATTTCTGTTACTATGTAATGGAGCAATGAGGTGATAATCGACATAATGATTTATATAATCTGGTAACTCCCCAATCAGACAGGTTTTAACAACTGATTTTAGAGAAACTAAATTATTCTAGTTGACATGTTCATTTTATGAGTGGTTTCAGTTTGATTATTATTCGAGTAGACTATTCTTATCAACTAGGATACACATAATTTATTAGACTCATCAATACCATACATTATACAGGCGCAAATGAATATTTATATGGTCGCTCAGCAATAACCATACAGACCAGTTCTGTTTTTTCTAATTATTAATCTCACAGAAGATTCACAGAAGAGGCAAATGAATACTAAACCCATGGAGAAAAAATATGTAATATTGTCTAAACTCGTGACCAAATGTCCGAAGCTTTAGAACAAATTCTATATAGCCCATATCCATTACTTTATATAGTTTTATTCTAAACCATTTAAATTACCGACATGATCAGTTGTTTGCAACCAAATGGTTTAGAATAAAACTATATATATATATATAAGTGTTATATATAAGTACATACGGGAGTTCAGTCTGCCGGGTGCAGCCTCCTGTGCTCGGACACCTCACCCTACCTACCAGTTAGTGTTTCAGCTGCCCAGAGATACGGGCACTGCATTAGACTTTTTGAGACTTGTGTAAATTGTTTAATATTTTAAGTGGTGATTTTTGATTAAACAACGCTATTTACTCGTGTTGCATACAAAGCCGTTACCCTTAAGTTTACACATGTTACTGTATATAAGCTCTCATTCAGGATGCTTGTCTGAAATATTAGTGAATATTTATCCTCAAGTCCTGTCAAAGAACGTTCAAATATTGCGGGGGTCGGTGTGCAGGAGTGTGTGCAGACTGCAAGATTGGTGTGAATCACTGTTAATTACAATGTAAATAATTTATTTAGTTAATGTAATAATGTGTGTATAATCCTTAAATTATACATTTAGATGAATTAATCATAAGGAAGATATGTCCAAAATCACAGCCCCAAATATGTCTTAACTACAACGTGCTTATTTCCTTTACGCATTCTGCAAGTGTTACAGAATCTCTCTAACATAACTCATATGTCATTGTGTTGCTGCAGTATTTTTATGAAAATTACTGACTGTGTTGAAACTTACCTTTTCTGATCTCTGCTTAAAAGTTGAGATTATACTGTTTATCCAAAAGATCGCTCCGTGGAACAATCAGTTCCAAATCCTTAAATTGTCCGTGGTTCCATCTGTCAAACGTCTACTACTATGGAGATCAGCAGAACTTTATGAAACTACATAAAAGTCTCTAGTGTTTAGCGGTGGAGAAACTCCACGGCGAGGAATGCGCTTCTAGTGTTCAGAGCTCGTTCACTTTCCGACCCCGAAACAAAAGCGCTTTATTGGTGAACCAGGATGAGAGTTTTAACTTGTGAATGGGAGGAGCGACTCGATGCAGCTAAAGAGAGGGAACCTATGCGCTCTAAGAACAGGTCTGCTACAGGTCTACTACAGGTCTGCTACTGGTCTGCTACTGGTCTGCTACTGGTCTGCTACAGGTCTACTACAGGTCTGCTACTGGTCTGTTACAGGTCTACTACAGGTCTGCTACTGGTCTGCTACAGGCTGTTACAGGTCTGCTACTGGTCTGCTTCTGGTCTGCTAATGGTCTGCTACTGGTCTGCTACAGGTCTGCTACCGGTCTGCTACAGGTCTGCTACTGGTCTGCTACAGGACTGCTACAGGTCTATACTGGTCTGCTACCGGTCTGCTACAGGTCTGCTACTGGTCTGCTACTGGTCTGCTACAGGTCTGCTACTGGTCAGCTACAGGTCTGCTACTGGTCTGCTACAGGTCTGTTACAGGTCTGTTACAGGTCTGCTACTGGTCTATACAGGTCTGCTACTGGTCTGCTACAGGTCTGTTACAGGTCTGCTACAGGTCTGTTACAGATCTGCTACTGGTCTATACAGGTCTGCTACTGGTCTGCTACAGGTCTGTTACAGGTCTGCTACTGGTCAGCTACAGGTCTGTTACAGGTCTGCTACTTTTTCTGCTACTGGTCTGCTACTTTTTCTGCTACTGGTCTGCTACTTTTTCTGCTATAGGTCTGCTACAGGTCTGTTACAGGTTTGCTACAGGTCTGTTAAAGGTTTGCTACTGGTCTGCTACAGGTCTGCTACAGGTCTGTTACAGGTCTGCTACAGGTCTGCTACTGGTCTGTTACAGGTCTGTTACAGGTCTGCTACTGGTCTGCTACAGGTCTGCTACTGGTCTGCTACAGGTCTGCTACAGGTCTGTTACAGGTCTGCTACTGGTCTGTTACTGGTCTGCTACAGGTCTGCTACAGGTCTATACAGGTCTGCTACAGGACTGCTACAGGTCTATACCGGTCTGCTACAGGTCTGCTACTGGTCTGTTACAGGTCTGCTACTGGTCTGCTACAGGTCTGCTACCGGTCTGCTACAGGTCTGTTACAGGTCTGCTACAGGTCTGTTACAGGTCTGCTACTGGTCTGCTACTTTTTCTGCTACTGGTCTGCTACTTTTTCTGCTATAGTTCTGCTACAGGTCTGTTACAGGTCTGCTACAGGTCTGTTACAGGTCTGTTACAGGTTTGCTACTGGTCTGCTACAGGTCTGCTACAGGTCTGCTACAGGTCTGTTACAGGTCTGCTACTGGTCTATACAGGTCTGCTACTGGTCTGCTACAGGTCTGTTACAGGTCTGCTACTGGTCAGCTACAGGTCTGCTACAGGTCTGTTACAGGTCTGCTACTGGTCTGCTACTTTTTCTGCTACTGGTCTGCTACTTTTTCTGCTATAGGTCTGCTACAGGTCTGTTACAGGTCTGCTACAGGTCTGTTACAGGTCTGTTACAGGTTTGCTACTGGTCTGCTACAGGTCTGCTACAGGTCTGATACAGGTCTGTTACAGGTCTGTTACAGGTCTGCTACAGGTCTGCTACAGGTCTGTTACAGGTCTGCTACTGGTCTGTTACAGGTCTGCTACTGGTCTGCTACAGGTCTGCAACAGGTCTGCTACTGGTCTGCTACAGGTCTGTTACAGGTCTGCTACCGCACGGAACCGAAAATCCGAGCTTATATGTGCGCTCTCACCTTGACAGATAAAACATGGTGTAAAGCTACAGAAACTGCACACTTCATTTGTTTTACTACAATGGTTAACCTCTACTAACTGTTTCTGGCGCAAATGCCTTTCTTGCAACCATTCGTACAATTTTGTAGTCATTGCATATATGTTTTTCCAAGCAGACCTATTTTTCAAAAGGTGACCTTTTTGTTAAAGCACAGAGAATTTGAACCTCATTATTGTTTGCTCTCATACCGCAAGTGAATACGTGTCACTTTGTTATAGAATGTATCCATTCAAAAATAGTTTCAGCTTATTTTTTTATGTTTGTTCATTTTATATGTGAAAGGGAATGCGTTCCGTCAATTATTTGGATTGTCAATCACTATTAGTTGGTGTCATTCGAGAAAGCACACAGGTTTCATGTGTCTAATATCTCATTCGCACATATGGTGGCTTAATTCATGAATTTTGCACCGTCAAGCTCAGAGATGCATATAGTCAGGCATTGAATATTTCCGAGTGCTGATGACTAACCCCGCCTGTCGGCAGCTGGCAACCTATTTTAAAACAACTTAAAATCGGTTTCCAATTGAGGTGAAGTAACGCGATCGCTCTCAGTAATAATGATACCACGTGTCACACAGTATACTTTAAGAAACATATGTATGTCTCAGAATTACTCATAGTACTTCGAAACCTCACTGTGCTGATCTCCATGGAAGCTGTTCAAAACCAAGCATTGAAAGGCTTTTTAATGGATTCAATTAAAGACATAGAATGACAATCCCCAAATAATCAATCATAGCTTCAGGTGTGTCGCAGGTATTTTATCGGAGAGGGCTACTCTGATTTGAATCAGTTATCACTCGTTGTTATATGCTATTCTGGTGGAACAGATTATCATGAGGTAGTTGGTCTCATTAAAACTTTTTTCGGCAGAACTTTTCGTTCTGACTCTGCAGGTGTACCAGGCTGGTTCTGGCCCCTGAATTAGCAAACACCCCAAGGGGAATTATTCCGTGTAGAATCATAGATGCTTTGGTTTCATACCTACACAGGGGTTAGGTGGTGATTTATTTCCTCTTCACTAATGTAATGTACCTTACCGTGTGTGGGGGATACTAACTAAGTTATTGCTACACTTGTGAGGAGTTATAGGATTACCATTAAAGTTTTCATTTCTTTAACCGGAACCCCTTCCCTGATCCAAATCCCTGACCTAACCTCACCCCAACCCTAATTCTTAGCATCTGCTGCAAATATTTTACTTTGTGAGGAACAACAAATGTACTCACTTTCCCAAATTTCCTTGAGTTTAATATCCTCATGAAAACTATTGGTACTCTCAAGCAAAGTAAAAGACACACACACACACAGACGCAGACACACTATGCACATCTGTATTACATTACTGTAAATTGCAAGAAGAGATAAATTATTTCATGCGTCTTCACCAGGCCCAGATGTGCTAGATCCATATTGTCCCTGCTGCAGATTACTTTTATGCGTTCAAAGATAATAAATCCTCTCTCGCAGTTTGTGACGACCGCAGAGAATCACACCTACAAATCAACCAGCTGGCCGTTCCTCTCTCACACTTTCTTTCTCTCATCACCCTCTCCCTCCCTTCTCCCCTCTGTCGATGTGCGCAACAGAGTTGACCGGTCGACTGTGTATGCTGAGGTCACACAGGTACAGGTTAAGTTACTTTGTAATCTTCTTCATCAGGGCTGTTTGTCTTAGTTGAACTGGCTGGGCCACAGTCGCCAGAGTCCAAGAACTCTAAAACAGACCCGCACGCTAAAGCACACACACACACGGAATAAACCTCTACTGGCGTCACCCGGCTTTCCCACTCTTTGACCGAAGCTTTAGATAAACCATGTGGGGCAACAACACTCAATCTGCAGAGTCCCTGTTTTGTTTTGTTTGCCCTCATAATCACCAGTATGATCAAATTGGACGGCTAAACTCACAGAGAGCATTAGATTACAGGGGACTTTTCTATCCATTGCTTTTCAGTCCCTTGGCCAAAGGAATCCTTAGCGATTGATTAGAATAGAAAGGACATCTGAGGTATTACGGTGAGTGGTGTCGTATAAATTAGGGTCCCTGTAATAGCATGAGGTCGGTGCTGTCAGCGCATTGAGCCTAATAATTTTGGCTCTGTTAAACACAACACAACGGAATCCGGACCGCTATAATGTTGCCAAGGGGAACCAGTAAAACCCCACACTGGTTGGGTCAGCTCCACGAGCTCTGGATCTAAGAGCTAAAGGCTGCAGACTAAATTACTACTTATTCACACAGAATCCTTGTCCTTTTTTCACATAATATTTGCTTACCCATTTTTCTCTTCTTTTCAATGCTTACTTTTTTCTTGCCTATTTTTTTCTCTCTGTATGTTCCCCGTTCTCTACTTTTCTGTTCTTAGCTTTCATGCCATTCTGCTCAAGCTTTTATTTTCTCATCAGTTTTTTTTCGGTTTCTGAACTATTTCCTTTCCTTCCTCTCTAATTGTCCTTTTTATTTTTTCCATTGAAGGACTACTCACATGCATCTTTTAATATATGTAAAATCATTAATATCAGATAGACAAAAACGTCATATTGCCAAACATACAAAAGTTAACCAAATGTAACTTTTATTTGAAAAATGATCTGGCAGAAACACATTTTACTAGTGTTAGAACAGTGTAGCAGAGTTCGTGCCCAGTGTTTCTGTTTCAGACCCTAGCATTCTTTATACTCTGTCCCAGTCTTCATCCCAGTCTTCATCCCAGTCTTCATCCCAGTCTTCATCCCATTCTTCATCCCAGTCTTCATCCCAGTCTTCATCCCAGTCTTCATCCCAGTCTTTATCCCAGTCTTCATCCCAGTCCTCATCCCAGTCCTCATCCCAGTCTTCATCCCAGTCTTCATCCCAGTCTTCATCTCTTTCTTCATCCCAGTCTTCATCCCAGTCTTCATCCCAGTCTTCATACCTTTCTTCATCCCAGTCTTCATCCCAGTCTTTATCCCTTTCTTCATCCCAGTCTTTATCCCCATCCTAACACAGCTAGTCTTGTGTATTGGCCCTGTGGGACACTATGTATTGTACAGCCTACTGGACTACCGTACCAATATATCAATAGTTGCAATAGGTAGAGAGAGGTAGAAAGATGTACGAGTACTGGCATTAGGTGAGTCAATGAGGTGGACCACTGTCAGGGTGACATACACAAATTAAGATTTGAGAGTTGGAGAGAGACACACAGAGAGGGAGACACACAGAGAGGGAGAGAGGGAGAGGGAGAAATGCAGAGGGAGAGAGGGAGAGGGGGAGACGCAGAGGGAGAGACGCAGAGGGAGAGACGCAGAGGGAGAGAGGGAGAGACGCAGAGGGAGAGGGAGAGACGCAGAGGGAGAGATGCAGAGGGAGAGACGCAGAGGGAGAGACGCAGAGGGAGAGACGCAGAGGGAGAGAGGGAGAGGGGGAGACGCAGAGGGAGAGACGCAGAGGGAGAGACGCAGAGGGGGAGACGCAGAGGGAGAGAGGGAGAGGGGGAGACGCAGAGGGAGAGAGGGAGAGGGGGAGACGCAGAGGGAGAGAGGGAGAGGGGGAGACGCAGAGGGAGAGACGCAGAGGGAGAGAGGGCGAGACGCAGAGAGAGAGAGGGAGAGGGGGAGACGCAGAGGGAGAGGGGGAGACGCAGAGGGAGAGAGGGAGAGACGCAGAGGGAGAGAGGGAGAGACGCAGAGGGAGAGAGCGAGAGACGCAGAGGGAGAGGGGGAGACGCAGAGGGAGATACCAGAGGACAAGGGAAGAGCATTCTCTCGCTGGAGGCCTCCTGAGTCACAGATATGAGAAAACAACCCTAATCTGTCACACCATGGCTCTGTGTGGTCCAATAGGTTTTATTGGGGGTCTGACAGTCAGTACATTACAGCTGGTCTCTTGGCAGTATTACAGCTGATTGCTTTATCACCAACCTCTGCCCAGACTCTGTCAGAGCATTTAATTCAACCCGCTGTTGTTCATATCGGTTTTAACTGTGACTGAGCAAATGGCAAAGCTATTAGGAAATGCTAAATATATATGTATATCAAAGTAGGGTAGTACTGTAGAATTCTACAGCATTTGAGCATTTGGCCAACAACAAATCCTGCTCTTTTTAAACAACTTCCTGGCCATCTCCCTGGCCAAATATGAAGTTTCATTACAGATAACAAAATCAAATGAGTCATTATTAAAAGAAGAAACAGGATATGTAAAGTCTCCCCACAGAGTTGCACCACCAAATAGGCTGCCAAATGTATGAGCGCATAAGACATTTCCCGTAGTTCAAACAGACACAACAAATCAAACATTGATAAACTCCTTTATCTGTAAGGTTAAATGCTGTGCAATCACAGTAGCAGGATTTGTGACACGTTGCCATGAGAACCAGTAGAGTATACACAATATAACCAATCAATGTTTTTTTTACTCTTGCTATTCATACTTTTACCCTTGCAACACATACATATCTAAAGCATAAATGCCTTTATCCCTTTGAAACCATTGTTTGTAAACAATTTTTTTCCCATGCCAAATAAGCCCAATTGAACTGAAAATTCAAACACACACACACACACACACACACACAGAAGTAGCAAAGTAATAAAGGTAGTTGGTTGTGGGTTTAGTGGGAACCGTATGAAACCCTGGGAACTCTCAACATGGTTATGTTCTAATGTAGCGCACTCACAACACTGTAAAACCCCACTATCAACATGGTAATTCTCAGATAGCACAGACTCAAAACACTGTAAAACCCCTCCTCTTCATTCCCTGTCTCTCAAGGCCGTCCCTAACCACAGAGATCTAGGATGTGATTGACTGGTCTTATCTGAGGCTCAATGCCATGAGCTTGAACAGCATCAGTGATATTGTACAGTAGCGCAATGCAAATCATGAGGCAACATGCACAAGTCTTCATGTGGCAGCGTGTTCTGCATGCATGTACGTGTTCTGTGTGTGTATGTGTGCATATTCTGCCTGTGTGTGTCCTTGACAAATCTGACTAGTTGTCCCAGAAGCCTGTTGGCTCACTGCCCTACCACAGTCCTCCTCCAGTTGCCACTATGTGTTCATGGGAAACAGCAGAGATGTGAGAGGAAGACCTGGTCCTCAATGGGATACTGAGAGGTCACAAGTAGAGAGAGGGAGACCTGGTCCTAAATGGGTACTGTGATGTTATAGGGAGAGACCTGGTCCTAAATGGGTACTGTGATGTTATAGGGAGAGACCTGGTCCTAAATGGGTACTGTGATGTTATAGGGAGAGACCTGGTCCTAAATGGGTACTGTGATGTTATAGGGAGAGACCTGGTCCTAAATGGGATACTGTGATGTTATAGGGAGAGACCTGGTCCTAAATGGGATACTGTGATGTTATAGGGAGAGACCTGGTCCTAAATGGGTACTGTAAGGTTACTTTAAATATGGGAGAAAAAGAAGAGAGTTCTGGTGTGGTTAAACTGAGACACTCACTGAAGACAGAAAAGATGTTTTGCTACGGGTGAGAGACCATGGTTATCTTGAATAGTTTACCGTGTAAATACATTGAGAGATTGTTGACAAAGATGAGAGAAATGCCAAAATGCTAAAATACAGAGCTATTTTGTATTTTAAAAGATTTATGGAAAAAAGCCTAGTTTTACGTTTTGAAAACATTTCAACATTTCTTAGAAACATGCTGCTTGGAAATTCTTGCAAAAATTATGCTTTAAAAATGTATTTAGAGTTGAGCTGGGAACACATTGTGAGGAATTGTGTATATCATTCAAACCAGATATTTGATTAAATGTTGATCTGACCAAAGCACTAGTTGTAAGTGCCAATGCAACCAGAATTGACATTTGTGTGTTTGACATGAAAGTAAAGCTTTTCCAGTGTACATTCTCACTATATGTTCTGCGATACAGCTGAGTTAAAGCAGAAGTAGAACAACTCTCACCGTTGTTTTGAAAATAAAGCATTAGATAAAGGTGTGTGACACTGAAACATTAACGTCCAATATTGACTCTTCTCACCTGTTATGGTGGCTGACACTGAACCATTAAATCACACTTAGACATGCTGATAAAGCACTCTCTCCCTCCACTCTGAGCCACCTGACTGGATCAGTGCCCTCATTTATCTTTGTTTGTACAAGGTAATAACAGTGTTGTAAATATACATGAACATTTTATCCAAGGTTTATTTATGGTTTTATTTGTTAATTGTTTTGTGTCATAAATATAGGAACATGGACATTTATTTAGGTAGTTTAAAGTTTTGTGTGTGTTAAATTGTGAAAGCCAGGGCCTATGACACCATGAGAGTGGGAACTGAGGCAGAGTTAGAGTTGAGAGGTCACTGGTTGTTCCTCTGTACTGTCTACTCTTGGTGTTGGAGCCATAATTAACTTGAAGTTGTTTTGAAAGGCAATATGAAAGAAAATATAGATTTTGTTTTGTTATAGTGTTTTGTTATAGTGGTATTTGTGGAAGTTCCAATGTGAATATTGCCCCTCCCTTTTTAGGTCGTTTCGGTGTAGGCCAGGGTAGGGGTCGATATAATTAATGGGAGGGGTCTATATAAATAATAGGAGGGGTCTATATAATTTATGGTTGAGTTTTTCAATTAGGAAATCCTAGCCAGACGGGGTAGCGGTACAGCTTTTTGAGCACAAACACAAACTCAAACTATAGGCACACAAAGAGACAAATCGAATAACCACAATCTACTACAAATAATAATTAATTACTCCGGATAGTCTTATTTTGTAAAGCACGTAAAGGACAATAAATGCCGTTCTATATGGGAATACAAACAGTGGATCTCTGCATCTATTCTATCTAAAGTGTGTCATTAACCCCCTCCGACTTGGATGGTGGCTGTTAATGTTGAAAGTTTAGTTGCAAGAAGCCGCCGGAACACTTGGTATTTCTCACTGTCTGTAGTGTGTGATCTGTTGTGTGTGTGCTCTGTTGTGTGTGCGTGCTCTGTTGTGTGTGTGCTCTGTTGTGTGTGTGCTCTGTTGTGGGTGCTCTGTTGTGGGTGTGCGCTCTGTTGTGTGTGTGCGCTCTGTTGTGAGTGTGTGCTCTGTTGTGTGTGCTCTGTTGTGTGTGTGCTCTGTTGTGTGTGCGCTCTGTTGTGTGTGTGCGCTCTGTTGTGTGTGTGTGCTCTGTTGTGTGTGCTCTGTTGTGTGTGTGCTCTGTTGTGTGTGCGCTCTGTTGTGTGTGCTCTGTTGTGTAAGCTCTGTTGTGGATGTTTGCTCTGTTGTGGGTGTGCACTCTGTTGTGTGTGTGCGCTCTGTTGTGTGTGTGCTCTGTTGTGTGTGTGCGCTCTGTTGTGTGTGTGCGCTCTGTTGTGTGTGTGTGCTCTGTTGTGTGTGTGCTCTGTTGTGTGTGCTCTGTTGTGGGTGTGCGCTCTGTTGTGTGTGGGCGCTCTGTTGTGTGTGTGTGCTCTGTTGTGTGTGTGCACTCTGTTGTGTGTGCGCTCTGTTGTGTGTGCGCTCTGTTGTGTGTGCGCTCTGTTGTGTGTGCGTGCTCTGTTGTGTGTGCGTGCTCTGTTGTGTGTGTGTGCTCTGTTGTGTGTGTGCTCTGTTGTGGGTGTGCGCTCTGTTGTGTGTGTGCGCTCTGTTGTGTGTGTGTACTCTGTTGTATGTGTGCTCTGTTGTGTGTGCTCAGTTGTGTGTGTGCGCTCTGTTGTGGGTTTGCGCTCTGTTGTGGGTGTGCGTTCTGTTGTGTGTGTGCTCTGTTGTGTGTGTGTGCTCTGTTGTGTGTGCGTTCTGTTGTGTGTGTGATCTGTTGTGTGTGTGTGATCTGTTGTGTGCGTGCTCTGTTGTGTGTGTGTGCTCTGTTGTGTGTGTGCTCTGTTGTGTGTGTGCTCTGTTGTGTGTGTGCTCTGTTGTGTGTGTGCTCTGTTGTGTGTGTGCTCTGTTGTGTGTGTGCTCTGTTGTGTGAGTTATCTGTTGTGTGTGTGTGATCTGTTGTGTGCGTGCTCTGTTGTGTGTGTGTGCTCTGTTGTTATCTTTTGTGTTTTATTTGTTAAAGGGAAATTTCAACCTTTTTGCAGTCTTTTTTTTTTGATTTTTAAAAAATCAAATTATCTTATTGTTTCATTGAATGCATTTTTATATTTAATTGTATTTTGCGGAAATTGATGACAAAATGTGACAATTTTCTATGTTACAAAATTAATAGTGAAAAAAATATTTTGTGGGTACAACTATGTCACAAAAACGAGTGAAATAAGAGAAAATGTTGAAATATTAATTTTTCATCGCTAGTTTTGAAAGTGGTGCATTTTATATGATTTCTTTGTACAGTAAGTTGTTCATACTGTATGTTATGGGCTGGGGTGTTTTGCTTGAGATCCCTGAGTACATATTTAGAAGAAAAATTTGAATGAATTGACCCAGGTGTTTACTAGTTGTTGGAACACATGTTGACTCCATGCAGCTGTTGTTTATGAGAAGAACACCACAGCTGTGCTGAAGCGTGCCTCTGTAGTGGACAAATTCATTGGCTGTTTGGCGACAGGCCATCCATAAACCCCCCATTAGATGAGATGACAGAAACCCTTCAGAGATATGAAGCTGCTTTTACCCATCTCAACTTGTTCTCTTTATAACTGACCTGGCCTGAGATCAGACAAAGTTCTTAGTCCAATGAGCTAATGCCGAGTTGTGAGTTATTGGAAGTACAAGGTCCTGAGTCTCATTGAGATAGCACTAGCTAACTCTCCCCTCTCTGGCATCAACAGAAGTATTTGCGTTATCACTGTGCCACTGATAACAACCGAGGGGCGAGTGTGAGGGGGGACGGGTGATGCGAGGTCGCTTCCGAGGTTAGCCAGAAGTGTAAGTTTCCCATGATGGGTGAAAAGCGTACATGTACATTATGAATCATTGACTAAGTAGAAAGGTACAGTAGGATGGACTGATGTTTCTCCCTTCCTCTTTCTCTGTTTCTGTACGTGTGTGGTATGGCAGGTATTTAGCATAATCTCTGTGGTGAGTGACAGGCTTACTGTAAGATGTCAAACGGATGTCAGTGCCTCGAACATGTTGATTACACACAGACAATCAGGCGCGTGCACACATACACACACACACATTATTCATTTGAACTATGAAACTTGTGATGTTTGCCACAGACACTACTCTGATAGAAGTGTGATAAGTCACACACAGACTACTTACTGTACATCATACACTCAATCTAATGAATTGCCTCAAATCCAAAAAATTAAATAGAAAATAGAAACGTTTGTTCTACACAATACCAATAAAGTTTCTAGAATTTCTTTAGACTGAAACTGATGTTTACTATTGTAATTTAGAAAATAAAAGTAAATGTACAAACTGATTACCGAACTGCTGATTTCAGCCATAGTATTTAAGGGGATTAGAATTTGGACTCATCGTTTACCACAATAGAACAATCCTGTGGTTTTTTTTTTCCAGATTGCTTTTTGATGTGTTTTGGGGTTGTTGTTCTGCCAGTCTCTCAAGCCAGACCGCTACGGTTGCAATCTTTAAATGGCAACTGTTCAGTCATCTGTACAACTTAAAATTTGATCACAGGTGAGGTATCGGAAATAAAAAGCATGGAGAAAAAAGGGACAAAGCTTTTAGTTGGTGTTAGGTTTTGCATGAGTCGACTACACGGCCGGAGTTACGGCCCGCCGACCCAAACTCTTGTTTTGTTGTTTGCTAGCAGAGATTCCAATGTCCTGGGAAATGTATTTGTAACCGAGGGAGGATTATTTTCTTTCTGGCAATTTTTTGGTCTTCACCATATTGACAGAGGTGAAGGGAGCAGAATGTTCCGTATTGTTTTTGAAAAACCCTGTTGAGTGGCAATTTATAACCTTAGGCAGTTGCAACTTACCTGAAATGGGATGAATAAACCTGTAAACCCCGCCACTAATGTAATTACAAGGTAATCAGCTATAATTATTCAGATAATTTGTTTTTTCACTTTTGTTTCTCGTGTGTGGTAAACACAACTGTTTGGTTCACATTCAACATATTTTGGATTGAGGAATTAATTGACTTCTAGAGTAAGGGTGTACATGTATTTGGCCACATTTGCCCTATCAGCATCTGACTGATCTCCAAACAGCTGGCCTGAGAGTGATGTCAAGGAGCCTTTATCAGTTCCCAGTCATGTGATTGATGGACACTTGTTGCTCAGCATGGACGCCCATGGTGGAGCACTGAGGTCATTCCCAAATAAAAGCACTCCTCCTAATCAAGCCTGACTGCTGCCTAGTCACTTTTGGACACCTCCCTTTCTATTCCAATGGCTCAGTATATTTTTTTCACCTCCCCCTCTTCCTCACCATCTCACAGCCTTTTTCCCTCACTCCTCATCATTTTCCCATTTGTCTTATCTAACAACCATCACTGATCTCTGATTACAAGCCCTGTCCAGGAGAGAGACACTGAGTAAATAGACTGATGAATGGTGCTCTATTGACCCAAAGCACTCTGATACATTGAGAGGTATAGAGATGGGAGAAAAGGAGAGAGCTGGGAGGGTGACGGGGGGAGAGATAAAGGGAGAGATACATCAAAGGGGGAGAAAAGGAGAGAGCTGGGAGGGTGACGGGGGGAGAGATAAAGGGAGAGATACATCAAAGGGGGAGAAAAGGAGAGAGCTGGGAGGGTGACGGGGGAAGAGATAAAGGGAGAGATACATCAAGGGGGGAAAAAGAGATAATATAGAACTAATGCTTGTTTTTATAAAAAAAATTCACAAGAAAGTATAGAAAATAATCGTTACAATGCTTCCAATGCTTTATTTCACTGTTTTAATTTGCATTTCAATGGTTCACGGTCTACCAACCGAGTTCTGCATGCAAGTGATGAGTTATCCCCATCTATTGAACATAATTGAAAGAAGCAAGAGCAGCACTTCGCCCCTATGCCCTTACAGAGTCGCCCCTATGCCCTTACAGAGTCGCCCCTATGCCCTTACAGAGTCGCCCCTATGCCCTTACAGAGTCGCCTCTATGGCCTTACAGAGTCGCCCCTATGGCCTTACAGAGTCGCCTCTGCTGCCCTTACAGAGTCGCCTCTGCTGCCCTTACAGAGTCGCCCCTATGCCCTTACAGAGTCGCCTCTGCTGCCCTTACAGAGTCGCCTCTGCTGCCCTTACAGAGTCGCCTCTGCTCCCCTTACAGAGTCGCCCCTATGCCCTTACAGAGTCGCCTCTGCTGCCCTTACAGAGTCGCCCCTATGCCCTTACAGAGTCGCCTCTGCTGCCCTTACAGAGTCGCCCCTATGCCCTTACAGAGTCGCCCCTATGCCCTTACATAGTCGCCTCTGCTGCCCTTACAGAGTCGCCTCTATGGCCTTACAGAGTCGCCTCTGCTGCCCTTACAGAGTCGCCTCTGCTGCCCTTACAGAGTCGCCTCTATGCCCTTACAGAGTCGCCTCTGCTGCTCTTACAGAGTCGCCTCTGCTGCCCTTACAGAGTCGCCTCTGCTGCCCTTACAGAGTCGCCTCTATGCCCTTACAGAGTCGCCTCTGCTGCCCTTACAGAGTCGCCTCTGCTGCCCTTACAGAGTCGCCCCTATGCCCTTACAGAGTCGCCTCTGCTGCCCTTACAGAGTCGCCTCTGCTGCCCTTACAGAGTCGCCTATATGCCCTTACAGAGTCGCCTCTGCTGCCCTTACAGAGTCGCCTCTGCTGCCCTTACAAGAAATATCTAACAGCTGGATTCCTGCAGCAACTGAAGCCTGTGGCAGAATGTGGGTCTGGAGGTACTGGTCTGGTCGCTCATTTTTAAGAGGTTCTGGTTGACCACTTTGTTCTCCGGCAGTGCAGTGTTTAGACTTTTCCTTCTGCCTCTCCAGTTCTCTCTGTCAGTCTTTGTCGATACTAAGTCCTACCAAGTCCTAAGGCTACGGAGGCTAAGCTGAGCTGGAGGCTAAATACATGCAGGATATAGTAGAATATAATGGTTGACAAGAGCACCCCCACACTAGTAAGTGGTCTGACTGTCATTCTCTCTGGCAGGATTTCCTACTCTTACTCCCTTACACTCTATGGGTGGTCACTGGTCCGCTGCCCTCTGACCCACACTAGAAAATGGGAACAAAATGGAGGAGTGTTTTTGTTTTACTGACAGAAGGTAAATCAAAAGTCTTCATTAGGATAGTAAAGCATGAAACATGTGCACTTATTAGGACATGACGGTGCCAAAGCAGAAAGAAATCTATTTTCGGGTTAGATTTAGGGTCAAACATATTTTGTACTAGTGTTAGAGTCAAGATTAGTTTTAAGTTAAGGCATTACTGTAAATGGTTAGACGTTAGGGAGAGGCATCAGGGCTAGATGAAGTTAGTATTGAGGGAAGTCTTTGGTTCACCGGTCCCCACAAGGACGGAAAATCAAAAGTGTGTGGGGGGGTGTACTGCCAGTAACAGGAGTAATTATCTTCTACTGCCAGCAACACCACCCTGAGTCAAGGCTCTGGTGTTTGCTGATGAGGTAGGAAAGCAGAGGGAGGGAGGCAGTGGGTAGGTGGATGGGTGATTTTTGGTACTAGTTCCATAAGACAGGCAGGCTGGAAGACAGACAGGCAGGCTGGAAGACAGACAGGCAGGCTGGTAGACAGACAGGCAGGCTGGTAGACAGACAGGCAGGCTGGTAGACAGACAGGCAGGCTGGTAGACAGACAGGCAGGCTGGTAGACAGGCAGGCAGGCTGGTAGACAGGCAGGCTGGAAGACAGGCAGGCTGGTAGACAGACAGGCAGGCTGGAAGACAGACAGGCAGGCTGGTAGACAGGCAGGCTGGTAGACAGGCAGGCTGGTAGACAGGCAGGCTGGTAGGCAGACAGGCAGGCTGGTAGACAGACAGGCTGGTAGACAGACAGGCTTGGTAGACAGACAGAGGCAGAGTGATATTTTGGCATCAGTAAAACTGATTGAGATAATACTGTGGCGTCAGAACTGTGCTACCAGCAGCAGTGATATTGCAGCACAATAACTCTTTGTTTTTACTGACGAAATGGAAAGATACTTGTTTGACACTCGGTGGGATTAGGGTTTTATGTTTCTCTCCATATTTATTTCTGTTTCTCCTTTTTTTCTTATTTGTCACATAGACCGGACATGCCTTGTCCCACAATTAACTAACCCAAATCATGAAAAACCTTTTGGTGAAAGCTTATCAGTGGGTACATAAACAAAATGGTCTGTCACTTTTATACGTTTTTACAAACTATATATATATTGGTTACATTTACTAACTGAACAGTCCAATTTGTATACCTTCTCCCTCCAACTACCATGAAGCAGTTTGTACATGTTCCTGACGGTTGTCCATTTAAAATTGCAACAACCAGAGGGTTACTCTCTTCCTGTGGGATGTCAGCAGAAGGTGTCGTCCCAATATCTACCCTTACTTGCTCTCCTCCAGCCTCCCTCTCTCCTCTCTTGTCCGGCCGGCGGTTCCCAGGCTCCGGTGACAGGTCCTTTAACGCCTGTCAGGGATGTCTGCTCAACTCGCTTGATGTTGTCTGTTTTATCCTTTGTTGTCTCAGTCTGAGGAAGTTTAGGGGTTAACATGAAACACCTCTCTTCCAGAACTAGCACAGGTCATGAACTCCCTTCTACATCTTTAAGCACATACAGACAAACACTTGGGTGTCCACAGGCTCTCCCAGAAATGTCCCTTTGTCATGTACTAAAATACAATTGACATTTAATGTTCATAATCATTCATTGGGATCGGTCGTTAACATATTATTTAAGGACTAGGATTTCGTAACCCAAAACATCCCATAATTATCAGGGGTGTTCTGTTGAAAGAGCAGCACAGGTGTCACACCATCTTTGAAACTTGTCTTCCAGTTTTTCACAACCCGGTTTTAAAAGGTGTACTGACTTTAGTTGAGTTAAATGTGTAAAGCTTCGAAAAACAAGTAATTTAAATGTACTCTGATTTTTTTCCAATGAGGAAGTCTATGAGTGAGTTTTGAAGGTGAAATACGTATGACAACACTACATGTCATATATTAAAATGAATATCTATCTTACCTTTATGAATTCTCCACATAGAAGAGATTGAATTCTCTACACAAAGAAGACTAGTTCAACCTGAATGTAAACCTGTCCAGCAGGTAGTCTGCAAAGCTATGAGTCATTTAGAACAACCTGGTAGTGTCTAGTCAGCCGTACGGAAATAATTCCTTTAAATGCGTAAAACCTCTGGCCAGAATTCGATTTTAGGCCATGTAACAATGTTTTCCAGATCAGATCTCTACTGATTTATTCATTTCAATTTTGTCCCCTGCAATAAGGATAAACAATTACAAACGCAAACCTCAAATACGATGAATGCTTGCAAACGCACAGTACACACTCACAGAAACACACACACAACTGATGCTGACTGGATCCGCCAAACTGTGAGTTAATGTGAAACTGCTTTCTTCTCATTAGCATTATGGTCATCGCACACTCGTTCACACAAACAACACAAAGATGACAGAAGCGCAAGCGACAATCACATAGACCTAATATAGTGACCCACTTCACATGTGTTCCTCTGGTATGTAACCATATCTGACCCCTCTCTGACCCATGTAAGATGCTGATCTGGCCCCTCCCCCCACCCCGATGTAGTACTGAAAAATGCCCACCCACACTCCTCTGAACGCCCCAAGCCTTGCCCAGCCTGGCTCCGAACCACTTTACCCCAGACCAGGCCATCTTCAGCCCACTTTAGCCCAGACCAACCTAGTCCAGACCAGGGGGAGAGAAGAGTCTCTGCTTGTTAATAGCCAGTGACATGGCTTTATGGTTTTACCATTACGAGGCACTCTGGAACTGGATGGACATTTATAGGTCTGACCTCTGTGTCTTTCTGTCTGAGAGAGGTCCCAAGTGTAGAGAAAAAGAGGTGGGGTGTGTTTGTGGGGTTGTGTGTTTGTGTCTTGCTCATTGTTTTATGTATTATCCAAGAACATAACACAGGACTGATGCAAATGATCACATTTTACTTGTGCATTTATTTATAGAGAAATAAATTGCTTATTATAAGGTTATGGTCAGTACTGGTGTAGTCCTGATCCCTGCAGGTGGTCAAATAAACAAACAAGACGAGCTTGAATGCGTGCTGGTGAGTGGATGAAGTCAGGGATGAGAATGATTTCATCAGCATCCCAGTCCTCGTCCATATAGCAGGCATATTACTCAACCTCCATGGGAATCTCCATAGTCAGATGTTGTACTGCAGAGAACAAACAAAATGTTGAGTCAGTTTCCCAACATTATTTGAAACCTGGAGGGATCTATGACTGTCGCTAAAGGCACTTTACCTGGGTCTTTCTGAGAACCGTGGCTCCACTCCATTAAATCATTTTCATTGTGGACCGTGGACTGGCCTCTTGTCAGACATTGTCCTGCAAGGAACACAGGAGGTACATTTGTTAAAAATTATCATTTGAAACATTTTAAATCATTTAATGGTTGTTAACATCCTAAATAGAATTAGCCTTTGAAGGAGCTGTAAATGTTGCTGAATGTACCTGGGTCCATCTGCGGACCGTTGCGCCACTCCATAAAATCATTTTCAGTGTGAGAAGAGGGGATGGCACCTGGGAACATGGACTGAGAACTTGCAAGGTGTTGCCATGTTTGAGTCATGGGTGGTGCTGTTTGGCATTGTCCCGTCTTGCCAGGCCTTCCACAGGTGTTCAAACCCTGATTTGTTTGATGAAATGGATTCAATTGATATTGATGAAATCCTTGATGGATGGGGTTCTGAATTTGACCATTGTTGTCCTTGATCAAATGTTGTCCAAAAGGATTGAAAAACATTTTCTTAGCAGAATAATTCCTAAATATGTCTATAGAAGAGTGATATACGAGTGCTAATTAAACTGGCTGTAAAGCTTGTGCATATAAAAATGAGTGACAATTCTAAAACATCTTCTGAAAATGAGTTCTAGAATAACATTATTTTTGCATAGTGATGACATCACAGTGCTTATGTGTAAAATCTGAATAATGGTAAGTTCAGAAGCACTGTTTTCAATGTGTTTTATTTTTTTCCTCATTAAAATTAATCAATAAAATTATAAAACTGATACAAAATGTAACTTAGATAGTCCTCTGACTGTTAGTTTGCTCCAAATAGTGTTAGTTTGCACCTTTGCACTCTTTGTCAGAAGTACCAACGTGTGGAGTGTGTTGGTTCATGGATGTGTGTAACTTCTGGCTCTTATTTCTAAGTGTTGTGATTGAGTCGGCTTGGCAGAAGCCTTCATTGTTTTTTTGTCATGCTCTAGTAAAAACAACACCGACTGGTCATTTAATGTCTCTGGAAACATTATTTTAAGCAGACCCTTTGTCATTCACGCGGCCACACAGCAGGGCCCAAGTCTGGTCTCTTTACTGTGATGAGTTTGAGCTCATGTTATATTTAACTGTTTAATCTCTGTCTGGTGTTTTGGTGACATGTTGATATCCTGCATTGTACACCAAGCAGAGTTCAGTTCAGAGTTTAGTTTTTTGTGTTATTGGACAGTGGTTGTTATGGCTGGCCGCTTCTCTTTTTGCCAGACTGGAGAGCAGCAGATTAGCAGTTAAATGTGGCAGTGATGGGGAACCGGTGGTAAGACAGAGCTGGTGGTGACAGGTTTAAATGTTGCTACTCCATAACTCACAGACCCAGTTCTATGGGGAAATCTAAATAAATGACAGAATAAGCTGAGGGAGAAACATCTTGACCAATGTATGTGTTTGCAGCAGCTATATAAAGTACACTAACGTGATTCTCCGTAGGACAACTTCTGTTCAATGCGTTACATTTAAGCCATGTTAATAAATGTTCAATTAATCTGGTTTTAGTACATTGGTATTTAGTTAGCCCAAACTATAACAAAAAAAAATATATTTCAAAATGCAGGTGTTCTCGATTGAGTGTGATTTGTCTAGACTTAATGCCGTAATCCAAGAATAGTGTCTCTCCACAAAATGTTAGTTTGGTTGTGTACAGGCTTTTCAGAGAAATAATCTATATGTTTTTGCATGAATATGGTTGGTTACATGATCATATTAAATGTGATTTGTCTCAATTTCAGCCTTAACCTAAACAAAAGGGGCATATCTAATAAAAGTGTGAAGGCTTTGATGATACACTGTGAAGATATCCTAACACGCTCTATCTCACAGACGTATTACCCTGCATAAAGTATGAGCAAATTCAATAAGTACCTGAGAGATTCATTTTACAGCGTTTTCTTTCAGTTTCAGTTTATAAAACGTATGTAATGAGATGCCCTCTCAGTCATACACATCAACATTATATCATGCAGCACAAACATATCCATTTAACAGTGAGGCCTGCTACAACCTGCTATACAACCACCTCTTCCGGGTCGTTCCCCCACAAGTCCACGCGTGTAAACACACAGCAAGCGCACACGTGTATGCATGTCGCACGTTTATGTATGTCAGTGTCTGTGTGGTCATGTGTGCTGGCTTTGGATTTGCGTGGGCTTTATTGTAACCTCAAGGTCTTTGTGTGTGTGTGTTTGGTGGCAGTGTCTCACTTCATAACACAGGTACAGACCGGTCGCGGCATTCTGTCACTGTTTGATTGAATGGTTGAACGGGCACAAACAATCGTCGTACATGTGAGTGACTGTATGCTGCGATTTTAAAAACCCACAGTAGGTAAAAGGAAGCCTACAATCCCATGTGTAGCGATTTGCACCACGCTAACTCAGGAAACGCCACTCGCCTCGCCGTGGACAGGTTAATGCAGCTGACCGACTAGCTCCTATCTGATAAAAAACTTGACTGCTCCAGGAGGCACGATATCACAGACCCCGGACCCAATTGCATCACTCGGATGAGACGGAGTTCTGAGACTTTCTGCTAGATGCCGGCAGGTGGAGATGTTTAGTGGTGTTTTTTAGTGGTGTGGGGAAGGTTTTTCTGGCACACCACGTGTCTCTTGATACCAATTTTACAGCATGAACACCGCGCTGTGTTTGGACACTGTTGCCGAACAGGTGCATCAATGAATGGCCACTGTTTAGCCTTCGTCACATGGACCCTTCCAGCAGGATTACAAGCAATGTCACAAAGCATGTATTGTCTCGGAGTGGTCCGAGGAACATGACAGTGAGTCTGCAGAACTCCAACTAATCTCTTGTATGAGATGGAACTGGCAGCGACTTTGTGATGTTGTTCGATCATCACGGAGCAACATTGTTGTGGAACATTTCCAACACGTTGTAGAATCTAATGACCAAATAATTAAGGCTGCCCGGGAGGCAAGGGAGTTGACACATGACTAGATGGATTTTGGAATAAAAAGGCTACATATTACTAATAATAACAAGAGACACAGGAAACTACCACTGTTGACGTGTTTAGGGCCCTGGAGGCCTGGAGGGTAGTTATTAAGGTAAATATGGATATAAATACTACTGGGGCGACCTGTTGGTGGCAGTTTGGTTTCTATTGGCTCAGGTCGTTCTCTCAGTGGCTCCTCCAGCCTACTTACCCATACTGTCCTCCTACTCTATTGGGCAGAAGTGGGGTCACAAGGGGGTGTAGGGGGGCGGGCCGCACCGGGTGACGCCATCACAGGGGTTGACAACCAAATGCAAAATATGACTGTCTATGTCACTCTATGAAATCTGTTGTGCAGTATTTGAGCCCAGCTGTGGAAATGTATTATTAATTTTTTAAATCAATTTTTATATTTAGTTTTTCTTTATTTGACCTTTTATTTAAACAGGTAGGCCGATAGAGAACAAATTCTCATTTGCAACGGCGACCTGGCCAAGATAAGGGGGAAAAGTGTGCAAGACAACATATATTTACACAATAAATACACAGAATTCAAGAGTGCAAATAGCAGTAGGATTCAACATGGCAATACAGGATCAAGTGGAAAGTCAATATACAGATACTACAGGATGAGGTATAAGTAGGTCAGTAATAAGCACAAAAACATTTTCAATATTCCCTAAATATGCCAGGCCATATCTATGCCCCAGTTCTGACATTCTGACAGGTGGTCGGACTTTTGCAAACCTCCCAGAAGTGGAATATCGTAGGCCTTTTTGTTTTGACCAGATGCTGTTGCATCAGATGCTGTTGCCTACCAAGGTCGCTACTCTCCCCACACCAAAGGGAGAATGTGTCCTCACGCTTCACTTATCCGAAGTCCCTCACGCATACACGCCTCTCAGACATCCATTAGAGATTGTAACTGTCCTAATAGTGTACAGTGTGGGTCAATGAGAATGTTTTGGGCAGGCTATGGTCAGTCTGGTGCTGACTCATTTTCCTAAGACTGACTGCTCTGGGGGAAAAAAGGTCTTGATAGACCTCATCCTTCTTTCAGAGGGGGGGGTCTGATAACTTTGTTACCGCCAGAGTGCAAGTGTTAACGTCTGCAGTGTGACCGCCAGAGTGCAAGTGTTAACGTCTGCAGTGTGACCGCCAGAGTGCAAGTGTTAACGTCTGCAGTGTGACCGCCAGAGTGCAAGTGTTAAAGTCTGCAGTGTGACCGCCAGAGTGCAAGTGTTAGCGTCTGCCGTATGACCGCCAGAGTGCAAGTGTTAACGTCAGCCGTGTGACCGCCAGAGTGCAAGTGTTAACGTCTGCAGTGTGACCGCCAGAGTGCAAGTGTTAACGTCTGCCGTTTGACGGCCAGAGTGCAAGTGTTAACGTCTGCCGTTTGACCGCCAGAGTGCAAGTGTTAACGTCTGCAGTGTGACCGCCAGAGTGCAAGTGTTAACGTCTGCAGTGTGACCGCCAGAGTGCAAGTGTTAAAGTCTGCAGTGTGACCGCCAGAGTGCAAGTGTTAGCGTCTGCCGTGTGACCGCCAGAGTGCAAGTGTTAAAGGCTGCAGTGTGACCGCCAGAGTGCAAGTGTTAACGTCTGCAGTGTGACCGCCAGAGTCCAAGTGTTAACGTCTGCAGTGTGACCGCCAGAGTGCAAGTGTTAACGTCTGCAGTGTGACCGCCAGAGTGCAAGTGTTAACATCTGCCGTGTGACCACCAGAGTGCAATTGTTAAAGTCTGCAGTGTGACCGCCAGAGTGCAAGTGTTAACGTCTGCAGTGTGACCGCCAGAGTGCAAGTGTTAACGTCTGCCGTGTGACCACCAGAGTGCAAGTGTTAAAGTCTGCAGTGTGACCGCCAGAGTGCAGGTGTCAACGTCTGCCGTTTGACCGCCAGAGTGCAAGTGTTAACGTCTGCCGTTTGACCGCCAAAGTGCAAGTGTTAACGTCTGCAGTGTGACCGCCAGAGTGCAAGTGTTAACGTCTGCAGTGTGACCGCCAGAGTGCAAGTGTTAGCGTCTGCCGTGTGACCGCCATAGTGCAAGTGTTAACGTCAGCCGTGTGACCGCCAGAGTGCAAGTGTTAACGTCTGCAGTGTGACCGTCAGTGTGCAAGTGTTAGCGTCTGCCGTGTGACCGCCAGTGAGCGTGTCCACACAGGAGCCACGTCGCCCAACAGGTCGTTGACATGGGAACCCGTGCGGCCTCTAATTAAATCCTGCTCCCTGAGGGGTTATGAGCGTTGTGGACGATACAGGGAGACGGGTCACTTGGCAGCCCATCTGAAGGCCTCGTCAGCCGGTCTTAGACGCTGCCGCAGCTGGCCACTCCACCTCTGTCAAGCCAACAATCCTTTACTTTCTTCCCCTACTCTGGAACGTGACACGCCACTGCTAATTCCCTTCTAATGAACTGGAGAGCCGGAGAGTAGCGGCAGTCTTATTACACATGCACACACAAACCCACTCTTTGGGAGGCTTAGTTTTAGGGTAGCTGTGGGTACGTACCCCAGCTTAGCTGGACCAGGATATGTTGTTATTGAGCATGTTACTTAGCAGCCAGAGCACCTGACCAGTTCGGTTTCATCGTTACTGTGACCAAGTCAAAGACAAGTGTCTAAAGAAAACACGGATCAATGCACGTGTTATTCAGCTGAACTTATCATTATAATAATTCCGTTGTTCAGATAAACTTATTGTTCTGATTATGTTATTCAGCTAAACGTGTTGCTATCATTATTACGTTATTCAGCTAAACGTATTGCTGTCATTATTACGTTATTCAGCTGAACGTATTGCTATCATTATTATGTTATTCAGCTAAACGTGTTGCTATCATTATTATGTTATTCAGCTAAACGTATTGCTATCATTATTACGTTATTCAGCTAAACGTATTGCTGTCATTATTATGTTATTCAGCTAAACGTATTGCTATCATTATTACGTTATTCAGCTAAACGTATTGCTGTCATTATTATGTTATTCAGCTAAACGTATTGCTATCATTATTACGTTATTCAGCTAAACGTATTGCTATCATTATTACGTTATTCAGCTAAACGTATTGCTATCATTTTTATGTTATTCAGCTAAACGTGTTGCTATCATTATTACGTTATTCAGCTAAACGTATTGCTGTCATTATTACGTTATTCAGCTAAACGTATTGCTGTCATTATTATGTTATTCAGCTAAACGTATTGCTATCATTATTACGTTATTCAGCTAAACGTATTGCTATCATTATTACGTTATTCAGCTAAACGTATTGCTGTCATTATTACGTTATTCAGCTAAACGTGTTGCTATCATTATTACGTTATTCAGCTAAACGTATTGCTGTCATTATTATGTTATTCAGCTAAACGTATTGCTATCATTATTACGTTATTCAGCTAAACGTATTGCTATCATTATTACGTTATTCAGCTAAACGTATTGCTATCATCATTATGTTATTCAGCTAAACGTATTGCTATTATTATTATGTTATTCAGCTAAACGTATTGCTATCATTATTATGTTATTCAGCTAAACGTATTGCTATCATCATTATGTTATTCAGCTAAACGTATTGCTGTCATTATTATGTTATTCAGCTAAACATATTGCTATCATTATTACGTTATTCAGCTAAACGTATCCTTCTGAGCAGCACAGCAGTAGTTCTAGTGTTGGAGACGTTGTGGTCAGAGTTTGTTTTCTACGGGTTCAGCCTTATTTGATTATTAAAGCTGTGCCCCTCTATAACAACACTCTTAACTAGGAAGTGTTCATTTGAATGTTATATTGTACATGAAATGCCACGCCTTGTTTCAGTTTGCTTTCTTCTCAATAAACACAACCCTGTCTCTGTTCACAATGCTGCATCATGGGGGAAAATGCTCATTACTCTATGTTATGTTTTTAACCATTGTGTTTACTGTTTTCACAGTTTTTGAACTATAAATCTTCAAACCTTGCCAAACCCCAAAGCTGTAGTGTTTAGACTTCATGACATGATTTTAGTGGCACATTAGAAGAACGTCCATATATCTCCATCACAATCCAGACTGTGATTTCTATTTCAGAATGTCAGCCAAAGTGTTGTATTGTATTTAACTGTGCCCGGTCTTGTGGAGTGGAACTAGAGCACAACATAACTGTAGAACAATAAAAGCCGGCAGGGTCGATTTGTTATCCCCTGGGATTCCGGAACCCGTTGTGGTAAGCAGTCTGTTGCCGTTCCTTTCTAAAGTCCCAAATACCGGTTTAATCACTTGTGGATTTGGATTATTTCTCCCTGAAATCCTTTCTTTGACGTGTCAACCTAACAGACTTGTGGGTCTGTGTATGAAGTGTGTCTGAAACTCTTAGCCTTTGCCATCAGGGCTGTGGTCAACAAGAGCTCATTGTGTAGAGCTTTTCTTTCTCCATCGAAAACCTTTGTATGCATTCATATTACTGGAACTGTTAAATATTAATGGGGAGAAATGTAAAAGCATTGTTTTTGGAATAGTTTTGGTTCATTCCTGGAGTGTCAGTCCCCCTCTAGAAACACATTTCTGGCCCTACCACACTGATATGTGTTATTCTTTATCGGTCTTCTTATTTCCACTGTCATATACCAGCTCTACAAACACATCTCAGCTTTAACCCATTGTCCAGACCACTGCACTGTCCTGTTGTGCTTATCCATCTAGAAAACTAGGTCTTAGCGTTTTGTTGGTCCAGCCTTAGATAATACAATTCTGTCAATCCTGCCTTCAGGCTGGCCTTCTAGGACCTGTCAAGTTAATTAATCCAACATGTTGTCGTGCTCGGTGAGTTTGGGAGGCAGGGGGGCAAATCTTCGCAGCACCTGAGTTTATTAACATACTGAAATGTGTTAATATATCTGGGTGTGTGTTTATAATTGCATACTTTCGATTGGGCTTGTTCCAGTTTCTGGTCATTTTCAGATGGTCTTTCTTTTGCTCCAATATCAACAGCTGCTGATAAACCTGCTATTGATCCCACCTCTATCTCTCTACCCTGCTGTTGGACCTCACCTGGGTTGTTGGCTCCATCTCTCTCTATCTCTCTACCCTGCTGTTGGACCTCACCTGGGTTGTTGGCTCCATCTCTCTCTATCTCTCTACCCTGCTGTTGGACCTCACCTGGGTTGTTGGCTCCATCTCGCTCTATCTCTCTACCCTGCTGTTGGACCTCACCTGGGTTGTTGGCTCCATCTCTCTCTATCTCTCCACCCTGCTGTTGGACCTCACCTGGGTTGTTGGCTCCATCTCTCTCTATCTCTCCACCCTGCTGTTGGACCTCACCTGGGTTGTTGGCTCCATCTCTCTCTATCTCTCTACCCTGCTGTTGGACCTCACCTGGGTTGTTGGCTCTATCTCTCTCTATCTCTCCACCCTGCTGTTGGACCTCACCTGGGTTGTTGGCTCCATCTCTCTCTATCTCTCTACCCTGCTGTTGGACCTCACCTGGGTTGTTGGCTCCATCTCGCTCTATCTCTCTACCCTGCTGTTGGACCTCACCTGGGTTGTTGGCTCTATCTCTCTATCTCTCCACCCTGCTGTTGGACCTCACCTGGGTTGTTGGCTCCATCTCGCTCTATCTCTCCACCCTGCTGTTGGACCTCACCTGGGTTGTTGGCTCCATCTCTCTCTATCTCTCCACCCTGCTGTTGGACCTCACCTGGGTTGTTGGCTCCATCTCTCTCTATCTCTCTACCCTGCTGTTGGACCTCACCTGGGTTGTTGGCTCTATCTCTCTCTATCTCTCCACCCTGCTGTTGGACCTCACCTGGGTTGTTGGCTCCATCTCTCTCTATCTCTCTACCCTGCTGTTGGACCTCACCTGGGTTGTTGGCTCCATCTCTCTCTATCTCTCTACCCTGCTGTTGGACCTCACCTGGGTTGTTGGCTCTATCTCTCTCTATCTCTCCACCCTGCTGTTGGACCTCACCTGGGTTGTTGGCTCTATCTCTCTATCTCTCCACCCTGCTGTTGGACCTCACCTGGGTTGTTGGCTCCATCTCGCTCTATCTCTCTACCCTGCTGTTGGACCTCACCTGGGTTGTTGGCTCTATCTCTCTCTATCTCTCCACCCTGCTGTTGGACCTCACCTGGGTTGTTGGCTCCATCTCTCTCTATCTCTCCACCCTGCTGTTGGACCTCACCTGGGTTGTTGGCTCCATCTCTCTCTATCTCTCCACCCTGCTGTTGGACCTCACCTGGGTTGTTGGCTCCATCTCTCTCTATCTCTCTACCCTGCTGTTGGACCTCACCTGGGTTGTTGGCTCTATCTCTCTCTATCTCTCCACCCTGCTGTTGGACCTCACCTGGGTTGTTGGCTCTATCTCTCTATCTCTCCACCCTGCTGTTGGACCTCACCTGGGTTGTTGGCTCCATCTCGCTCTATCTCTCTACCCTGCTGTTGGACCTCACCTGGGTTGTTGGCTCCATCTCTCTCTATCTCTCTACCCTGCTGTTGGACCTCACCTGGGTTGTTGGCTCCATCTCTCTCTATCTCTCCACCCTGCTGTTGGACCTCACCTGGGTTGTTGGCTCCATCTCTCTCTATCTCTCTACCCTGCTGTTGGACCTCACCTGGGTTGTTGGCTCCATCTCTCTCTATCTCTCCACCCTGCTGTTGGACCTCACCTGGGTTGTTGGCTCCATCTCTCTCTATCTCTCTACCCTGCTGTTGGACCTCACCTGGGTTGTTGGCTCCATCTCTCTCTATCTCTCCACCCTGCTGTTGGACCTCACCTGGGTTGTTGGCTCCATCTCTCTCTATCTCTCTACCCTGCTGTTGGACCTCACCTGGGTTGTTGGCTCCATCTCTCTCTATCTCTCCACCCTGCTGTTGGACCTCACCTGGGTTGTTGGCTCCATCACTCTCTATCTCTCCACCCTGCTGTTGGACCTCACCTGGGTTGTTGGCTCCATCTCTCTCTATCTCTCCACCCTGCTGTTGGACCTCACCTGGGTTGTTGGCTCCATCTCTCTCTATCTCTCCACCCTGCTGTTGGACCTCACCTGGGTTGTTGGCTCCATCTCTCTCTATCTCTCTACCCTGCTGTTGGACCTCACCTGGGTTGTTGGCTCCATCTCTCTCTATCTCTCCACCCTGCTGTTGGACCTCACCTGGGTTGTTGGCTCCATCTCTCTCTATCCCTCACCACCCTGCTGTTGGACCTCACCTGGGTTGTTGGCTCCATCTCTCTCTATCTCTCTACCCTGCTGTTGGACCTCACCTGGGTTGTTGGCTCCATCTCTCTCTATCTCTCCACCCTGCTGTTGGACCTCACCTGGGTTGTTGGCTCCATCTCTCTCTATCTCTCTACCCTGCTGTTGGACCTCACCTGGGTTGTTGGCTCCATCTCTCTCTATCTCTCCACCCTGCTGTTGGACCTCACCTGGGTTGTTGGCTCCATCTCTCTCTATCCCTCACCACCCTGCTGTTGGACCTCACCTGGGTTGTTGGCTCTCCAACTCTCTCTATCCCTCACCACCATGTCTTTCATCTGTTTGTCTGAATCTCTGATTCAGGCTACTGGACTATCAGAATGCCTCACCAGCCTCATTATACAATTATTTGGGCTTTGGCAAAACACGCATATTGGCTTTGCACATCACCTCACCGGTCATGAAGTTATCACAGTGAGGATAGTAAAACAAAAGAACACCCACAAAGATTTTATTTGAAGGTATTAAGTTATGTTTTGTCAAAAGTTAACCTGGGGATCGGTCTAGAATTTGGGTAGGGGTTCTGGATAGGTTATTAGGGTATGGTTAGGGTTTGGGGGAAAAAGGATTTTGAATTGGAATGTTCCGAAAATGTAAGGACCATAAAATGTAAAATGTCTTTGTGTGGAAAGTGAAATATTTGTTCCATTATGGAATCCAATGTCTTTTGCTTTTAAACTGTGTTCTTTCACTTGTGGTGGAAATGTGATCAGTTGGCCCTCACTCGTTTCTTTATAAACTCTGTCATTCGTCCTTCTGGAATTTTATGCTGTTGAGGAGGAATTACAGTTCAATTTGTAACTAATAGTTTACTTTCTGTTATCCAGTAGGATGGAGGTATGTTGTGGCACATTGCCCTTGGGACAAAATTAACAAATTATTTGTGACGAAAAAGTAGGAAAACAGAATACTGATTTCTATTTGGTCATTTTTATGTTGGTTAATGAGTCCTTGACTGACTGTGTTTGTGTATGCGTGTGTTTGTGTATGCGTGTGTTTGTGTATGCGTGTGCGTGCGAGTGCACGCATGTGTAAGTGTGCGTGCGTGTGTAAGTGTGCGTGCGTGTGTTGGCAGCATGCTTTCCTCAAGAGGGGTTTACCTCTGGATTAGTGCTACGGGTCTGATCTGGAGTGGCAGTACATGACCACATGAGTACAGTGCAAACACATTTGTTTTACTATACTTCTGGAGACATATTCCCATTCAAATCCTATTTTCCATAACCTTCACCCCCTGACCTTAATACCTAACTCTAGCTTTGAACGTTTATCTATCATTGATTACACAAGGGGTCACAAACCATTTTGTGGGGGTGTCATCCTGGCAACGACCCAATAATGAACCCTCTTTCAAAGTCACTTACACCTTTTTTCTTGCCATCTTGATCCAAAATCTAGGTCATTTGTATATATATGTCACAGAGCTTGACATGATGGTAATTGCTTAATTTTATCATGTACACTATCTCACAATTAGGACATTTTCACTTAGGGGTGTACTCACTTTTGTTGCAGCGGTTCAGACATTAATGGCTGTGTGTTGGGTTATTTTGAGGGGACCACAAATGTACACTGTTATACAATCTATACACTCACTACTTAACCTTGTACCAAAGTGTCATTTATTCAGTGATGTCACATGAAAATATATAATCAAATATTTACAAAAATGTGAGGGGAGATATTGTATATAAATGCAGAGAAGCAACTGCATTTGTAATGTTCCTCTTTATATTCTTTTTTCTTTCTTTAATTTGCTTATATACGAACACTTTTTATTTTATTTTCGTTTTGGCCTGTATGTTGGTATTTGATAGACCACAGTGGGATCCAAGAGTCCCATGCCAGCGTGAAGCACAGCCTGGTAAGCATTGCTAATTGTAATGTAGCAGTGTCCAAAGAGTTAGCCTGTATGTGAGAGATTTTAATAAGCTGTTTTTTTTCATTTTATTTGGTTATTGCACTTTTATTTACCCAGTGAGACACATTGAGACTGTCTCATTTGCAAGTGTTCCCAGGGAACATCCACTCACAAATACAACAACAATTAAGGACAAATACAAACAATTAACAGATACAATGATGTAACATGAAGGATCAATTACAACACACACAATTCTCTCTATGAAAATCAAACGTAATTTTTTTTGTAGACCCATGGACACCAAGGCATCCAAACAGAACTCAAATTGGATTCTGTTCCACAGCTTTTTCAATCTTCGGGTTTGAGAAATTTGTTACCGGGTCTCTTATAGAACCGGGCCTCAATTCCGATACCTACTAACAGATTGTCAAAAAATCTACTCATCCTCAGCTTTTTGTCTGTGGTCTAAAATGAAGTGATCTATAGAGATCTGGAGCCCGAGTTACCACATTCTACCAAAAACACACACTTTTCTTCCTGTCAAACTTTGTACATTTGACCCCTTCCTCCTGATGTCCCTGTGAAGTATGTGACCAGCAGCCACGCCTCGTTAGTACCCCTGGGTTCCCATGTCCAGTTAACCCACGGGGAGCCTTGAACACCTCTATTCCCACACCACGTCATATCTTCAACTCTCCTCCTCTTTATACCTCTACCACCCCCCCCACACACACTCACACACACACAAACACACACCTCTCTCTAACCTTCCCCCTTTTCTTCCTCTGTAGGTCCGTCCTGTCAGACTGATTTCATGTTTTTTTCTCTGTGTGGTGATTTGCCTAACATTATCCAGCTGAAAAAAACGCTCACAAAACAAACAGTTAATAGTTTGGCTTTATCACAGATAACAGTTTCTGTTTACTCCAATTGTCTCGCTTCACCTCGCTGGGACTGGAGTGCATTTTCCCACACAACTACATCCACATGGTCTATGAACTCACACACACTTCAGGAGACTTGATGAGGGGGCGGAGCTGCAGAAGCTGTGGTTTCTAATCATGAATGAGCAGAAATATAAGACTTCATTCACACTCTTCAGCCCCATTTACCTTCTTCACATGTTGTTGTGTTAGACTTTAACATGTATTCTGACATTAATCTACACAAATTATGCCACAAAGGTAACGCAAAAACTGTCACGAATGGGGACACGGACAAGTGCAGGGCAATCGAAGGACATTTATTGAATAAAAATGTCACTATAACTGTCAAAACGTGACATAACCCCCTAAAGAATGCTGCCCAGCCACGCAAGACTCCGGCAAATGGGAGTGGGGGGAAACCCAACGGTAGCAGCCGCAAAACCTGGAGCTCCACTGAAGCCCACGGATCTGTTGCATAATCTCTGTGGGCCAACAGGACATGCTGCTCCAGACCCGACGACCGGACACTGGAGCTTTGCTGGACTTGCCGTTCTCCATCTTCCCTGATCCACCTCCGTAGGTCACGGGAACCCCTCACCATGGACAAACTCAGTCGCTGCACCACCGCCACATAGCCCCCCATGGAGCTATCCACAAGTCATCTGTTCACCCGCTGCATCCTCAAGATGGCCGGCCTTTCTGTCACAAATGGGGTCACGGACAGGGCGGGGCGAACGGAGGACATTTATTGAATTACACTTTTTGTAAATATACCTATAAAACCACTAAACAAAGACAAGACATACGCAAACGTAACGTTGGTAAACAAAAAACACACAAAGACTGACAACACGCACTGCAAAAGGAGGAACTTAAATATAATTGTGATTAAGAAAACAGGTCAGGGCCATAAAACAATGAAACAAGTGTCCGTGTGCCAAACGAGGGAGAGAGGGCGTTGGATTTCACAGGCACGGCCATCCTGCCTGTTTTCAGGTTTTGAACGTTTTCAAGAGCACAGTGGGCTTAATAATTGTGAAAAAGAAGTTCGGAACCACCTAGGCTCTTCATAAACGTGGCTTTCGGGCCAAACTATGTAATTGATCGGGAAGGTGACCTAAAACCTATTGGCCACTCTAACATTTAGATTTCGAGTTTTAAAAGGAAAACCATATCTACAGAACACTATCAATCAGGCCTTTGTGGTAGTGGCTAGACTGAAGACACCCCTAAAGCACTATATAGTATAAACAGATGTGTAATGTACACACACAGTTGTGTGTTTTCGGAGCCAGATTGTGAGGACCTGAAAAGAAAAAGAGAAGAATATGCGGTAACTTTACATTTATGCCTTAACTTAACCATATGCCTAACCCTGAATTTACAGTGCCTTGCAAAAGTATTCGGCCCCCTTGAACTTTTCGACTTTTTGCCACATTTCAGGCTTCAAACATAAAGATATAAAACGGTATTTTTTGGTAAAGAATCAACAACAAGTGGGACACAATCATGAAGTGGAACGATATTTATTGGATATTTCAAACCTTTTTTACAAATAAAAAACTGGAAAATTGGGCGTGCAAAATTATTCAGCCCCCTTAAGTTAATACTTTGTAGCGCCACCTTTTGCTGCGATTACAGCTGTAAGTCGCTTGGGGTATGTCTCTATCAGTTTGGCACATCGAGAGACTGAAATCGTTGCCCATTCCTCCTTGCAAAACAGCTCGAGCTCAGTGAGGTTGAATGGAGAGCGTTTGTGAACAGCAGTTTTCAGTTCTTTCCACAGATTCTCGATTGGATTCAGGTCTGGACTTTGACTTGGCCATTATAACACCTGGATATGTTTATTGGTGAACCATTCCATTGTAGATTTTGCTCTATGTTTTGGATCATTGTCTTGTTGGAAGACAAATCTCTGTCCCAGTCTCAGGTCTTTTGCAGACTCCATCAGCTTTTCTTCCAGAATGGTCCTGTATTTGGCTCCATCCATCTTCCCATCAATTTTAACCATCTTCCCTTGTCCCTGCTGAAGAAAAGCAGGCCCAAACCATGATGCTGCCACCACCATGTTTGACAGTGGGGATGGTGTGTTCAGGGTGATGAGCTGTGTTGCATTTACGCCAAACATAACGTTTTGCATTGTTGCCAAAAAGTTCGATTTTGGTTTCATCTGACCAGAGCACCTTCTTCCACATGTTTGGTGTGTCTCCCAGGTGGCTTGTGGCAAACTTTAAACGACACTTTTTATGGATATCTTTAAGAAATGGCTTTCTTCTTGCCACTCTTCCATAAAGGCCAGATTTGTGCAGTATACGACTGATTGTTGTCCTATGGACAGAGTCTCCCACCTCAGCTGTAGATCTCTGCAGTTCATCCAGAGTGATCATGGGCCTCTTGACTGCATCTCTGATCAGTCTTCTCCTTGTATGAGCTGAAAGTTTAGAGGGACGGCCGGGTCTTGGTAGATTTGCAGTGGTCTGATACTCCTTCCATTTCAATATTATCGCTTGCACAGTGCTCCTTGGGATGTTTAAGGCTTGGGAAATCTTTTTGTATCCAAATCCGGCTTTAAACTTCTCGACAACAGTATCTCGGACCTGCCTGGTGTGTTCCTTGTTTTTCATGATGCTCTCTGTGCTTTAAACGGACCTCTGAGTCTATCACAGAGCAGGTGCATTTATACGGAGACTTGATTACACACAGGTGGATTCTATTTATCATCATTAGTCATTTAGGTCAACATTGGATCATTCAGAGATACTCACTAAAACTTCTGGAGAGAGTTTGCTGCACTGAAAGTAAAGGGGCTGAATAATTTTGCACGCCCAATTTTCCCGTTTTTTATTTGTAAAAAAGGTTTGAAATATCCAATAAATATCGTTCCATTTCATGATTGTGTCCCACTTGTTGTTGATTCCTCACCAAAAAATACAGTTGTATATCTTTATGTTTGAAGCCCGAAATGTGGCAAAAAGTCGAAAAGTTCAAGGGGGCCGAATACTTTCGCAAGGCACTTGTATGTTTTAATTCATTGAGATGG
Source organism: Dallia pectoralis (assembly GCA_029465975.1). NCBI lineage: Eukaryota > Metazoa > Chordata > Actinopteri > Esociformes > Umbridae > Dallia > Dallia pectoralis. The sequence continues at coordinate 277,067 of CM055756.1, forward strand.
CTGCTGGTTCAAATTCGATCTGTTAGCTCTGTTTTGCTGTATGTCAGCAGTGACAGGGAGGACAGTCAGTCCGTTCTGTTATTACATCATATTTATAGATCCTAACATGACATCACTGTCTGTTCGTGTTTTGCTGGTGAATATAAAAAAACACAGCTTGGATAGTAAAATGTGACCTTCTGTGGAAAGCATAAGGAAAAAAGATGGGGTTAAGTTCATGCTAAAACTAAAAATGTGGAATTACTGAACATTTGATTTTGAATCAGGAGGTAGATTTATAATGGTTGTGTGATATGGAACATTCAGAAAAATATACCCATAAAATCCCCACACCCATCTGTCAATCACCCTTCACGCTTCCAGCCCTCTCTGCCCATTTCTCTGTGTCTTTCTCTGCCCATTTCTCTGTGTCTTAATCTGCCCATTTCTCTGTGTCTTAATCTGCCCATTTCTCTGTGTCTTAATCTGCCCATTTCTCTGTGTCTTAATCTGCCCATTTCTCTGTGTCTTTCTCTGCCCATTTCTCTGTGTCTTAATCTGCCCATTTCTCTGTGTCTTAATCTGCCCATTTCTCTGTGTCTTAATCTGCCCATTTCTCTGTGTCTTAATCTGCCCATTTCTCTGTGTCTTTCTCTTCCCATTTCTCTGTGTCTTAATCTGCCCATTTCTCTGTGTCTTTCTCTGCCCATTTCTCTGTGTCTTAATCTGCCCATTTCTCTGTGTCTTTCTCTGCCCATTTCTCTGTGTCTTAATCTGCCCATTTCTCTGTGTCTTAATCTGCCCATTTCTCTGTGTCTTAATCTGCCCATTTCTCTGTGTCTTAATCTGCCCATTTCTCTGTGTCTTAATCTGCCCATTTCTCTGTGTCTTTCTCTGCCCATTTCTCTGTGTCTTAATCTGCCCATTTCTCTGTGTCTTAATCTGCCCATTTCTCTGTGTCTTAATCTGCCCATTTCTCTGTGTCTTAATCTGCCCATTTCTCTGTGTCTTTCTCTTCCCATTTCTCTGTGTCTTAATCTGCCCATTTCTCTGTGTCTTTCTCTGCCCATTTCTCTGTGTCTTAATCTGCCCATTTCTCTGTGTCTTAATCTGCCCATTTCTCTGTGTCTTTCTCTGCCCATTTCTCTGTGTCTTAATCTGCCCATTTCTCTGTGTCTTAATCTGCCCATTTCTCTGTGTCTTAATCTGCCCATTTCTCTGTGTCTTTCTCTGTCCATTTCTCTGTGTCTTAATCTGCCCATTTCTCTGTGTCTTAATCTGCCCATTTCTCTGTGTCTTAATCTGCCCATTTCTCTGTGTCTTTCTCTGCCCATTTCTCTGTGTCTTAATCTGCCCATTTCTCTGTGTCTTAATCTGCCAATTTCTCTGTGTCTTAATCTGCCCATTTCTCGGTGTCTTAATCTGCCCATTTCTTTGTGTCTTTCTCTGCCCATTTCTCTGTGTCTTAATCTGCCCATTTCTCTGTGTCTTAATCTGCCCATTTCTCTGTGTCTTTCTCTGCCCATTTCTCTGTGTCTTAATCTGCCCATTTCTCTGTGTCTTTCTCTGCCCATTTCTCTGTGTCTTAATCTGCCCATTTCTCTGTGTCTTTCTCTGCCCATTTCTCTGTGTCTTAATCTGCCCATTTCTCTGTGTCTTAATCTGCCCATTTCTCTGTGTCTTTCTCTGCCCATTTCTCTGTGTCTTTCTCTGCCCATTTCTCTGTGTCTTAATCTGCCCATTTCTCTGTGTCTTTCTCTGCCCATTTCTCTGTGTCTTAATCTGCCCATTTCTCTGTGTCTTAATCTGCCCATTTCTCTGTGTCTTAATCTGCCCATTTCTCTGTGTCTTTCTCTGACCCTTTCTCTGTCTCTTCTTCTGTCAATCTATTTTTGCGTTTTGGATCACTCAGACCATGACTCATAACGTGCTCTATAGATGGCCTGTGTTTTGGAGTTAAGGGGTTCTGTCACCTAGCATTAACCTTGAGACTGTACCTGACCTCTGGACTGTACCTGACCTCTGGAATATACCTAAACAAGTGTTTTTTGTGTGTGCGTGTGTTTGAAGCATGTATGTTAGCCATAGTTTAAAGCCTGTTTTCCCCATTTCAGCTGAAAGCTCCTCCTATACCATTATCCCATAATACTTCATAAAGTATAGCAGAGCAGGCAGGAGACCCACTACCAATTCCTTATTGAGTATTAATACCAATCAGCTTCTGTTCTGAGACATCAGAACCTTGGGAGATTGTGTCTTGTTCATTACTGTGTGTTGTGTTGTCTGGTGTTTGGCGTCTGGCTGCATACGTTGGATGTTGTTATTGTTATTCTGGAGTGCGGCCACAGGGAGGTGCTCAATCTGGATGTGGGCTGCTCATTTGACTGCTACATAAAATAAGGCTTTTGCTGACAATCTGCTTAAAGGGGCAAAATGTATATTTCTACTGTATTCCTGACAGATAAACAAGAAAAGAATACCAGAAATCTGCAGCTTTTAAGTTAATGTTTGAAATACTTTCTACAACATCAATCAGCATGACTGACATATTCCCCCATTCATACTTTGTTGCCGGTTGGTCAATTACTTTGCATTGACTTGAATATTTTGTGATACACGCTTTAGACAGTCGTAGTACTATCCTTTCCACCCTAAACCAACCTGGACTAGCTATTATTCAGGTCAGGTTTTGGTAAGGGAAGATGAGAAGGAGTCGTGTTATTGTTCAGAGACAGGATTCTACATTGTTATCATTGCAAAGATGCTGTGCTTTCTTCATCCTAGGTGTCCTCACCCCTGATAATCCTTTTGTGGACTCAAAGTGTGTGTGAATGTGTATTTTTTGTTTCAGTCATGGGATCATTTTGATATTTACTATTAGAAATGTGTGTGGGCTTTCTTTGATTGCTATGTTTTTATTCCTCATACTGACTCGCTACAGTAAATATGCAGTTAAACCTCCATTCAAAAAATTGGGATAACTTGTTTTGAATGAAAAGCTCATTTTTTGTCCATTAACATAACATCAAACCAATCAGAAATACAGTGTAGACATTGTTATTGTTGTAAATGAATATTGTAGCTGGAAACAGCTGAACTACAATGTAATGTCGTGTGTGAGAAACATACGCCTCACAGGTCCTCAAATAGCAGATTTATTAATCAGGAACTCCAAAATACTATTCTCAACGGCCACAGTGAAAAGGTGACTCTGACACTAGACACTCTAATGCAATTGTCCTCTTTGTCATTATTTTGTAACATATAGGTCCTAGATGATATCTGCGTTTTAAGCTTAAGTCAATTAGCAGTACATTTGCCCCATCTATTGGCCGGTGATGGAAACACATTTTGGTGATTTATTTTGCAGCTAGTTGACCATCTCCTTTTTTCTGTGTCTTTGCCACTCTTTTATTAATAGGACCCTGGTGCCCTTCTTTGATTCTGATACTGGTCTCCTCATCATCTCAGCCAAGGTAACACCCATACTTTGTTTACTCCAAACCAGATTTGAATAACAGCATCTAGCCACATCTAATGTTATACCACCTCTGTAAATGCACACTTGTTCCTCTCTCTTCTACAGGGAGATAGTTTCATTGACTGCTTCGAGGTGTCTGCCAGTGAACCATTAATTACCCAAGGCAAGAGGAAATTATCATTAACTAATCATTATCTTTTCTAGATTGAAAATAAACATTTTAGAACAATTGCCCTTGCCCTATTCTATCTTTTTTTACTATCTACTTCCTCATTTTTTTTATTTCTACTCCGTTCTGTCCTCTACTTCCTCTAATCTCCTCTCAACTCCCCCCTCCTGTCCTCTACTTTCTCTACTCTCTACTTCCTCCTCTTGTCTTCTCTTCTTATTCCTTGTGTCCTGTCTTTCTCTTCAGTGAGCCACTGCATTACAGACGCACCAACGCGAGGCATTGCTACAGTACCTAAGCTGGCATTGGATGTTTTGTCCTGTGAGGTCATGCGGGTCTTGCAGCTGACTGACAGCTACATCGTGCCAATCAACTATCACGTCCCCCGCAAGGTCTAGTATCTGTTGTATTTGTACCAGATTAATCTGTCATTTTATATGCCAACAGTGCCTTCCTTGTACTTCTAATCTGATGGAGTAGAATCTCTTGGCCATAGTGGGATTCTGTATTCACCGCGGGAACGCTGGTTACAAAATGACCCGACAAACAAGTTAGCATTGAGGATTTAGCTTGTGTCTTACGTGTTGACGTTGTGTGTGTGCTTGGACATGTGTTGAATCCAGTCAGGACAGGAGTTCCATGCCGATCTGTACGTAGACACTTTGGGTCGAACCGCTGCCATGTCAGCCGAGGAGTGGTGGAAGGGGGGCGATAAACAGGTACCCCCGTCTCTCTCAACTATGTACCTTTATTCTGTGTTTCTGCTTCAGTCTCTGACAAAGTTTTGCACTCATCCAATCACTTGTGCCTTCACAGGTTGAGAGGGTCAACACTGACCCTCTCAACACTGACCCTCTCAACACTGACCCTCTCAACACTGACCCTCTCAACACTGACTGTGCCGCCCTCTATTATATGTGCTGAATATAACTTTGGCAGTAAGTTAAACACCTTCCGTTCATCAAGACTCTGAAGACAGTTGTCCGTTGTCCACAGGTTTATTGATTAGAAAAAGGGTGAAACTGAAAACAAATAGGACATAATCAAACTATGCATACTGTAATACATTGTACACTGTAAACATACTTCTATCATGAATTCCTTTTACTCAAACAGGTTGACATATGCAAGTATCGACACAGTATCAAGTATCAACTACATTAACTATGAACTTCTATTAGCCATAGACATAGTGCTGGATCTAAACAAATGTACCCAGATTAGTTTGATAACCTTTTATGTATAACAATGCTTTTTTTATAAAAAATTATGAAGTACTAATATAGATAACATGAAAGATGATGTTATATACCAACGATGCTGCGAGAGGCATAAGATGTGAGCAGATGTTTGCTGATTGAACAGGTAGTCTGGAAACATGCACTTCTCTCTTCCATTGGTAATCACTTCCTGATTATACTAAAATGGTAGGTTAAAGGTGAATCAGCTACTCACTTCCTGCCTTTCTTAAAGGAACCACTACCCATCATAAACATCGAATTTACATAGGAAAACACAATTAACTAAAAACTCTTGTAACAGAACACTCCCCGTCTGGCGTGTTTAAAACGCCACAACCCAACAGTCAATAACATGGCTATTGTTGTTTCCTCTCAGGAGCAAGGAGAAGAACTGTCTCAGTCACAGGCCGTAGAAACACTTTTGTCCCATCTTTCCTGGAGACCTTTATCTCTACCTTGCGTACCTTACTGTCTTCACTAGGGAAGACTTGAGTAATCAGTCCTAGAGGCCATTCATTCCTCTTAAGTCGGTCGTCTTTGAGAAGCACAATGCTTCCGGACTGCAGGTTGGGTGGGGAAGACTGCCACTTCCTTCGAGGCTGAAGTGAAGATAGATATTGTTTTTTCCATTTGTTCCAAAAGGTCTGAGCCAGATGCTGGACTTGACGCCATTGGCACTTGTGGAGGTCTTTTACCCAGTCACCGACTGGGGCAGATGGGAGACTTACTTTTGAGTAAGGAGAGTCGCCGGTGTAAGTATAAGGGGATCGTCTGGATCAGTGGACACCGGGATGAGAGGCCTAGCATTAATAATTGCAGCCACTTCGGCCATCAGGGTAGCGAGTGTCTCGTGGGTCAACTTCGAAGTCCCAAGCTGGAGGAACATAGAGTCCAGGATTTTTCTCGCTACCCCAATCATCCTCTCCCATGATCCGCCCATGTGAGATGCATGAGGAGGATTGAACTTCCATGTGCAGCCCTGGTCCCAAAGGAACTTCTCAACAGAAGTGTTGTCGATATTGGAAGGAATCTTGAGCTCCTTGCAAGCACTGACAAAGTTAGTTCCTTGATCGGATCGGATGAGTTTCACTGGGCCTCTGATGGCAAGGAAACGCCTGAGGGCGTTGATGAAACTCGACATATCTAGAGATTCGATTACCTCTATGTGGATGGCTCGCACACTCATACAGGTAAATAACACCGCCCACCGCTTACTGTGAGCGAGGCCACCTCTCGTCCGCCGTGAAGATATTGTCCATGGGCCAAAAACGTCCAGGCCGACATTTGTGAACGGGGGATCGGTGGAAAGACGATCTGCTGGAAGGTCGGCCATCTTCTGTATCTGAGGTGTGCCACGGAGTTTGCGGCATGTAACACACCCATGGATCAGGCTGCTCACTTGCCGCTTGCCGCCGACTATCCAGAACCCGGCGGCCCGTAAGGCGCCCTCTGTGAATATTCGCCCCTGATGATGAGTTCTCTCATGGTAATATCTGATCAGCAATGTTGCTATGTGGTGCTTTCCAGGAATGATAAGAGGGGTCTTCTCTTCTTGCAAGAGTTCAGCTTTCCTGATGCGACCTCCGACTCTCAGAAGGCCATCGGCATCGATGAAGGGATCTAGGGCTTTCAGAGGACTGTCCTTGGGAAGGCTCTCCTCTTTCCTTAGACAATCATACTCTTGACTTTATGTCTCTTCCTGAACCGCGTGGATGATGGTTCTTTTAGACTGGGAGAGTTCATTGACTGAGATTGCTGCCTGGCAGTGGTGCCAGCCCTTACAGCAACTGGTTCTGTTTGCGGGCTTCATCTGGAAGAGGCGAGCAATGTGAATGAGACGAGCAAGGGCATGAGTTAGTGAGTTCCAGCTAGAGAACTTTGAGAAGCGCTGAGACCCCAGTTGCTTGCTCGAAGTGGATGTGTTCATTGTAGAGACCTGAGGACGGATCTCTGCATCCAAAGAAGGGTTCATAAGCTCGAAAGAGCCTTTCACAGGTTGGCTTGGCAGTGGATGTTTCAGGAACGTCGCCCATAAAGCCAGCTTGTACCTGAGAGATTTGCAGCAGTGACAGATCTTGTGGCAATATCTGCAGGATTTACATCTGTGGATACATAGAGCCACTGTTCAGGATGAGAGTAGCTCCTTATTCTCAGAACTCGATTACTGACGTAAACATAAAAACGCCTGGTCTCGTTGTTGATGTAGCCTAATACTACCTTACTGTCGCTGTAAAAGGTGGTCTTATCCAACTGCATGTTGATCTCTGAGGAGATGAGCTCAGCAAGTTCCACCGCCAAGACTGCTGCACAAAGCTCAAGTCTAGGAACTGTATGTTCAGGGAGAGGAGCTAGCTTGGCCTTGCCCATGATAAAGCCTAGGTGATTGGTTCCATTAATATCTGTCAGTTTAAGGTAGGCTACTGCAGCAATTGCCTTAGTCGATGCATCGCAAAAGACGCATAGCTCTCTATGTGATACCTCTGCGGGAGAAATGTCTGTGTAGGGCCTTGGGATCCGGAGACTGCTGAGGTCCTTCAATGAGGATCGCCATGTGGTCCATGTCTCTTTCATCTCTTCAGAAAGGGGGAGTCCCAATCACTGTTAGCTTGTGTAAGCTCTCTAAGGATAGCCTTGCCTTGAATGGTGACTGGGGCGATGAATCCCAGAGGGTCATAGATGCTATTCACAGTGGATAGGACCCCACGACGAGTGAAAGGCTTTTCTTCATCGGCTACCTGGAAGACAAAGGTGTCAGACATCAGGTCCCAGTTGAGCCCCAGACTGCGCTGCATGGGAAGTGCATCAGAACCGAGGTCCAGATCTTTGAAGGTGTTGGCATGGTCCTGAGATGGAAAGGCCTCCATGACCTCTCTTTTGTTTGAAGCAATTTTGTGCAGCCGCAAGTTAGAGCTTGAGAGAATGTCTTGCGTCCTCTTAACCAGGTCCACCGCAGCCTCAACTGTAGGGAAGGATTTCAATCCATCGTCTACGTAGAAGTCCCGGTTTACAAACTGCTTGACGTCTGTGTCGCCTTCCAGTACGGACTGCCTGAGGCAGTAGATAGCCACGGCGGGTGAAGGACTGTTTCCAAAAACATGGACCCTCATACGGTAATCGATTATGTCTTTGGACGGATCATTGTCCCGAAACCACAAGAACCTCAGGAAGTTGCGGTCCTCTTCTCTTACAAGGAAGCAGTGGAACATCTGTTGGATGTCCGTTGTCAATGCTACGGCTTCCTTGCGGAATCTGATGAGTACCCCGAGAAGGGTATTGTTGAGGTCGGGCCCCGTTAACAGAACATCGTTAAGCGACACTCCATTGTGCTGGGCACTGGAATCAAACACTACACGGATGTTTCCAGGTTTCTTAGGATGATACACGCCAAAGATCGGTAAGTACCATTGCTCTTGGTTGTTCTCCATTGGGGGTGCCACTTCAGCATGATTGTTCTGGAACACCTTCTCCATGAAGGTGAAAAGTGCTCTTTCATCACTGGCTTCCTCTCGAGATTGCGTCTTAGCGATGAGAGTCGATTCAAGGCCTGGGCCTTATTGTCGGGGAGACGGCGTCTTGGTGTCCGGAATGGTAGCGGAGCTACCCAGCTGTTGCCATCGTCCTTCTTCAAACCTTCTTTCATTATTCGCAGGAATGAGATGTCCTCGATGGACGGGGCCAACTTGTTATCGTCGTTCGTCTGCTGAAACACTGTAGAACCTAGCTGCTCAATCTTTTGATTGCAGGTAGATTTCTCTGTGGAGTGCACCCTGGAATGATCGGGACAATGGCTGTATCTCTCCTTCACGCGGAAAATGTTTGGGCAAGGGTCAAAGATTGAGGGGCGATCTCGTTCTGCTGTGTTGGTATAGAATGCGTTTACCATGGCAGGCTTGTGAACACCTCCCAAGCAGACATTTCCAACTAATACCCATCCAAGGTCGAGTTTTTGGGCGTAGGGAGCATCCCGAGGGCCATTCACCTGCCTGCGCACTTTATGAACTGTAAGGATGTCTCGCCCGAGGAGAAGCATGATAGGAGCTTTTGGTTCAATCTCTGGGATGAGGTGAGCCACTGACTTCAGGTGAGGGTGATTGACGGCAGCATCGGGTGTCGGGATCTCCGATCTGTTGTTGGGAATGTCATTACATTCCAAAAGAATTGGTAGAGGCAGACTGACTTTTCCGTCCATGGATTCGATTTGGTAACCTAAAGCTTTTCTCCCCATGGTCTCTGTCACCCCAGAGCAGGTTCGGAGAGAATACGGAGAGGCAGGACCTTCGATATTAAAGGCATCGAAGAACTCAGAGCGAGCTAGAGATCTATTGCTATGCTCGTCGATGATTGCGTAGACCTTCAATGCTCTTTCACAATGGGAGACAGGGTAGATCTTAACGAGGCATATTTTAGAACATGATCTGCCACTCTGATCGCCGCCACAGACCTCGGTGCATCGAGTTGTGACTTCTGAGGATGCTGTAGAGTCATGCTCCCCGCCATGCTCTGTAGAGAGGCATGGCTCCTTTATCCACGGTGCCGGTCCAGGGTGGAGGGCAGAGATATGCTTCTCACTACCGCACTCAAGGCACGTTGTTGTGAACTTACAGCTCTTAGCCATGTGTTGTGTAGATGAGCAACATTTAAAGCAAATCCCTTTTTCCTTCAGGAATGCTTTGCGTTCCTCTAAAGGCATCTCACGGAAAGCCCTGCACTTCCGGAGTAGATGGGGTTTTTTATGGATAGGGCACTGTCTATCCGAATCCTCATTATTGCTAGTATGTCTGTCTGAGGCGAGAGATGCTGTAGGAGAGATGTCTGTCTTGTGAACTGAGATTTCCTTCAGACTACTCAGTCTCCAAGGAGTCTTGTCTGCTTTAGGAAGGGCATCCGATTGGCCTGAGAAGTTAAAGCTTGGATCGTTCCTGATTTTAGCTTGTTGGGAGATGAAGTCGACAAAAACTTCGAAAGGGGGGAAGGAGACATGGTGCTGCTGTTTGTAGCTGAATCCGAGGGACAGCCACTTCTCCTGCAGGCTAAAGGGCAACTTTTGGACTAGAGGGTTTATTCCTCTAGAAGTGTCTAGGTATCGAAGGCCTGGAAGATCTCCGTCTGCCTTCGCTGCCCCCAATTCCATAAGGAGATCACCAAACTCGTGGAGTTTCGAATAATCTCTGTTGGAGATTTTTGGGAAACTATCGATACGTCGGAAAAGTGCATCTTCAATTACTTCGGGGGCTCCATAGCGTGCATCCAGTCTATCCCATATCATCTTAAGTCCCCTGTCTGGGAGGTTAACATGGACGGTCCTGATCCGCTTAGCATGCTCAGCTGATTCTTTCCCCAGCCATTTGACCAGCAGATCCATCTCCTCACTGCATGTCAGATCTAGGCCTCTGACTGCATTCAGAAAGGACCGTTGCCAGGCTCTGTAGCTCTGTGGTTGGTCGTTGAATTGGATCAAACCTGTGGTGACCAGCTCACGGCGGGCCAGATATCTGAAAAAGTCATTCATGTTTGATTGGTCATGGTGGAGGTATTGAGGAGCATGGCCAGCCACAGAGGGAGATAGATGATTGTTGTTCCCAGATCTTGGTCCATATGTGCCATTGTGGTCTGGCATATCTGGAGTGAGCTGTGGGTTCCTAACTGTTACTCTGTTAGGTGCTGTAGAGCGAAGGTCAGCGTCGGGTGGGCTACTCTCTGCCTTAAGGTGGGGGTTTGGACGGGGCATACTATCGCTGGTTCTGTGTGTAGCCGCCTGGACTCGTCTTGAGAGAGTACTTGCGGTGCTGGTGCAAATTGTGTTTCATTTTGCTCGTTGGCCTGTTCAGCGACATATTCCTGGTACGCTGAATTGGGTCGAGAGGAGTCGCTTCGAGTTGAAGCTTACAGCTGCTCCGATCACTGCCGTCGACGGCTGCCTCCAGGACCTCTGCTTCGGCCACAGCAGCGGCCGTTTCTTTTCTAACGACAGCATGTCTATTGTTGCCTCTAATTTAGCTTTTTCTAATTTTAGAGACATTTCCTTTTTGCATAAGGTAGACGTGCCTTGGCTGCCTCTGCTTTAGCACGAGCTATGGTGGCAGCAGCCTCGGTGGAAGAGGCTCTCGAGCGTTTAGAAGAACATGAAGCTGAGGACCTTGTCCTGTGTGTGGATTCTTCCTTTTCCATGGTCTGTCTCCAGCGTATACTGTGTTATCTTCTGCGAAGTAGCCGTTGTTTCACTGTGCCGCCCTCTATTATATGTGCTGAATATAACTTTGGCAGTAAGTTAAACACCTTCCGTTCATCAAGACTCTGAAGACAGTTGTCCGTTGTCCACAGGTTTATTGATTAGAAAAAGGGTGAAACTGAAAACAAATAGGACATAATCAAACTATGCATACTGTAATACATTGTACACTGTAAACATACTTCTATCATGAATTCCTTTTACTCAAACAGGTTGACATATGCAAGTATCGACACAGTATCAAGTATCAACTACATTAACTATGAACTTCTATTAGCCATAGACATAGTGCTGGATCTAAACAAATGTACCCAGATTAGTTTGATAACCTTTTATGTATAACAATGCTTTTTTTATAAAAAATTATGAAGTACTAATATAGATAACATGAAAGATGATGTTATATACCAACGATGCTGCGAGAGGCATAAGATGTGAGCAGATGTTTGCTGATTGAACAGGTAGTCTGGAAACATGCACTTCTCTCTTCCATTGGTAATCACTTCCTGATTAAACTAAAATGGTAGGTTAAAGGTGAATCAGCTACTCACTTCCTGCCTTTCTTAAAGGAACCACTACCCATCATAAACATCGAATTTACATAGGAAAACACAATTAACTAAAAACTCTTGTAACAGAACACTGACCCTCTCAACTTGTGCCTTCACAGGTTGAGAGGGTCAGTGTTGACCCAGCCAAGCGCCCGAAGCCTAAGAATGCCAAACAAGTCAACCAGCCGGTGAAGAAAGAGCTGACCACCCGGAAGAGCAAAGAAGTGAGACTTTATTCTACATCTCCGCTATGGAGATTTACTTTGAATCTGTGGAGAACTGATTCTAGTTTCAGGTCCATACACACATACACACAGGGCGGCAGTGGCTCAGTGGGATGAGTCGGTTGTCTATCAATCGGAAGGTTGGTTCGATCCCCGGTTCCTCCTGGGATAATGTCGAGGTGTCCATGAGCAAGACACCTAACCCCAGCTGCTCCTGACGAGCCTGCAGTCGCCTTGCATGGTAGACGCGGTCGTCAGTGTGTGAATGAATGGGTGGATGTGAGGCAGGATCTGTAAAGCGCTTTGGATTTATGTCACATCAAAATGTAAAAATATAAGTCGTAACATAGAGTACAATACAATGAAAAGCAACCAGGATTTTCACCAGGCAATGCAGGGACTTCCGGTTGGCCACAGAGCAACCATTGTACCTATCTGTGGCACAGTTCTCTAGAATGCCCTCGACCGTGCCGCGGTAAACGTTTACCTGGATGTTGGTAGATAGGTTGTCTTCCTGTGACCCAAAATCAGATCAAACAATTATATACAGAAGACAAGAATAATTAGCCTAGGGGTGTGCGATATGACGATATTTAATCGTGGGCGATTAAAATGTCTCCACGATTCACTTTTTCGGAAATATCGTAGAATCGCGCTCCAGTGCACGTTCAATTAGATGCAGATCTATGGCGTTTTTTCAGCTACGTATCAACATGCAATGCGCGGTGCGCTAGATGTCAGCGTGTTAACACTAGAAGCGCCAACAGCCCATGCCCGCGGGCGTTGCAGTTAGTAATTAAAATAAATATATAATGTTGAAACGCTACAGCCTCGTTCTTCCATGACTTTTCCTAAATACGTGCATTTTACCTTGTCCCGTTTTCAGAAACTGGATGCGTTTTGGTCTGATCTCGTTTTGGTCCGATCTATATTGGACACCGTTTTGGTCTGGTCTATATAAAACTGGATGCGTTTTGGTCTGGTCTATATAAAACTGGATGCGTTTTGGTCTGGTCTACATGAAACTTGACGCGTTTTGGTCTGGTCTACATGAAACTTGACGCGTTTTGGTCCGATCTATATGAAACTGGATATATGTAACGGATTAAGCACTGCTGTCTCGTGTGCACTCATAACATCACTAATGAACACTGTGCGCAGTGCAACCGGTTAGTATGCGTGTCCTGCTCAGGCAGACAAAAGCTGCGAGATATACATAGATAATAGATTGATTGGCTTGGTTGAATTTGAATGAACTAGAAAAAAGAGGTAGGCCTACGTTTATAAAGAAATATATGTTTTACTAAATAAACAGAACGAAAATATAAAACGAAATTGATTAATGTATCTACCGGGTAACAGCAGAATATACCCGACCGTGACCAATATACAAACTGTGTTGTAAAATACGTGTTTCATTGTCTATAGTGCCTTAGTTACTGGGCTGTAATTACTATAATACATTTTACAAATGTAAATGATCAAATTATACACTGTAGCCTAATGTTTTTATTTCAACAGTCTGTGTTGCAATATATACGGCCAATCATGCGCAAATCATTTGATTGCGCGTCGCTTGTGATCTAAAATGTTTTAGCATTTATTACATCAAAATAGGACATACAGTTTGATTGATTTTAATTTATTCGATCTTTAGAAATTTAAATATCATAGCCTGTGCATTTTAAAATCATGGTTTTAATTTTGTATTGTATGGCTACATAAGACAATAAATAGGCTACATACTATTTTAGTAAAATGTTTTACTGCATAATTCACAATTCATTTAATTCAGGATGATAACACAGTAGATCATCTGATGCTGTAGATGGATGGCAGGTTACACAGTGAATGGATGGTGAAGCTGCGGATGAGAATGAAGGTGCTTCTTTGCACCATTGCACTTCCTTTAAATATACACGTGATTAAAATATGCTACTTTAATTTTTTTTTCCCTTTTATGTTTTGTTACCTTGTAACGCTATATTCTTTAAATGGAGATATAATTTGCTTGTATTGCAGCTCAGTAATTAGCAAAATAGTCTTAAAAAGCAACATGAAAAAGAATCGTGATAAAATCGTGAATCGTGATTTTTCCTGAAAAAATCGTGATATGATATTTTTCCCATATCGCCCACCCCTAAATTAGCCTGTAGTTTGGTTTTTGAAATGACTCTCTATGGTATCCATACCCACACATTTGCGATAAGACCTTTACCCCCTCACATTGATGATATACAGGATATGCATTATGTTATTGTTCCTCTCCAGGTGACTCCAGGTCCAGGCTGCTCCATCTCCAGTAGTCCCCTGAGCAGCCCCAGCAGCAGTGCAGCTCCTTCTTGCGCCCACTCCTCGACCTCTGTCCTCTCAGGGCTCCCCAGCCCCAGCCAGAGTGCCAAAGCCATTAGCAACCTGTTGGGTAGGGCAGTTTTTAAATATTTAGCTCTATAGTTAAATCTGATTCGCACACAGACATATCTCTCACACACACACACACACACACACACACACACAGAGTCGCTTTTATCAATGTGTCGACTGCTATTTGCGTTACGGATTTGATTCCTTCCTACACACACACACTGACGCATTTTCTTACCAACAACAGCAATACACACATTCCTACCTGCTGAATAACAGTACTAAATTTCCCATAATGCTCTTTGTTACTCCTTTGGTATTGAGGAAATATGTTATGTAATATTTGACAGTGTCTCAATGCTAGGTAAGGTTCTCTTTCATATTCTGTTTTCACCATCTTGTCATTAAATTGTCAGAATATCATGTTGCCTGATTTAGTCAGTGACAATGACAATTGACTGTTGAGTTTGTGTTTGTCTTTTGGTTTGGACTCAACTGGAGAGAATCTGTTTTTTTGTAATCTGAACTCGTTTGTCAAACCATGTCTACATACTGCCAGCAGTCCACAGTTAGAAAATCCATGAGACAGAACCTGAACCAGTCTAGCACACCCTAGCAGCCTCAATTAATAGCTATATAAGATTCCTATAGCACTTATTGAGTGGGATTTATTTTCCTTTTTTTGAGATTAAACTTTTAAATTGTATGGTCAGGGTGTCATTTGCTCCTTCCCCTCTCCTCCTTCTCATTCATTTCCCCCCTCCCTCCTTTTTCCTCCTTCCCCCTCCCTCCCTCCTTCTTCCCCCTCCCTCCCCCTCCCTCCCTCCCTCCTTCTTCCCCCTCCCCCTCCCTCCCTCCCTCCTCCTCCAGGGCCGAGCAGTAAGTTTCGCCACTTGCAGGGTGCGGTGCTCCATAGAGACACCCACTTCACCAACCTGAAAGGGCTCAACCTCACTACTCCAGGGGAGTGTGACGGCTTCTGTGCCAACCGTCAGCGTGTGGCCGTACCCCTCGCCATCGCTGGGGGACAGATCGCCATCTTTGAGGTACTGACTTGAGAAAATGGAATAGATCAGATATTTCTATATGCAATTTTTAGGGTAAGGTCTTTAAACTTTACACTTGATCATAATTTGATATGATCTGCAGTATGTGGTTGGCAATTTTTTTTACCATAATTGTGTCTTCAACAGTTCAAAGCAAAATACAGTAGTTGCTAACTGTTCTGATAAGACGAACATGCAGTCTACTGACCTGCTAAGCTAACATCCCACTCCTCTGTGTCATTACCAACATGCAGTCTACTGACCTGTTAAGCTAACATCCCACTCCTCTGTGTCATTACAAACATGCAGTCTACTGACCTGTTAAGCTAACATCCCACTCCTCTGTGTCATTACAAACATGCAGTCTACTGACCTGTTAAGCTAACATCCCACTCCTCTGTGTCATTACCAACATGCAGTCTACTGACCTGTTAAGCTAACATCCCACTCCTCTGTGTCATTACAAACATGCAGTCTACTGACCTGCTAAGCTAACATCCCACTCCTCTGTGTCATTACCAACATGCAGTCTACTGACCTCTTAAGCTAACATCCCACTCCTCTGTGTCATTACCAACATTACATGAAGTCCAGGGAGTTGAATGGAAACGTGTGAGAGATCAGCACCCAGGTTACAATATGTTGAGGGGAAAAACTCTAAAGGGTTGTAAGACAAAACAGCCACCATAGCACAAAGAGTGTTGAACATGTCGGTGTGTGTGTATTGTGGATGATATCCTGTCCACCCCCCGCTCCTCAGCTGTCCCAGGCCGGGAAGTTAGCCGACACGGGGCTGCCCACCATCCAGAACTCTGTCAACGTGGCCGACTTCTCTTGGGACCCCTTCAGCTGTCACAGGCTGGTGGTGGCCGGTGACGACGCCAAGATCCGCGTGTGGCTAGTGCCCGAAGGTGGTCTGACGGAGGTCCTGACTGAGCCAAAGGCCATCTTGCAGGGTAAGATGCCCCCACAACTGACCCACTTAAATAACATTCATTATATTAAGGTTAACTGGATTGGGCTTAGAGTTGAAGGTCTCAGTAATTAGTCCAGTGTGAAGTATATCAGGCAATACCAGTGAGTTACAAGTCTTTTCACAAATCACAAGACAGATTCAAGAGTGACTGTGTTTTGACCAATCACAGGCCACACTGAGAAGATCTACTCCATTAAGTTCCACCCCCAGGCGTCGGGGCTCCTGGCATCCTCTTCCTATGACCTAACCGTGCGCCTGTGGGACCTGCAGTCCGGGGGCGAGGTCAAAGTTCTCCGGGGACACAAGGATCAGGTGATGGGAAAGGGGGCGGGGCGGGGCGAGGCAGAAGGCCGAACCCATGGCTTTGTCTGAGAATGGGTGTGGTAGAATTTATCTGCAATAATGATGTTTGATGGATGTAAGTTTATTGATTTATATAACATTTCTCAAGATGGCGCCACTTCGTGCTGCTGCAGATCTGTGCTGAACCTTTATGTTTGTTAATTTGTGTGTAAAATTAATGTTCTGCTACAATTATCTGATTGTTTTCTCAAGAGAGGCTGTTGAATATTAGGGAAACAACTCCTGTAGATCTATTCCCTGATCTTCTCATAACATCTGGGTAAATATTGAACATTCTAGTCAAAGCTACGTCTGCTCTCTGCCTGGTGAAACGTTGTCTAATGAGGAAGCGAGCTGGCGCGCTCTCTCGGCTACCCGGAATATTCTTTGCCAATGTGCGTACGCTTCTGCTACTGCCGCGGAATAACAGAGATCTCTCTTCTACGTTCGTCTTGTGTTTCACGGAATCGTGGCTATGTATCGTCGCTCCATTTGCCTGGTTTCTCAATCTTCCAGGCCGATCGGAACACGGAACTCTCAAACAAAACGAAAGGAGTAGGAATATGTTTGTACATTAAGGAGAGCAAGGAAAATGGTGCTAGAGTCATGTCATGATACTGTTCTTCTGACTTGGAATCCCTTTTCATTAACTGCAAGTCGTTCTACACCCCGTGGAAATTCTCCTCATTGATCCTGGTTGGAGTATTCATTCCACTGCTAGAAAAGGTGCATGAGGTACAATGGCATTTTGCTGAAAAGATCCTCGTAGTTCTAATAATTGTCCTTGGCCACGAACAAAGGTGACTATATTTAAGAGCTCCCGAAATGCAAACAGCTTAATAATATCCTGACCAGAGATGCTAATTCTCTAGACCACTGCTAAACTACAATAAACAATGCTAACCACAGTGTGCCCTGGTCTGGAGGGGCGAAAATAGGATCACAAATTACAAAGCCAAATCACGCCTGGCCATCATAAATCTGCAAACGATCTGCTAATGACCTGAATGGTTTATACTGCAGAATTGAAAGACTAAAGAGCAGTCCTAAGAGCTTACCCTCTTTAGATGTGCCACCAGCTACAGCCCCCTATCTTCAGGGCCCACACACAACCAACCATCCCAATCAACATATCCAATCAATAATCCCAGCTTTGCTCTAGGACCAGCTCCCCCAAACGGAGGTGCCCCAGTCCACTTGCAGATGGATCACAGCCTTCCTGTACAACAGAGTCACTGTAGAGTCCTTTCACTTCCTGGGCTACACCATCGCCCAGTACCTCAAGTGGAAGCTAAACTGCACATCTCTCGCAAAGAAAGTGCAACAGAGTCTGTACTTTCTACTGCAACTTGAAAAATAAAAACTGCTGATAATTTACACTGCCATTATTGATTCCATCCTAACCTCCACCACTGTCTGGTACGTGTGGATGACTGGATGCAACCTTCCATCTCTGAGTGAACTATACATATCCAGGACACTAAAGCGGGTTTGATTGAGACCGATCCCTCACACCATAGAAACTGTCTATAATATGTGTATGTAGTGTTGCAGTAACGGGCCAGGACAAGTTCCTTGTTTGTTGTAAACAGACTTGTCGAAAAAGTATTACTGTTTTTGATTGTGTATAAAGTATGTTGCTTAGCTATTTATATTTTCTCTTCTCAAATATAATTTTTCTCCTATCTGCTGCTCAGATATTTGGGATGGCCTGGAGTCCAGACGGCAAACATCTGGCCACTGTTTGTAAGGACGGAAAAGTGCGCATCTACGACCCTCGCAAGTCTGCTGACCCAGTTCAGGTATGTGATGGACACATCAGAATACAGTCTCGGTCTCTGCAGGAGGGTTCTGTGTTGTTCTGTGGTAACTGTATGTGGACATGTCTCTGCAGAAGGTTCTGTGTTGTTCTGTGGTAACTGTATGTGGACATGTCTCTGCAGAAGGTTCTGTGTTGTTCTGTGGTAACTGTATGTGGACATGTTTCTGCAGAAGGTTCTGTGTTGTTCTGTGGTAACTGTATGTGGACATGTCTCTGCAGAAGGTTCTGTGTTGTTCTGTGGTAACTGTATGTGGACATGTCTCTGCAGGAGGTTCTGTGTTGTTCTGTGGTAACTGTATGTGGACATGTCTCTGCAGGAGGGTCCGGGACCCGAGGGCCACAGAGGGGCCCGCTTGGTGTGGGTGTGTGACGGCCGGTACCTGATGGTGTCAGGATTTGACAGGTTTTTCATGGCAATCCATATATTGTTTTTTGTCTCATTTGATTTTCTATCAGCATTCAGATTTTGGTTCAGTTTGTCAGCATTTGTTGAAGAGGCTTCATGGTCCCTGTGGTTGATGCATTTGCTCCCTCTGCAGTCGCAGTGAGAGAACTCTGTACCTGTATTCCGCCAAGTCCCTGTCCTCCGGGGCCATCGCCAATGCCCCTACGGACGTTTCACCCTCCACCCTTATCCCTTTCTATGACCCGGACACCAGCGTTGTCATCCTCACTGGGAAGGTAAATAAACAAAAATGTCCTTTCAATCAAAGGAAACTGCAGTCCTTTTGATTTTTCATAGATGATTGCTGTTGACAAAACCTCAAATATTTTACTGCAATAACTGCACAAATCCTATGTTGACGTAACAAATTAAACTGTTGTATCTGTTATCAGGGTGACACACGAGTGTACGTCTTTGAGATTGTACCAGAGGCTCCATATTTCCTGGAGTGTGCCAGCTTTAACTCATCGGAGCCCCACAAGGTCCAGTCTTTATGTCTGCTGTTTAAGATTTCCTTTTCAGTTTTTAGGGATGGTGCGGTGGGGATGTGTTGCCATGTTGCATGCTGATTCCAGGCCGAGTTCCTGGATGAGAGGGAAAATCATCATAATGACTTGTTTGGGTCTTTGAATTATCCAGACTGCTTGGGGTTGCTGCTGTTTTTAGTTTTGACTGTCAATTACACTGTAGAATCTTTGTGTGAACTTCCTGTGTTTAGGGCTTAGCCTTCCTGCCGAAGACCGAGTGTGATGTACGAGACGTGGAGGTGGCCAGAGGTCTGAGGCTCAGTAAGACCTCCATAGAGCCTGTGGCATTCAGAGTCCCCCGTATCAGAGTGAGTCACGGTGCAACAGCACCATCTAGTGCTCATAAATAATATCACCGGGCTGCTGTTATTACAGGCGTTAGCAGTGTGAGGATAAACGCTATAGTAAGTGTACAGGTAAACAACAGTTTATACAACGTAATAGTAACTAGAAGTCATTTTTGCCTGTCTGTCTGCCCCCTTCCTCTCTGGGTCCACAGAAAGAGTTCTTTCAGGACGATGTGTACCCAGACACAGCTGTGTGGTGGGAGTCCTCTCTGACAGCGTCTGCCTGGCTGGCTGGCTCTGACGGGAAACACCACTCCATCAGCCTCAAGCCAAAAGACATGACCCCAGGTAGCGGTTAAACTCTGATCTGCTCGGCCCAAACACATACACGACCAGTGGCTAGGTCATTCAGCATTATACAGAAGTCAATGGCATTATTGTCGGATTAGCATTCGAAAGCATTATTTATGACTAATAAGCAGTGTTATGACTGTTTTAAATATTGTTAAATAATGCACCGGTGTTTACCACATTAAATGTTGACCACAGATTGCTTATTAAAGGTCCAGTGTAGCTCACTTTGGTTTCAATTCCCAATAGGAAACAGGAAAATATTTATGAAATGTGTGACAAGTCGTTGGTTTGATTAATTATATCGAGAGCTTGAGAATGGATCGACTTTTCCAGTTGGTTGCATTTCAAGCAGCCAAAACCTGAAACAGCATCAATTGATATAATGTTTGCTCGTGTTGATTGGCCTATCTTTCAAGCCTGTATATTGATCCTCCGCAATTGAATGCATATCTTGTATGAAAACATGTTTCAGCAAACTTAATATAAAATAGTGATAATATAAAAAGATCATACCTCAGTTCTGCTTTCAAATTTCCACCACATTACACTGTATTGTCTTAGTTTCTCAAGAGCTTGCTGAATGAAATATGTTAGAATAAAAAATACCTAGCAAGGTGATGTGTTTTCATCAAAAGCAAATACTTTTCCATGTGATATCCTACGGTTAACTCCATGTGTTTGTTTTGAGTTGTCTTGACCTCCACAGGAGGGCCCATCTCAGTTTCATCCTTTCTGTCTGTCCTCAGTGAGTGAGGCGCCTAAGGAGGTTCAAGTCCGAAAGTATTTGCCGTCTTCCCACTACCTGGAGGAGAAGACCGATGAGCAGAAGAAAGACGAGGTGTGTGTGCTTGCGTTTAAGGGCGTGTCTGTAGTTGAATGTCTGTGTGTCCACAGGTGTGTCTGTATTGGAGTGCTTAGGGTTATGTATTAACAACGTCTACAAGTGTTCAAGTCACGCGTCTATATGTATTTCTTAAATGGATGTTAGACAACGTTGAATGACAACGTTGAATATTTTTGCCCAGCAAAAATATTATTTTCAACATAAATAAGGTCATTAAGCCGCAGATGCCTACCGATACATTGAAACAAATGAACTTTACACAGGCTTTAACGAAACACGGCTTGTAACAAAAATAAATACGCTTTAACGAAACACGGCTTGTACTGTTCTCTCAGTGTGTTTTACTCCTCTTGAGTGTTAACATAAATAAACAACACATAAATAAACAGCCAAACTCTTTTCAACCAGCCAGGTGAGTGAGCGCACTTGCTCCTTTAATTACTTCCACATAGTAATCAACTTGACATCACTAAAACGGAGTGTAACTAAAAAAGAGAGAATACACAATGGATTTAATGAATTTCCATTAGCAACAAGAAAACGTGCAACTATCGTTATCTGCATGGCTACAATACTTCAAACAATTCGTTTTTTGTATAAACCTAGAAATAGGCATAATGTGACTATAACATAACGATATCAACAGAGCACTTATATTCATTGTTTTCTGAAGGAAGCGCAAAACCCAAATTTAAGAAGCCAACAAGCTAGCATGTCGTCTTTCTTCCAGTCAACTTTTAAGTCCTTTTTCCGGTATTCATTCTAGAGAGTATATACTGTTCTGCGACCAGCAGAGGGCCGTGTCTTTGTTTTCTGTACTCATTTTAGAGAGTATATATATACTGTTCTGCGACCAGCAGAGGGCCGTGTCTTTGTTTCCTGTACTCATTTTAGAGAGTATATACTGTTCTGCGACCAGCAGAGGGCCGTGTCTTTGCCATGATGAGGGTGACAAAATAACTACCGTAATGATGGGAAGTTTGAGCCGCTCGATTTAATCTAAACAGTAATGAAAGCCTTATGCCTCCAAAGAAATGAGCATGTCACAGAATGTGTTATTTCTTTGTAAAAGAAAATGTAAAGCAGGAAAAATCCATATATTAGCCGCGCCCGCGTCGTTGTTTAAGCCGCAAGGTTCAAAGTGTGGGGAAAAGTTACGGCTTATAGTGCGGAAATTACAGTCCTTATGAGTGTGTGACTGTGGTGTGTCGGTGTGCTGCAGCTGCTGAGTGCCATGATAGGAAAGTTGGGGAACATGGATGAGAACCCTCTGCCACAAGAGTCCTTCCAGGGTGTCGATGAGGACGAGTGGGTGAGGGAACATTCAAGTTACACACACAAACACATGGGTCCTTGAACACACTAACACACACACACGTACAAACACACTCTCACAGACACTTAACCAAGCTTTTATGTCTTCCAGGATGACTAGGCTGTGTGTTGCCTGGTAAACCAGTCAGAGCCACCTGCCAAAGACTCTGCTGGACTGAATCTTGCCAATCCTGTGTGCCAATGATGTATCCCGACTGTCTAACTGATATCTCTCAAACACCTAGCATATTGCAAACTTCTGGCACTTTTTATGTTTTTCTGAATTTCCTGCTCCTAGATTTCTGGTGAAAGGCAGCTTTAACTTATTTCACCTTTGACTCCCTCACTTTCCTTGTACTGTAAATTGGTTCCTTCTAGATTAGAGAATTAGACGACTCTCGTCATTCCTTGACCATTTGGATAATACCCATTAAATGTGTGTTTGCATGTCTCCACAACAACACCTACACCCGAATCAGCAGAACGAGGAATCGACCACAGCTTGTTTTTTGTGGGCTTCTATAAACCATTCTCAGTAATATTTAAAATATAGTATGTGAAACTCAAAATGCAGGGTCTTAAATACATTTTTATATAGTCTTATATAGTCTTCCCTTTTCACCATCTCCTATGCACTCCTATACACACACACACACACCTACCTAAACACACCTTAACATCAACCATTGCAACTGGATATCCACATCTCATCTATGGCTCCCACAGTTTACAAATGTTACGGCTGATATTTTTATCTTTTAAATATAGTATGCGATAATGAAAACACAGGTTATTGAATACATTTTCTATTGTCTTCCTTTTTCACCATGTCCTATGCACTCCCACAAACACACACCCCTACCATAAACACACCACCAAACATCAACCTCTGAAACTGGATATTCAAATCTTACCTCACACTCCCTCAGTCTACAGATGTTACTGCACACACCTAAACATCCCAGACATGGTAGAACAGGGTAAATATACTGTATTGTGTTGTTGTTTAGATTCATTTTGTAGGCAGTGAGAAAGATGGTGGTAGCAAGTGGGCTAGGTAGTAGTAGTAAGTACCACACCTGTGTCATAAAACAATGATTAAAGACACCCAGCTGATAAAAGGGAGTTGGACATGTATACAATGAAAGCTGATCTTGGGAGATGTAATGTTAGTGTAATGTTTATACAGGTGGGGTGGTTGTCATGTTTTGAAAATAGATTTCTATGAGTGTTTTAGGTCATAAAATGATGCAGAGCAGTATTTGTATTTTTCTTTTTGGATAAAATGTAAAACTGGAAACTCTATACCTCAGACATTAAAGATATTCTTTGCTTAAGGACATTGCCACAAAAGGAATGGTAGATATAGACCCTTCCATCTTACAGAGTCACACAGTGTCACAAAGTGTCCACGCACAGCCAAGGGACCAAATATGGGTGACGTTGTAAACTCTTATTTAATGTCACCTAGTATACCTTAAACATTTTGTCAAGCATTCCTCGCTAAACATATTATTATATAATTATTTTATTATACGTTAATTTTAATAAACAATGAATATACTTTTTTCTTGGCTTACCTACAGTGTTACTAAGACAATGACAGCAGCCATGATCAGATATCCAATCAGGGTGAATACTGCACTATTGTTAATCCAAATCTGATCAAACCAATGGTCTTGTTATCAATGATAGAGAGATTAGATACCCACCAACCAATGTTGCATGGTAGTCAGTTTGCTACAAGTGTACACCCATCCATAATTTGACTCAAGTTTCTACTTATTGTTGGTGTTTGTGACCGTGTGTCATTGCTTTTGTGTCTGCAATCTTTTAAATGTATTTGGAATAGTATCACTCTAATAATAATAATAATACTTTGAATAATGCATTTTTCTTTCTGTCCATTTAATGAATAACAGTATGGTATTGCCTTGCAATAAACTCCACTTTTGGATTTCTCGCATATGCGCTTCCCTCATTCTTAATACAAATCACATTTAAATACTAGGTACATAAGTTTACACATAATATACAGCCGACTCTGCGCTGCAATTGCCTGATTTCACAATCTTCCTGGAATCAATTGTCATTGACTGCAAGTCATTCTACAGCATGCAGTAATTCTGTGGGTAAGAAGTCCAGCTTATTAAAATCCCGACCAGAGGGGCTAATACTCGAGACAACTGCAACACTACAATCAACAATGCTTACCACGCTGTACCCCGTGCTGTCTTGGGTCTCTCAGATCACACTGTGGTCTAATTTACTCTCTAATCCTGTTGTTCATAGAAATTCAATGAAGTGGAGGATGGAAGAGACCCTGTGAAATGGTTTGGACTGCACTGATTATGACATTTCCAGTACTAGCATGGATGGCTCATGCTGTGACTTTATATATTAGCTTCTGTGAGTTAATCTGCATTGCAACACGGACTATGGTGAACAATAACATACATAATGCCAAACCCTTGCTCACAGCTAAACTTAGAAGTGGAGTGGACAATGTGGAGGCATTAAGGAGCGGGGACAGGGAGTGATTCAGAGTATAGTTTGGGAAAAGCAGTGAGGGAGGCATACAGGGTCTGTATGTAGAAAGATTTCAGCAAAATTTCTCAAGACAACAATGCTACTTCGGTCAAATCCCCCGCATGCTATTGATGATCTGCAACATGCCAACAACCTGAACAAGTTCTACTGCAGATTTGAAAGACAATAGAGCAGTCCTGACAGTATAACCCATCGGATGTGTCCTGGCACCAGCAACAGTTCCCGATCAACACGGAATACAAGCTTTAATTATGAAGAATTCACATGGTATTAATTATATTAATTATGTTTTCTTACAATTAGTCTAATGCGATTAGTTCATTCACAGGAATATGTACAGTTCACATTGACCGTCTCACATGGGGGCTGTTGTCCAAAACTTTAACCTATGTTGGTATGGAATGTGTGGGCCATCGTAGTATTGTTCTAGGTAGACACACCTACATCTGGTTTTCTACATCCTGTTCCGGTTACATCCAACATGTTCATTAAGGTAAAAAATGATTTTACGTTTCGCCACACAGATTAACGGGTTAAATCAACAATGAGAAAATGTCAGAGAATTCACTAGGTTGGACTTAGTGTATTCTCTCTGCTTGCAAGTATTATCTTGTTTTTGTGTAACGAGACTAATGAGTTCAACTTGGTGTATCTCCTCCACACATTACAGGGGTGCAGCAACCAGCAAGAGAAGGAATTCATCTCTAAATTAAACCTCTCCCTGAATCAGTCTGCAGTCAAACAGACCACCAAAAACGTAAAAGGATTTCCCACAAACTCAACTGACTGGCTTCTTTCCTGTATGATTTTACATGAGTCTGTTCAGACCTTATAACTGTGCATGTGAACCGCTTTCTACAAATTGAACATAAAAATAACAGTAAAAACAACCAAAATTAATAACACTACATTTTTCTTAGTCTTCATTTTTATATGCAAACAATAAACGCAGCCATAATCAAAGTAGTGCTCTCTCAATACTAAAACTTATTACTAATTTTGTGAGATGGCAGTTGTAGAAGCTTCTGCTAGGACATCAACACTGCAGTGCTAAATTCCAATGCTAAATTCCAATGTTAATTTTCGCCATGTAAGAAATCTAAGATTTATGCTAACTACTTTAGTGAAAATACATTTTTAATTTTTAATAACACTTTTTTTTATGTTAAATACAATGCCGTTATGGATATGATACAAGAAAAAAGTATTTTTGCAATTTGTGGGAGGTCAAGTTATCACCTTTTTGGCAGTAGTGATGCCCACACTGTGCCCTCCAAACACCTCTCCAACAATAACGTTTAAGCTACTTTATATTGAGTAAAGTTTCTTTTAAATTTTTTCTCTCGGTGTTTGCCATGATGTCTCAATCAATTAATATTAATTTGGGGCGTTTTCTTTGAATATTTATGGGCAAATATGGGCATGACATAAACTGGCAAAAGCTGCGCCACAATTAGAGTGCATTGTGATTAATAAATGAGGTTTACTAACAAGGTTTGGGAGGAGGACTTTCAGCTAATTAATTACAGGTGGAAGCTCTCAGCAATCAACGACTAGGGTACATATAGACTCAGCAGTCTTACCCCGCTCCGCTGACAGCTCGCAGCATAATAGCCTCTCTCGCGGATATTATGTCTCAGTCAAGCTCTTCCTCCGATGAAGGCGCCAGCATTCCCACGAATGCCCCCCCGCAAGTCGCAGGTCCTCCGATCAGTCCGGCCAAGCCGGACGCCACTCCCGAACCCAGGACCTCTTCCCGCGGCCGCACTCCGGCCCGACCAGCCGGGCGTTCCCTCAGACGCCGGTACCAGGCTTCGCCGCCCCCAGCAAGACCACCTCCGATTTCCCCGGCCTCCTCCTACCGCTCGACCGTCCCGACGATCCCTCCCATCGGGAAGTGGACCGTAGCCGGGCTGAGACAGGCGCTAGGCTACTCGGACACGCAGGTCTCCAGAAAAATGCACAAGGCAGAGCTGTACAACTTGTACGCAACTCCGTCGTCCTCCCGCTCAGGACACCGCTCGCTGCGTTCCGTAAATGCCTCCGCCGCCGCAGCGGCGCATCCGGTCCGGACGAGCCCAGCGGCTTCCCTTCCGTAGCGCAACTTTACACCCCCAATAACCCTCTCCCTTTCCAGCAGCCCGAGCTCTGGCCCCAGGCACTAGCGCGCAGCTTCCGCAGCCAGCAGCTGTACAGGCTATCCCTCGACTCCAGTCCTTCTACCCAGGTGCCAACCCCGCCCACCAGCAGATGCCCACAGCTAAACCCGCCCACCAGCAGTGGCCCGCAGCCCCGCAGCTTCAAACAAGCGCGGGCCCGCCCCCGCTCGCAGCGCAAGCTCCCCCTTTTCCCTTCCAGCCTCCTTTCCCCCCACCCAACTTTCCCCCCCCCGCCGGTTTCCCAG
The DNA here is from genome assembly GCA_029465975.1 of Dallia pectoralis. Classification (NCBI taxonomy): domain Eukaryota; kingdom Metazoa; phylum Chordata; class Actinopteri; order Esociformes; family Umbridae; genus Dallia; species Dallia pectoralis. The sequence continues at coordinate 304,216 of CM055756.1, forward strand.
CACATCCGCGCCCAGATCCTCTCAGGTGCGGACGCAGACCTTTCATCTCTGCTCTCTCTTCATCCCGCAGCCGAACCAGAACGCCGGATTGACTGCGGGGAGTACTCAGTCACCCTAAGGAACACAACCACCCACTCATCTCGCGTTCTCTCCTTCCCCGAGTTCTCAATGGCCTTTTCCCGGTTCACCGAGATAATCTGTTCCGTTTTCCCCCAAAGGCGGCGCGAACTGAACGACTATCAAGCCATTATAGCCGAACTCGCGCTGTCCTACGGGGGGGGGCACTTCTACACCTACCACAAGCTCTTCTCCGCAAAGAGCGCCGTGCGAGTCGCACAGTGGAACCAGTGCCCCTACTGGGGCGCACTTGACCCAGACCTGCACAACAGGGTGTTCCTAAGCTGCAGGAACATCACTTGCGCAGTGTGCAGGTCCGCGGCGCACCCCACAGCCTCATGCCCACATGTTAACCCCTCCTCCCCTCCCCACACCAGTTCGAGCAAGCCGAAGTCTACCAGCTATGTACCGCGTACCGCAACCACCAGCGCAACCCAGGTCTCTGCTTTCGTCGAAGGCAGACAGCTCTGCGACAACTTCAACCCGGGCAGATGCCACAGAGCACGCTGCCGCTTCATGCACATTTGTAGTTTCTGCGGCGGCGCCCACGCCCGCCTCGTATGTCCAGTCTACAAATCTGCAAATAAAACACCCAAAAATTACTTGACGACTCCTGTAAATATTTCGCGCATGCATTTCGAACTGGCCCTCCACCCGGATGCCGAATTTATGGATTACCTACTATCAGGCTTAAAAAATGGCTTTAAACCAGGCTTAGAGTGCCCACTGTCACAAAACCTTATATGTAACAACCTGCTATCCGCCCATATAGAACCCGAAGTAGTAGACGAACTGATCAAAAAAGAGGTCGAGTCAGGCTTCATGATCGGCCCGTTCAACAAACCCCCATTCGACCTGTTCCGCATCAGCCCCATCGGAGTGGCCACAAGAAAATTCACTGGTAAAAAAACGTCTAATTATCGACCTGTCAGCCCCTCACAATTCCCCGTTCCCAAGTATAAACAGCTTGATCCCTCTCGACGAATTCTCGCTTAAATTCCACGACATTGACCAGGCAATCGACATGATTAAAGTCACGGTTCGGGGTGCCTGGCTGGCCAAAGTTGACGTTACCTCCGCTTTCAAAGTCATGCCCATCCATCCCGACTCATGGCATCTCTTTGGAGTCCGCTGGCTCGAGAAATACTATTTCGCCGTACGTCTAACGTTCGGATGCAAAAGCAGCCCTAAGATATTCGACATGCTATCAGAAGCAGTCTGCTGGATCCTGTCAAACAACTACGCCATCCCCCATCTCATTCACCTGCTAGACGATTTTCTAATAATCTCGCCTCCCAACGCCATACCAGCCGCGCACCTCCTCTCAGTCCAAAACGTTTTCTCCGAGCTAGGAATCCCCCTCGCAGAGGAGAAAACCATGGGCCCCGCGACGTCCATCGAGTTTCTAGGGATTAATTTGGATTCTAGGGAATTCCAAGCATCCCTACCAAAGGAGAAAATTGACCGAATAATTCTCGTCTCCTCTACCTTCCTCGAGAAATCTTTCCTCTCGAAACGCGAACTCTTATCCCTGCTCGGCCATTTAAACTTCGCAATGCGCATCATCCCGCAGGGTCGCCCCTTTATATCGCATCTCCTCTCACTCGCGTCCTCTGTCCACTCGCTAGAGGACCCCATTTCCTTAACCCGTGCATGCCGCGACGAACTCAGGCTATGGGTAACATTTCTGAAACAGTGGAACGGCCTATCGTTTTTCTACAAAAACCTCGTCGCGACCCCCACCGACATCCAACTGTTCACAGACGCCGCCCCCTCAATCGGGTTCGAGGGATTCTACCAAGGTCGTTGGTTCGCGGCTCCGTGGCCACCTCAGTTCCAGGAAATACCGCAATCCTCAGCGCTATTCGAGCTCTACCCCCTCGTAGTGGCAGCTTTCCTGTGGGGAAAGGAATGGTCCTCTACAAGCATCCTAGTGCATTGCGACAATGAGGCTACCGTGCACTGCATTAACAGAGGCCGCTCCCACTCACCCGCTCTGATGCCACTCTTAAGGCGCCTCACCTGGATCGCAGCTTGCGACCAATTCATTATCATCGCTAAGCATATTCCCGGGTCAGAGAACCAAATCGCTGACTCCCTGTCTCGCTTTCTGTTTCATAAATTCAGGACGCTGGCTCCGGAGGCGGACCATATCCCTACTCCGGTCCCTCGCTATTCAGAATTGGTATTCCCGTAAACCTGATGCACGGCGCTCTCTCCCCCGAAATAAGCAACCCAAGTGCCGCAGCACACCCGCCCCAGCCCAAGTGCCGCAGCACACACGCCCCAGCCAAGTGCCGCAGCACACACGCCCCAGCCAAGTGCCGCAGCACACACGCCCCAGCCAAGTGCCGCAGCACACACGCCCCAGCCCAAGTGCCGCAGCACTCCAGCCCAGCCAAGTGCCGCAGCACTCCAGCCCAGCCAAGTGCCGCAGCACTCCAGCCCAGCCAAGTGCCGCAGCACACACGCTCTAGCCAAGTGCCGCAGCACACCCGCCCCGCCCAAGTGCCGCAGCACTCCAGCCCGCCCAAGTGCCGCAGCACTCCAGCCCAGCCAAGTGCCGCAGCACTCCAGCCCAGCCAAGTGCCGCAGCACTCCAGCCCAGCCAAGTGCCGCAGCACACACGCCCCCGCCCAAGTGCCGCAGCACACCCGCCCAAGTGCCGCAGCACTCCAGCCCAAGTGCCGCAGCACTCCCGCCCCACCAATTGCCGCAGCACACACGCCCCCGCCCAAGTGCCGCAGCACTCCAGCCCAAGTGCCGCAGCACTCCAGCCCCAGCCAAGTGCTGCAGCGCTCCAGCCCAGCGCCGCAGCACACACGCCCCCGCCCAAGTGCCGCAGCACACCCGCCCAAGTGCCGCAGCACTCCAGCCCCAGCCAAGTGCCGCAGCACTCCAGCCCAGCCAAGTGCCGCAGCACACACGCCCCCGCCCAAGTGCCGCAGCACACCCGCCCAAGCGCCGCAGCACTCCAGCCCCAGCCAAGTGCCGCAGCACTCCAGCCCCAGCCAAGTGCCGCAGCACACCCGCCCAAGTGCCGCAGCACTCCAGCCCAGCCAAGTGCCGCAGCACACCCGCCCAAGTGAGATGCTGCGTGAGGAAACCTCCCGGGCAAGCACTCACCTTCCTGAACATATCTCCTTTTTCCGTCCAGCGAGCTTCGGTCTCACAGCGGTCGGAATAGGAATCCATACCAAACGGGCTTGGTCCCACAGCAAAAGCTCCCACGTTTTCTCTTTCATCCACCGAGCATACGGTCTCCAGCAGATGCCGCGTGAGGAAACCTCCCGGGCAAACACTCACCTTCCTGTATGTCCAGCAAGCATCGGTCTCACAGCGGTCGGAATAGAAACTATACCAAGCGGGCATTGGTCCCACAACAAACGTTCAAACGCCCCACGTCCACAGGCCAGCAGGGCCCATCCAGTCAGACCCTTCCTCGAGACGCCAGTCCGCCAAGCTCGGCACTCTGGGGTGTTTTTAATCCGGCGGCTGTCTTCTGCTCCTTAGCGTTAGGGGGGTACTCTGGGTTCGGGCCGAATTCCGAGCCCGAAGCCCCGGGCCGGATTCCGAACCCGGAACCCTCCCTCCGGACAGCACGCCAAATACGCATTAAACCTATCCCTTAATTGGCATGTAAGTGCGAACTCGTGAAATGAGGTTTACTAACAAGGTTCGGGAGGAGGACTTTCAGCTAATTAATTACAGGTGGAAGCTCTCAGCAATCAACGACTAGGGTACATATAGACTCAGCAGTCTTACCCCGCTCCGCTGACAGCTCGCAGCATCCCCCCACCACCCCTTCTCCGCTCAAATTCTAGTCCTAACCACTTACATGCGGGGGGGGTACTCTGGGTTCGGGCCGAATTCCGAGCCCGGAGCCCCGGGCCGGATTCCGAACCCGGAACCCTCCCTCCGGACAGCACGCCAAATACGCATTAAACCTATCCCTTAATTGGCATGTAAGTGCGAACTCGTGAAAGTGAAAACGGCTTAGGATGTGTGTGTGCACAGTTTTAGAAAATCCAAATATTTCCATAGACCACTTCTGACGCAAATCCACTGCAAAGTTATATAAATGAGGCTCCTGGACAAGATGACTGAGCTCTGTTGCTTATCTCCGCAGTAGATTTCTACTCCACCACCTTTAGTATCTTGATCTTGGCTAAAGATATATTATAGTTAAGGATTGTAATTTCAGAGTTATAGACTTCCTCAGCCAGGATTCGGACACGGATAGGATGTCAGGGTTGGCTGAGTGTGCAAAAGTAGTAAGTAAGTCGATTGGCAAAATTCACAATGTCAAAATTAGGGGCGTATAGTATGGAGCTAGATTTGTGTCTTTATTACATGAGAGAAAGTAAATGATCTGAGAGAAAAAAAAATGTTTGAGAGAAAAATGCATCACACTGATAGCAAAAAAGCATTTTATGAGAGAAAAAAATATATTTGAGAGAAAAAGTTTTCATACCAATAGCAAAAAATAATACAATTTGAGACTAAAAAAAGTTTTGAGAGAAAGTATAAATTATTTCTGAGAAAAAAAAATCTCTCTCAAAATACTTTTTTTAACTCTCACATATATATTTTTTGCTATCAGTGTGAAAACATTTTCTCTCAAACATTTTTTTTTCTCTCAAAACTGTTTTCTTCTCGCTCTCAAAACCTAAGTCTTTGCTCTCGATGCAGTTTCTTTCTCTCGTGTCAGGATTTTGCTGTCACTGTGAAAATAATGTCATGGGCGGGGCCACGTTCCTATTGGCCAGCCAGGTGAGCATCCTCTTGTCTTGGGAGTCGAACTGAATCATTACACCATTGTCGATTCACCCACCGGCCATAATGCGCTTGCCTTAGTTGAGCGTGGTGACTCCAATGTTTGGGTAAGATGATGACACACACAACTCAATGGGTAGCTGGCTGAGCAAGTTCAGCATCACTGAAGATTAAACGTTAAATAGGCTATCCTAAATGTAAGCTAGTTTGCCAATACTGATGTGCTTGTCAGATTGACATGGACAAAGAATAGCACTCATATTCATGAATGTGTATTATATTATTAGCATGCTAATCGCTAGTACAGCTAATCGCTATCATGCTAAGTAAACTTGCAAACTCACCAGGTTTATACTAATTTGAAATCAAATGCCAATTGAATATGTTGATTTAGATAGTTTCACTATTTAATGAGTAGTGAGCTAGCTAGTTTCTACCTTTGCACTTGCTAGCCTCAAAGCCCCTGCAGAGTAACTGCTTGTTCATCATACCCAACCTCCGGTACAGTTTTACTCCATGCATGGACGACTCAGGATAACCAATTTGGTTTTAAGGGCAATATGATACATTTACTGTTTTAACGTATAATTGAACTTTAACCTAAAATTATTGTTATTAATGTGTTTAGCATCTGTATCTCTCACTATAGGTAGGTTATATAGCACTATCCAAGATAGCAATGAGTCGGAAGACCACCGTGCGTTTTGACGGCGCACTGTCGGGAGCAATCCGTCGGCCGCTATACAGGTCGCGGAAGGTCCGCCTTCTATATAACAGCGGCTGCTGTCAACGGTGCGCCGTCAAACCGTCGGCATCATGCAGATGTATAATGCTGATATTTATATCATGCAGTTTATCTAGAATAATAATTGATCAAACCCGAAAAAATTATATTTGATGTTTTAATTCCACATTTCAAAGTACAAAAACATGTCAGATCACTGAAATATAAATAACAGAAAAAATTAATATATATACACACACTAAAGAACGTGCAGGTTTCTAATTGAATTTTGGTTAATGTTACCAGTAGACATTATAACAAGTAATGAGGGTATTTGATACCAAAGTATGTGCAGGATACCAAATAAATCGATGTAAAACATCACATTTACAAGCCATTTCTAACAATAGGATAATTGTTTATAATTTAGAGTTAAGCTCTGGAGTAGAATATACCACTATAATGGCATTGCTGACCTGGGGAACAAGATTTCACTGTGCTGCAATAAGATCTGTGTCTCTTGTATCTGTGAAAAACAACTTGAAATATGTATATAAAAAATAGAGGTAAAAACAGTAGAACAGACCATTATAACTGCAATGCTGACCTGTGGCGCAAGGATTACAAGCTATATTTAACAATAGAATAACAGTTAAGCACTGTGATGGAATGTAAAAAGCAAATGTTAAAAACAGTAAGTAGAATATTTGGTACCAGGTTAATGTGCAGTATCAGAGGTATTCACAGGGAATAAAAATAGAGTAATTTCCACAGTGAACAGTGTGGATTGGGTGAGTGTAGTCTGACACTTCTGGCTTCTTTAGGAGTCTTGATGTTACTGACTGCAGGATAAAGAAAGGGTTCCAGTTGTCAGTGATGCTGGGGTGTCAGTAGTCAGCCTATAGGTTTAAGGGGTTGGCTGTGGGTCCCTCAGCTGTGCGGCGCCTTTTTCCGCCTTCACGGTCAGATGCTCCTTTCAGGTAACGCGTAAAGTTAACCTGGACCGCTTCATCAGTGGCATCCTGGGGCGCCGGCTTCTTCCGGATGGCTCCTGTAGAAAATACATATGTGTCATTCCATTTGAATGGCATAATGCCATACACATCTACTTAAATATGTGGGGGGAAAAATCCAACGTACTTTGAACAATGGTCTTCAGGAACGTGTCTATAAAACATGCTTAATCCCCTACTTCAGTCCAGGTTGTATTGATGGAAAGCATTCGCCAAACAGTTGTCTTTAGGTCCCTCCCAGATTTCATTGCCAAAAACCGAAGCTGAAAATAAAAAAAAAACTGTTACAAATTACATATCTCTGAAGCTTATCATACATATTACTTTTTTGTGCATGTTCTCACCGCCTCGTGCATTGCTTTCCCTCAGGGCTTGGTTCTCCTCCCTAAGGGCTTGGTTCTCATCCATCACAGCTTGGTTCTCACCCATCACGGCTTGGTTCTCATCCATTACAGCTTGTTTTTCATTCTGGAGTCTCTGGAAATCTACATAAAAAAAACACCTAAAGGCACAATTTTTTTAATTAACCAATAGTTACAACAACAAGTAAGTTCCGCCCCTCAGTCAGTACATAGAAGCGTGAACATATTAATAGCCATTCTCTATTTAAAACATTTGCTCCCTTGTAGTTCTGAAAGGTAAACGAGCATGTGACTTAAAGCCAATACTTTTTTCAACTGACAATGAGGTATGTATTATTGAATGTGTTATTCTTAATGGATTATTTCATACCATCATTAGTCTATTTGAAATAACTTCAGTTATATATTTCAGTGTACAAATGCTATATTTCTCATCAGGAATTAAATGTATATTAATAACACTAAGGTGTGTAAGTGTATTTATTTTTATTGTACTTATTCCTATGTAGTTGTGCTCAAATGAAATGTTAATACCATTCAGTGTACTGATGGGCATAGTTAAATAGTAAATGAAAGTATGTTTTCAGGCAGGGGGTCATTCTGATACGAGCATGTGAGAATGAACCACTGAAGTTACTGTTCAATATGGCAATCCAAGTTAGATTCGAGGCCATTAGTCCAGCATTAAAATACCCCATGGTAGCTGTATTGTATACTATGCATGTTAGAAAGGCATCTCTGTTCACTAATCTAACTTGCAATACACATTTCTGTGATGAAAACAAATGTTCTTATATAGGGTATCCAGCCAGGTCGCAGTGAATGAAAGGTGCTCTTGGGGTCAGCCACGTCATCCTATTTAACACCTCCTTTAACCACAGGGAGGGAGGACAGCAGTGCCAGGGCAGTATGGCCTTTAACGACAATCCCTAAACACAACTTACCACACTGCTACAAAAAAACACTGGAAACAGCAACTGGATTCTAACCTAGTGTATATAGAAATGGGTTACCTACTGGTGTATGTAAACCCCCGGGTATCCTACTTAGCCCTACTCCACAGAAGTGTAGGATAAGGGTTGCAAAACACAGCAGGTCTCACAAAACATTCTTAAAACAAGTACTCTCAACAAAAATCATCCTAACCTAAACAAACACAATCTGTACATTTATATAGGGTGATGTTAAAATGGTATGCCATTTTCTGGCCACTAATTTCCTTTTGAAAATGTGTTTTCTTCTCAGCTCAGGACAACGTGTCCCCTCTTGCCATGAAGATATTTTCCATTAATATCTGAAGATGTGCAGCAGACAGAATTAGGACTCAGAATAAAGATGTTAATCGGTTATCCCGACATATTAACATCTGGAGACTGCTTCTACAGTGACCATCATTCAGGAACAATGCATGGCGAGATTGACTCTAGTTCAGGAATATGTATTCTGCCGCAGTTTTATTGACCACATGAATAATTGTATCAACATCTACATTACAATACTATAACAACAAGACACTTTCTGGACTACTTACATCAGACACGCATGCCACAGTTGACTAATTTATAAAGTTCCAATGCCCAAGTTCAATTATACGTTAAAACAGGAAATGTATCATATTGCCCTTAAAACCAAATTGGTTATCCTGAGTCGTCCATGCATGGAGTAAAACTGTACCGGAGGTTGGGTATGATGAACAAGCAGTTACTCTGCAGGGGCTTTGAGGCTAGCAAGTGCAAAGGTAGAAACTAGCTAGCTCACTACTCATTAAATAGTGAAACTATCTAAATCAACATATTCAATTGGCATTTGATTTCAAATTAGTATAAACCTGGTGAGTTTGCAAGTTTACTTAGAATGATAGCGATTAGCTGTACTAGCGATTAGCATGCTAATAATATAATACACATTCATGAATATGAGTGCTATTCTTTGTCCATGTCAATCTGACAAGCACATCAGTATTGGCAAACTAGCTTACATTTAGGATAGCCTATTTAACGTTTAATCTTCAGTGATGCTGAACTTGCTCAGCCAGCTACCCATTGAGTTGTGTGTGTCATCATCTTACCCAAACATTGGAGCCACCACGCTCAACTAAGGCAAGCGCATTATGGCCGGTGGGTGAATCGACAATGGTGTAATGATTCAGTTCGACTCCCAAGACAAGAGGATGCTCACCTGGCTGGCCAATAGGAACGTGGCCCCGCCCATGACATTATTTTCACAGTGACAGCAAAATCCTGACACGAGAGAAAGAAACTGCATCGAGAGCAAAGACTTAGGTTTTGAGAGCGAGAAGAAAACAGTTTTGAGAGAAAAAAAAATGTTTGAGAGAAAATGTTTTCACACTGATAGCAAAAAATATATATGTGAGAGTTAAAAAAAGTATTTTGAGAGAGATTTTTTTTTCTCAGAAATAATTTATACTTTCTCTCAAAACTTTTTTTAGTCTCAAATTGTATTATTTTTTGCTATTGGTATGAAAACTTTTTCTCTCAAATATATTTTTTTCTCATAAAATGCTTTTTTGCTATCAGTGTGATGCATTTTTCTCTCAAACATTTTTTTTTCTCTCAGATCATTTACTTTCTCTCATGTAATAAAGACACAAATCTAGCTCCATATATAGCTCCACTGTCTCCAACATTAGAACTGGCAGCCATCAGAAACATGGAGGGAAATAAGGTACCAAAGATCGGAGAAGCATTTTCGCATCGTAAGCGGTCTAAGCAGAATAGGCATAAAAAACGAAGGCAGTACACAGAACAGACAGAGAAGGTATACAGAACAAAAAGAAAATAGTTTACAGAAAACCCAAGTACAAAAACATACAGATACAAATCCCTCCCCCGCATCCCCCACCCCCTGACGAGGCCCAGATCTCCACTCCACATTGGCGTAAGACTGCAGGGACGTCTCAGTATAGCTCCAGTGCATCTAACCTGTCTCATCTAACTTTCTTTCTACCTAAACATAGTAGAAGCTCTATTGTAACAGCAGTGATTATACCTGCATCCTATCATTACAAGCATAAGGGGAACAACATTGTGTAAAAAGTCCCGCTTAAAAGACCCGCTTAAAAAATATGAGTATGTCAAATAAATATCTAGGCAGCAACATCATACAGATGTGAACACGGCAGCATGACCAAATAATAAGTTACAGCAGGATGTCACGTCCGTAGGTGAAGGCCAGTTGCTAAAAAGGAAATGAAATGGATCTGCTCTTATAGTTCACCATATTCACATGGATACAGACAGAGGGTAAAAAAAACTGTTTAAGATTAAAAAAAAGATTATTATAATTATTAAAGACCCTGTTCAAAATAACCGAGTGATTACGTAAATATTTGAGCAAAAACATCAATATATGAGTAACAGTATTAGAAAATAATAACAATTACAGCAGGATTGTCACGATCTAAGGTGTAGTGCATAGGAAACCAGGTGCGTAGCGTGTTTCTAATCCATAGAAAACATTTTTTTTATTCAACATAAAACAAACCGAGAAAGCGTGCATAACCGCGACTTACTAATAAATTAGAAACACAGTTATATGGTTTCAAACACTCACCTAAATAATCCACAAAGTACTGTGCCATATAGACAATATCCCACACCGTGCACCAAGAAAAAGTAACTTTTATAACAAAAATAATCACGCCTTTTATAACTATCATAACCACGCCTTGCCTTCCTTGTCCAATGTGATTGGCTCAACCCCTCCAAAACATATCTGAGTGAAACTTCTCAAATCCAGGTGTGCACAGCAAGTAAAGGCAAACCTATGCCTCAAAGATGTTATCACTTCCAAAGGCTTTTCATCAGGTCATCATACTTATGTATAATAAGATTCAATATTTGTTATATATTCACGAACACGTTTTTTTCTTTGTCATTAAGTACTATTGTAGATTAATGAAAGAATATGAAGACACAACAAAATGTGGAAACGTTGAAGGGATCTCAATACTTTTTTAAATATTAACTATTCTCAACCCAAGCTGTCTGTCCTCTTTCTCCCTCCCACTCATCTTAACCACGCCTTGCCTCCCTTGTCCAATGTGATTGGCTCAACCTCTCCAAAACATATCTGATTGGCTACTAAAAAAGGGTTCACCTACACAGTAGGCCTGCTCATGCACATGTGGGAATGACAATAAAGGAATCAGTAAAACCTCTATTTTGGCAAGTGACGTTTAAATTAATTGCACGTCACATTAAACAGAAAAAAAATGCAATGCACATGTTTAATGCAATACACGTTCAACATAAGTGCAATTGCCAATACTTAAGGTAGTATTTTCCTGAGAATAGGAGGGATTACTAGGCAATATTATTTAGTGATGGTGGGTGCAGTTTAGGCATCCATCCACTAGGAGCCAGCATTTTCAAATGGTGAGAGAGCCAACATGTAGGTCTTCCTCAACCTCGAATATCTTTGTTTCAAATGTAACCGTTGACCTTTCAACTCTCCCCGACCTTGATGGTGTGCATGTTAAAACGCCGTGCTCATCTGTATTATGTACTCTGTCGTTTTGTATTGTACATAAGCGGAAATAAAGTGAAAATACAATGGTGAGATATATTGTAATATATATTGATATTGATATATATTGGAGTTGGCTCTGTTGTTTATGTGTGGACGTGTGACGCAGGTCGTCCTGTACACAGATAATATCAGCATATAATGTTAATAATAATTATAATATCAGCATATAATAGTAATAATAATTATAATATCAGCATACTGCTCATTTATAGGTGTCACTTATGTTACCGTGTATAACGTGTCGTTGTTGACAGATTTCATTGTGAGCCAGGAAGGTGTCTCATGTAATGTTAAACCTAGATGTAATGTAATGTTAAACCTAGATGTAATGTAATGTTAAACCTAGATGTAATGTAATGTTAAACCTAGATGTAATGTAATGTTAAACCTAGATGTAATGTATGTTAAACCTAGATGTAATGTAATGTTAAACCTAGATGTAATGTAATGTCAAACCTAGATGTAATGTAATGTTAAACCTAGATGTAATGTAATGTCAAACCTAGATGTAATGTAATGTTAAACCTAGATGTAATGTAATGTTAAACCTAGATGTAATGTAATGTTAAACCTAGATGTAATGTAATGTTAAACCGAGATGTAATGTAATGTCAAACCTAGATGTAATGTAATGTCAAACCTAGATGTATTGTAATGTCAAACCTAGATGTAATGTAATGTTAAACCTAGATGTAATGTAATGTTAAACCTAGATGTAATGTAATGTTAAACCTAGATGTAATGTAATGTTAAACCTAGATGTAATGTAATGTTAAACCTAGATGTAATGTAATGTCAAACCTAGATGTAATGTAATGTCAAACCTAGATGTAATGTAATGTTAAACCTAGATGTAATGTTAAACCTAAATGTAATGTAATGTTAAACCTAGATGTAATGTAATGTTAAACCTAGATGTAATGTAATGTTAAACCTAGTTGTAATGTAATGTCAAACCTAGATGTAATGTAATGTTAAACCTAGATGTAATGTAATGTTAAACCTAAATGTAATGTAATGTTAAACCTAGATGTAATGTAATGTTAAACCTAGATGTAATGTAATGTTAAACCTAGTTGTAATGTAATGTCAAACCTAGATGTAATGTAATGTTAAACCTAGATGTAATGTAATGTTAAACCTAGATGTAATGTAATGTTAAACCTAGATGTAATGTAATGTTAAACCTAGATGTAATGTAATGTTAAACCTAGATGTAATGTAATGTTAAACCGAGATGTAATGTAATGTCAAACCTAGATGTAATGTAATGTCAAACCTAGATGTATTGTAATGTCAAACCTAGATGTAATGTAATGTTAAACCTAGATGTAATGTAATGTTAAACCTAGATGTAATGTAATGTTAAACCTAGATGTAATGTAATGTTAAACCTAGATGTAATGTAATGTTAAACCTAGATGTAATGTAATGTCAAACCTAGATGTAATGTAATGTCAAACCTAGATGTAATGTAATGTTAAACCTAGATGTAATGTAATGTTAAACCTAAATGTAATGTAATGTTAAACCTAGATGTAATGTAATGTTAAACCTAGATGTAATGTAATGTTAAACCTAGTTGTAATGTTAAACCTAGATGTAATGTAATGTTAAACCTAGATGTAATGTAATGTTAAACCTAGATGTAATGTAATGTCAAACCTAGATGTAATGTAATGTTAAACCTAAATGTAATGTAATGGTAAACCTATATGTAATGTTATACCTATATGCACTCTGATCCGCACTGCATTAAGTACTGATGTATTGTTGGTGTGCGTGTATTAAACTAGTTACAGTAAACATTTGGTTTAGTACTTTAGTAGTTGTAGTACTCATATGGAATATGTTGAATTTACTTTACTGTATGCCATGTCTTGTTCACATTGTTGACTGTATGCACATTGTAACTTACTATATGTGAGATATGTTCGGTATAAATGTAAAGATCTGTAATTTGTGTATATCCATCGGCATTTATTCTTTTGGTCAGCAGACAGTTTTATAATCTAGTGTTAGATGGTCCTTGTTGGTCCAGAGGGGACTAGATGGGACTGTGGTGTTCTATGTACACTAGCTATTGTACTCTCAGTCTTCTTCTCTGTGTAGGCCAGATATCTTGCTCAGATCATAGTAATGGGCACGCAGGTGGTTGGACGGGCGTTTGCGCGTGCCTTACGTCAAGAATATGCAGGTATGTTCCTCAACAGTGAAAACATGAATGTGAACATGACATCTCTTGGAATGCTATTTCTCTTTTCTGAGAACTGTATCCTTCTCCTGTCTGCAGCCAGTCAAGCTGCAGCGGAGGCCAGGGGGCGTGCTGGTCAGCATTCGGCTGCAGCCTCTAGTATCACAGGAATGAGCTTACAGGAGGCTCAACAGATCCTCAATGTCTCCACTCTCAGCCCTGAGGAGATCCACGAGGTCTGTATAGAACATAGGGTCTGTTGCAATGTCACAACACGTGTATGACAGTATTCATGTTTCTGTTTCTAGAAGTACGAACATCTTTTTAAAGTCAATGACAAGACGGTGGGCGGCTCCTACTATTTACAGTCTAAGGTAAGGCTCATTGTTTCATGTTATACCTTTTTTTATCGAGTCAGTGCTAATTAGAGTCAGAGAGAAAAAGATGCGTTCCCGCTCTCCTTCCCTCCTGTAACACCTACAGTTGAAACCAGATATTTTCATACACTTCAGGAAAAAACACAAACTTTTATTTCTTTACTGTCATACATTAAATCAGAGTAAACTTTTTCTGTTTTAGATCAATTCATATTAACATTTTTTTTGCATTTGTTAAATGTGTACCTGTTGGTGATAGAGGTCAGGATCGACTCAATGATGGCTGTGTAAAATGACACCATAATAGCCAATGGCAGCTTAAACTCTTTCAGAAACGGCAGGAAGTACATCCTCTGTTGTGCTCTCTTTGTGAGAGAGGTGATGTTCAGTTTCCACTTGAGGTCCTTGGCAATGGTGGTCAGAAAGTGAAAGGACTCAACAGAGTTGACTAAGGATCCCCCCAGGTGATAGATGAGAAAATATATATTAAGTCCACCTTGCCGCAGATTTGTCAGCCCATGTTAGGTTTCGCCGCCAAACTTGCCTTGGCGAAAATGGAATCATTCCAATGTTCGACTTAAGCGATGTCATTTATACACTCACCTAAAGGATTCTTAGGAACACCGTACTAATACTGTGTTTTTCCTCCTTTCGCCGTGGCATTTAAACTATGCTCAATTGGCACTAAGGGGTCTAAAGTGTGCCAAGAAAACATCCCTCACACCATTACACCACCAGCCTGCACACTGGTAACAAGGCATGATGCATCCATGTTCTCATTCTGTTTACGCCAAATTCTGACTCTACCATCTGAACGTCTCAACAAAAATCAAGACTCATCAGACCAGGCAATATTTTTCCAGTCTTCAACTGTCCAACTTTGGTGATCTCGTGCAAATTGTAGCCTCTTTTTCCTATTTGTAGTGGAGATGAGTGGTACCCGGTGGGGTCTTCTGCTGTTGTAGCCCATCCGCCTCAAGGTTGTGCGTGTTGTGGCTTCACAAATGCTTTCCTGCATACCTCGGTTGTAACGAGTGGTTATTCCAGTCAAAGTCTTCTATCAGCTTGAATCAGTCGGCCCATTCTCCTCTGACCTCTAGCATCAAGGCATTTTTAACCCACAGGACTGCCGCATACTGGATGTTTTTCCCTTTTCACACCATTCTTTGTAAACCCTAGAAATGGTTGTGTGTGAAAATCCCAGTAACTGAGCTCGTCTGGTACCAACAACCATGCCATTCTCAAAATTGCTTAAATCACCTTTCTTTCCCATTCTGACATTCAGTTTGGAGTTCAGGAGATTGTCTTGACCAGGACCACACTGCTAAATGCATAGAAGCAACTGCCATGTGATTGGTTGCTTAGATAATTGCATTAATCAGAAATTAAACAGGTGTTCTTAATAATCATTTAGGTGAGTGTAGAACAGCCTCAAACTCTCTGCTGAAAAAACTGGATGTGATCTACCATAGCCTCATACGTTTTGTTACAAATGCCCATTACTACACCCACCAATGCAACCTTTATGCATTAGTCGGCTGGCCGTCATTAACTACTCAGTGTTTAACCCATTGGTACCAACTTATTTACAAGTCTCTGCTAGGCAAAGTCCCGCTGTACTTAAGCTCTCTAGTCACCATAGCTCTACCCACCCGCAGTCTACGCTCAAGTAGGTACATTGCATTAGTCACCCTGAAAGCCGGCACAACATTCAGCCACCAATCCTGTCAGTTCGCAGCCGCCAATGATTGGAACGATTTACAAAAATCCGTAAAACTCTAAACCCTTATCTCACCAGCTGCCTTTAAACTGCTCCTGTCTGAGCACCTGTCTGATCTCTGTTTCTGCTAACGGCCCACAACCCCCTTCTCACTTTGCCATGCCTTATTTGCACCTGTACTGCTGTCATACCTATGTACACTGTTGAACCACTCTTTTTGCTTAGATACGCTCAATTGCTCTTTCCCCATAACCTATATCATATACTCCCATGCACTCAACTGACCAACCTGCTAGAGACACTTTAATATCTACCTGCTAGATTTAAAAATCTTTGTACATTCTGTATTTAGATATTCATTGTATTTTTATATATATTTGTTATTGCTGTACTTATACTGCTCGACAAAACCACATATACCTCATCCTGTATAACTTGACCCTATATTGCCTTATTGTGTCCCATTGATATTTGCACTCTTGTGTTTTGTGTATTTATTGTGTAACTGTATAATGTCCTGCGCAATTTTCACCTTATCTTGGCCAGGTTGCCGTTGCAAATGAGAAATTGTTGTTCTCAATCGGCCTACCTGGTTAAATATAGGTTAAATAAAAAAAATCCTAGAAGGTTTAGAACAGTAAAACCAAGACTGTGTCAAGTCGTTCTGCTTTATATTATACTGCACACATGACCAGCACCTGCCAGCATCCACACACTTGGAAAAGAACACAGTAACTTGCCAACAACTACAGTTCTGCCTGCAGTTGCCTCGCCTTCCTCAAAAAGTTGTCAAGACAAGCTCATCGGACAGTGCTAAATCAATTTGCAATACCAGATGTGAGGCCCCTGTTAAGTTTCATAAACCAGCTTTTTAGGCTGCCGTGAATGGGGAAAATATTGACATGATACAAATCCAATAAGTCGAATGGGTTCAAAAACTGTGTGCGTAAGGTACTGGACCTTGCCTTAAAGGCTGGGAATAAACTTTCACCAGTCTTGCTCAGGCTTGCACAGAGCTGGTGTGATAATTGAATAAAGCTAATGATATAGGCTAGTCACAACAGGTCTGAGAAGAAGATGAACTGCATGCAAGCTGTCATTGTTCTAATGCACCTCCTCACGTTGGTCCCACGTGTGTCTTTGTAGGTGGTGCGAGCGAAGGAGCGTCTAGAAGAGGAGCTCTCTATTCTGTCACAGGACGGTAAACCCCCGCCAGAACAGAAGCAGACCACAGGAACATGAACACTCCTCCACCCCGACCATCCTACCCAATCCACTGTAAATTATATCCCCATTAAAATCCCTGTCATTTTTCAACCAAGGTGTCTGCGTGTGCTTCTATTAAAGATCATACTTGTGTTCAATAGGCACCAAACAGAAGCAGGCAGCGCAATAAGACATTTCTCTAATTCTAAAAAGTCAACTGAATTGATTGATGTGTAAAAAGTCTTCTGAATTGGCCTGACCATTTACCATTTCAGAATGTAAATGCAAAGAGTGGATGTCTAGTAGCAATGAATGATTATATATACACTGCGATCAGAATTATTATGCAAATTTGAAGTAAGTGTCATAAACATGAAATATTTCGTTTTTCAATCAAACTCATGGATAGTATTGTGTCTCCGGGCTCTTTGGGTCACTGAAATCAATCTCAGGCACCTGTGATAATTAGTTAAACTACTTAAGAAGGATGTTCCACATTATTAAGCCGCAGGTTTCAAGCAATATGGTAAAGAATAAGGATCTCTGCCAGAGCTGTGCTCGAGACCACCTAAAGCGAGACCGAGACGAGACCGAGACCGAAGGGGGCCGAGACGAGACCAAGACCGAAGGGGGCCGAGACCGAGACGAGACCAAGACCGAAGGGGGCCGAGACCGAGACGAGACCGAGACCGAAGGTGGCCGAGACCGAGTCGAGACCGATACCAAAGGGGGCCGAGACCGAGACCAGTCATATCAACACTAAATAATATGACATGTTTTTGGTCCAATGACCAATGTAAAAAAAAACACTTGACCAACAGCATCAGATCATCTACTGTGTTGTCATCCTGAATGAAATGAATTTTATTAAAAGAGTATGTAGGCCTATTTATTGTCTTATGTAAACATAAAATACGAAAATAAAACCATGATTTTAAAATGCACAGGCTATGATATTAAAATTTCTAAAAATCGAATAAATGAAAATCCATCAAACTGTATGTCCTATGTTGATGTAGTAAATGCTAACACATTTTAGATCACAAGCGACTTGCAATCAAATGATTTGCGCATGATTGGCCGATAAACAAATCTATTTATAATTATTTATCCGTCCACAGGCACGCAGCTTCAGTTGTTTGTCTGCTTGAGCAGGACACGCAAACGAACCGGTTGCACTGCGCACAGTGTTCATTATTGTTACGAGTGCACATGAGACAGCAGCAAACTAACCCGGTTGAACTGCGCACAGTGTTCATATAGATCAGACCAAAACCCTTCCAGTTTAATAAAGATCGGACCAAAACGGGTTCAGTTTCATATAGATCGGACCATAACCGTTCCAGTTTTATGCTCTTTCTGCCGTATGCCCCCCGGACTTATGTATGTCCCACGTCCTTCTGTGTGCATGAGTAATTTCATTTATCGCCCATTTGTAGTTAGCCTATTAATAATTATTGTTTATATTCGTTTAATTTCGATACAAAACAATATTTTGTTGAAGTCTCTTGTAGGCTATATGAATACACTGTGGTTCATTCGTTATTAATTATTGAGTGCAATAGGCGCATGACACATGAATGGGGCTGTATGTATTTGGAGGAATTCGTTCTGTTTATTTAGTGAAACATATTTCTTTATAAACGTACCTCTTTTTTTGTAGTTCAACCAAGCCAATCAGACTATTGTCTATATGTGTTCTCGTAGTATTTGTCTGTGTATCGCCCATTCAACCATTGCCATATAGGCTCAGTGAAGTGTGATCGGTGTCTGGGTACCGCAATTAGGGTACCAACGCCCAGCGGCGTGGGATTTTGGCGACAGGAAGGCAGTTTAGGTATCAAAAAACATGTAAATAGTAGTTTTATATATTGTTCGGTTTGTGATTTTGCAATTCTGAAAACGGGACAAGGTAAAATGCACGTATTTAGGAAAAGTCATGGAAGGACGTCGGCTGTAGCTTTTCAACATTATGTATGTTTTTTAATTACTAACCGCTGTGTGTTTTCGGACAAATTATTTATTTGTGCTCAATGTACTGAATATAGGCAAAACGAATATATTGGCAGATTGTGCAGACATGATCGAGCATATGTTTAAGATTGAAGTATTTACGTGAATGGGTGCACCCTCTAGCGACGCTGGGGGTGGGCTTTTCTTCAAAAGTACATAGCCATTGGCGGGATAAGCCACATCAGAAAAAAACAGTCTGACTCTGGACGAAATACAGCCAATGGAAATACAGCCTCTACATGTCATACTTAAATATTTTTCTAGAAAAAATTGTGGGCGATAATTTCTACGCTGGTCTCGGCTGGTCTCGGAAGAATTTAAGAGTCCTTACTGTCCGAGACCGAGTCGAGACCGAGTCCAAATGTAACCGAGACCGAGACGAGACCGAGACCTTAAAAAAGTGGTCTCGAGACCGGTCTCGAGACCGAGACCGGTCTCGAGTACTACAGCTCTGATCTCTGCTGCGGAAAAGCAAGGTTATGAAAACATTAGATATTTTAAATCTTAAGCATGATCATCTGACTGTGAAGAGATTTGTGGCTGATTTGGAGCACAGTTGGGATCGTGCAGATAAAAGCATAGCCAGACAAATTCATCGGATTAAGAGAGCAGCTGTAAAATGCCATTACAATGCAGCAAACAGGTATTAGAAGCTCCCTGAAGGTGTGAAAATGACCAAGTAAATAGAGTTTCTGACTGACCATTTTCTTCCATTGTACAACACAAAGAACTGTGCCTTCTGTAGCATAATCTTCTTCATGCATGTCAATGTACCATGTCATGCTGCAAAGAATACCTCTGTGTCATTGGCTGCTATGGGCATAAAAGGAGAGAAACCCATGGTGTGGTCCCCCTGACCTCAACCCTATTGAGAACCTTTGGAGCATTCTCAAGCAAAATAGCAATGATGGTGAGATGCAGTTCACATCAAAACATCAGCTCTGGGAGTCTATTCTGACATCCTCTGAAAATTATATCAAAGATGGGTTCCTATGTTAACATGTAACTTGCCATGTTAAGATGTGTTATATTGCAATGGCTTTTGATTTCAGTAAATATGACCTAATGCTGCAAATTCAACAAATGGCCATTTTCAGTTCTTTACAACCTATAGAATGTTTTGAAAAATTACTGTTTTTAATGGGTGGTTTGTTTAATGAAATTCAACAAATCACGGTTGGTGATTTGCATCGACTATTTAGGAAAATCCGTGTGAAATTAAATTTGCATAATAATTTGGATTGCGGTGTATATACAGTGCCTTGCAAAAGTATTCGGCCCCCTTGAACTTTTCGACCTTTTGCCACATTTCAGGCTTCAAACATGAAGATATACAACTGTATTTTCTGGTGAAGAATCCACAACAAGTGGGACACAATCATGAAGTGGAACGAAATTTATTGGATATTTCAAACCTTTTTAACAAATTAAAAACTGGAAAATTGGGCGTGCGAAATTATTCAGCCCCCTTAAGTTAATACTTTGTAGCGCCACCTTTTGCTGCGATTACAGCTGTAAGTCGCTTGGGGTATGTCTCTATCAGTTTGGCACATCGAGAGACTGAAATCTTTGCCCATTCCTCCTTGCAAAACACCTCGAGCTCAGTGAGGTTGGATGGAGAGCGTTTGTGAACAGCAGTTTTCAGTTCTTTCCACAGATTCTCGATTGGATTCAGGTCTGGACTTTGACTTGGCCATTCTAACACCTGGATATGTTTATTTGTGAACCATTCCATTGTAGATTTTGCTTTATGTTTTGGATCATTGTCTTGTTGGAAGACAAATCTCCGTCCCAGTCTCAGGTCTTTTGCAGACTCCATCAGGTTTTCTTCCAGAATGGTCCTGTATTTGGCTCCATCCATCTTCCCATCAATTTTAACCATCTTCCCTGTCCCTGCTGAAGAAAAGCAGGCCCAAACCATGAGACTGCCACCACCATGTTTGACAGTGGGGATGGTGTGTTCAGGGTGATGAGCTGTGTTGCTTTTACGCCAAACATAACGTTTTGCATTGTTGCCAAAAAGTTCGATTTTGGTTTCATCTGACCAGAGCACCTTCTTCCACATGTTTGGTGTGTCTCCCAGGTGGCTTGTGGCAAACTTTAAACGACACTTTTTATGGATATCTTTAAGAAATGGCTTTCTTCTTGCCACTCTTCCATAAAGGCCAGCTTTGTGCAGTATACGACTGATTGTTGTCCTATGGACAGAGTCTCCCACCTCAGCTGTAGATCTCTGCAGTTCATCCAGAGTGATCATGGGCCTCTTGACTGCATCTCTGATCAGTCTTCTCCTTGTATGAGCTGAAAGTTTAGAGGGACGGCCGGGTCTTGGTACATTTGCAGTGGTCTGATACTCCTTCTATTTCAATATTATCGCTTGCACAGTGCTCCTTGGGATGTTTAAGGCTTGGGAAATCGTTTTGTATCCAAATCCGGCTTTAACCTTATCAACAACAGTATCTCGGACCTGCCTGGTGTGTTCCTTGTTCTTCATGATGCTCTCTGTGCTTTAAACGGACCTATGAGTCTATCACAGAGCAGGTGCATTTATACGGAGACTTGATTACACACAGGTGGATTCTATTTATCATCATTAGTCATTTAGGTCAACATTGGATCATTCAGAGATCCTCACTGAACTTCTGGAGAGAGTTTGCTGCACTGAAAGTAAAGGGGCTGAATAATTTCGCACGCCCAATTTTCCAGTTTTTAACTTGTTAAAAAGGTTTGAAATATCCAATAAATTTCGTTCCACTTCATGATTGTGTCCCACTTGTTGTGGATTCTTCACCAGAAAATACAGTTGTATATCTTCATGTTTGAAGCCTGAAATGTGGCAAAAGGTCGAAAAGTTCAAGGGGGCCGAATACTTTTGCAAGGCACTGTATATGGTGGTCCAAGCTGAGTGCACAATGGTAAATAGCATGCAGTGATTTTAATGTGTTTTCCAAATAATTTATATAGATAATATCACCATAATCTAAAACACATAAAAGCATGCACAAATTGTCATTGTATTTCCCAATTCAGTGACATGGGTTTTACAAGAAAGCCTATCATCTAAACATACTCCTATGTATTTATATGCAGATACCTGTTTGATTTGAATACTCTCCACGCTAGTAATTACAAAAGTGTTCCTAACTGGGAGTTCACACCTTGAAAAAAACATAACATTTAGTTTAAGCTGTTAAAGACACCTTTTTAGTGAAGACAGACCCGAACTGCATTACTGCTTGGTCCGCTGTTGGAGCAATTGAGTACATCACTGTGTCATCTGTATGTAAATGGTATCAAGCATGATGGCCGAAGTGCTACTGGTTAGATCTAAAACCAGATTGATGCTAGGAATACTGTTAGAAAATAGAATATTGTAACTGTTGCCTATAGATTTTACTGTATAAATTGAAGATTATGTTAGTCACTGAACCAGCAATGATACGTGCAGCACGTTTGAGTACAGGTCTACATTTTCATCAAGGATTTCTTAGTATCACTGGCACACAGAGAGGACTTCTGCTTCTGTGAGTTTCTGGAAACTATAAACAGGAGTACAATTTTCCAGGATAACGGTTGAAAATTATGACGAGAAATCACTTTTTCTGCAGAGAAAGACTGCATCAACTATATATTGTTTGAGTCTGATGTAATTTGCTCAGAAAAAGTAACAGTGGAATTTGCACTTATATCTTAATTGGGTACAAGCGGCCGAAATGGGTTTTCTCAGAAAGGTGGCTGGCCTCTCCCTTAGGGATAGGGTGAGAAGCTCAGTCATCCGAGGGGAACTCGGAGTAGAGCCGCTGCTCATTTGCGTAGAAAGGAGCCAGTTGAGGTGGTTCGGGCATCTTGTACGAATGCCACCTGGGCGCCTCCCTAGAGAGGTGTTCCAGGCACGTCCAGCTGGGAGGAGACCTCGGGGAAGACCCAGGACTAGGTGGAGAGATTATATCTCCACACTGGCCTGGGAACGCCTCGGGATTCCCCAGTTAGAGCTGGCTAATGTTTCCCGGGAAAGAGAAGTTTGGGGTCCCCTGCTAGAGCTGCTACCCCTGCGACCCGACCCCGGATAAGCGGTTGAAGATGAGATGAGAGATGAGATCTTAATTGCGCAAAAAAAAGGCTTGATTCTCCTAACCGAAACATATGCATTGATACGGCTTAGCAAGTTTAGAGACTTGATTAAAAAATGACTAATTGGAATTAAGGCTGCATTTCTAATTTAAATGGCTTTAAATTCGCTTTTCAGGGATCATTTTAACGGAAATAATCATGTGAATAAAGCGTGCATATCTAGGAGCATTCCTAAAAGGAGCATCCTGTAAGTTTATTGAGTGACACATTTTTTATTTATTTTAAGTGTCTCTGGGTCAAATGATCCCCTTCCAGCGCACCTGTAAATAGCAAATACAGTACTGCTACTGTAAATCCCTCGTTTGGCAAGGCGGATAATTTTTCCATTCGTCTCCTACCTACGGACAATGTTTAAAACATAAACAAAACTTTTTCTGCAATTCAGCATTAAGACTGAGCTACCCATCATCACTTTCCAGAACTGCTTTGAAATGACAGATTGGCAGATGTTCTGTGGCACAACTAATGGGGACATTGATGTCTCAGCATACATCTCCAAGTGTTAATTTGGACATTTTCACTTAGGAGTGTACTCACTTTTGTTGCCTGTTTTTAGAATTAATGGCTGTATGTTGAGTTATTTTGAGGGGACAGGAAATGTACTCTGTTGTACAAGCTGTACACTCACAACATTACTTTGTAGCAGTGTAATTTATTCAGTGATGTCACATCAGAAGATATAATCAAATATTTACAAAAATGTGAGGGGTGTACTTCCTTATGCAAGATACTGTATATTGGACAGCTACTATGCTTCTGAAGAAACAGATGTAGAGGAAAGCTGGCTGGAACGCTCGTTCGCTGGAAACCCCGTTGCCACAAGAACAGCTTCTTCCCCACAGCAGTTTTTTTTGCTCTATTTTCACTGTTCATGTTAGTTGAAAAATGTGTGTCCTAAATGCTGCAGCAATGGGTCAGAACAAACATGTGAAAACAAACTTTAAAAAAAATCTGGTTCTGTTTCTGATATATTAGACACAGAGATTAATAATAAAGTAGCTCTAGGTCTATTCATAGTATAATAATTATTCATTCTTTATCTCCTAATACAATAATTGTCAGACTTCACTCCTGTGGTATTAGGCAGGTAGACGCTATTACTAGCTTTGCTAAGGGGATCACACAGCCACTGACAAAGAAACGATCAGTCTATCATTTTAATGGTAGGCTTATTTGGACAGTGAGAGCCAGAATAACAACCAAAAAATCAAGAATTACGCATTTCAAATAAGTTAGAAACTGATTTGCATTTTACATGGCTTTGTACATGGTGGCAAAACCCTTGGTGGCAATCACAGAGGTCAGACCTTTCTTGTAGTTGGCCACCACGTTTGCACACACCTCAGGAAGGATTTTGTGGCACTCCTCTTTGCAGATCTTCTCCAAGTCATTAAGGTTTCGAGGCTGACTTTGGTAACTCTAACCTTCAGCTACCTACACAGATTTTCTATGGGATTAAGGTCTGGAGACTGGCTCGGCCACTCCAGAACCATAACATGCTTCTTCCTGAGTCACTCCTTTGTTGCCTTGGCATAACATTTCTACCTCCATGTTTGACGGTGGGGATGATGTTTTTGGGGTCATAGGCAGCATTCTTCCTCCTCCAAATATGGCGAGTTGAGTTGATGTCAAATAGCTCGATTTTGGTCTCATCTGACCACCACACTTTCACCCAGTTCTCCTCTGAATCATTCAGATGTTCATTGGCATACTTAAAGAGAATGCTCCTAATCTCAGCTCGTTACCTGTATAAAAGAGCCAGTAAAATGCTAATCAATTAATAATTTATTTGAAATGCGTTATTTTGGATTTTATTTTTGTTCTGTTCATTTTGTTGTTATTGAATCATCCCAAGACATTTAAAAGTAAAGGTGATATGGCACTGTGGATATGAAACCCCAAAAAGATTGAATTGCCAAAATTGCATCAGATCTGACAAACAATTTATTCTTTTTTTCCTCCATTGACATCGTTATCAATATCGTAATAAAATTCCTCTAAAACAGGAGCACACAGCTATGTTGTACCAATTGGAGACTTTTACAACTACAAATGATGCATGTTAGAGGACCTCGAAAACAAGATCCCCGAAAAATATATATATATTCATATACATTTTATTTTCATATACTCGTATATATCTATATTTCCACCTATGATAAAAGGCACTTGAAAAAAATACTGACATTTAAAATATCTCACAAAATGTGCAAAAAAATTACTTGGATACCTTTGCGCACCACTGTAGCACAGTCAATTGGTTAGTTGACCCAGAGGTAAGCGCCTACTGTGTTTTGTTATTCACAATTTACATAGCATAGTTATGGAGTCAATTCAATTACTTTTCCATTTAAAAC
This sequence comes from Dallia pectoralis, assembly GCA_029465975.1. Lineage (NCBI taxonomy): Eukaryota > Metazoa > Chordata > Actinopteri > Esociformes > Umbridae > Dallia > Dallia pectoralis. The sequence goes on from CM055756.1 coordinate 329,757, forward strand.
TCTTTAAGGAAAGTACCGCATTTTTTTCTTGACTGTGACAGGTGGGGGTGTGGACAGAGCAGGTTTTTCAGCTGTCTTGAAGAGCGTGATTTGAGACATAAAAAAAAGATCATATCCACCCAACACTGAAGTTATTGCTACTGCTCTAGGCCCTCAAAAAAAAATCAATCAACTAGATTCACTCATTGAGAATGAATTGTCATTTTTCCTATACAATGACCACATTTGGCCATTGGCTTGTCACAATAAACACTCCTTGGCAGAACAAAAGTCATGGCACCACAGAATATACTCAAAGGGTTAAAAATTCAAACATACCATTTTTTTATATTGAAAGATGTGGAACCTGGTAACGGTTCTGTGTCAAATTCAGCTTCCTCCGCACAGCAACAACAGCAAGAACACTTCCCCGGCTCCAGATGTGTTTGTGTAATTGTTATGAACAAGCAAGGCAGCACAAACAGATCTGCAATGGGATATCAGAACTCCCTGTCTCTGGCTTCAATGAGCAAGAGAGACACAGGAGAATGGAGAGATTAAGGCATAAAAGGAGAAAGGGGATTGGTCGGGGAGGACAGTCATGTCTGATGATTCCACTGTTGCCATGGAAACCGAGCCTGCTTAACACCTGTTACAAGTGATGTCACCTGACTCTGACAGTACACTGTTAGTCCAATGATATTGAGGTGGTTCTAGCACGTTTACCCGAATAGCCAACTAAAAAGCTCCTGCCAAATACTGGTGGAATTATCAGAATTTTATTATCACACCTAACAGCCTGGGTTACAGTTGTAAGTTGGTGGCCGTAATATCAGGCAGTCTTTGCCATGTACAAGCGCTCACTGTATGTTCCCTAAAGTCCGGTTTAAGAGTCCAGCAAGACAGCTGGTTCTGTACTAATATGGCTCAGCCGTTATGGGCTGTCCGCTTTTTGGAGAAGAAGGTGCAAATGACTCAAATGTGTGCGAGCAGCACCCTGTTCATATCCATATGCAGGCAGCAGTGATTAAGAGGGGCTGAGGCATAAATAGGAATATACAGTGGATTCTGCGCGGCACAAATCCTCCATTGGTCTGCCAGAGATAACACCTCCATTTACTCTGACTCAATCATCATTTGCTTAACTGGAATTATACAGTATATAATATAGTGCCATATACATATTTTGTGTGTGTGTGTGCATTTCTGTTGAAATGTTTTGCAGCTAGTGAGTTCAGCCTTTTTGGTATGATTAAAGCAGCATATTATTTTACTTGTTTGGTGTGGATGAATGGCACCCCTAGCATTTGCCTTCACTGCCTATAAGGCGGGCCGGCCCTGGATTAAAGAAGAAAAAAAGCTGAGGGCAGACAGAGTTCAGTGGCCTAGTTTTGCTGCTGGCTGGCACTTGTACGAGTCGCTGCCACACATGCAGTAGGCAGAGGGAGAAAAACGAGCGAGTGCTGACTTCAAGAGGCTCGAGTGAGGGCGGCATGGCCAGATAGAGGGACTCATGCTACAAACACGGCTGCCCTGGTCTGCTGGCACGGAGCATTTCCCTTCACTCCACTCTCTTACACACAAACACACATACTCTCCTCTGTTCAGTTACTTCTCCATTAACTCATATCTCAATTCTGCCTTCCCCTTCTCTCCAGACTAGCCACCATTTTAGATGCTCAGATTGTAGATTTTGTGAGTCGATTTTGTCACTGGGGTTTCCCCTCATCTGTCTTGCCCAAGGTTTGTTTTTTGGTCAGATTTTGTGCTCCATCCTGTGGGATTGTTGTGTCTAGTCTATATAGTTGTTTGCCTGGAGGGCCTAGGTGGTCACATGTGCTCATGTGTCAGCAGTGTTTCAGCATGACATGGACTGACTCTCCTCCTTCGCAAACCCAATCCTCACCCCAGCCCACGTCCCAGCTCAGTTAAAGGAGAAAGCTGAGGTACAGTGCAGTCATTGCAAGAAGCATGACACATATTGAGCAACTTCAACATCAGAAAATGTCTCGTCTGAACATTCGTGACAACAAATTAAATGAATTACAAAACAATGCAAATATTGTGATTATTGTCCAAAACAATGTACAAACATTCTGGAAAATGGTATTGTTAGACCCTTATAGAGGTGGCAGAGGAGAGGTGGAGGGCTATTTATTTCAGTCTCTTCAGGGAATGTTCCTTGGGTTTAAGGTGCTTCTCTCCTCCCCTCCTCATTAACCCCAGATAGTGGTCCAGTCAACATTCTACATACATCATATCTCTTTGACGTGAGCATGGCAGGACCCAGAGGCCTCAGAAAAGGTTGCCCTTCATGCCTGAGTGTAAATTTGGAAAAAAACAGGGAATGAAGATGAAGGCAAACATTCTCTCATAGTCACACATGGAAAGCTGTTACCCCCTTAAATGATGTTGTTACTGTCTGCTAAGTGCAGTTAATGCTAAGATGTTATAAAAATTGGTGAACCGACCCCAGTTCTTTAGACAAGTGAAGTGAGGCATGTTCTGGTGTGTGTGTCTCTTCCTGACTATGTAGTGGTAAAGTCTGGTTCACACACTTTAGGTCCATTCATGGATCTGACAGCATAGATGATAGTCCCTGAAAACTGAACCACAGCAGGAGTCAGGTTTTAGTGAAAACTGACCCATTCTATAACGACACCTGACGACCAACTCCAAAAAGACCCAGGTCCAGCACCTACAAAGCATCTCAGGAGACGTGTTGTTGTGGTGTTTAGTCTTAGCTTGTAGTAGGTCTTAGATTGATGTAACACAGGTTGATGTAACCCAGACCAATTTGGAGCCAGGAGTATTGTTAAGTTAAGTGTGATGTACACAATGATAAAATAATTAACATTAATTACATATTATTATCATTTCATTATTTCATTAGTGGATACAAAAGTTTTGGCTTATAATAGTGAAATAAGTATCCAACACATAGAAGAGCCTTCCGTGTCTATTAATTAATGGGTAGACCAAAAATAAAAATAAGAAATAATTACTCCTATTGCCTCTCCATGGCAACCACTGACTTGCTGCTGAGTCAACATTAACTCCTGTGACTAATGAGGCTTTTATATTGACACAAATTAGGACCCTCTGCCAGTTTCCACTTTGAGATGTTTTGTAGATATGGGCCCAGGCCTCCAGTCAGGATTATATTCTACCCCCTGGCCAGCCACATGTTTTGAATGGGTGGTTAAAAATACTGCTTAACTTAATTATTAGGCGTTTCTTCCTCTGAACCTGTCTAACTGTGATTGTAAGAAGTAGAGCTGTTTGGAATGTTAATACAAAATAAAAGACATGGGCCGGTGGATTCTGACTGAGGCTGGGTGGGTGTAGTGCTTCATCTGTCCACCAGGAGGTGCAATACAACACCAATGTTAAGAAGGAAAAAAGAGATGAAGTGAATATTGGTAATATGCTTGGTTATATCAAACTAAGAATTGCCCCATAAGACCTTAGTTGCTCTGCACCTCCACAAAAGCCCTTTGTAAGCAAGCCTCTAACACCCCGTCTTGTGGATAAGGACGGCACACTTTTCTCACCCTCCCCGACAACCGGGAAAAGATTGTCAAAAATACTCAAAGTGCTAATGTTTATAGTTTCTGGTACATTTTACAGTCGTTAAGAAGTTTAGCAGCAGTCATGAAGTTACAACACTGTAGCCGGTTGCACTGGTTGTGGTTTAGAGACTGATATTATCAGGGCTGTGCTTTTGATGTAATTCTCAATGAACAATCGTCTAATTGCATGTATGCACCTGGGGATGGCGCTCTGATTGACATGCACTCTATCCAATAGAGGGTCTGTGCAGTATCAATCACCCCAATGAATCTGTAAACTCTGTCTAAAGCCTGTTTTATGCTTCTGCGTCCAATCGACGGCGTACCCTCTCTGACCCCTCTGCGTCGACGCGAACCCCTCTCCGATCCCTACGCCGTAGCTCGACGTGCACCTCCAAAAAATTGTAACTACACGTCGAGGCGACGCAGACCACAAGGGCTGTGATTGGTCAGATTTTACATCTGGCGGTGAAATGCAAGCAACCCGACGCAGAACCATAAAACGGCACATAGTCACACATGGAAAGCTGTTACCCCCTTAAATGATGTTGTTACTGTCTGCTTAAGTGCAGTTAATGCTAAGATGTTATAAAAATTGGTGAACCGACCCCAGTTCTTTAGACAAGTGAAGTGAGGCATGTTCTGGTGTGTGTGTAACTACACGTCGAGGCGACGCAGACCACAAGGGCTGTGATTGGTCAGATTTTACATCTGGCGGTGAAATGCAACGCAACAAGACGCAGAACCATAAAACGGCAACAACGCCGTAGGAGTGACGGCGTAGCTACGCCGTGGAGTTGACGCAGAAGCATAATGAGGGCTTAAGTCAGTTGGGACATCACTTCCGATAAAACAGGAAGTTTGTGTTCACAGCACCCTGTACGAAAGTAGTTAATGTAGCATTAAAAGCAACGGATTATAAACGTACTGTGTGTTGCTAGCCCAGCAGTGAGCGCGTCCTACAGCTCCATATGTGTGTCTACCTCCCTGCCGGGCCACAGAGCACACTGTCAATAAGAACATTATAAATACATACAGAAGAGGCAGAGCTTGAGCAAGGGCACAGAGCAAAAACCAAGACTGTGAAAGAGGACTAAGGAAGACCTTCACCGAGGCCGAGGGCCCCTGTTGCCTTCTCTTTAGTCAAGTCAGAAAAAAAAACAATAAACATGAATGAAATGTGTTTTTTAACAGAATGTCTGTTGGTCCAATGATTTCCTGCCTCCTAAGCGAAAAGACGACTCTTCAGACACCTCTTTTCTTGTCAGCAAGAATTCACAAAAGTGTGAAGTTTTAAAGTTTCCTGAAGGTTCACTTTGTTTTTAACCAGTCTTTTTTTCAGCACCTCTCCGTGGAGCGGGCTAACCTCTGACCTCCACCCCTGAGATCTTCTGGAATGTGTGTATGTGTCAGTTGACCACAGCTGGCTTGAGCACCACTGTACCAGGGGGGATGACCACCCAGGACAGGGGGTCATGGGATGCCCCCGTAGAGAGGTTCAACACTCCCCCTGGGTGGAGCTCATCCTCCGCTTCCTCTCCCCTAGTTATCCCCTTGTGCCGATGGCCGTGGTGGTGGGGTCTGCGATCCTGCGAGGGCGAGCCCATGGATCCTCCCAGAGACAGGGGCATCATGGTGGGGCTGAGCCCCAGGGCGGCGGAGGGGAAGGACGGTGACAGACCCAGAGATGACTTGGCGGCCAGGCTCAGGGAAGAGCTGTTGAACGACAGGATGGAGGGGGCGGAAGGTGAACTGGGCCCCCCCAGCGTGCTCAGGTCTAGCGGCCGCGGGCTGAGGGGACTCAGTGGGGACAGGGAGATGGACCCACCCAGGCCCTGAAAAGTGTGGCCCCCGAGGAGAGACGGAATGCCACTAGGGATGATGATGTGAGCACCACTGATGTAGCTTAGCTCCGACTCCCCCAGCTTGCTCCGGCTGACGGACATCCCCACCCCCGGCTGACCCCCCTTGAGCAGGGATCCTACCCCCCCTGGAGAGCCCAGCTCCTGGGCGACAAAGTGGCCGTGGGCCTTGATGTGCTTGCGGAGGGAGCTGGGGTCTGTGTAGCGCTTTAGGCAGCCGGCCATCTTGCAGTAGTAGGGTTTGTCCACGTAGTGGGTGCGCGTGTGCTTGAAGCGGTCGCTGGAGTTGGAGTAGCGCTTGTTACAGCCCTCGTATGGACAGATGTAGGGCTTCTCTCCTAAGCAGAAACAAAACAAGTCACTTATTCAACACACAAATTCCTTCAGCGTGAAGTTTACATTAAATGTGTGACTAACTACTTTCCTGCCTTATGTTTGTGTCTCTGACGTAAGTGCGTGACAGAGAGACCAACCTGTGTGTGACAGAGATACCAGCCTGTGTGTGACAGAGAGACCAGCCTGTGTGTGACAGAGAGACCAGCCTGTGTGTGACAGAGATACCAGCCTGTGTGTGACAGAGAGACCAACCTGTGTGTGACAGAGATACCAACCTGTGTGTGACAGAGAGACCACCTGTGTGTGAAACAGAGACCAGCCTGTGTGTGACAGAGATACCAACTGTGTGTGACAGAGAGACCAGCCTGTGTGTGACAGAGATACCAACCTGTGTGTGACAGAGATACCAGCCTGTGTGTGACAGAGAGACCACCTGTGTGTGACAGAGAGACCAGCCTGTGTGTGACAGAGATACCAACCTGTGTGTGACAGAGATACAGGCCTGTGTGTGACAGAGATACCAACCTGTGTGTGACAGAGAGACCAGCCTGTGTGTGACAGAGATACCAGCCTGTGTGTGACAGAGATACCAACCTGTGTGTGACAGAGACCAACCTGTGTGTGACAGAGAGACCAACCTGTGTGTGACAGAGAGACCAGCATGTGTGTGACAGAGAGACCAACCTGTGTGTGACAGAAAGACCAGCCTGTGTGTGACAGAGAGACCAACCTGTGTGTGACAGAGAGACCAGCCTGTGTGTGACAGAGAGACCAGCCTGTGTGCGACAGAGAGACCAACCTGTGTGTGACAGAGATACCAACCTGTGTGTGACAGAGACCAACCTGTGTGTGACATAGAGACCAACCTGTGTGTGACAGAGAGACCAGCCTGTGTGTGAGAGAGACCAGCCTGTGTGTGACAGATAGACCAGCCTGTGTGTGACAGAGATACCAACCTGTGTGTGAGCGGTTGTGTATCTTGAGGTTCTCCAGGCGAGAGAAGCTCTTGTTGCATGTGGGGCAGCGATGAGGCTTCTCGTTGGTGTGGGTACGAATGTGGATCAGCATTTTGTATCTGTAGACAAACCCCATCACACACATACACACATTATGTGATTAGGAACCTCTGTTCTTTCTGAATGGGGATGTTTGTACCCTCCTGGGCAGGCCTTAGCTATCTCACCTGGCATTGAAGCCACGCCCCTTACGAGCACAGCCGTCCCAATGGCAGCAGTACCCAGAATCCTTTTCAGGTTTGACATGGAAGTCGTTGACGTGGTCCACCAGGTCCTGCAGGCAGTCAAACAAAAGACGGCACTGGAAAGAGAGAACAGGTAGAGTCAGTGGTGGAGGAGGCTCTAGAGTCATGGTAACAGCTATAGTGTCATGGTAACAGCTCTAGAGTCATGGTAACAGCTATAGTGTCATGGTAACAGCTCTAGAGTCATGGTAACAGCTATAGTGTCATGGTAACAGCTCTAGAGTCATGGTAACAGCTATAGTGTCATGGTAACAGCTCTAGAGTCATGGTAACAGCTATAGTGTCATGGTAACAGCTATAGTGTCATGGTAACAGCTATAGTGTCATGGTAACAGCTCTGGAGTCATGGTAACAGCTATAGTGTCATGGTAACAGCTCTAGAGTCATGGTAACAGCTATAGTGTCATGGTAACAGCTATAGCGCCATGGTAGCAGCTCTAGAGTCATGGTAACAGCTCTAGAGTCATGGTAACAGCTCTAGAGTCATGGTAACACCTATAGTGTCATGGTAACAGCTCTAGAGTCATGGTAACAGCTATAGTGTCATGACCCTTGTTTACATCACTTCTTGTGCCTCACCTTCCTCCAATGGCAGGCCAGCTGTTCATCTGCTGAGAGATCGGGAGACGCCCGCTTGTCGTTGGGCTGGCCAATGAACATGGAGGGCAGGTGGAGGCTGCCTCCGGCACCAATCGGTACAAAGATCTGGAAAGCTTGCGAGGAGGTTCCGCTGTCCACGTAACGGATGTGAGCAGACTCCTGAACCAAGAGGATTAAAGTTCATTATCTGTCCCGATTAAACACACACACACCTTCCCTCAGCCTCACTGCCGGTCAGATGATATATTGTCTCTCTTGGCCATTTGTCCCTGTGTGTGTGTGTGTGTGTGTGTGTGTGTGTGTGTGTGTGTGTGTGTGTGTGTGTGTGTGTGTGTGTGTGTGTGTGTGTGTGTGTGTGAGTGAGTGAGTGAGTGACTGTGTGTGTGTGTCATTGTGTGTGTCATTGTGTGTGTGTGTGTGTGTGTGTGTGTGTAGGCCAGTGGTGATGTGGCATCTCCGATCGCCACGTCAACACTTCTCATGAGAGAATCCAGTTGTTCCTCACAATAAACCTCCTCTGTCTGTTACTTAAACTGAGTGACCTCACTGGCATCACATGGTTGTGTGTGTTGTTGGTGTGTGTGTTGCGCATGTATTGTGTGTTATTGGTGTGTGTTGCGAGTGCGTGTGTCGGTGTTGTGCCTGTGTGTTATGGCTGTGTTTGTGGGTGTGTGTTGTTTGTGGGCATATTTGCTGAGTGTCTCTGTCTTGGATGTGTGTGTATTTAACTGGATTTACAGTCAGGTACAGCCTTCAGACCACACAGAGCCTAATTCAATTCCCTCCAATTCAATTGAGAGCTGCGGTCTATTCAACTAATCTCCCTCCCTCCGAATTCTAGACAAGGACCCCCGCCAACATAGAGACACACACGCACACACACACAAGTGCATAAACACGTGCAACCGCACAAACTCACAGAGGCGCACATCAAATCACACACACTGATGAACGCAAACACACAGCTGACTGAGCTGACTGAGAAATGGGCTGTATGAGATTTGTCCCAGACATTACTGACATACCTAGAAACAGATAGACAGCCAGAAGACAGCAGTCAAACTGCTGTCACCCCCCCCTCCACCCCAACAGATTAGTCTGTCCTGTTAATTCTTTAAGACCTGAGTATACGCATTACCCTGTGACATAGTATAAAACTGCCTGTGTGTGTATGAGGGCTCTTGTTCTGACAGCGTTCCTGACCCGTTGGTGTCTTGTCTCGTGGTCATCTCTGGATAAAGCTGGAGAGAGGATACTAGTGTGGTGGTGCGACTTAACCCACCCAATTTAGAAGTGCCCACGCTGCCGTGTGATTCCCACTCACCCCTGCGAAGATGTTGTGGGAGACCCCGTTTCCATTGGCTGTCTCTGGGGAGCTGGAGGTGTGTCGGGAGGAGGGGGACATGCTGAGATCCACGACTGGAGGCGTGGGGGGAGTATCTGGCCTCCCATGGGGGACCAACGGCACACCTGTAAAAGGAGGTCAGATGGCCAGGTTAGACTTCCTGGTCAGACTTGCTGGTCAGACTTTACTGGTCAGACGTCCAAGTCCAGGGGTGGCCAACCAGTCAGAGACTAAGAGACACTTTTTTTACTGTGTTACCGCAAAGAGCCATCATCATACATGGGCAAAATAAAATCCATAAAATAAAGGCTTGAAAAATATTTCAAAAGATACATTATGATTCCACTGTCGTGTGTGAACAGGAAAAACAACATAAAATTATATTAGGTGTTTATTTTCTGCTTTTCTGCCTGACTTTTCAAAGTGACTAACTTGTGCTTGCGAAGTTGAAGAGCTGAAGATTTGAAGCTTTGAAATGCACTAATGATGCCTGACATATAAGGCAGAATAGCTTGCCATTACGCTCAACAAAAAAAACTAAACTCTCCAACTCTGTTAAAAACGTCCTGTGTTCATCTTCATATTTTCGTTTTGCTGTGCATTTGTTCCCTGCCATTTTGAGAGTGAACTTGACACAAATTGGTTATTTAAATTATCTTTTCTCTACTGGGAAACTTTGTGCTATTTTCCTCTCACGCACATACGGTCACGAGTGGTGAGGGTTTTGTTTCCACACGGGACTATTAGGGGGGTGCACGGCTTCAGTGTCACATTGGGTTTGTTTACTTTCTGTACACTGCTGTTAGCGGTTAGCATTAGCAGGGGGATTAGTGGGGCTATAAAGGGTTGCTATCAATTTGCTTAGCATTGTTTCAAGTGTTTGGTGAGTGTATATATAAGATTTGAAGTCGCTGTATTTACAGTGTGTTATAAGTCGCGAGTGCGCAATTTGATTTAATTACAGTGCCGTCATTTTATTTCTGTTCGTTGTTACGTTTTGGGTTTAAATAGTATTTAAAATAAACACCACAAAGGTATAGACTGGCTCTGCAAATGGCTTTTGACTGCACTACACCACTAGTTTGTGACACATGCGTGTTTGATGAAAATTCCTTTATTGAATTCAAGCGAAGCGAACAGGGACATTAAAAAAACACAAACTTCAATATGAACGTAAGAAACCTGACAAAGAGTCGCGGGTTGGCCAGGCCTCTCCTAGTCGGACGTGCTAGTCAGTTGTCCTAGTCATACTTCCTGGTCACACTTCCAAGGCACACTTCCAAGTTACACTTTTCGGGTCAGAATTCCTGGTCTGACTTCCCGGTCTCCCAGTCATGGTAACAACCTGTGTGGGGTGAAGCTGGAGAGACGGGCACGATAACAGCAGTGCCATCGTCGGCCATGCGGAGCTGCTGGGAGCGTTTGCCGTGGGTGGGGGAGAGGGTGGGCGGCGACCGTGCAGCCCTGTTGACACGCCCCCGTGGGAGTTTCAAATCTAGTGGCTCATCCAGGGACAGCATGGCTGCAGCCCGCGGACCTCCCGCCTGCCAAGACAACCAATCAGAGAAGGGTAAGTGATTCAGCCAATCAATCATACAGTAGATGTGTGGATGATTGACTGTAGCTCTCCACCAGCACACATTTTAAATATCAGTGACACATCATACTTACTACCTATATATCAGTGACACATCATACTTACTACCTATATATCAGTGACACATCATACTTACTACCTATATATCAGTGACACATCATACTTACTACCTATATATCAGTGACACATCATACTTACTACCTATATCAGTGACACATCATACTTACTACCTATATATCAGTGACAGATCATACTTACTACCTATATATCAGTGACACATCATACTTACTACCTATATATCAGTGACACATCATACTTACTACCTATATATCAGTGACACATCCTACTTACTACCTATATATCAGTGACACATCCTACTTACTACCTATATATCAGTGACACATCATACTTACTACCTATAGCATTACTGCTCTAACATCATTTTGATGCTATTAGCGTCGTTATCATTATAATGAGTGATTGGCCAATAAACAGAGGCGATAGCAGAGGGTAAGGTTTAGGGGAGTCGGTGTGTGTTATTTCTATGGGATTTCTTGGAGAACATAACTGTTAGAATATACATGCACACAGGTTGCACATCCACACTGCCTCCTAGCAACCAAACCCGGACATCACAATCTGAAAATGCAGACGAATGAAACAGAAACCACTCTCACACTTCTTGAAGACTAGCCCACGCACACGCTTCTCCACGGACCACCCCCACCTCCACCCCCCTGGTGCCAGTGACCTTTGTTCACATGCTCTTCCAGAGGAATGTCTGCAATTCAATCCAGATGGTCACCCTGACCCCCTATAACCCCCCGTGCCTCTGGCCAATGCCCCCGGCCACCACTACATAAACCCTCATTGCCCAATGTGACCCCCTCAGTCCTACCTCCACCTCACAGACCCATCAAATGGACATCCAAGCACACACAGCCACTCATTCATGTTCTGACAGTCTCCACTCACAGTGGTCACAGGGACTATAGCACCACTCAAACACAGGGACTATAGCACCACTCAAACACAGGGACTATAGCACCACTCAAACACAGTGACTATAGCACCACTCAAACACAGTGACTATAGCACCACTCAAACACAGTGACTATAGCACCACTCAAACACAGTGACTATAGCACCACTCAAACACAGTGACTATAGCACCACTCAAACACAGGGACTATAGCACCACTCAAACACAGTGACTATAGCACCACTCAAACACAGGGACTATAGCACCACTCAAACACAGGGACTATAGCACCACTCAAACACAGGGACTATAGCACCACTCAAACACAGTGACTATAGCACCACTCAAACACAGGGACTATAGCACCACTCAAACACAGGGACTATAGCACCACTCAAACACAGGGACTATAGCACCACTCAAACACAGGGACTATAGCACCACTCAAACACAGTGACTATAGCACCACTCAAACACAGGGACTATAGCACCACTCAAACACAGGGACTATAGCACCACTCAAACACAGGGACTATAGCACCACTCAAACACAGGGACTATAGCACCACTCAAACACAGGGACTATAGCACCACTCAAACACAGGGACTATAGCACCACTCAAACACAGGGACTATAGCACCACTCAAACACAGGGACTATAGCACCACTCAAACACAGGGACTATAGCACCACTCAAACACAGGGACTATAGCACCACTCAAACACAGGGACTATAGCACCTCCAGAGGGTAACTGTCCAATACAGCCACCTCTCTGGGACCATTCCTTACTCAGCCTCAACACTGGATGACTAATTATTACTGTAAGAGACTTTGGTTCTGATCACAGACCCATTTATACAACTATACTGGGCTCCATTACACAACCAACCTCACATCTGGCCTCCATTACACAACCATCCTCACATCTGGCCTCCTTCACAACCATCCTCACATCTGGCCTCCTACTGACAATCATCCTCACATCTGGCCTCCTTTACACAACTATCCTCACATCTGGCCTCCACAACTATCCTCACATCTGGCCTGCACAACTATCCTCACATCTGGCCTCCACAACTATCCTCACATCTGGCCTCCATTACACAACTATCCTCACATCTGGCCTCCATTACACAACTATCCTCACATCTGGCCTCCATTACACAACTATACTCACATCTGGCCTCCATTACACAACTATCCTCACATCTGGCCTGCACAACTATCCTCACATCTGGCCTCCACAACTATCCTCACATCTGGCCTCCATTACACAACTATCCTCACATCTGGCCTCCATTACACAACTATCCTCACATCTGGCCTCCTTTACAGCTATCCTCAAATCTGGGCTCTTTCGAAACTCCTTCACACATCTCTTGTGTTTTTGTGTAAAAAATTCAGTGTCAGGTTCTATGCTCTTTCTCAAATACTGCACAGCAAACCGGTACCTTCAAACCAAAACAGACACATTGTTCTTTAATAGGTTGTTCTGGCTCCACAACTGCAACAATTCACCCAGGTATTTTGATCTGTATTGTAACGTGTAAGTGCCTCTGAATACAATGAAAGCAAAAAGATTTTAATGGTCCTTTTAAAACACAAGGGACAAATCAATTGTTTCAGGCAGGATGTCCAAATGAGTCAAACACACTGTACCAAATTCAGGCTACATATCGCTTTCCTTTGTGTTTAAATGAAAGCCTTGTGTCCAACGCCACCAACACAAAACATGTTCTGAAGATCCCACTTCCCCCTGGCTTAACCAGCTTGGTAAACCTCTGGGGCCAAAACATTCAAAAATAAAAATCTATTCAGGATCAGGTAATCCATATTACTTTTATGCTGGTTTTTCAAAGCAACATTGGAATGGATCACTCTGATCCAGATACACAGTTTTCACGATAACTAAATCCGGATAACCAGTGGTCTAAATTGGACAACATATCACAATGTGGGCTACCAGCCATGTAAAGAACAGATAGAAGAGCCAACATGGGGTCACTGTAAGTGTTTCTTATTTTGAGACAAAACACAAAAATAACAAACATCCACTTTCATTCACATTTTCTTTTATTACCCCTCATCTGAGCCACAACAAATAAAAACTCATATATGTTAACAAATACATTGTGGATATATTGAAAACGTTGAAAAACTGATAAACAAAAGGTCAAATTTCCAATGGTTAACAAAATAAAGATTGTTCAGGGTTCTTCCAGCATTTCCAAGTCCTGCTTTTAGGAGGCGGATCTGGAGTTCCACTTTGTTTTGCTGCAGTTTGGTCAGCTTGATTTGTTCCTCTGCCAGGAGTATCTGTGCTTCTGCTTTTTCAGTTTCTAGTTTAAGAAGTGATTAAGATGTGATAGGCATCATCATTATTTTTCGGCAAAGGACGCTTTCCGCCTCTTTTCTGAGCTCCTGTGACTGCTGGCTCTACCAGTGAGGATCCAGGTTGTTCTGCTATAACAGAGATCCAGAATGAATGTGTCTTCTGCATTACGAGGAACTGGCTCACTCTCCTCTACAATCGTAGGCTCACCACCCCCTACAACACCTTGAATCCCGTGCAGGGCTTTAGAAATTATTTTTGCCAGGCTCATCTCTGATGATTGTTTCTTAGAAATTAATATACAGTGATGAATGACATTGACTCTATTGGTGTTGGTTGTTATTGAAAGCGGCTTGGGTGATTATTTCATGGGGACATTGTATTTTATTTTTACTTTATTATACTGAATAGCTTAATTGGTAGCCTAGTCTACTTTATCTACTTTATCACTGTTACAAGTTTATACAAGTCAAGTGCAAAATATAAATACAAGTATATACACAAAATGAAACAAGTCTATTATTTGTCCAATTTTAACGCTTTACTACATTTTCTTCCTGGAATCCACCTTGAAATCCTACCCCCTGTTGGGATCAGGATAATCCTGTTTTTTTGGATCAAAGTTATCCAATTCCTACTGACAAACTGAAGATTTGATCCAGATTAAAACTAATTACAGTGTCCATGCTACGGATGATTCAGAACTCACTACAACTAATAGGGACACAGTTTGATTTGTCTCTCTCATGTCATCTTTGCCCCATTCTCCATTCTTTCACTCTCTTGGTCACGGTTTTGCACTCTCTTTCTCTCTCTCTGTCCCTCCCTTTTTCTCTGTCTCTCTGCCCCTCCCTCTTTCTCTGTCTCTCTGTCCCTCCCTCTTTCTCTGTCCCATCCATCTGTCTCTCTGCCCCTCCCTCTTTCTCTGTCTCTCTGCCCCTCCCTCTTTCTCTGTCCCATCCATCTGTCTCTCTGCCCCTCCCTCTTTCTCTGTCTCTCTGCCCCTCCCTCTTTCTCTGTCCCATCCATCTGTCTATCTGTCCCTCCCTTTTTCTCTGTCTCTCTGTCCCTCCCTCTTTCTCTGTCCCATCCCTCTGTCTCTCTGTCCCTCCCTTTTTCTCTGTCTCTCTGTCCCTCCTTCTTTCTCTGTCGCTCCCTCATTCTCTGTCTCTCTGTCCCTCCCTCTTTCTCTGTCCCATCCATCTGTCTATCTGTCCCTCCCTCTTTCTCTGTCCCATCCCTCTGTCTCTCTGTCCCTCCCTTTTTCTCTGTCTCTCTGTCCCTCCCTCTTTTTCAGTCTCTTCCTCTGTCACTTTGTCTATCACGCCCATATAGACACAAAGTGTTGTGTGGTCACAGCTCAAATACACACAGTTAGAGATCTACCCCTGCCCCCCAACTGGCAAACAAGTCTACACACACATGCACACACACACATGCAAACACACACATGCACACACGCACATGCACACACGCACATGCACACACACAAGCACAACGCATTTAATCATACTGTAATTTACACACATTTTGCACTGGCTTCTCTCTCCTCCGCTACCCATTTCTCGTTCTCTAAAACCCATATCGTCTCCCTAAAATACACTGACTCTCTCACACACAGACACTATCTCTGGCACACACAGGGCTCTGCAGTCGTGCTGAACTGAATGGGGGTCTTTGAGTGGCTCTGGCCCGGGGCCATATGAGAAGCTGCTGTGTCTGGGGGAGGGGGGGCAGATATCAGAGAGGTCTCCAAGTTCAGACATGCACTGGACCACAAGCAGATTGTGAAGGTGGTCACCCACACACAATCTGCTGTGTCTGGGGGAGGGGGGGCAGATATCAGAGAGGTCTCCAAGTTCAGACATGCACTGGACCACAAGCAGATTGTGAAGGTGGTCACCCACACACACACACACACACACACTCACCACACACACACACCACACACACACACACACACACACTCACGCACACACGCGCTGTGGTTACACAATAATATCAAAAACTGCATTTAATGGGCGCTTAGAATTAATGTTCACTGTATAATAATAATCTTCACCTGCAATAGACCTCCCACAGTTTCTCTAAGATTTTTTGTATTTTAAGTGTTGGACTGTAAAAACACGAGGAAATCATCAGCTCTAAGTTATTATAATCATTTGAAATTATGCTATCTCTGTTGAACTAGTCAATATAATTTAAAATGATGATGTTTCAGTTATATCAGTGTTGAACTTCATGTTGTCAATATAAATTAAAATGATGTAAATTACAGTACCCCTGGAATGTAAGGCCAGTAAGGAAGTTAATAAACAGTGTGTTTCATTTCCTGCTGCCTGTCCTTGCTTTTAGAGCAGGTCATCCTGGTGGGCATTGGAACATCACACAAGCCCCCTCTAGTCACACCACCATGGGACTAAACCACACCACCCAGTACTAAGGTAGGGCTCAATACCATTTAAATTTGCATTGGAGCTAATTGGAGTTTAATTGAAGCATTGGAGTTTAATTCCTGGAACTGAAATAAATAAAAAATTAACCCAACCCTGACCAAGGATTGGCTTGCTGAATATTTTTCAATTATCATCGGCGTTTATAATGCTGGAGAAAGAGTAATGTTGGGAATTGTCACGTTACCTCTGATACAAACTTAGTTAAATATTGATCTAACTCCTATCGTAACCTGTGTACTGCATAGGTAGTGTGTTTGAGTTCTCCATCCTGGCAGATTTCCCAAGTCTGTTCACACTACATGGCAATCATTTGCTTCATACACACTACAACCATAGACTGATAAATACAGATTCAAACCTATGCTGTTTGAATAAGAGTATGTAGCACCCTACAACCTGATTATATGGTCGAAAGAGAAGAATTTGAAATGTGTAAGTAAGCTTTATCAACCTTATCTATCTATCTTCAGCAATGCATGACTAAGCTTATCCTGGGCATAGATAGTCTCACCTCAACTGCCCGATAATACATATCAGTTAGGCTAGATGTTGCAGATTCTTCAAGCACGTAAGAGAAAATCTCCCTCTAAGTCACTGTAACTCACATCAGACACTGTCAATATGATGTAGAAGATTCATCATTTGGTATAGAAAGTTTGTGTTAGGTAGAAGTAAGGCAGCAGTCCTTAAAATGTGAAACTTCCTGCCTGTGGCTGATGACCCAATCAGGGAGCTCCATTGGTTGCTGTCTCCGGGGCAGAATCCGCTTGGGGCCTCTCATCACAAATGCCCCTGTTACGTCACACAGACCCCAGTAGCTCCATGTGTCAACCATTACTAGACCTGGCCCGAGATCCCATGCTATAAATCACCCCCCCCCCCTTTAGTCCAGTGCCTGTGTATCCAGCTTTTCTTTTACCTTTACACTTGCTATGGACCTTGAAGATTCCAAACATGTGCAGATCACATTCTGGATGTGAATTAACTTCTTTATCCTAAACTTCTGACCAGCAGAAATTAAAAACATGCAGGTATCTTCTACCAACATTCTGAAAAGATCTCCAAAAACACTGGGACAACATGGAGGTGGGTTCAACAAGGTGGGAACGCAATTGGGAGATGCCATCTGAGTTGTCGTACGTTACTCTGGTACAGTAACTTTCGTTCGCAGTGTCGCATTCACTCTCCCAAAAATGCACAACAATATACAACAATACTTGTGGAGGCAAAGGAAGTGAACTCCTACACTGGGCCCTCTGTAAGGGTGGTTGTGGTTTGTTGCTGTCCCTTGGGTCGGATGCTTGGCAAAGTTGGTGGAGTTACTTCGTGCCTGGTTGAACCTGTCTGGGTTTACCTGTGTAGAGACCACAGTGTCTTTAGACTGGCAGGTCTCAAAAACTAGTTTTACTCTGCTATATCATTGTGCCGGAGGACTAGGGTCACTCTATCCTGTCTTAAGACTCAATTGTTTATGTTGCATGTGACAGGGACAAGGGTCAGTCTGAGTGGAGTGTGCTCAAGTATCCTTATGAATCCAAAGAATGCTCTCTCTAACTTTCTCTGTGTCTCGTTTAACATTAGGAGAACCTAGGCCCTATAACTGAGCCTCTGGAATACCTGGGTCAAATTACTTGTATCTGTCCCTGTCCAAAGTCTTCCTGATTGTGTTGCACATCAAGTTTCTACCTGATGATTCCTGCTGCCACTGCCTACATCCCACCTGATGGTCCTTGTCCACATGGTTGGAGGAGTGGTGTAGCTCAGTGGTAGAGTGCATGTTTGTATGTATGGTGTCCTGGGTTACTATTGGAGGAGTTGGTATCTCAGTGGTAGAGTGCATGTTTGTATGTATGGTGTCCTGGGTTACTATTGGAGGAGTTGGTATCTCAGTGGTAGAGTGCATGCTCTGTATGTATGGTGTCCTGGGTTCCTATTGGAGGAGTTGGTATCTCAGTGGTAGAGTGCATGTTTGTATGTATGGTGTCCTGGGTTCCTATTGGAGGAGTTGGTATCTCAGTGGTAGAGTGCATGCTCTGTATGTATGATGTCCTGGGTTCCTATTGGAGGAGTTGGTATCTCAGTGGTAGAGTGCATGCTCTGTATGTATGATGTCCTGGGTTCCTATTGGAGGAGTTGGTATCTCAGTGGTAGAGTGCATGCTCTGTATGTATGATGTCCTGGGTTCCTATTGGAGGAGTTGGTATCTCAGTGGTAGAGTGCATGCTCTGTATGTATGATGTCCTGGGTTCCTATTGGAGGAGTTGGTATCTCAGTGGTAGAGTGCATGCTCTGTATGTATGATGTCCTGGGTTCCTATTGGAGGAGTTGGTATCTCAGTGGTAGAGTGCATGCTCTGTATGTATGATGTCCTGGGTTCCTATTGGAGGAGTTGGTATCTCAGTGGTAGAGTGCATGCTCTGTATGTATGATGTCCTGGGTTCCTATTGGAGGAGTTGGTATCTCAGTGGTAGAGTGCATGTTTGTATGTATGATGTCCTGGGTTCCTATTGGAGGATTTGTTAGCTCAGTGGTAGAGTGCATGTTTGTATGTATGGTGTCTGTTGCAAATGAAAATTTGTTCAGTCAGCCATAAAAGTTAATAAAGGTTAAATACAAAATAAACTGTTATGCAGCTGATTCTGTGTAAAGATTCTGGACACTGCCCACATGAATCTATTGCCCTGCTTGTCATCTAAACACGTGGCCCAAAAGGTCATGGACAAGTGGCCCAAAAGGTCATGAACTCTGATAATCTACACTCTGCATAGCCAGAAGAGAAGTGGTCACCCCGTAGAGTCTGGTTTCTCTAGATTTACAGTTTCAACACTACTAGGGAGTTTCTCGATTAACCCTGTTGTTGCTTGTTCTTTGTGGTTTTAGCCTGAGTATCTGTAAATGCTCTTTGTGACAACAGCTGATGTGAGAAAGGCTTACTAAAATACATTTGATTCATTTATGCCGGTCCTGACTTTGGATACATTCAGTACGCCCAACTCTTCAACTATGAAATAAGCCACCTAAGAGTGGTACAGTCCAGGAAGCATATAGGGTGGGTTGGAATGTTGCATTACCCTGGAAAAAGAGGGGGGTCATGAGGTCTAACCAAGTAAGGACAGCATATAAACCCTGAGAGACAAAAGTACGGATCTGCATGTATCCGAGTCAAGAGTAACAGTGGCATTAAAGTGCTGAAGACTGGCATGACCATTAGCATGAGATCAGCCTTTTAGAAACACGGTGGAATTTCCATGCAACACAACAAGTCATGTACTGTACTACCCACTGGGCGTCAGATTTGCTTGTCGTCAGGTTTTCACAAGGCGAATCAATTGCGCTGTAAATGAGTCAGTGTGCCGCAGCATGTTGATTCACCTCAGGAAATCCTCTTTACAATAATGACTTACAGTGGCCCGGGCTGCTGGTAGTCTGTCCAGAGGTCAGAGGGGAGGAAGGAGGTCGCTGTTCCTCATATGACCTGGGTGTGTCCGGGGGGGGGGGGCTTGGCTGGAGGCTGTGAAGTTTGGGGACGGGGTGTTGCTCGGCCCTCCTGTAGACTTCCTCACTCGGCTGTGGGGCCTTTTTGAAAGGCGGCATTGTGCTCCACAGGAGCCCCCCTCAAACCACCCCATTGGCCAAAGTAAATACAGGCTGTAGCAGCTGAATGAGAGCAAGCAGGGTGAGACGCTAGTGAGACGGGTTAGAAGGCCAGTGTGGGAGTAGTAGAAGGCCAGTGTGGGAGTAGTAGAAGGCCAGTGTGGGAGTAGTAGAAGGCCAGTGTGGGAGTAGTAGAAGGCCAGTGTGGGAGTAGTAGAAGGCCAGTGTGGGAGTAGTAGAAGGCCAGTGTGGGAGTAGTAGAAGGCCAGTGTGGGAGTAGTAGAAGGCCAGTGTGGGAGTAGTAGAAGGCCAGTGTGGGAGTAGTAGAAGGCCAGTGTGGGAGTAGGGGCGGTGTTCTGGGTTCCCCACACCCCCCTCCAAACCTCCCATTACAATCTAGGGCTGTTTTTGTCCAATGGAAGGAACCACTCACCTCCCTTTGGAGAAAACCAGGTGTGAGGAAGTTGAGGGGGATAAGGGAGGTGAAGAGTAGGAGTTGGATGGGGTGAAGGGGGAGCAAAGTCAGAGGGAGAAAGGGGTGGTGGATGGGAGGAATGGGATAAGCCATGAGGAGCAAAAATAGAGGATAAGTAGGAGGTGTGTCGTAGGTAATGGAACAAGGTCAGGGTTAGGGTTTGTGGGAACACCTCCACCGCTCCAAGCCAGGATCAGTGGTGACCTCTGACCCCTCTCTGACCTACTGAACTATATCCCAGCAGATTAAATCTACACTCAGACTTCTATTCCAGCTTAGAAAAAACACAGTACTATTGGAAGACAATGGAAGGTTGTGAGTGTGATAACTATTGTTTCATGAGAACACAATGATGGCTTGTGTTTCTGTAAGGACAGTATAATTAAGAAAACTGCTAGTGGGGACATTTGCCAGTCCCCGTTAGAATGAAAAATCTATTCTGTTTTGATGTTAGAGTCAAATTAACATTTTTGAATTATTTTTAGGGTTATGTGTTTGAAGTAAGGGTTAAGAAAAATTGAATTTGTATGGACATCTTTTCCCGTGAAGACAGAGAGAGTATGATGATGAAACCTTGTCTAAGATGGATTTTATCTGAATCCCCCTCTGACCCAGGAGGTCCCTGCAGAAAGTAGCACACACACCATCTCACCATCTCACCATCACACCATCTCACCATATCACCATCTCACCATCTCACCATCACACCATCTCACCATCTCACCATCACACCATCACACCATCTCACCATCACACCATCTCACCATCTCACCATCTCACCATCTCAACATCTCACCATCTCACCATCCAAGACACCAAGGGAGGCCAGTCCGACCCTCCAGCCCGACCCTCCGACCCTCCCAGGGGATCAGCTGAACTGTTAGCTACTTCTTTCTCATCTCCCTTAAGCCCTCCTCAGTGCCCTTGTAATGTGGACATCTGTCACAAACGCCACGGGTTAAAACTGAGCACCTTTGACACTGTAAGTTAATATGTGAGGTTGAGTCCAGGCCTGCACGTTTCCTCTGAGCCCAGCTGACTGCACGTGACAGGTTCCAATACAGGTGTGGCCAGGAGTTTAACCTAAACCATTTCAAAAGAATTCCAGAGGGATTCCAATAAACTGTTTACTCGGATATTATCATATTCTAGTGAAAACAGGTGGCGACGGGTTTGAAAGGAAACCTTTTTAATTGTCCCTGATTTGGAAGAACGTGCAATGCCAGGGATCCGGGTTTGATTGCCAGATGGGCCAAAAAACTATTAAAATGTATACACTTACTTCTGTAAATCACATTGGATAAGAGCATTTGCTAAATGATTAACTTAAAGGGTTCAACTTAAATGTACTGTGATATGGCCTCAAGTTGCTTGGCATATTACATCATTTGATGCCTGTTCAGACAGGAAACCAGATTATGCCTGAAGTGATCTCATCACTGATTATTCACCAAAGCCATCCATTCCGTCATCTTGTACCACAGCCTACAACCTTTTCTGAACACATCAATTAATAGAAAATATGGAGCATCTCTTTTGTCTTTTTCATCCTAATGATAGATGCTCTCTAAAGAGATTCCTCTAAAACAGGACAGCCTATACGCCAAGACAAATATGTCTTCCAATTACATATCGTTTTGAGAAATGGGCTGACCAAAGTAGGTGGAGTTTTTCCTGCAGCCTAGCACAGGATTGCACAGAATATCCTCAGCAAACACTAAATCTGCTGGCCACTAACCTAATCAAATTCAAGCATGTCTCTGTCCTGTTTGTACTGTCCTTTTCCAGGCCAAACAGAGAACAGACAAATAGATTGGTAACCAGGCAACAGTTTTTGGCCTGCCACCACCGAACAACACTGGACTTCTCCTTTCTGTTATTTTCTAGTAGTGTCTCACTCTTCCACTTCTCCATCATCGCTATAGTGCAAGACTGCCCCAACCTCCACTGACACACAGACACCCAAACCACAGTCTACCAAGTCCCTCCCCTCCCTGGCCCATCACTCAACAATGACACATGAACGCACCGCACAAATGCTTGCACTCACGAAATGCATGCACTCACCCACACTCACACACACGCAAACAAACACACCCTGAGCTGAGATATTTTTTCCTCCCCAGCCAGCAACCTCAGACAGGAAACCTTAGTTTCCACTCCTCCACTGGGCCTCTCTCTCTCTACCTCTTTCTACCGCGCATTTCATTCTGATGTTCCTTTCCCTTTCTCACAATTGCTCTCTCTCATATTCTCTCCCTTCCCTCCCTCCTTTCACCATTCTATTCTCTCTCTTACCCCTCTACACCTCACATTCCCTTCTTCTCTCATTGTCTCTCAACTTTTGTCACACTTCTGTAAGTTTACTTTGTCCTTTGTGACTCAAGACCCTTCATGTCTTTGTGTTTTCTGTCCTGTTCAATACACCACCCGTTTGTTTCCCCTGTCAGTCTCAATATCAACACACAGAGGAACATGGACCCTGAAATAATAACGGTAGGAGACTGAGGGAGACAAAGAGTGAAAAGGAGCTGAGGGAGACAAAGAAGGACAGAAAGTAAAGACATCGGACAACACTAGAAGGTCCAATCTAATGAAGTCTCAGGATAATACCAGCTGACATTAGGAAAGTGATAGACAGACAGGGGGAGGGAGTAAGAAGCCAGTAAGATGTGTAGAGTAATGTTCCCTATCCACAACACTGCCACTTCAATTCCAGAGAGCGATAAGGTGTTAGGAGCGTGTCCGCGGAATGGACAAACACGGCTGCCACTGAACCAAAGTCACATAGAACCACTGCAGATTATTATCCAGTGTTTATTGTTGATGTGATGCTAACAGACTGACAGTTGTGTTCTCTCACTCCATCCAAGGACAGGGTTTCAGGAGTTATACCGAGACTAAACATACAGATAAGCAGTAAATGTCATAAGTCCCAGTATGGTTTGATTTTCTCCAGGTATGACATACACTACTATTCACCTGCTTTTGGCCTAAATAGTTATTGCATAGTTTGCACTCCTCTAGCATAATTTTATTTTGTCTGTATCTCACTTCATCCCAACACCTCAAGCTTTTTCCAATCTTCCTCAGTCCAGTGTCTGTGTTATTTTCATCATTATCTTTTCTTATTATTGACCAGTCTGAGATTTATCTTTTTCTTTGCAACACCTGGGATCACCTCTTCACTATTGACGTTGACACTAGTGTTTTGCGAATACTATTAAGAAGTATAATGAAGCTGCCAGAAGACGACCGGTGAGGAGTTGGTTGCTCAAACTAAACACTCTAACGTATTTGTTCATTTGCTCATTTGTGCACCGGGGCCTCCCAATCCTTTTTCTATTTTGGTTAGTGCTAGTTTGTGTTCTCAGAACAAAAATATCAATTAGCCTTTTAAAATTATAAACTTGGATTAGCAAACAGCATGTGCAATTGGAAATTCAAACGCAGGACTGATGGTTGCTGATAATGGTCCTCTGTACACATATGGAGATATTATTCAAATCTGCTGTTTCTAGCTGCAATAGTCATATACAGCATCAACAATGTCTACACTGTTTTTCGGATCATTTTGGTGTTCTTTTAAAGGGATGTGACGTGCAAAACTACAACTAACCTTAATGACTCAGAAATGGTTCTTTGTTGAATGAACCAGTTAACATGGACTGGCAGGTTTTGGAACGAGACATTTGAGTCCCAGCAACACAGTCTGCTGTTAATGTTCTCACACTCACTGAGTCTGTCCTAGCCTGGATTACAACCCACTCACTGACCTGACTTAAATCTGGGTCAGGAGGAAGGATGTGTAGGGACAGTGGGAGGTGACATAGGGGGAAATACTACAGCTAGGTCTCAATGATTGTATGACTGCTATTCAGAATGGGCATGTGTCTGTGTCTGTGTGTGTGTGTGTGTGTGTGTCTGTGTGTGTGTGTGTGTGTGTCTGTGTGTGTGTGTGTGTGTGTGTCTGTGTCTGTGTGTGTGTGTGTGTGTGTGTGTGTGTGTGTGTGTGTGTGTGTGTGTGTGTGTGTGTGTGTGTGTGTGTGTGTGTGTGTGTGTGTGTGTGTGTCTGTGTGTGTCTGTGTGTGTCTGTGTGTGTCTGTGTGTGTGTGTCTGTGTGTGTGTGTGCGCCAAAGCAAGTTTAATGACGCACAAGCATTCAAAAGTTTATTTCATATTTAAACCAAGGTCTTTGATAATGTGAACTCAACTTCATCAACCGGTCAAGCACCCAAACAGCGATGAAGCTGTGAAATATCCTTTAATACAAAACAATCCCATAGAAACAGTTAGCCCCCAGATGCCCACCTCGGCTGACGCTAGCTAGCGCTTTAGACACGTAGCACAACAGTAGTGGAGCCTTTGAAACGCTGTGAGTAATCTGACAAAAATGTGGTCCCACACAGAGGGAAACCGAAAGAGGGAGACGGAAGGAGGGAGACGGAAGGAGGGAGACGGAAGGAGGGAGACGGAATGAGGGAGACGGAATGAGGGAGACGGAATGAGGGAGGGAGACGGAATGAGGGAGACGGAATGAGGGAGACGGAATGAGGGAGGGAGACGGAATGAGGGAGACGGAAGGAGGGAGATGGAAGGAGGGAGACGGAAGGAGGGAGATGGAAGGAGGGAGACGGAGGGATGGAGAAGAAAGAGAAACGGAAGGAGGGAGACGGAAGGATGAAGTGGGAAGAAGGGAGACGGAAGCAAGGAAGACGGAAAGAGGGAGACAGAAGGAGGGAGGCAGAGGGAGGGAGAGAGACATAGGGAGGGAAGGAGGAGAAAGGGAGGGAGGGAGTGAGTGCGGGAAAGACACAGGGAGGGAGCGAAGGAGCGGGAGGGAACGAGAGAGTGAGTGCGGGAGAAAAAGGGAGTGAGGGAGAGGGGGAGACAGGCTCACTCCCTCGCTCTGTCACTCTGCTCCCATTGCCTCTGCTCACAGGCACTCAGGCAGTGAGGCAATCCTCCGACTCCAGCGTGCAATCACAGGGTCTGGCGTCTGGAGCTGTCGTCTGGAGCTGGCCTAGCAGAGTAGGGGCGTCACCACATTACCGCCACCGCAATCACATATGAAAGGGGCGAGGGAAGGAAAACATGGAGTGGACCTATCAAGGCTGGCTGATGAGAAAGTAAAAGGGTGAGAGAGAGAAAGAAAAGAGAATGAAAAGGGTGAGAAAGGTATGAAGGGTGAGAGAGAAAAGGAGAAGGAAAAGGGTGAGAGAGAAAGTTATGAAGGGTGAGAGAGAAAGGTATGAAGGGTGAGAGAGAAATAGAGGAGGAAAAGGGTGAGAGAGAGAAAGGTATGAAGGGTGAGAGAGAAAAGAGAAGAGTCTGGCGCCATCATGGTTGTTGTGAAGAAAGACTCTGATTTTTTTTTTTTAAGTACGTGGTTGTGGTTGTGTAGCCTCGTTAATAATAATAATAATTCATTACATTTATATAGCGCTTTTCTTCCTGGGAACTCAAAGCGCTTTTACATGAAAGGGGGAATCTCCTCAACCACCACCAATGTGCAGCATCCACCTGGATGACGTGACGGCAGCCATATTGCGCCAGAACGCACACCAGCTTACTGGTGGAGAGGAGACGGTAATGATGAAGCCAATTAGTATTTAATATACGTATGGGGATGATTAGGTGGCCATGATGGACAGAGGACAAGGGGCAGATTTGGCCAGGATGCCGGGGTTACACCCCTACTCTTTATCGAAGGACATCCTGGGGTTTTTAATGACCACATAGAGTCGAGATCTCGGTTTAACGTCTCATCCGAAGGACGGATGTTAATTTCAGTAGCTTCACGAGGCGGGTACCGGGACAATTCCTCTTTAAAGCAAACGTAAAATGTATCAAACCTAGGATTTAGTTGCAAATCCCTTGTGTGTAGTGTAAACCACCATGAGTCTGTGACACACTGACATCAACACATTCCTGGTATAGATTTTTACCAGGAGTGTTCTAGGGAGTTGCTGACCTTAGTATCCTCTTGAAATGAAAGTTCATAATTGAATAAGAAGATTGACCTGGCCAGTCAAAAACACTCCACTTAATGAACTTGTGAGTTGTGTCAGCAGTGTGTTTTGGAACATTGTCCTGTTTCATTGAAGGAGCAACCAATGAGTAAGGTGCCATTTTTCTTGTACATTGGTGGCCAAGATGCTTCAATACAAATCTGAATTAATTCATCTGCTGGCATCATTCATTACATGATGAATAAACATGAGAGAGCCTGTTCCAGAAGCAGCCATGCATGCCTTTGCCATGACACCACCTCTACCATCAATACCTGTGCCATGACACCACGTCCACCATGAATGCCTGTGCCATGACACTACCTCCACTGTGCATCCCTGTGCCATGACACTACCTCTACCATGAATACCTGTGTCATGACACCACCTCTACCAAACATGCCTGTGCCATGACACCACCTCTACCATGAATACCTGTGCCATGACACCACCTCTACCATGCATGCCTGTGCCATGACACCACCTCTACCATGCATGCCTGTGCCATGACACCACCTCTACCATGCATGCCTGTGCCATGACACCACCTCTACCATGAATACCTGTGCCATGACACCACCTCTACCATACATGCCTGTGCCATGACACCACCTCTACCATGAATACCTGTGCCATGACACCACCTCTACCATACATGCCTGTGCCATGACACCACCTCTACCATGAATACCTGTGCCATGACACCACCTCCACCATGAATACCTGTGCCATGATACTACCTCTACCATGAATACCTGTGCCATGACACTACCTCCACCATGAATACCTGTGCCATGACACCACCTCCACCATGAATACCTGTGCCATGACACTACCTCTACCATGAATACCTGTGCCATGACACTACCTCTACCATGAATACCTGTGCCATGACACCACCTCTACCATGCTTCACAGATGCTTTCATATAGTCTATAGTTCCTTTTTTCTCTCCAAGCTTCAACTGTCCATAAAACTGTTCCAAATCTGTAATGACTCATCTCTGTACTTTTGGCATATTCTAGTCTGTTTTTAGTGCTGATCAGTGGCTTGTATCTTGCTATACTTTACTATACTTAGTCTTTATAAGTCTGCTGCCAAAGACTTCCGCAAACCATAGAATGTGGTTGTCTCTGATTTCATTGATTTTTTTCATTGATTTGTTACAGCTCAGGTCAGTTCTCTGTCATCAAGTCCAGTGGTTTTTCTTGGATGACCCGGTCGTTGCAGATTGCTGAAGACACCAGTTGTTTCTTTCTTTTTTTCTATTCCAAACTGCTGATTTAGCTATACTCAACTTTTGTGCTATGGTTTAAAATGAGTTCCTCTTTTCTTTAGGCATTCAAATTGCTTAATCTTCATTTTTAGACAGCTCCTTAGTCTTCATATTGAATTATGCCTATTGACATCAAACACAGAATTAAACAACAAACGCCAAGGATAGAACTGAGACAACACATTCACAGCTCTTATATCTGGACAATGTAAGAAGAAACACCCAATCAATTAGAAACAAGTTTGAACCAAATGACCCACTACTTATGCCCTTTTTCATTTTATCTTTAATTCATATTTTCATAGGATTTGAGTGCACAGTGACATTAAAGTGAATTAATTTCATCCTGTTCGGATTGTGAATGTTTGCCCACTTACAAAGACATGTTGGTCTATAATTTTAATGGTAGGTTTATTGCAAAACATGACTTAGTACTTGGTGGCATAACCCTTGTTGGTAATTACTGAGGTCAGACGTTTCTTGTAGTTGGCCACCAGGTTTGCACACATCTCAACAAGGATTTTTCCCCACACTCCTCTTTGCAGATCCTCTCCAAGTCATTAAGGTTTCGAGGCTGAAGTTTGGCAACTCAAACCTTAAGCTACCTCCAAAGATGTGCTATGGGATTACGGTCTGGAGACTGGCTGGTCCACTCCAGAACCATAATGTGCTTCTTCTTGAGCACCTCCTTTGTTGCCTTGGTTGTGTGTTTTGGGTGATTGTCATGCTGGGAAGTAGGTCTGATCATGTCTTTGTCAGTTGGCAAACGTACAAAATCAGCATGGAATCAAATACTTTCTTCCTTCACTGTATGAATACAGTATATAGCAAAGGCACTGTTAGTTTTCCAAAAATATATCTGTGTTGGAGAACTGCTGTTAATTGGGTTCTTGTTGAAAACCAGCATTTTGCAACACCACAACTTTTGTTAAATAGGATATAATATAATAATAAACATGTTACCTCTGGGTAAGTAGGAGAAAAACCAAATGTCTGAATCACATGAAATAGACAGTTCACACCAGTGAAATCCTTTCATAGTTGCAGATGCTTTGCAGATGCAGTTGGTTGATGTTCATACGAGTAACCTATTCATGTAGTAAACAGATGAGGCCTGTTGCCCGTATCTGACACCTCTTCCCTCAAGCTTTTCCAGGGTTTGTCACGTAAGCTTCATGGCAACTTGTTAAATCCAAGCCAAACCAATTACAGCATTACGTGTCTTTAACCATCTCTTCCATCTGCCTCACAGCATCTGTCAATCTACCTCTTCTCTTTCTCCCTATCAGATCGGCCTCTTATTTTCCTCCCTTTTTATTACTCTCACCTCTCCTGCTGACCTCCTGCTGACCTCGCTCTCCCCATCGCTCTTTCTCCCCCTCACCCTCTCCCCCTCACCCTCTCTCGCCCTCTCCCCCTCCCCCTCTCTCGCCCTCTCCCCCTCTCCCTCTCTCGCCCTCTCCCCCTCACCCTCTCTCGCCCTCTCCCTCTCAGTTGCCCTCTCTCTCGACCCTCTCCCTGTCAGTCGCCCTCTCCCTCACCCTCTCTCGCCCTCTCCCTGTCAGTCGCCCTCACCCTCTCTCACCCCTCTCGCCCTCTCCCCCTCACCCTCTCTCGCCCTCTCCCTCTCAGTTGCCCTCTCTCTCGCCCTCTCCCTGTCAGTCGCCCTCTCCCTCACCCTCTCTCGCCCTCTCCCTGTCAGTCGCCCTCTCCCCCTCACCCTCTCTCGCCCTCCCCCTCACCCTCTCTCTCGCCCTCTCAGTTGCCCTCTCTCTCGCCCTCTCCCTGTCAGTCACCCTCTCCCCCTCACCCTCTCCCCCTCTCTCGCCCTCTCCCTGTCAGTCGCCCTCTCCCTCACCCTCTCTCACCCCTCTCGCCCTCTCCCTGTCAGTCGCCCTCTCCCTCACCCTCTCTCACCCCTCTCGCCCTCTCCCTGTCGCTCTCTCTCGCCCTCTCCCTCTCAGTCGCCCTCTACCTTGCTCTCCTGCTTTCTCTCTCTCTGCGGAAGATGAAAGGCTCTGGTTTAAAAAGAAATCTATTGCTCAGCTGAACTAAGACACAGCAAGAAAGGGCAGAGAGAAAGCGAGAGGGGGAGAGGGAGAGAAAAAGGCTGTCATGTTGACCTTGTCTGGCTGCCAAGCGCCCTGTGTGAGAGGAGACGAGTGAGAGCACACGGACTACAGTGTAGAAAGAGTTCTGTGTGTGTGTGTGTGTGTGTGTGTGGTGTGTGTGTGTGTGTGTGTGGTGTGTGTGTGTGTGTGTGTGTGTGTGTGTGTGTGTGTGTGTGTGTGTGTGTGGTGTGTGTGTGTGTGTGTGTGTGTGTGTGTGTGTGTGTGTGTGTGTGTGTGTGTGTGTGTGTGTGTGTGTGTGTGTGTGTGTGTGTGTGTGTGTGTGTGTGTGTGTGGTGAGTGTGTGTGGTGAGTGTGTGTGAGCGTGTGTGTGTGTGTGGTGTGTGTGTGTGGTGAGTGTGTGTGTGTGTGTACAAACATGAGAGTGACCGGCTAATAGAGCGAGTCTAAGAGGGTGTGATCAAAAGGTAATGCTGAGAAGAACATGTCCGTTTTTAAAGACTCCTCGGACAGCTTCCATGATGCACCAGGGCACACTCTCTGTTTGGGTCTCTTACTCATCAGCCCCACTTCAGCCACCCCAGTCTGCTCTCATACACACACTTAAACACACACACACGGGCCCATCACATCAGTTTGTCTGCTAATTGCTCTCTGCTGTTTTGCATTTCTCCTTTTCCTGTTTTCTTTCTGTCTCAATATGCTTCACTTCTGGGAGCCTGAAAAAAACACAGACGCACGCACACCCTCACATTCACTGGCCGGCCAGCGCTGTTGCTTCCCGCTGCACATCTGGCGCTCCAGCACACCTCTTTATTGAGGACTGGTGGTGTAGCTGGCGCACAGGTGTCTCCTTCAATGCCTGATTTCTAAAGAGGGGGGGGGGTTGTACAATGCCTGAATCCTGAATAGATAAGGTCACGCCAGCCCTACTTTTTCCATCTCTTGACACCACAGTTGCACCCCCGAGGAGCTGCCGGTCAAAGCTGTTGCTCCTATCGTGTTTCCCCACCTATTAAAGAAGAACAACGCTTCCCAGGTAGTGAAGAGGAGAATGTTTCTTGGGTTATTGGGTTGCAGTGGATGAAGAGAAGGGGTGTGTGTGCATGTGTGACTGCAGTGTGAAGAAACTGAAGCCGGTGAAGGTGGTGAGTTTCTTTCTCATGCGTGTGGTGCCATAATATCCTAGTCCAGGAAATGACTGGAACTGAGACTGGCCACACCCCCCGCAAAAAGCTGGAATATCCTACGTGCCCAGAGAAAACTGAACTGGACTTAACTGAACTCAGACAGCATGAGGTTTGGCAGCCCTGTGGTGTGTGTGTGTCTGAATGTGCCTGAGTGTGTATGGTGAGTGTGTGTGTGTCTGAATGTGCCTGAGTGTGTATGGTGAGTGTGTGTGTCTGAATGTGCCTGAGTGTGTATGGTGAGTGTGTGTGTCTGAATGTGCCTGAGTGTGTATGGTGAGTGTGTGTGTCTGAATGTGACTGAATGTGTATGGTGTGTGTGTGTGTCTGAATGTGACTGAGTGTGTATGGTGAGTGTGTGTGTGTCTGAATGTGCCTGAGTGTGTATGGTGAGTGTGTGTGTCTGAATGTGACTGAGTGTGTATGGTGAGTGTGTGTGTCTGAATGTGCCTGAGTGTGTATGGTGAGTGTGTGTGTCTGAATGTGCCTGAGTGTGTATGGTGAGTGTGTGTGTGTCTGAATGTGCCTGAGTGTGTATGGTGAGTGTGTGTGTGTGAATGTGCCTGAGTGTGTATGGTGAGTGTGTGTGTGTCTGAATGTGCCTGAGTGTGTATGGTGAGTGTGAGTGTGTCTGAATGTGACTGAGTGTGTATGGTGAGTGTGTGTGTCTGAATGTGACTGAGTGTGTATGGTGTGTGTGTGTGTGTCTGAATGTGACTGAGTGTGTATGGTGAGTGTGTGTGTCTGAATGTGACTGAGTGTGTATGGTGAGTGTGTGTGTCTGAATGTGGCTGAGTGTGTATGGTGAATGTGTGTGTGTGTCTGAATGTGACTGAGTGTGTATGGTGTGTGTGTGTGTGTGTGTCTGAATGTGACTGAGTGTGTATGGGGGTGTTTGTCTGAATGTGCCTGAGTGTGTATGGTGTGTGTGTGTGTCTGAATGTGACTGAGTGCGTGTGTCTGAATGTGACTGAGTGTGAATGGAGAGTGTGTGTGTCTGAATGTGACTGAGTGTGTATGGTGAGTGTGAGTGTGTGTGTCTGAATGTGACTGGGTGTGTATGGTGAGTGTGTGTGTCTGAATGTGACTGAGTGTGTATGGTGTGTGTGTGTGTCTGAATGTGACTGAGTGTGTATGGTGTGTGTGTGTCTGAATGTGACTGAGTGTGTATGGTGAATGGTGAGTGTGTGTGTCTGAATGTGACTGAGTGTGTATGGTGAATGGTGAGTGTGTGTGTCTGAATGTGACTGAGTGTGTATGGTGTGTGTGTGTGTCTGAATGTGACTGAGTGTGTATGGTGTGTGTGTGTCTGAATGTGCCTGAGTGTGTATGGTGAGTGTGTGTGTCTGAATGTGACTGAGTGTGTATGGTGAGTGTGTGTGTCTGAATGTGACTGAGTGTGTATGGTGAGTGTGTGTGTGTCTGAATGTGCCTGAGTGTGTATGGTGAGTGTGTGTGTCTGAATGTGACTGAGTGTGTATGGTGTGTGTGTGTCTGAATGTGACTGAATGTGTATGGTGAGTGTGTGTGTCTGAATGTGCCTGAGTGTGTATGGTGAGTGTGTGTGTCTGAATGTGCCTGAGTGTGTATGGTGAGTGTGTGTGTCTGAATGTGACTGAGTGTGTATGGTGTGTGTGTGTGTCTGAATGTGACTGAGTGTGTATGGTGAGTGTGTGTGTCTGAATGTGCCTGAGTGTGTATGGTGAGTGTGTGTGTCTGAATGTGCCTGAGTGTGTATGGTGAGTGTGTGTGTCTGAATGTGACTGAGTGTGTATGGTGAGTGTGTGTGTCTGAATGTGCCTGAGCGTGTATGGTGAGTGTGTGTGTCTGAATGTGCCTGAGTGTGTATGGTGAATGTGTGTCTGAATGTGACTGAGTGTGTATGGTGTGTGTGTGTCTGAATGTGACTGAGTGTGTATGGTGAATGGTGAGTGTGTGTGTCTGAATGTGACTGAGTGTGTATGGTGTGTGTGTGTGTCTGAATGTGACTGAGTGTGTATGGTGTGTGTGTGTGTCTGAATGTGACTGAGTGTGTATGGTGTGTGTGTGTCTGAATGTGACTGAGTGTGTATGGTGAGTGTGTGTGTCTGAATGTGACTGAGTGTGTATGGTGAGTGTGTGTGTCTGAATGTGACTGAGTGTGTATGGTGAGTGTGTGTGTGTCTGAATGTGCCTGAGTGTGTATGGTGAGTGTGTGTGTCTGAATGTGACTGAGTGTGTATGGTGTGTGTGTGTGTCTGAATGTGACTGAATGTGTATGGTGAGTGTGTGTGTCTGAATGTGCCTGAGTGTGTATGGTGAGTGTGTGTGTCTGAATGTGCCTGAGTGTGTATGGTGAGTGTGTGTGTCTGAATGTGACTGAGTGTGTATGGTGTGTGTGTGTGTCTGAATGTGACTGAGCGTGTATGGTGAGTGTGTGTGTCTGAATGTGCCTGAGTGTGTATGGTGAGTGTGTGTGTCTGAATGTGCCTGAGTGTGTATGGTGAGTGTGTGTGTCTGAATGTGACTGAGTGTGTATGGTGAGTGTGTGTGTCTGAATGTGCCTGAGCGTGTATGGTGAGTGTGTGTGTCTGAATGTGCCTGAGTGTGTATGGTGAATGTGTGTCTGAATGTGACTGAGTGTGTATGGTCGTGGTGTGTTATGTGTTGTGTGTGCGTAAAATCATGCTTGTTGTTTGACTTGAACATAGACCCTATCGCTTTAATACCAAACCCAGCGAGACACACTAAAGCTCCTTTGGCTCAACACAACCGGCCAGTCCTGTTCCTTTTGGTGTCACTGCCAGAGCCTCCCCATCCTGGACCCTGGTACCCCTCCCAAACTGCTGCTGAAATATGGCCCAGGGCGTCGTTCCTCGTCGTGCACAGTTTCCACTTCTTCCATACGCCAGTCGCCCCTATTAATCCCTTGGCCAGTAGGCTGTTCACTGCATGGGAGAAAGACTTCTGGAACACTACCCAGTGGCTTACAGCTGGCTGGCTCTCAGCGGAGCGAGGGGAGCGTGAGGAGAGCAGGAGGAGGGCAGGAGGAGGGGGCTAGGGGCAGAACAGGCAGATCTCCTGGAGAGTTCAGCTACAGTTGTTTGCACGTATGGAACCATCACATGGATTCCACTGAATCCACCCTAGCATACATAAAGCTGTCTACAGGCGTACCATAACATTAATAGCAACCGCACGACGATTCCAACTATATCACTCCACGCCTATAAGAAGTGCTGTTATAACCGCCGGATATAAAGCCTCCAAACACCACCTGTGACCCCTAACTCCATGCGTGGGCGTCCCTGTGTTTTAAGGGGTCAGGCAGGTGCCAGTTCTCTACATTCCATCTCTGACCTTGTACTCATTTCTGCTGCGCTGCCTCAGGGGGAGGTCTGCCTCTGCAAAGCCAACAAGGCAGGGAAGAGCCAGCATGGAAGGAGTGTGTGTGTGAGTGTGTGTGTGTGCTCAAAACTCTAGAAAGGTCTTTGTGAACATAGATATAATCTTGCTTTCCATCTTTGCTTTGCTACTTTGAGCTTCTATAAACTTATCCAAAACCAAGAAGCGTGCCGTACTCCGGTCTGTATGCTGTGTTTATTACTTAATCATCCATGTTCTGACAGGAAATATGGAGAAAAAATAGTTATTTTGGAAACTCATGGAGCCCTAGAGATTATGCTTACATGACATATTTACGCGTGAAAAAACAACAACAGTATTTTCTGCATAGCACTGGGGTGTAGGAGAGGTGTTGGGGTTCAGATGTTATATGTGTGTGAGTCAGCTGACACAGCAAAAGAGTGGGAGGACAGAACTGTACTGTCACTTCCGTTATTCACCCAACATGTTTTGGCATACGACATCTTCACAAGCTCGGTATCAGCTGGTTTGTGGGCTGAGTGCAGGTCCACCCACCACTGAACATTGCGTGTTAGTGGACTGGCAAGTCAGGTCATTCGATTTCTATGACATCCACAATAATATTCTGATGAAAACGTAACCATACGCATGTCCCGATTGTTTTTATTCTACATATTTTCCTACAACCACTGTCATTCACATGACATCTGCACACAATTTCAGAACAGCTATGTCATTTCCCTCATTGGCTATGGGAGATATGAATAAAATGAGTGCCAGCAACATAGATTTAAAGCCATAGTGAGAGTAAACAGTTACAGATCAAGCTATGCACTCCCTCTGTTAGATGATGGTAGAACGGGAGAATGCTAAAGAGAAGTAAGTAAGAAAGTAGTGAATTATAGGGGGTTGTGAGTTGGCATCACAGGAAGCCAACCTGGGTGGGTTTAATAGAGGGGGAAAGGGAAGGAGAAAGTGAATAAAAAAGGAAGGATGGCGTTCAATACAGTAGAGTGAGAAGCAATAACAAGGTGATGAGAGTGGGTGGAGGAGGTGGAGAAAGAGAATAAGGAGGGTTTAAGGGCGGAGCCTCACAGAGAACACGCGGTGCTGACAGGAATGGGGTTGGGCCAGGCGTGAGAGGACACAGAGCCACGCCCAGACATGAGAATGCCCTGACTCCCTCACAAATGTCTCACCCTGGTTTTAATGGGGGACGGGGGAGTTAGAAAAAGTTACACATGATGATTCTTTGTTGTGAAACAGAATGTGTGGCATTGATATAAAAATATGAAACATATTCCACTGTCCAATAGACTAGACTGTTAAAATAAGATTATTTTGGTCATATGGTTAGTCTTCTCTAAAACTGAGTTTCAGCAGAGCATGTCAGAATGTAAATGAAGGTTGTATTTGGAGTATGTCTTACCAATTACAGCGTTATGTGCTAGATACATTGTCTGCATATACTGTATATGGGCTGTGTTTTATTTACTGGGATGGTTTCTCCAGTAAGACAGACAGCCATTGTCAATTTAGAAACTGAACCAAACGTTCAATGATCATCGGTTAGGCTTTGAATCTAAAGGAAAGAAGACCAATGACTATTCTACAGATGTTAAGGCTTTTTACTGAGACATTTGAATAAGACGCGAGACTAGATAATTTAGGCAGTGTAATCAGCAATCGTAATCTCAAGACCCCACTCAGAGCTGACATGCACCACATTTTGGTTTGTAAGTGGGAAGACAATTGTATCAATCAGGACAACTATTACATTTAAACATCTAGAGTTAATATTACTATCTGCAAGCATAAGTGTGTCCCAGCTATGATGTAGGAAATGGTAGTGTGTTAACTAGAAAATAGCTTTTTGGCCAAAAAGCAAAAACCTGTAAATCTGCCATGAATGGCCAAAAATGACTCTGCCACTATGTCCAAAGCTGGTACATACTTAAAGCTTCCAGTGCAGCAAAAGATGTCTCTACCCAACATTAATGTGTAGGGCATTAAAAGATAAGAAACATATTTACGTTTTAATTTTTAGAATCTTTTTACAATCATGCATTTCAAGTAGAAGTGTTTTGGAAAACAAAATCTGAACCACTTTTATGTAACAATTACTGAGTAACTACACACATAATATGAGATAATATTCATGAGTCTAAATACTCACGCAAGGCACTTTACAAATACAAACAAAACAGATACAATGACTGAACATTATTCATCTCAGTCAATTAAAACGAAGACAAATCTCACTACAAAAATGGATTATTTTAATTGACCCATGGAAACCAAGGCCCGATCACTGTACGTGTTAACTGTTGTATGGTTTTCACCCACCCCTTCTTTTCACTTTTCACAGTGGATCTTTCTCACCTGCACTGCTGTAATACCTGTTAACATTCTTGAATTATTCTATTTGCCTAAAAGCTCTTCCTCCCCAAACCACGGTCATATCATCATTTGTGCACACTAATGACCTAACTGCTAGATACACTTTAATCTTTTTACATTCTGTATATATATATTTTACATTCTGTATATATATATTTTTTATATTGTTGTTATTGCCATATCAATGCTGCTCAACTGACCTACTTGTACCTCATCCTGTATTATCTGTATATTGACTCTCCACTTGATCCTGTATTGCCTTGTTGTGTCCCACTGCTATTTGCACTATTGTATTCTGTGTATTTATTGGGTATATTGTACGTTTTTGCTTTATCTTGGCCAGGTTGGCATTGCAAATGAAATGTGTTCTCAATAGGCCTACTTGGTTAAATAAAGGTTTGTTTACCTAATCTACCCAGACCTTGACATGTGCCCTAGTTAGGAGATGATCAATGTTATTCGCTTCCCGTGACTGGTCATGTGACTGGTCATGTGACTGGTCATGTGACTGGTCATGGGACTGGTCATAATGTTTGGGCTCATCAGTGTATACATATGACATACACTGATTGACCACTATGCCAAGTATATGCTAGCCTTCAGAAATGCTCAAACCAGTCCATCATGTCACGTTTAAGCCACCTAAATCACCATTCAGATGCTTGGTTTGAACTTCAGCAGATCGTCTTAACCATGTCTACATGCCTGAATGCATTATGTTTCTGTAACGTAGTTAGCTGATGAGATATTTGCATTAACAAGCAACTGAAAAGGTGTACCTAATGAAGTGGCCGCCGAGTGTTTTCACATGACTACATATTGGCTCATTTCATGGTTGCAGCACCATGATAGTCATATAATAGTGCGGGTCTGTGTACTGGAGAAGTCAGGCAGGGTGTTGGCCAGTAAATAATACAAACCAGCTGTGGCTCCAGCTTAGCTGCTGCTGCTACTACTGCTGAGAGCTCAGAACACATAATAGAGCTCACATGTAGTAGGACAGCTTCTGTTCCTGAGTCCGATCAAAGTAAAGAGCTCTCATTTTGTAATTATCTTGCTGTTCGTCTTATATGTATGTTACTGAACCAAGCTATCGCTACTATTTAGGAGCTCAAATAGGAGAACAAATACAACTATAGAACTTCTGCAAGTGTAAACTCCTCTCCTCTCGTTTCTCCTCTTTGGAGATTTGTCCTGTTACTTTTTGTTTTTCAGTCAGGCTTTTATCTTGTCTAATGGGTCCATAGTCAAATGTTTTCCCGATTAAGTTGTCCTCCTACGTAAGTGGCCTGGTTTGTGTTTGGTTTTCAAGATGTCTTAGAGTTAAAGTTCACTCTGCCGAGAAACAAAGGGTGTTGGAAGACCGGGAGGGACGTTAGGAGAAAAGGAGGTAGAGAGAGAAGACGAGGGAAGGCAGAGTGGGGCAGAGTAGTGGCACTGGGTTGTCTGTGTTTATTTTGGAAATGCAGCACTGCAGACAAGGAGCAAAGAACAGATCGAACAGGACCAGACGTGAACTGTTCTCTTCCGGGATGTCCCGTCCCACTCAAGTGATCAGAACAGCAGGGCTACAGTAAACACTGCAGATACCCTGGAGGGCATAAATGGTATGTTCCAGAAGGAAACAGTGAGGCCGCGTTGTGATTTGTGGTTAGCGTTTAACTGGAGAGGTATGCATGGTCTGTGGGATAGGAGGACAGAGGGCAGGGCCCAGCCAAACGGGTGCTTTCTACTGGCCTGGAACAAGATTGCTACAGAATGTCAGTGTTAATGCAGAATGAGTTTCCACCTGTCTAACTTAGTATGATTCAAAAGACTAACTTCTTAGTCCAGGACTAGGCCTACTCTGTGTGTGTGTGTGTGTGTGTGTGTGTGTGTGTGTGTGTGTGTGTGTGTGTGTGTGTGTGTGTGTGTGTGTGTGTGTGTGTGTGTGTGTGTGTGTGTGTGTGTGTGTGTGTGTGTGTGTGTGCGTGCGTGTGTGCGTGGACTTAAGTATTGAAAATCCAATCACAGATAACATCTTATGCCATCAACCCAGCCTCACAAACAAACTTGGCCTTTTTAATCTTTTATTATATGATGTGGTGTCTAATATGGTTGCAAAGGTTTCACAAAGCAACAAGGCAATGGAACCCAGGGATTACGCTGAGATAAATGCCTCCTACAGCCCTTAGTCCGGTGTTATCCCACTGTAATCCCTGTGTTAGGGTACCGTACTAGAATAACGTCAGCCCTTAGTCCGGTGTTATCCCACTGTAATCCCTGTGTTAGGGTACCGTACTAGAATAACGTCAGCCCTTAGTCCGGTGTTATCCCACTGTAATCCCTGTGTTAGGGTACCGTACTAGAATAACGTCAGCCCTTAGTCTGGTGTTAACCCACTGTAATCCCTGTGTTAGGGTACCGTACTAGAATAACGTCAGCCCTTAGTCCGGTGTTATCCCACTGTAATCCCTGTGTTAGGGTACCGTACTAGAATAACGTCAGCCCTTAGTCTGGTGTTAACCCACTGTAATCCCTGTGTTAGGGTACCGTACTAGAATAACGTCAGCCCTTAGTCTGGTGTTAACCCACTGTAATCCCTGTGTTAGGGTACCGTACTAGAATAACGTCAGCCCTTTGTCTGGTGTTATCTCACTGTAATCCCTGTGTTAGGGTACCGTACTAGAATAACGTCAGCCCTTAGTCTGGTGTTAACCCACTGTAATCCCTGTGTTAGGGTACCGTACTAGAATAACGTCAGCCCTTAGTCTGGTGTTAACCCACTGTAATCCCTGTGTTAGGGTACCGTACTAGAATAACGTCAGCCCTTTTCCTTCAAACACTGAAATACGGTCTTCAAACATCATCAGCATTTCAACTTCCAAAGAATTCACCCTGATTCATACATCTGACGGGTTATCTGATTGGCCGATTAGCAGAACAAGCATACTGCCTTTATTTTAATGTCGGTCACAGCCTTCAAGATCAGTATTAGCTATTAGGTATTTGGGAAATCCTAGACCAAACCACATTATCGGGCGGGCCACAGTCCCACTGAGGGGATTCTCCAGGTCTTCCTCACAGTGTGGCGATAAGTGTTGTGTGGGTTGTCTCAGCGTGGTCCTGCTCTTCTCCGCATCACACCGTGCCATTCACTGACCCCTGTAATCCCGAACCCCTGCTGCTGCGCTGCCTTTCAGTGCCGCCGTAATTTACTGGTAGCTATTGGCCCCCAACTGTGATATTAATTCAGACACTTGCTATCGTCTCTATTATCCAAGCGGTGGCCCTCGCCCCTTCACGTTTAATCACAAGCCACTGAGTAAATGCTCTGAGTTTCTGACTGAGATTCACCCTGGTGTGTTATTCAGAACCCTTAGGATTCCTTAGTTCTGTCAATGCGGGCTAACCCGACTATAGTCCGAGCAGATCTGCTCCAAATCTAGGCCTTTTAAATTACAATAGGCATCTATGTACCTCCACACATTCACACAAAGGCACTAATTTAAAAAGTAAAATGTTGGGCCTTCTGACATTGTAGTGTGAAGTTACGACCAACCTTCACACCATTTCTTCACTGGTAGCATATGCCGATTTCCGAAGGATGTTCATTTTCATGAAAGCGTACGAAAGTAATGGTGTCATCAAGTGAATACCGGATAACATTAATATGAAGACAGTTCCTTAGCTGCGAATCAAGCTATGATTGATATGGCAAGCTAGAAAATTTAGCATCTTGATTAAATTACAAGCATCTAAAATTACTAACTGCCTTAAAACAAACTCTGCTACCTTATACAAACCTTATTACAATCATAACATGGAACAGCTTTACAAATTAGCATAATAATTATAGTAATAGTGCAAGCGTACACAGGAGTAAAATGGCTAACTATTCTTTCTTAACCCTTCGAGAAGCTCTCTGAATACTGTTTCTTCACATCTTCCCAACTATCTAAGAAAAACATGGCTTTTTCATGCAGAAGCGGTTTTGCCCTGTGAGTCAGGATTGCTATATACACTTACCTATATCTATATTACCTATATCTATATTACCTATGTCTTATCTGCATAACCTTTATTGGGACAACACAGCGCTTCTACTCATTTTATTATGCATTTTTAACCCTTGGCCCAAAGACCTCTGTAATTCTTGTGGTTCTACTAAGAAATGTGTCACACTAGCTTGGGGCATAACACTTTTTTCCCTCAGAGGATTCCATAGAAGAACGACTATAGTGCTCAGTAGTCGTGGGCCCGTCTGGAATTCTCCTCAACCTCCAGCAACATATTTAAAAACAATTCAAAAGCTTAAAAAAATGCTAAATTATCAATTAGCTGTGTAAACCTTAATTGTCATGTGAGGCATGTCCCTGGTGTTTCATAAGGCTAGGTTATATTTTCACAGGAATCTTGTAATAGCTAAGTGTGTTACGAAAAAATCCACTCCTAATAGTACTTTGTGCTGTACAGTATGTTCGTTTGTATATTTAAACTGTACAATTTTACATTTTTCTCTTTGGTGAGCTAGATAAGGACTGCAGCTAGGTGCAATTCTAGACCATCAAAGTGCCAGTGTCAAACATGTGCTTCCACATCCTGGAATGTCAATGGGCAGTACAGCAAAACTGTGGCCTCACACAGCCGTTTTATGGCATACACATCTGGCCACGTCATACACATATGGCCACGCCATACACATCTGGCCACGCCATACACATCTGTCCACGCCTGAAGTCAGGATGAGACTATGCACAGCACCAGGCAAAAGTAATGTGTGTGTAAACAAACAGAGTGTGGAGGTGTCGGGCAATGGAACAGAAACACCACCGCAGAGAAAAACAATCAAACATCTGGCCTGTGGACTGACTGGCTGACTGACAGATTAGCACACTGCCTGACTAATTAACTGACAGACTGAGGGGCTGACTGAATGTCTGACTGGCTGACTGCCTGACCAAAGCAGCAGTGGGTGAATCATTACCTAAATGACCTCTCCAAAAATCATGAAAGACAGCATCTCAACCTAAACACGTCGATGTCAGATTGAAAAAAGTGACCGGGTTAATGGATCTCAAAGCAAGTGATTGGATAAGCAGCGATTTCTGTGTGTGTGTTGGTGTCTACGTAGATGTGGAGAACACCTGTAGTAGTTTCACAGTTTCTACAACATGATTATGGATTATATCACAGCCATGGGGCCCGCTTGGGAAGGCAACTCTTCAGGAGAGTCAAAGTCCCCCTCTGTCCTGCTGTAGACTTGTGCAGCATGTGTCCCTCCCTCTCTCACTGTCCTGGTCTTCTGTCCCAGATAATTCTACAGAATTCCAGTGGGCCCCCAGCCAGACTTCCCTCCAGCAAGTCTCATGTAGCTGTTGTCTGTTTAAAGTTGTACAATACTGACTCGAACGTTTACAATAGTGACTTTTAACCAATGACACAACTTGTCACCTCGTCTCCCTCCCGAGCAAGACCGGAATATTAGTAGCTAGTCTACATTGAAAATGAGCGTGTTTGGGATTGGAGGGATAATAGTATGAATGTTTACAGGAAGTTTAATGAAGTTTAAGTTTAATTAACTAGTCAATGCAAATGGAAAAAGTTTCAAAAGGAGAATATCTTAGGCACTTGGCACAGTTGTGTATAATTAACCAATCTCGCAGATGTCTTCTGGTCATTTATGCCTATATCAAAAGATGCGGGCCTTCTAATTGTACCTCAAATTTAAAAACAAACAGCCTCTATTATGGAATGAGCTGCCAATCTTGGTTAGAAATGTAGACTCAGTTCAAACTTTTAAGTCACTATTAGAAACATATCTTTTCAGCATAGTGTATTATGGCCCAGGTAACGAAGGTGAACCGAAGGCTCTGAATTAATTCTGCCCTGCTGTCTTTGCCGGCAGGTTCTCATCTCCCCTGGGATGTCCTCTCTCCCAATTCCTGCCCAGGGGGTGGAGTCACTGGCTCGCTATAGTTCTCATTGGTCCCCTCAATTCTAGTAACTCTGTGAGCAACACCAAACGTCCCAGAGTGGTTGCGGTTGACTGATGCTTGGTAAAGTGGGTGGGTGTTTTCCGGAGTGTTGGGCCCTGTCTAGGGTTTACCCTGTTCAGGGCCACAGTTTCACTTGACCCCCCCGTTTAATTTTTAAAATGTATGCCGCTATACTATTGTGCCAGGGACGTAGAGAACTAGGGTGTCTAACCTTTCCCTGTGTCTTGTGATCTATTTTATTGACTCTTTGCATTTAAACAATGCATTTAATAAATAGTAAACTAAATTATCATAAGTTCACCCAGTACAGCCAGAAGAGGACTGGCCACCCCTCAGAGCCTGGTTCCTCTCTAGGTTTCCTCTTACATTGTGCTCTCTCATGTGGGTGTTTGTAAAAGCACTTTGTGACAACTTTGTTGTAAAAAAGGCTTATAAAATAAATCTGATTGATTGATTGGTTGAGTCACAGATGCCCCTTTAATAAAGACTAACACAGTAAACACAAACAATTAACCAATACATTTGAAATATACATTATAATTCATACACCCCCGGTCAGCCCAGTCTATTCCAACCCCGCTCAGAAAATAAGAATGTGCCTGTGTTCATTTTGTAATGTTTTTAATGATCGGGCCTCCTCTTGGGTTTGTTACAGTAACTGTACTCTGCTTTGCCAGGCTTCAACCCTTTACCCTTGGGGACAATAGGGCTCCTGGGAGGCAGACAATCTGAGAGAGGCTCTGTCCCCAACTCTCTCTCCACACTCAC
Organism: Dallia pectoralis; assembly: GCA_029465975.1. NCBI lineage: Eukaryota > Metazoa > Chordata > Actinopteri > Esociformes > Umbridae > Dallia > Dallia pectoralis. The sequence continues at coordinate 373,185 of CM055756.1, forward strand.
ATTGTGCACACAATTAAGCACAGGGACAGAGCAATTGCTTAATTGGAGGAAAATAGCTTCTTTATGCAGGCTTCTGCCCACACAGATCATCTGCTGTCCAGTTGCCCACTGCAGTGTGGTCCTCCAGTTCTGCTATTGGTTTGGGCCCCTGAGTGCAACGTTGAAATATGTCTTGTTAAATTGGGAGCTGGCATGATAACAATGGGGATATTTCAGCGCTGTGATTGGATGTCAGTGTCCCTGACCCTAACCCAGTGACATTATAAGAGAACTATGTGTCTTCAGCTTTTTCATAAGACAAATTGTTATGGCTTAAAATATTGAGTGAGAGAAAGTTGATGCGATGGTAAAGTTGTCCAGAGGGTTCTGCAATCTGTACTATAGAACCATCCCATAATGTCACAGAAACAGAACCGCAGACATGCCCTGGGCACCCATTATTGACACTTCATGTGTTCCTGAGCGAATTCTGGGTTTTGAAAGCATTTAAGTTAACCTGTCGTGGCCAAGTGAATGACACCGTGGGTAGAGGAGTACGTACCCCAACATAATGCTCACTAAACAGAATATATGACAGTCCCCACTGCTCCCCAGTCAGGATACGGATCAGTCTCCCCAGAACCTTCTATTGGACTGACTAACTCGGACACACATGACCACATCCACTAATATTAAATATACCAGACCAGTGCATATATATTATATATACATAATAATGCCTGGTTTCATATATACCAGACCAGTGCATATATGTATATTATATATAATAACGCCTGGTTTCATATATACCAGACCAGTGCATATATGTATATTATATATAATAATGCCTGGTTTCATATATACCAGACCAGTGCATATATGTATATTATATATAATAATGCCTGGTTTCATATATACCAGACCAGTGCATATATGTATATTATAATAACGCCTGGTTTCATATATACCAGACCAGTGCATATATGTATATTATAATAACGCCTGGTTTCATATATACCAGACCAGTGCATATATGTATATTATAATAACGCCTGGTTTCATATATACCAGAACAGTGCATATATATATATATATATATATATAATAACGCCTGGTTTCATATATACCAGACCAGTGCATATATGTATATTATATATATATAATAACGCCTGGTTTCATAAATACCAGACCAGTGCATATATGTATATTATATATATATAATAACGCCTGGTTTCATATATACCAGACCAGTGCATATATGTATATTATATATATATAATAACGCCTGGTTTCATAAATACCAGACCAGTGCATATATATAATAACGCCTGGGTTCGTAAATACCAGACCAGTGCATATATATAATAACGCCTGGGTTCATTTAGTTTAAGCGTTTATATTGGACACAGGGAAGGATAGGCATAATTAAATGGGACTTGTACAGGCTCACCTTATCTGTGGATATTTGCAGAGTTTCCTTCCCTCTTCGGAACCAAACTTTCCACGCGGGTCTGTTCCGAACAAATCCTCTCGATTACGCGTTTTCTTAGTAATTACGATGTGTTTGTTCGGAGTAAAAAAACCTGGCATAATAAATATAGTGTCAGCTGATGCGGTATATTATCCTATGGCATATAGGTATACAATAGAAAAAGAAAAGGCAATTCTAAAATGGAACAAACCCAGGATGATAAGACTCCAGTACACGGTAATATCCTGGTGTCGTTATGGGGATGAGACCATGTCACACTACCATAAACTCAGAAACTGGATCCTTAGTTTCAACTGGTCCGGTTGGGAAAAAAAAGACAACTGCTTGTATCAAATGCATCAGAATAACGGGAAATCTGTCCTCTTAGATTCCAAGTGCATAAAGGAACCGTGGTCCAGTAGGGTGTTCGGTGGGTTCTCCAGGGGGTAGAGCCTATAGGAACCGTGGTCCAGTAGGGTGTTCAGTGGGTTCTCCAGGGGGTAGAGCCTATAGGAACCGTGGTCCAGTAGGGTGTTCAGTGGGTTCTCCAGGGGGTAGAGCCTATAGGAACCGTGGTCCAGTAGGGTGTTCAGTGGGTTCTCCAGGGGGTAGAGCCTATAGGAACCGTGGTCCAGTAGGGTGTTCAGTGGGTTCTCCAGGGGGTAGAGCCTTTAGGAACCGTGGTCCAGTAGGGTGTTCAGTGGGTGCTGGTTCTCTTGGGGGTAGAGCCTTTAGGAACCGTGGTCCAGTAGGGTGTTCAGTGGGTTCTCCAGGGGGTAGAGCCTATAGGAACCGTGGTCCAGTAGGGTGTTCAGTGGGTGCTGGTTCTCCAGGGGATAGAGCCTATAGGAACCGTGGTCCAGTAGGGTGTTCAGTGGGTGCTGGTTCTCCAGGGAGTAGTGCTGTACAGACCCGGGAGGTGTCGCCACGGGGGTCCCCTTCAGATGCCGAGTCCCTGTGGTTACAACCAGAGGTGTTGTCCTTTTCTTGTATGTCTCTATTTGCTCTATCCGGTCCTCAATTGACGTGAGCCGTACGGTGGTAGTAACCCTTCGGCCGTGTGAGGCGAGCAGCACACCAGAACCCGAGCCGTGTCTCCCTCTATAGACCCAGCAGCACACCAGAACCCGAGCCGTGTCTCCCTCTACAGACCCAGCAGCACACCAGAACCCGAGCGGTGTCTCCCTCTATAGACCCGCCCCCCTGCTGCCAGATCAGCGCATGCGTACTGCTCCGCCCATCCTCCATGAGCACTCCTTACATCCACTCCTAAAGTCTATCTCAACTCTTCTGCGTTTCCCGTGGTAGTTCCTTTCTCTAAGCTCTCCTTTGAATAATTACTTTAGTATTTTATAACTTAATTTCAGACGAACCCCGAACCTCAGGAAGTCTATTGGTCCTGATGTATTGCTGTTATGTAGTAGGTAGCACATATGAGCCAATCAATAGTCTCAATAATGAGCGCTTTTGCAGTGCAGCATTCGGGATAGTCCACGTGGTTTGTTCCTGGATACATCCGATACACTGCCCTGGGCTGGAGTGCCAACCAAAATGAAACCGCAATGATGTGTCAAACCAGTTATACTGTTTTACCACCAGAGGGCGTTTCAACAACAAATATCAGTGAACCAGGTTATGATTCCAGCCCATCAATAATACTGTACACTAAATCATCTGATGATGAGATTTACAATAGGTGTGGATATGAATTTAGTTCTGGGCTGCATACATGTCTAGTTCTTTAGGACTATAATCAGCATTGTGTACTCCAAAAGTATTTGTAAAGTGACACGATTGGGACGACTGCTCTGTGTTCCAGCACTATTGATTTGTTCAGATTGTACAGATTTCTTTTCTTTGAATTCTATTTGTATTTTTTTCATCATTCCTTTTTGTTTTGGGCTTTTTCCCCTTCAGTCCTGTCAATAGCAATTGATTAGGTGATTAACTTGGCCTTTCAGGAACTTCTAACTTTCAATCTTGAAAAACAATTTGGTATTGATGGCAGTGTGTCTGGTGTCATTTTTATGCTTCATGATGAAGCAACATCCAATAAGTTTAGAGCATTTGGGATGTATTTGAGCAGACAAGATGTTTCTAGAAACTACAGCCAGTTCCTTTTTTTCCCACATATACCTTCTTAGAACTCTTCAGGTCCTGAGTCCTGATGTTGATAGGCACCAGAAACTGACTCCAAATGCAAATCCTAAAATCAAGACTACAAATAAGTGAGCCTGCATCCCATACTGATAGTATCACTTCACATTGTGTAACTGTTCAATTACAGTTCACTGAACCTAATATGTTTCAGGCCAGTATACAGGTGCTTCTCAAAATATTAGAACATTGTTGAATTTCTTTGCTGTAATTTATTTTTAAAAACGACACCTTCATATATTCTAGATTACTTAAACATAAAGTGAAACATTTCAAGCCTTTTGGATTTAATCTTGATGATACCATCTTACAGCATGTGGAAATGGAAAATCCCGTAACTAAAAATATTAGAAATACTACACCTGCAAAGGTTTCCTGAACATTTAATATCTCAGTCTGGTTCAGTACGCGAAACCACAATCATAGAGAGGACTGCTGACTTGACAGTTGTCCAGAAGAAAAACCTTGACACCCTCCACGAGGAGGATAAGCCACACAAGGTCATTGCTGAAAGGGCTTGCTGTTCACAGAGTGCTGATTCAAAGCATATTCATGGAAAGTTGACTGTAAGGAAAACGTGTGGTACGAAAAGGTGCACAAGCAACCGCAGCCTTGATTGGATTGTCAAGCAAAGCCGGTTCAAGAACTTTTTGGAGCTTCACAAGTAGGTGGACTGAAGCAGTGAGTCCGTGCATCAAAAGCCACCATGCACGTGTCCAAGAAATGGGCTGAACCAAAAACAATGACAGAAGTGTCTTACCTGGACAAAGGAGAAAAATAACTGTTCAGATGAAAGAACATTTTTCACTCATTTGGAAATCCAGGTCCCAGCGTTTAGAGGAAGTGTGGAGAGGCACAGAAAGTCCAGTGTGAGGTTTTCACCGTCAGTGACTGAATTGGGGAGCCATGCCATCTGCTGGTGTCATTCCACTGTGTTTTATCAAGTCGAGACAATGCAGCCGTCTACCAGGTGATTTTACAGCACTTCATGCTGCCATCTGCTGACAAGCTTTATGGAGCGGCTAATTTCCATTAACAGAGTGCCAAAACGACTGGTAACTGGTATGCTGCCCATGGTATTACTGTGCTTGATTGGCCAGCCAACTCACCTGACCTGGTATTGTCAAGAGGAAAATGAGAGACAACAGACCAATTACTACAGACGAGCTGAAGGCTGCTATCAAGCAACCTGGGCTTCCATAACACTCAGTAGTGCCACAGACTGATTGCCTCCATGCCATGCCACATTTACACAGTAATTTGTGCAGATGGAGCCCCGACAAGTATTCAGTGCATTAATAACATACAACAAAAACAATAAAATAACGTACTTTTCAGAAGGTTGACATTTCTGTACTTTACATATTATAAGATACATCAAGATTAAAACAAAAAAGATTGACATGATGCACTTTATGTGTAATGAATATTGTATCTTTCTTATACAGTATCTCACAGTTGTTTCACTCCGGGTATTTTAGTGAACTGCACGCAGCTAGTTGCGGTTTGGTGGATAGTTTTTTGCGAATTGGGCACAGCTGGGCTATTTACTTTCCCTGGGTATTTTGTCACTTTGCCGTGTCACATTCGTAGTAGGTGAGTCTCATTATATGGGTACACTGTTTTTTATGCTTGCTCTATTGTGCAGTTTTATTTCATTGCTATTTTCAGTGTCACTTTGCTTTGCATTGTTTGGAGTCACATTTGTAGTAGGTGAGTCTCATTATATGGGTGAACTGTTTTTGATGCTTTTAGTAAGTTGCTCTATTGTGCAGTTCTATTTCATTACAGTTTACAGTGTTTAGGTTCGTTGTATCGTATATATGTTTTGGATTCAATAAATTACACAACTGAGTTTATACGCTCTTTGCTTGGCTCAATCTGTACACAACAACCAAAGGATTTTGTGTCAGAATTTAAAGCCTTTCAACAAGCTTGTTCCGGTTGGGTGATTAGTTTGTTGTCAATTGGGCACAATCCTAAAGGATTTCGTGACAACCTTGCTGAAGAGATACATTTTTAATAAAGATTTAAGAGTCTGCGTTTCTAACCCTGATTGGGAGATCATTCCATAATAGAGGAGCTCTAGAGGTGAAAGACAAAGAAACGTTTTTAGAAATGAGTGGCCGATTAATTGAAAATAAAAACTGAAATGTATTGACTCTTTTAATCAGCACTTTGCATAAGCGCCATTGGCAGTGATTTGATCATATACTCAAATCTTCTTGGTTATGCAACTATCTGCACACCTGTATTTGGAAAGTAAAAAGTGAAATATTATTTACTGACAAATTCAATCAACTGACTTGAATCCAATTCATTTGCCAATGACAAGAATGATTTCATGTGAATTTGTCGCAGACCTCGCTACAGTTTCACTCACCTGACAACCTTTACAGGCTCTTGAGCCAGCAGCTGACTGAGTTGCTTTTTCTGCAGACAGACTAGTCTGAGTTAACAGAGAAATATAAGGGGGTTAATAAAACCCCTCATTCAAAAAACAATGTAATTGGCTAAAGATTCAGTTGGGAAAAGCGTGTAACTTTCCTCATTGCCCTTTATCAAAATGTGCCTATATTTAGGTTATTATTGGTGCATTAGTAGCAAAAGGCCCCAGGTTCAATGTTTGACATACTACTGAGCCCATTATTATCTGGGCTTGTGAAGCAAGGAATCATTTGGAATTTTGTAACCCTTTTTTTCTCCAACTACCTTAGTAGACAAATGTTTTATTGAAAAATCACAAAACCAAGTGTGAATTGTCAGATTTTTTATAGCCGACAGATGTTTACTGCTAATTGGCAATCAACCTAATGTGACCTCTGCAGCTGTGTTTGTGTTTCCATTATTTTGTCTACACCCTGTAGTTTGTTTGAGTACTTAAAATGTGTGTATGTTTCCCCAATATATGTTTACGTCATTGTCAACAATCGTTTGACTTTTACCATCTATAGACACCCACCAATGTCTTTATATTAGCTCAAAGCGGGCAGCAGTTAGATAATTTCACGTTGAATATAGTAATGTGATTTGGGATAAAGGTCAGGAAACGTAAAAAGCTTTTTTAATTGAAAACGTTAAAATATTTGGTAAAAACTGATATTTGCCAAAAATCTTTTCTTGAAATTTTAAAAAGCTATTTTAAATAGAGATGATAAAACATTATCGAAAATTAACATACTTGTTTTTATATCTAAGTTGCAAATGTGAGATTATGTCATGCAGAATTTAATTACGCGATCAGATTTTTTTTTAAGAATTCAGATATGTTTATCATACAAACCGAAACTGTCAGGGCTGCACTTTCACGCAGGTGCCTAGCTTTTCCGTTTGCACAGGTGTCAAACCGGTTCCACAGAGGGCACATCCTTACACTGTACTACGTATATTCTGGCACTGCTCTTTTGCACTTCTGGTTGGATGCAAACGGCATTTTGTTGTAATGTACTGGTATTGCCCAATAACAATAGGTGAATCTAATCTAATATAAAAATGTGCCATGAAATTATGCAAATGGTGATTAAATTAAATACATGTTATGATGAAAATAAAAAGATTATGAAATACAATGTATTATTATAAATTATCATACAACCCATGTATAAGCGGCCTTTCTATTAATGTGCCATTCAAAATAATATATATATTTATATATTTGCTTAATTTTAAATAATTTGATCCTCCATAAAAAAACCTACATACACTGGGCCCTTCATAAGAACGTTTTGACACCCCTGGTTGAATCTATTCTGCCAATCCGCATTCCGCCCATCCGAAAAATGTATTTATCTGCTTCTGGAAGTGGGGAATGTGTGAATGTTCGAGCAGACGACCGGCTTTCAACATAAAGATAAATCGCTTTTCTTCGTTGACTTTTGGTGCATCCTTTTTTTCAGACCGTAACTGAGGTTTTCATGATTTTACACACGATTTAGTCAGGTTTACCAAATCATGAAACGCCATGTTTTAGGGTTCAGTCACTAAAGAGGACTGAATGGTAAGTATATGTAATAGGCGCTCAGTAGCAAAATGTGTAAGAATAGTAATGCCGGCGATTTCTAGAAGTTGGTAGCCTGCATTATCCTGTGCAAAACTTGGAGGCCTGGCGATTTTATTACATAGTAATAACCTACCATGCAACAAATCAAACAGAAGCAGCAAGTGTAAAATGTGTTGCCACAGCAAACAACCATCTGTCTCATTTGAGTCAGCATTGTTAGAAACGCAGAAGGCACAGCACATTTCCGGATGCAAAGGTACCGCTCCCATTGTGTAGCTCGGGGTCTGTTCAGGGCAAGCCCCCAGGAAGAACGCCATCTTTAAAAGCCACCATGGGCTTAGCGGATAAGGGTGGTACTGCACCCCATGGCCCAGAAATACTTTTTCCCATAGACTTGCATGGCGAAAGAAACTTCTATATTTCAGCGGATCATTTTTTGGGGGATACATCAACTTACCAGCCTGAACACTTAAAGGGTCATTGTTTAAAACAACATGTTTTTAACATTTACTCTTATCCGAATCCAGAGTATTAAACTATGCATGACGAACGCGCATAATGGAAGTCATGACGTCATGGGCCAGTCAATGCGGAAGATCCAAGCTCCATGTCGGCTTTATGCGCTTTTGAGCCTCTCATTGGAATGTACGGGGCTTCCCGCCGAACACTGTATCCAGTTATCTTAATATATCCATGGTTCTGGGTCTGTTCTGCCCGTGCAGCACGCACCAATAAGGCAGGAGTAGCGATTAGGTCATTCAAAATACTCCTCCTCCCTTAACCCAAAATGATGAACATATTCAGATGTTCAATGTAATCTTCTCTCGGCGCTTTTACTTCCTCTTCTTTTCGGGTTGAGCCCTCCCTGTTTGTAGATGTTTTGCCAACCGGTCAGCTGATCCTGCTGGTTTACCAGTGCTCGCCCGCGCTATAGTCTGGTTATCCGCACTACGATTTGAATCCCATTTCATATGCAATGCCAATAATGTCATTATTTAATATTTAACTCTAGGGATTATTTATAGAAACCTTATAGGTCAACAAAATATATTTCATCATAAATGTAGATCAAGCCACTACTGGTATTAGAGACATCGAATCATCGTTCTTTAAAATCAATCATTGCAAAATACTTTAAATGTGATCTATAATTTAATCCACACGACTACGTGCCTCGCCTGCTCAAATCCCGATTTAAATAGTCCTTTGTTTACATGATGCAGTCCCTCTATCCGCGGAAGGAGGCTTTTTGTGGGGTTGTGTGATTCCTACCAGCTGTTTCCCGCCTTGAAAGACATCCGATCAGCTGCAACTACACACATACAGAAGGAGAGAGAGAGAGATAGAAAGAGAGAGAAGAGAGAAGGAGGGAGAGAGGAGAGAGAAAGAGAGGGAGGGAGAGAGAAGAGAGAAAGAAGGAGAGAGAAAGAGAGGAGAGAGAAGGAGAGAGGAAAGAGAGGGAGAGGGAGGGAGATAGAGTGCGATCAGCTGCAACTACACACATACAAGTACATGCAGAAAGAGAGAGAGAGAGGGAGAGAGTGCGCCACACACAACGAGGGAACCCCATCAGCTGGAAGTAGAGTAACATTACAACTCCGATCACTCTGCTACTTTGTGCAAAGCAATTATTACTATTATGAAATAACTGTAGATCATTAAGCAAAGGAATTTGCATTTGAAGACTGGAATAATAATTTTGAACCAGAAATTTGTGGGAATCAAACCTGGAGAGGAAAGCATGGAGTATTTTATGGTACCAGCTCAGAAGGTGCCCTCCTTGCAACATTTTAGGAAAACTGAAAAAGAAGTAATTGGGGGTCTTTGCAGGTGTGTATGCACTTTTCCTTCTATTTCACCTTCTGAATGTGTTTTTTTGGTGGCTATCTCTGGTGCGCACTTAGTGACCGTGGTGGTGTGGCAACATGCTGGATTTAAGCTCTGTTATTGTGTACACGAACCACATCCTGTACAGGACTAATATTACCAATAGTGAAAAGCTAGTATTTACTATAATGGGTAGGAGACAATGAGTTTGAGAGATATGACTCGTCATTTTATCGTTACTTTATCTATTTATTTACGATGGGAACACATTTAGTAGCTAACAAACATAAACCACGTGGTTACACGCTGATCTGTCGCCAGTAAATCCTGACTGTTTAGATATATTCACAGCTGTTAGATTTATGTTTAAGTATGGTTACAATAATAGCTAGGAGCGGGTCCGATAATGTTGAGGGTTTACCAGAGGTTATCTCCCACTCTGAAGGGTTAGTTACTGGGGTACTGCCTGTGTGCTCAGGTCGGTATAGTGCGCTTATTATGGGCAGTAGTGCGGCCATGCTGGTGGCTTCTGCTAAACTAGGGCATCTGGCGTCGTGTTGCCACCGGTAACTTCACGTTTTATAATAGTTACAATGAAATGTACACCATCAGAAGTTACAGCAAACATATTCATGCCACTGAATTGTGGTTTTGTTGGTATTCCTGGCAACATTTTCAGCCACTGTTGTGTCATTTGCACTGCGTCTTTTATCCCGCAGCCGCCGCATGGAGAGGAAGCGCATTCACATTGTTGTAATGGCGGAGGGCTCGATTAGTGTTTCTGAAAGCTTTTATTTAGCGAGGGTTGATTGAATTGTGAAAAAGAATGGGCAGTGTTTACTTTGGAATTTGTCATTTTCATCTGGTGTTTGTACGAAGAATTTTGCATTCGCAATCGATATAAAAATGTATTGTTTTTTTAATAAGGGGGTGTGTATCGCGAGGCCCGTCAATGCGTCTGCAAGCTTTTCTCGAGAGGGAGGCGGAGGGATCGAGTATTCGGCGCGCGTGGTCTGGGAAATGTAGTTCAATTGGTTCAATTGATTTGGGAAATGTAGTTCTATTGTAGTTCGATTTTCTACATTCTTATGAATATATATGTACGATAATCAATTAATATCTTGTTTGTTATGTTTGTACGGCATTAATTAGCATTTTGTTTATATTCATCAAAGACTATGTTTAAAGCAACCCAGCAATGTACTGTTCCTGGTCTAGTCTGTCACGCTATGCTGGTTGTATTTGTGACAGGACCAGTCGGGATTTGGCAGAGGCTGGTTTCTGGTATGTAAGGAAGCCGCAGACAAGTCTCTCTCCCCATCTGTGTCTGCACAATTGTTCTCTGTTTGCTTGAGGCAGCTGAGTCACTACTGATAAGAGCCATGCTTCTGTAAAGCTTCCCAGCAATACCCTGTTTGATACAGAGGAGGTGAGAGGAAGTTCAATTAAAAATGTCTTCCAAATTGAATCTGTGTGGGTGTCATGTTGTATTGACAAGAAAAAATGAATGCTTTCATGGTTGGAATTCTCGCAGACTGTGGGTTCAGTGTGGATATCCGTGAGTTTTGTGACAATAGGTGTTGTACTGGGCTCCAGCAGGAAAGTCAACATAGTGTACTGGAGTGGGCTGTAAAAGGAGGCTGCTGAGGTTTTATGAGAAACCTGTAGAAAAGCCTATACTGCTCTGCACTTTTGAGTTTTTATCAGGGCATGTCAGGATTGGTATACATGGACGTTTTGCTTTCATTATATTTACAACAATTTGTTTTTAATAGGCATGTAACAATTATTATTATGTCACAATACGATTTTTTTACGATTTTTACAAATGGCTAGATACATTTCAGATTGTTCCCAAATGTAAGAAAATTATAAGTTAGTGTCTTATTATTATACATTTTATTCACTCAGCCAAATGCTGCACATTTCTTAGTGAAAGGGAAATAACAAAATGAAATGTTTATTTTAAAACAAATCTCAAATCCATTAATAACAATAATAGTAATAAAAATCTCTTCATATTAACCAACTATGGCTTCGCCTGTGCTTTTTCCCAGCGTTGTTTTTGTAACATTTTTTAAAAAGAAATATCAGCATATGCATTTTGTGGCAGAAGCAGTGTTCTCTGCGCATTCACATTGTCCCCAGGTGATGAAATAACTTTCACTAGAGACAGAAGTGGCTGGTTTTGGAGAATATGGTTTGGCTTGACTGGAGACCCATAAGTGTAGAGCCTAGCATTCTCTACTTGAGTTGTCAGCTATTAAGGGAAATGGATGTTTCAGTGTTGTAAGCTGTATCATGTTTGTTTTCCTATCATTTTATATTAGCATTTTGTGCAGTATCTTTGTGCTGCTTACATACCTGTAAAGCAAGGTCAGAGTATACAGCTTCAGCACCCCTGCTGGTCAAAATGTTTATTGTGTTCGTTTAACATCTCCATGTTGAAATGTAGAAATTGATATCGATTTTCAACCGGGTCTGAGTGCAGCGATACACCCCTAGTTCCTAACCATGTTTATTTACCTTCAGAAAGTATCCAGACTTCTTTTACCCTATTATGATAAAGCAAATACATCTTCTTTAATTTTATAAATTAAAGTTACTTTAGAATTGTTTGAATAGGGCTCATTGCTGAAAATTCTACAAGGAGCGTGTGTGTCCTTACTTACTAAAATTCAGAGCTCACACATTTGTTACTCAATTATGTAGTGTTTGTTTTTATTTTAAATCAGTGTTGGCTGCTTATTTCGTCTCGGACCAAATGTATGTTGTTTAATAATGTTGTTTAATAATATTTGATATATATGTTCTGACCAGCAACCAGGTATTAAAATGTATAAGCATGCCAAAATGAATGAATGAATGGACGATAGATTAATGAACTGATCAACATACTTGAAAGCTGATGTCATAATGTTCAGATTTAATTTCTGTAGCTGGCAAGAGATTCCCACACCTCTCCTACAACGACCATGTGCCCTGAGGTAACGTTCTCTAGGGGAGGAATGAGGGTTAGCATATCCTCAAAGGGATACTAGTGGCATCATCCTTCATTGACCAAAATAAACTATTTCTTCCCAGTATGCATACATTTCAGCTGACAGTGGGTCTCATAACCTCCTATTTCTACATTCCTTTACTTCCTTCACTTCACTACTTCTTTCCAAGTACTGCTGTCTCCTCTGTTCATCAGCATCCAGCCTGGCACGGTAGCACCTCTGCTTTTCAGCAGCGCTCATTGGTTTCGAAGAAATGTTTATTAATCTATTGAAAATATAGTATATAGTTATATATAGTTAGATAAATAAAGAAATAAAACGTAAACAAACTAAGTCAAATTGAAATGATTTAGTCTTAGTATGATATGAGTAAAAAGATTGCAGTGGTTAGAGTGACACACTCAAACAAGGCTGAAAGATTTCTGTTGGTTCGGTTGGATTCAGCTATAACATGTTACTAATCACCTAGCTAGGCTCAGCTTGCAATGCACACTTCTTTCCTGCCTCATTTAACGTTTCTTACATTCTGAAGATAGAACACTGAGGTTTAGCGGTCAAAGGTTTAGACGGAACACATATTCAACCACTGCCACAAAGCTTTGCATGTAAACCAGCGTCCGGCAAGGGGAATCGAACCATCACCCTACTGCTCAGCAGCCGAGTGCACTACCCGCTGCTCTGAATAGGGATATCCGATTTGGAGGGGCGAGTAGCGGCACCACCTGGGTCGCTACGCTATCAGAACATAATATTGCGCTTTATACATGAATCAATATTTTCATACACCCCAATATTAAGTATATGACACAATAAAAAAAATAGAGAAAGGGGTCTGAATACTTTAGTTTACCTATATGTTTTTCTCTAAAGGTTTTGTTTGATATCTACATCGCAGACCGTTACTGCTGAGTGTGTAAGCTTACGGCCACTTTTGTTCACCCTCCAGCCTGGCCAACATTCCCTTGACCCCTGAGACGGCGCGTGACCAGGAGCGTCGAATCCGACGGGAAATCGCCAACAGTAACGAGAGGCGGCGCATGCAGAGCATTAACTCTGGCTTTCAGTCCCTCAAGACGCTCATTCCCCACGGCGACGGAGAGAAACTCAGCAAGGTGGGTCAGAGGGAGGAAAGGAAGGGAGAGAGAGAGCTCAGCAAGGTAGGTCAGACTTTGATTTGGTTTACACTTTTGTCATTCAGCAGCGACTTAATTCATTCTCCTTAAGACAGCCAGGTGGGACAACCACATATCAGAAAGGCAGTAAGTAAGAAATCGTGATAATACATTTCCTAAAGTTCAATGCTTTTATGCGGCTATGTCTTTTTTGAAGTAATGTCCTTCTGTCCTTACGTCTAAGGCTTTACTTTTATGATAGCATGTAATTTGAATTGGGATCAGCTGGAGGAATCGCTCAGCAGGAAACGAGATAGACTTATGCTAGATACAAGGACTGTCAGTGGTTGCACAAACAGATTCCTCATTCATGATGTGTATCACGGTTGTCAGGCTTGTTCTACTCCCGTGCTTATATTTCTAAATTAATATTTAACAACTATGCATTCTCCGCAGGACCAAAATAATCAATATATTTGAAAGTTTAATGTAAATGTTCTTGTACCTGCCATGTAGGTCTGCATGGTTAAGTGAATTGCAATCTACAAATTGCCAATTTTCCAGATATAAAAAAAGTGAACTAGATAGATGTCTCAAACATGCGTGGTCTGTCTGTTATCTTTTTATTGCTGTATTATAAGTATTTTTTTCTATACTTAGTCTGATTTTGTTCAAATACTTGATGATTTTCATTGTTTGTATTTCACAATTGATCTACTAGCATGCACGTCAGCATTAAGTTGTGGCACCATGGTATTGTCTCACATACACAACAACATCAGTAAGAACTTTAATGCCCGTGACAACTATTAAATGGGTCTTCGGTGTAAAAACACTTTTATTCTGTTTAATAGCACATTATGTTGGCTATGATTTCTATGATATCTATTTTGAAATTACATTTTCTGTTTTATTTTATTGAATTTGTCAATCATATTCTGAATAATAAATCATTATTGTAATATTTAGCCAAAATATGTTGCCCAATCCGTGCAGCAATGTATTATTTTGCTATAGTTGTAATGGTCCCCACTTCTCTTCAGGCGGCCATTTTGCAGCAGACAGCAGAGTATATCTTCACTCTGGAGCAGGAAAAGACAAGACTACTGCAGCAGAACAACCAACTTAAACGCTTCATCCAGGTAATTTTTTAGTTTTTTGTAGGTTTTCTCTAATTCTACCCCTTCCCATTTATGCAATTATAGCAACTTCCAGCAGGTTCTTAAAAGATGCAAACTTTGCATTAAAATGGCTACTGGGGTGGGACAAAAAGCTATGATGCAGAGGACAACAGAAAATCAACCACCATAGTTTATTGTCAGTACTGCATTTTGCCAATAAATACCGGTACATTATAGAAGCTTATGGGTGTACAAACATTTAAGGTTAGGGCTATGTGGGCGGTATAGATGCAGAGTTTCCCACCGCTGTGTCATTCTGGAACCCCAGTAATATTTATATACTACTTTCAATACATTTGGTTTTTGCAAATAGTAGCTTTGTCAATGGAATACTGCATTTTCTTTAGATCATTCTATTCTTCAGGGCACTTAAAAGTTACCAACCGAAATTGACAAACATTTTCCACAGTATTTGGTACCACTATTTGTTTTTCAATTTATGTGGATGTTTGGGTAAACAACGTACTGGCCTTTGTGCTCTGGTCTGTGTCTGAGTGCTCACCGGGTGTTTGTTTTAGACACCCTATGGGCACTCCCACTTCCTCAAAAATGTGATTGGGTACCTCTGATTCCAGAAACACGTTGTTACTCCAACTTCTTTAAAGTTGTGATTGGGTGGCACAGATTCCAGAAACACGTTGTTACTCCAACTTCTTTAAAGTTGTGATTGGGTGGCACAGATTCCAGAAACACGTTGTTACTCCAACTTCTTTAAAGTTATGATTGGGTGGCTCTGATTCCAGAAACACGTTGGGTACTCCAACTTCTATAAGGTTGTGATTGGGTGGCTCTGATTCCAGAAACACGTTGGGTACTCCAACTTCTATAAGGTTGTGATTGGGTGGCTCTGATTCCAGAAACACGTTGGGTACTCCAACTTCTATAAGGTTGTGATTGGGTGGCTCTGATTCCAGAAACACGTTGGGTACTCCAACTTCTATAAGGTTGTGATTGGGTGGCTCTGAATACAGAAACACGTTGGGTACTCCAACTTCTATAAGGTTGTGATTGGGTGGCTCTGATTCCAGAAACACGTTGGGTACTCCAACTTCTATAAGGTTGTGATTGGGTGGCTCTGAATACAGAAACACGTTGGGTACTCCAACTTCTATAAGGTTGTGATTGGGTGGCTCTGAATACAGAAACACGTTGGGTACTCCAACTTCTATAAGGTTGTGATTGGGTGGCTCTGAATACAGAAACACGTTGGGTACTCCAACTTCTATAAGGTTGTGATTGGGTGGCTCTGATTCCAGAAACACGTTGGGTACTCCAACTTCTATAAGGTTGTGATTGGGTGGCTCTGATTCCAGAAACACGTTGGGTACTCCAACTTCTATAAGGTTGTGATTGGGTGGCTCTGATTCCAGAAACACGTTGGGTACTCCAACTTCTATAAGGTTGTGTGTGATTGGCTCTGATTCCAGACACCCTGCAGGGTTCAATCGGAACCACAGCAGACTTGCCAAACCACCATGCTCGTCACCCTATTTGTGATCCACGTGTAATCTATGCGTCCCTGGTGTTTGGTTTTTGCTGTCACTAATTGCAAAGGCCCCAGACTAAGGCCACTCAGTCAGAGCAACGTGTTGCATCTCACAGATGTTCTGTCTTCAGTGCTGATCTTGGCACTATCATTTCCTAAATGTACCTTTTAGATTAAAACAAATAAGTTATCCACATTATATCTCCCATATCCTCTTCCATGCCCGATTCTTTCCCTTAACAGGAATTCGGCAGCTCCTCTCCAAAGAGGAGGCGTGGGGCAGAGGAGAAGGATGAAGGGATCGGTTCCCCAGACATCCTGGAGGAGGAGAAGGCGGAGGACCTGCGGAGAGAGATGATTGAACTTAGGCAGCAGCTGGACAAGGAACGCTCAGTTCGCAGGATGCTGGAGGAGCACTTGAGACAAGAAGAGGTAGGAGACAAAAACATTAAAAGGAGGC
This sequence comes from Dallia pectoralis, assembly GCA_029465975.1. Classification (NCBI taxonomy): domain Eukaryota; kingdom Metazoa; phylum Chordata; class Actinopteri; order Esociformes; family Umbridae; genus Dallia; species Dallia pectoralis. The sequence goes on from CM055756.1 coordinate 389,860, forward strand.
ATCACACATTGCTACATTAACACATGGTAACCAACCCTGGTGCAAAACAAATGTCTATTTTTGGAGTCAGACACAATATTAACTAAGAAATAAACAAGTATTATCCGTACATAGGATTGCAGCACTGTCGGCCGATCACCCGGGTGTTTGCCGGTTTAGAGACGGATCCGGCTCCGAGTCACCTGCAGTCTGGGTACCGGAAGTGACTGTAGCGCGGATTTGCCGGTTTAGAAACGGATCTGGCACGGAGTCACCTGCTGTCTGGGGTGGCTGCTTGCGGGAAAACCGGACCTGATCTCGGGCTCCGAATATCCGTTGAATATCCAATATCGAATATCCAACCAACTTTACCTCGGTCTGAGATGAAGCAAATATATTTGAGCGGGAATCTCGCACTATAAAAAGTAACCTTGCAGGAATGGTTTAAATTATGCGCAATCCCCGCAATCCCGCACCGAAATTCAAGCCCTGATATAAACAAGCCAAGCTACTTGCCCGACATACTATTTTACTGGCCCCGGGCCATCGGTTATGTCGAACACTGCCGTCTCAGGGCTGTCACAGAGGGGATGACATCTGCAGCTGATGCTTCTGACGAGCTAACTTCTCTCGTCAATTGTTCAAATGGGGAGAGGAGTGTTATAAAGTTTTCAATTAATTGCCACTGGTGCGCACTGAGAGTGGCCGGGAGGTCGTAGTCTGCAGCATAGGTAGCAAGTGCGCGCTTTTGTTCCAGCAAGCTCTCCAAAAAAAGTTTCTCCTGAGCACAGCGTTCATGACACATATAAACATCGGCGAATGTCATTTTTATTTCCCGATGGCAGTTAACGAGGCAAATATCGGCCGTTACCGATGTTCAGCCGATGCATCGGTGCATCCCTAGTAATTTGGTTTGCATGTGAACCAATGAGACCCTACACTCCAATTGAAGCTTTAATTAACCACAGTTATTATCAATTTGGCCCATACAGGAAGTAAAAAGCCTGACTATGCCCTTATTCCTAAGTGATGGTGCTATGAGCTCCATATGTGTTAACCCTTCAGGTGTGCTGTGTGGTGGTGGGTGGTGCTGTTGCTACTCCGTCTGAACATGGGTTAGGAACTAACTCCAAGCAGCAGGAGAGAGCCAGCACCGCAACCCGAAACCTGCAGGTAAAAAACACACACTCACTTGCATAATTAAATATAATGACAAGAAAAAAACATCTATGAATTGTTCATTCACCAATGTATTATTTACAAATATCAAACAGATAATGTATTGCATAAGTATTCACCCTCTATAATAATTTTTAAGTAGAGACACTTTAGATACGTCTCTACTATCTTTGCACATCTGGATGCAGCAAACTTTGCAGATTATTATTTGAAATCTGCTCAAGCTCTGCCAAATTGGACGGGGACAGACAATAATTGTACACTGGAATGTGCAGTCACTTATACATGTTTACATCAAGAATTGCACTTCTCCAGTTCACTCATTCATCAACATCCCATTGTACTATGGATGTGTCTGATCTCCCACTACACAAACCTTCCTGTTGATGTTCCACACAGGCAGAGATAGTGTGTGGTTAAGAGGATGGATGAGATGTTCCACACACGCAGAGATAGTGTGTGGTTAAGAGGATGGATGAGATGTTCCACACAGGCAGAGATAGTGTGTGGTTAAGAGGATGGATGAGATGTTCCACACAGGCAGAGATAGTGTGTGGTTAAGAGGATGGATGAGATGTTCCACACAGGCAGAGATAGTGTGTGGTTAAGAGGATGGATGAGATGTTTCTACATGCAGAGATAGTGTGTGGTTAAGAGGATGGATGAGATGTTCCACATGCAGAGATAGTGTGTGGTTAAGAGGATGGATGAGATGTTCCACACAGGCAGAGATAGTGTGTGGTTAAGAGGATGGATGAGATGTTCCACACAGGCAGAGATAGTGTGTGGTTAAGAGGATGGATGAGATGTTCCACATGCAGAGATAGTGTGTGGTTAAGAGGATGGATGAGATGTTCCACACAGGCAGAGATAGTGTGTGGTTAAGAGGATGGATGAGATGTTTCTACATGCAGAGATAGTGTGTGGTTAAGAGGATGGATGAGATGTTCCACATGCAGAGATAGTGTGTGGTTAAGAGGATGGATGAGATGTTCCACACATGCAGAGATAGTGTGTGGTTAAGAGGATGGATGAGATGTTCCACACATGCAGAGATAGTGTGTGGTTAAGAGGATGGATGAGATGTTCCACAGGCAGAGATAGTGTGTGGTTAAGAGGATGGATGAGATGTTCCACACAGGCAGAGATAGTGTGTGGTTAAGAGGATGGATGAGATGTTCCACACAGGCAGAGATAGTGTGTGGTTAAGAGGATGGATGAGATGTTCCACACAGGCAGAGATAGTGTGTGGTAAGAGGATGGATGAGATGTTCCACACAGGCAGAGATAGTGTGTGGTTAAGAGGATGGATGAGATGTTCCACATGCAGAGATAGTGTGTGGTTAAGGGGATGGATGAGATGTTTCTACAGGCAGAGATAGTGTGTGGTTAAGAGGATGGATGAGATGTTCCACACAGGCAGAGATAGTGTGTGGTTAAGAAGATGGATGAGATGTTCCACATGCAGAGATAGTGTGTGGTTAAGAGGATGGATGAGATGTTCCACATGCAGTGATAGTGTGTGGTTAAGAGGATGGATGAGATGTTCCACATGCAGAGATAGTGTGTGGTTAAGAGGATGGATGAGATGTTCCACACATGCAGAGATAGTGTGTGGTTAAGAGGATGGATGAGATGTTCCACAGGCAGAGATAGTGTGTGGTTAAGAGGATGGATGAGATGTTCCACACAGGCAGAGATAGTGTGTGGTTAAGAGGATGGATGAGATGTTCCACACAGGCAGAGATAGTGTGTGGTAAGAGGACGGATGAGATGTTCCACACAGGCAGAGATAGTGTGTGGTTAAGAGGATGGATGAGATGTTCCACATGCAGAGATAGTGTGTGGTTAAGGGGATGGATGAGATGTTTCTACAGGCAGAGATAGTGTGTGGTTAAGAGGATGGATGAGATGTTCCACACAGGCAGAGATAGTGTGTGGTTAAGAAGATGGATGAGATGTTCCACATGCAGAGATAGTGTGTGGTTAAGAGGATGGATGAGATGTTCCACATGCAGTGATAGTGTGTGGTTAAGAGGATGGATGAGATGTTCCACATGCAGAGATAGTGTGTGGTTAAGAGGATGGATGAGATGTTCCACATGCAGAGATAGTGTGTGGTTAAGAGGATGGATGAGATGTTCCACACAGGCAGAGATAGTGTGTGGTTAAGAGGATGGATGAGATGTTTCTACATGCAGAGATAGTGTGTGGTTAAGAGGATGGATGAGATGTTCCACACAGGCAGAGATAGTGTGTGGTTAAGAGGATGGATGAGATGTTTCTACAGGCAGAGATAGTGTGTGGTTAAGAGGATGGATGAGATGTTTCTACATGCAGAGATAGTGTGTGGTTAAGAGGATGGATGAGATGTTCCACACATGCAGAGATAGTGTGTGGTTAAGAGGATGGATGAGATGTTTCTACAGGCAGAGATAGTGTGTGGTTAAGAGGATGGATGAGATGTTCCACACATGCAGAGATAGTGTGTGGTTAAGAGGATGGATGAGATGTTCCACATGCAGAGATAGTGTGTGGTTAAGAGGATGGATGAGATGTTCCACACAGGCAGAGATAGTGTGTGGTTAAGAGGATGGATGAGATGTTTCTACATGCAGAGATAGTGTGTGGTTAAGAGGATGGATGAGATGTTCCACACAGGCAGAGATAGTGTGTGGTTAAGAGGATGGATGAGATGTTCCACATGCAGAGATAGTGTGTGGTTAAGAGGATGGATGAGATGTTCCACATGCAGAGATTGTGTGTGGTTAAGAGGATGGATGAGATGTTCCACACAGGCAGAGATAGTGTGTCAGATATAGTGTGTGGTTAAGAGGATGGATGAGATGTTTCTACTTATTTCAGCATGTTTATCTTCATATAAAATTTGAAACTTGAAAATAAATGTCATCTTCAAAAGGCCTAGGCAAGCATTCACCTGAATCTTTTCAGTAGGCCGGAATTAATCATTCATACAACTGCCTAGTGTACTGTAGAAAAATGAAACAAAAAATGAATCTCAGCTGGCCAACCACCTACTAACCAGTCAACCACAACCACTATGGGGGCAGCCAAGCATTTCTCCCATATCATGTTATTAATATGTGCACATCCGAGAATGCAAAGAAACCCAATGATGTGATCCAAACGCAGTATTGCATTTAAGAATGTGCTCATACTGTGTCAATATGCAATCCTGCATCGCAGCGCATGACGCTAGATAATCTGTAACAATGTCATTTCCTTTATCATAAACACAAAAAATGGCCTACTTTTTCCACCTGGTCCACTGTCGTTGATGTCCCCATCTACTTATGATGGTTAGGCAAGTGAATGACTCAACTTGTTTATGTTACTGTTTTATTTCTAATGTATATTGATGTTCACTCTAGTCTTCTAAGCAACCTGATGAAATCAATCATATTTGAGGCATTTCGGATACAGTGCCTGTGATATAGACACCATATACCACTAGACAATGGGCCATGGTGCAGCCATGAGATTCAAGACCAGCTTGCATGCATTCAGAGTCAAATGGGCACTATATAGATTCCAGCAGAAACAGAAACAGGCCACTGATGTGACACTATTATGTCGGGAGGCGTCAGGGCGCTAAATCGCTAGACATTAAGAGAACCTTTCTGGGAGTGACATACAGTCGAGCTCTAGGCTTGCTAGACCTGTCAACAACCCTGACACTTTTACTGTCGCCCTCTCCATGACAAGTGTACGAATCACGTCATGTTTATAACCGTATCCCGGACAGCCCTGGAATCCAGGTTGCTACGGTCTGCTCATCTGTCAACCTTTCTCGATCTCTCGTTGTGACACTGGACCTCCACTCTCGAGGACAGATGGGGGAACATAAATGCTCATTTAGAACTGTCCTGAGAGAGATATCTGCAAGAACAAGCAGCGTTTAGACTGGTGCTTTATACTAGTATAAAGTAACTTGCATAGATCGAGGATGAAGTTCTTTGTTTCAATTCCTCATTCTATTCTATTAACCTCACCCTAGGGAGTCTGAACATAGATAAGCTTCTACCCAATTATGTGAGGTCCTGAAGACCAAGATAACATGACAACTGAACTTCATTTGAAGAAGTCAGGATGTAGAGGATTTACGTAAAGGAACATATAGAAAGTGTACTAACTCTGGCGCACTCTCCTGATTTTGCTCCCTCAAAATGATATCTGAGATGAGTTTTTCTACAGATCTCCACAACTTGACTTTGAAGTTTTGTAGATCTTATGGAAAAATTATATTATATGACACTATTATGAATTGTTATAAATAAATAATTTTATATGACACTTTTAGACAGTTTAATGTGTAGGGTTCAGTGCACTTTCACTCTCCACTGAAGTGTGTATATGAGTTAGATTGTTGTCCACCAGAGGGCACCAGAAGCTACTAGAAAATGGCTGTTCAGAAGATGTGTCCATTTTCGTGCTGCTACATAAATAACATTTTGTAATTGGTCTTTTGACCAATCACACTATGTATGTTTGCTTTAACATTTTGAACAGACATTTACTCTCTGGGTGGGGTGAAGTGTGTTGAGTGACTTATTTACAGGGATGTTGCCATAAAGACAGCAATCCAAAGCTCCTCATTTCTAAACCTGTTATTCATGAAATCAACCATAACGTTCAAATGAACCATCCAGAATGTAAACACAGCGTTTAAGGCTGTTTATGTAGAATTATTAAACCATTGGCACTTTGAAAGTAGAGTAATTTTGTCCGTTGTGTGACTGTAGTTTTAGGAAACCAGTTTGCGAGGCACATAATCCAATCTCGATGACATGAATGTTCACTTATTTGCAATGCAGGAGGATTTGTGTTTAGACACTCACAGGCGCACGGTCTTTTCTGATCCCCTATCCAATAGGTACGGGCCACCAGGTCGCCCCCAGCTCCCACCCACCATACCACAGTCATTGTCCCAGCCCCGGTACCGGCCCAACTGCCCCATCATGTGAACGTGGTAACCATGGGCCCAGCCTCAGTCATCAACACAGTGTCCACATCTCGCCAGAACCTGGACACCATCGTGCAGGTAGGCCGCCCAGAAGATTCACAGAGTCGGTGTGTAAGCAGCACAGCTGCCAGTTGTGACAAATGCCGTTTCCTGCTTGTATACTAGAGGGTGTTGTTGTCAATGTGTCGTGTCACTCATTGCTCCCCCCTGACTAGCTGCTTTTCTCTACAGGCCATCCAGCACATTGAGAGAATCCAGGAGAAGGTGGGGGAGGAGAAGGAGGGGGAGGAGCAGCGACGGGCGGTTATTGTCACACCGAGCCACGCCCACACGGAAACAGCAGGGTCGGACACGGCGTCTGACATGGAGGAGCTTGAGGATTGCTCACTGCCCTGAGGCATCACCCACACGCGCTTCCCACAGGGATCTGGGTACATGGAGATGCATTAGGTTGGATAGATGGATCAGAACCACACACACACACACACACACACACACTAGGATAGCCTTCCAGAACTGGGGCTTACAAACACATACATCCTGTTTTGTTTTCTGTTTCCTTTACTGCATCTTCTTTTTTTCAAACCGGGCATAAAAGACTTTTGACATTAGTCAAAATAAAGGTGTTTTAATCTGGTTCCTGTTCTCCAGAAGTTTGCCTGAGGACAGAGGGCTTACACTCTGGCTGATTTGTCCAACGCGGATTCTTTCTTACCCACTCCACAACCAACCAAGCAACTTATGCCTTGTCAGAAAGAGTTCCACAGGACGTGTGGACACCAATCAACACCACATCCCCACATCAGGTGGATCTCATAGCTCCCCCATTATTAGCACTCATCTCTCCAGAGCTCTTTTTTAATCTTTGATTGTTCCCTTTTCACCACATTTGCCCAGAAGAGAAGCTCCATGGAGCAAGAAGACACTGTGAGCATTTAAAGAAACTTTGTCAGCTCCACTGCATTTATTAATCTCCTAAATAAGGGGAAATGTTTTACGGTTGTACTTTACCAAGAATTTTGTCTGAGTTTGGTGTTACAGATGTTCCCTTTTTGTGTTGTGTTCCGCTCCGCCACGGGGACTCCCTGGACAGTGATACTGCAGTGATTTACATGGGAAGACCCAAAGAGCACCATGTAGTTGGAGGTAGTAAACACATCTCCATCTAAGCTTTGCTACGGGGAGAAATTCCCTCTGGGCTGGGTTCCCAGGAGACACTTATGGAGGTGGTGCACGCCGCTAACTACATAGAGCATGTTAGTCCACTCCGACCTAAACCTGTTTCACAAATTTGCCTTTTTTGTCCGTCGCTTTGGACATTACTGCATTTAGCTAGTTGAATAATAAGTTGTTTAACATGGCAGCAGAACGCCCTTAATTGACATGTATCCTTTTAATCTCTCCTACCATTGTTTATCTTTACATCGTTCTGACTCGTGGGAGATTATTTCGCCCAAAGCATTTGCTTCTGTTACGTCTTAGTGTTGCGCTTAGTTTTTTAGTCATTCTTTACATAAAAGGTTCTGGGTTGTTCCTCATGGCGGTATCTAGATGGAACCACCTTATTATAGGATGGTCTTTTGTTCTTTACTTTTACCCAGACTGACCTGCTTAACACCATGCTACATAGATGACTCCCACCCATTTAAAATGACTTCAGATGGTGTGCAGAATAAGTCCAGCTGGAATGTCCCTAGTGGCATACTGCCTGTTATCTGGACCGAGATGGGGGCAGCGGTTTGCGTTAACAGAGCAGGTATCGGCCTTAACAGAGCAGGTAAGATGCAGGTGGGCCCTGTGATGCCGGCCTTAACAGAGCAGGTAACATGCAGGTGGGCCCTGTGATGCCGGCCTTAACAGAGCAGGTAACATGCAGGTGGGCCCTGTGATGCTGACCTTAACACAGCTGGTAACATGCAGGTGGGCCCTGTGATGCTGGCCTTAACACAGCTGGTAACATGCAGGTGGGCCCTGTGATGCTGGCCTTAACACAGCTGGTAACATGCATGTGGGCCCTGTGATGCTGACCTTAACACAGCTGGTAACATGCAGGTGGGCCCTGTGATGCTGGCCTTAACAGAGCAGGTAACATGCAGGTGGGCCCTGTGATGCCGGCCTTAACAGAGCATGTAACATGCAGGTGGGCCCTGTGATGCTGACCTTAACACAGCTGGTAACATGCAGGTGGGCCCTGTGATGCTGGCCTTAACAGAGCAGGTAACATGCAGGTGGGCCCTGTGATGCTGGCCTTAACACAGCTGGTAACATGCAGGTGGGCCCTGTGATGCCGGCCTTAACAGAGCAGGTAACATGCAGGTGGGCCCTGTGATGCTGGCCTTAACACAGCTGGTAACATGCATGTGGGCCCTGTGATGCTGACCTTAACATAACCCTGGAGTGACTAGCTACACCCACGGTTAATCCTGAACACTTTTGGAAAGGACGTATACTGTAGACGCGTTTAACCCTCCCAATACGCAAATGCCGGCATATGTTCCGCTGCTGTTTGTTAGTTTACAGAAGGAAGGGTGAAGGGTATTTTATTGAGACATTCCAGATTGTCATATTGTTAAGCATCTAAAACTGGCACCTCTAAGGAAAAAAAAAAACTGTTTTGTCCCATAGATTATTGTTGGGCACATTGCTGCCAAACAGAAAGGAATCCTTTTTTTGATATCATAATTTGATGTCAGATTGTGAGCATGATGATTGATATGTCTCTACATGTTGAGGAAGCCCAATAAACTGCTGGACAGAGGTTCTTATTATTCATCTCCTTTCTAACCTCGCTGGTGTGTACAGTGGAATCAAGCTGGCAGAGTTTTTGTATTGCGCCTTGAATGTTTACTCAGGTGGCCAACGGATGTGGCTACCAGGATGTGGCTACCAGGATGCATAAACGCGTTGCCCGGTTAGTTGCCATTGCTTTGGAATGGCCAGTGATAGTCGAGGCTCGCCCTCTATATACGGTGTGATATAGATCTGAGAGCTGGGGCAGGCCTGATTGCAGAACAAAATACATCTGTTGTTTTGGTTTTCGCTTCCTGCTATACTTACAGAAATCTTTTCATACCCTACTCCGTAACCGAATGAAAGCATTTATTTTGCTGAAGCCAAGCACTGTCCCATTTACTTTTCATACATGTTGTTTTACGGCTCTTCGATTTCTCTGTAAGATGCATACGTGGACATATGACATTGTGAAATGCGAGGGGATGTGTTTGGGTGGGGGGTGGGCTTATGATTCTAAAGCACTTACTGTTCTGTATGGCTAGAGGGTTCCCCTCGGCTGAAGCTCTTGATATTCTGTGAGAGTAAAACCGCACAGCTGTGTACCCCTGATTGTCCCTGTGTCCTTTCATATACCCACTTCATCCACCAGACAGACTGAGAGGTACTACCGGAACCAATCTAATGAGACACGTGTTCCTGCTACAGTGTGACCTAATGGGTCCATGTCCTATGTCTGTCTGTATTTAACCTCACTCACCCTCTCTCCTCAGTCACCATCCTATCTCTGTCTGTAACCTCACTCACCCTCCCCCCTCAGTCTCCACCCTATCTCTGTCTGTAACCTCACTCACCCTCCCCCCTCAGTCACCACCCTATCTCTGTCTGTAACCTCACTCACCCTCCCCCTCACCCTCCCCCTCAGTCACCACCCATCCTATCTCTGTCTGTAACCTCCTCTCTTTCTGTAACCTCCCACCCTCCCCCTCAGTCACCACCCTCCTGTCTGTCTGTAACCTCATTCTGTCACCACCCTGTCTGTAAACCTCACTCACCCTCCCCCTCAGTCACCACCCTCTCTGTCTGTATTTAACTCTGTCACCACCCTATCTCTCTCTGTAAACCTCACTCACCCTCCCCCTCAGTCACCACCCTCTCCTGTAACCTCAGTCACCACCCTATCTCTGTCTGTAACCTCACTCACCCTCCCCCTCAGTCACCACCCTATCTCTGTCTGTCACCACCCTCCCCCTCAGTCACCACCCTCTTTCTGTAACCTCACTACCCTCCCCCTCACCACCCTTCCCTGTAACCTCACTCATTAGTCACCACCCTTCTTTTTTATCCTTTTTGTGATCTTATTTTTTTCTTTTTGTTTTTGTTTAAAGGACAGTCAGTCCACGCGGTCATTGACAAGCTATTATATTTTGTTGTTTTTTAAGAAGAATACACTTGTAAAGAGGCTTGTGCCTTTGTAAAGACCGAATAATAAAGTTTGTACTTTGTTTTTTACAATTTTGTTTCTTTTCTGTGTATGCTATTATTCTGGCTATTCTATGTTGTGTAGCAAGTGTGTTTGCATTTAAGGGCAATTTACTTAAATATTAGCTAATGTTTTCAAACTTGATATCTTGATTTCTGTGGCACTGGTTGTAGTTGTGAAATTGGGGTAGTCCTATATCGTCCTCCTGCATTCCCTCCTGTCGGTTTGCCCATCAACTTCCTTGTTTGGGGACACGTGTCCCTTTGTGATTGGCCCTCCACACCCTGGATCGACCATCAGCTTGGCTAGTTGAGTGCCAAATAAAGATGACACTGGATGAATATCTCCACAGATGACTCCAGCACACTGGATGAATATCTCCACGGATGACTCCAGCACACTGGATGAATATCTCCACGGATGACTCCAGTACACTGGATGAATATCTCCACAGATGACTCCAGCAAACTGGATGAATATCTCCACAGATGACTCCAGCACACTGGATGAATATCTCCACGGATGACTCCAGCACACTGGATGAATATCTCCACGGATGACTCCAGTACACTGGATGAATATCTCCACAGATGACTCCAGCACACTGGATGAATATCTCCACAGATGACTCCAGCACACTGGATGAATATCTCCACGGATGACTCCAGCACACTGGATGAATATCTCCACGGATGACTCCAGTACACTGGATGAATATCTCCACGGATGACTCCAGTACGTAGCACAGCACTTTCCCAGTAGCTTACTATTTAGGGTGTCTGTGGTGTTTATTTTTGTCTCTCGTTTCTCTCTCTTTCATTCAATCACTTGTTCTTTCTCAGCTGGCCAAGTTCACACTGGCTATGTGATCTGAAAAAAGGCCCATTGGAATTCTGAAATATTAAAAGTTCCCTGGTGGACAAACACTGAATCACAATACTATGCTCACATAGTGACACTGTTATGACAGGAACTGCTCATATTGGCTGAATTTCATCAGCTGTCAAATGGTCACAAAAAGGCATTCTCATTGACATGGGGTATCTCTTTATTCCCCCAAACTTTAATGCATTTGTTCTTAGCCTCAGGGCCCATGTTTATTAGCATTTGATACACTTCAATTAACCATATATGGTAAAAAGGGAGACTGTTAACCCAAGAGCGAATTTATTAAGACAAACAAAAAACACTTGAAACAGCAAAGGAAACCAAACCCAAACAGTGAACACAAGGATGTGCACAGTCCTCAGTTTGGTGGACTGTGAGGCTCTGGCATTGTTACCTTCTTTTCCACTTCAGTCTGGATGTCATTCTCTTTTATAGCATCACCCCAGATGAGAGGGAGCTGTGGTGGGATGGGGCAGTCCCTAACAGCTGCCTCATGATCTTTCCAATATCCTCTAGATCATTCCTGCTGCTTCTAGATCCTACCCACTGCAAAACATTGTATTATTTATTAGTCAATTAACCATTTGTTTGTGGATTTTTGTGTTTGTCCAGGAAGGGACCTGGTATTGGGGAACAATGTCTTGATAATAGGGTAGGGCCAATAGACAATGCCTTGGTCCATCGCGGATGGCTGACAGCCACAACGACGTAGGGCAGACATCGTAATTCAACCCCGCGCTCACATAAAATAACATTTTAGTGTATTACACTATATATACTGTTGTAATTTTGACGCAAATAATAATTATTTTGATTCATTTATTTAAATACAGCCTAACTGATGCCTCAGATAATCAGGACGCGAGTCTTTATTTGTATTGCCCAAGCTGAGGCTAATTACCGACCCGGACCTCACAAACTTCAAATAATGAATTTTTCTGATTAGCGTTATAATAGCCACAATTGTCAAATACATTTTTTTTAATGCTGTAAATCGAAAGTTGTTACCGATCACAATAACTTTACTGAAAAGTGTTGTATGATAACACTCAGGATTTGTATTGTTTTTTTGTCAAATGAACACTATTTTAAACATTCAAGAATGTTATCTGAAAAAAAAAGCTAAACAAATTATCGCCTTTCACAAGAACAAAACAAGTATACTAAACAACAAAATAAGTCAATTAGATTACTTATACGACACCAATGATTTTAGATATGACTACTTGCATCATGGTTTTACGAAGACATACTAACATGTTCACCTTTTCTGGCTTTAATGAGAGGAGTGAGACCCAAATCCGCTGTGCGCTCAGATGGAGCACTGGGGCCCGTTTCAGAAAGGAGGTTTAGTGAAAACTCTGAGTTTCTGTTCGCATTTTAGCGCAGTGGTGTCATCTGCATGAATAAAATTGTATTGTTTTATTAACTCAGTTAGGTAACGTTAAAGACTAAAGTTTTTTTCTCCAACATGGCATGTCCTTTTGTTCAACCATCCTGTAGTTGAAGAAGCTGTATTAGTTTGCAGGGAGTTAAACCTAGTGTAGCGACCCTGGTAGTGCCGCTACTCGCCCCTCTAATTGAGATATCCCTGTTTCAGGGGATATCTGTGTAGTTTGTTCTAACAAACAGTGTAAAAAATGCAATTTCCCCACTGGGAATTAATAAACAGTATAAATTAAAAGGATTGTGTAAACTAAATATTAATTGAAAACACTATGTTGGAACTTCGCTATGACCCGTTGCAGCAATTTTCGCCCACGCCGTTTCCCTCTCTTTTGCTGCAGCAGCTGTGTTGCGCTTTTTGTGAATGACAGTTCATATTCGCTGTAGGCTTGCATGAGTATTTCCAGTTCCAGAGGGGTAAATTATGCCACCCGAGTTTTATTGCTTGTTTCCACGGTGAATCGTAGAATCATTGCTCCGTTCATGCTGCCTTCCTATAGTGGTGGTGCACGCGCTTAACTCTGAGTGAACTTATTTTGAGTTGATTGAACCAACTCAAATGAGCTGTTCTAAAATTGAAAACTACCCATCTTAGGGTAAATCAACTCAGAGGTCAGGGTTAGATTTAGAATTTGTTGAAGCTCCTTCCTAAGACAGGCCCCTGTTAACACATATGCCAAAATATTTACGTGCAATGCTGAGCATTTTTTTGCGAATTACTTGAGCACACATCCTTTCATTGCGCTTAAGCCCAAAATACTGCCATATATGCAAAATAGTAATTTTTTTACATATCAAGTTTGTCGACAACATTATTAGATTGTGACCATCAGTCAGGCTATACGGAGGAAAAGTATGGAAAGACCGTGTAGGGGAGGAGTAAAATGTGCAAAATATTTAATAAATACGTTTCTGAACAGTAATTTAAATACTTTATAAAGAACTGTTATTTAAAAAAGTAGAGCATTGAAATATACCCATCACGATGTTTCAACGAAGACCTCATATGATGGCAACTTGGTAGACTTGATATTGCTAAGGTTGTTAAGGTTGATGTTGCTGTTGACCTTTATAATGACCCCAGGATGAGTGGGAGCTAAACAGTTTTATGACATCAACGATCTCACGTATTTTATAAGGCTCTTTTTACAATAACAGCGATATGCATGTTGGATGTGTGCCTGTGATCCTCTCAGATGTAGAGAAAACTGAATTGGAGGGACAGAATGTAGTATATTCTGCCTCAATGACTAGCAGAAAATAGTGGTGGTGGTATTGGACAAGCTATCTTAATATGAATCTCTAACAGATATCTGACACAGAACATCTGACATTTTAGACCTTTATCCTGAGTGTTTTTGTGCATTCATGGTAAGGTGTCTAAATGGGACAAGCCAGTCTCACACAAGAAACAGTTGCAGTATTCACTGTATGCGGTGGTCTGTGACTTCTGCCCAGGGAGAACAGAGTAAAGCAACCGCCCAAAATAAATGTGGTTTTATGCATAGGAGACGTGTCTGCATTTCCTCCTGTAATATGCAGATTTAATCAAACCAGCACCAAACAAGCATGTCTATACGAAAAACCATCACCTCCTCCAGTTTTACAGAGAATTCAGCACAGAAACATAGAAATCGGTCATTTAGTCATTTTCCTCTAATACATTCTGAAAAAACATCAGTTACAGTTGGAACGATGCATACTTGGAGATTCATTTGCAGTGAGAGACTAATTCTGACTGAGGAGTTCAGATTATTTTCCTAACACTGTCTGGTTCACGGTGATAAAGCCCTAAGCCTCCATCACACTCCAGTCAACACACACATTCACATTTCTTGTTCCACTCTCGTTGTGGGGGGCACAACAATTCATCTTTTTTCATCTCATTTGAAGTCCTAATTTTCCTAACGGCTTAACCAAACTCCTAACTTTAACTTTAAACCCTTAATTCTTACTCTAACCTCGATTTTAACCTTTAAACGTCACCCCTCGGGCAAAAATAGCTTATTTTTCTTATATGTACCTTGATTCACAATCCTTGTATGATGTATAGTCCGCCAGGTTAGTAAAACATTTTTTACACACTTTACAAAACTTTCCTCTCACATATGTGAATAATATCTAAAACAAGGTATCCACATAGATATACAGTCATTCTATTTTAACAGGCCAGGACAAGGTTGACCGCTAATTTTAGCACCATAATCAATCTTGTTAAGTTATGACAATTCTGGGACATTCCTGACATTTTGGACAAATGGACATTCTGCTATATTAGCATGGCATTATTGGACATTCCGTTTTCATGCTAATCAGTTAATCCGTGTAATTTGTGAATTTATCTTATTGTTATTATTGTTTTTGTACTAATCGTATCATCATTGGCTAAGTGAGTGTAAAATGTAAATTACTTTCTTCACCCATTCAAGGAACCCTAAAGCATATACATATATCTGGACACCCAGTTTGTACCGTATTTAACGTTACATGCTATTTTAATCTTGTAAATCCATATACAATTGCATTATAATTTTAGGAATGATTTCACAAGGCTCTGTTCAGTTACCATGTTGACGTCAGTGCCCAAATGGCCTGAGACAGCGAGACAGTCAGCTGCTTCTACGCGCAGGTTCCTGGGTGGCATCTGACGCCTTCCAATCCTGACACACGCAGGACTCTCTCATTCCACACCCCTTTTTCTATCCCATGCCCTTTGACCTTCCTGCCTTGGTATATATAGCCAGTGAGGCTACCAGAGTTCTCCTGGCAGCCATCATGAAGGGTATAGTCTCATTCTGCTGCTTCGTCAGCCTGCTGGTACTGACCTCGGCAGGTAAGAGGCCTCAGTCGTTGTCTTCTGTGTCCCATGTTCTTGCGAGTATTGGTGATTTTGTGTAGATGTGCGCTTATAAGCTTGTTGGTGCTATTGGTCATTGGATGCCAGTAATATAAAGCACTATGCTGGGGTATAGGACTTAGTTCATGACTGAAATGTACGAGGAGTAGCATGGTTGGGTTGGATATACATCTGTACACAGATTATTAGATCAACTTTACTAATGAAATATATTTCATTCAGACTGGGGAAGTAACTTGTCTGGTATTTTTTCAAGTATTTGCAGCCATTCTTTTTACACGTTGGACTTTTGTCACTTGTAATGATGGCTCCTTCTGTCAACCAGCTATATGGGTTCATATGGACAGAGAAGGAAGATGTATGTCATCTGGTTATATTTATTTATTGAGATGTGTGTATGTACACTTGTTTTTCTGGTACCTAGTAATGCTACTTCAAATCAATATACGGTGGTAAAACGCTGGGTTTTATTGGGACAGAATATTTTAATCCTCTGTCTGTCTTTTTTGGCACTGCAAACTTGGCACGCTACGTAGTCTCTTGTTATTTTTAAGGTGTGCACATAGTCCTTTATTAAGTTTCATCTAGATTTTTACTCCACACCAACACAAAGACGGTGTGACTGAAATACACCAGGAGCTTTGGCGCGCGGTCACTTTGCCAGCTGTCCTAAGCATTTAACCAGCTGATGGAAAGTCTCAAAAACTACTAGAGAGCACACAGGGCTGAGAACACACACCCTCACTGTCTCATTCTGTCTCACTTTCTTCTCTTTCTCTCTCCCTGACCCTGGCTTTTTCCCCTCGCTCGCTCACACTCTGTCTCTCTTTTGTCAATTTAGATGAATGTATAAGAAAGATTTTCGTACATAAGTCTCTATATTGAGTGGCTGCTATTGGATGGGATTTATTCAAATATAACATGCTATTGTTTTTTAATTGGTTACAACAATAGCTTCATCTCCAATAGCTTCATCAGAGCTTAGTTTCTGCCTAGTACCCTTGTACGTCCTTGGTCTTCGCACGGCTGCGGGACGACAGGCCTTTCTAACCCATTCCTAGCCTGCCCTCAGGTGTCTAAGATTGGAAGACAGGCGTCCTGTAACGGGACACCGTCCACTATAGATCCCATCGCTCTTCTTCTCCACCCCTCCCAGACCAGTGCTACCCTTTAGCCACATTTCATCCACAGCTGCTGTCCCCCTGCACTGTCACAATCACAATTTATTCCCAGTAAGCGGCCTTGTAGGGGTATGAATTACCCAGTCAGGCGGGGCCGGAGCACACAAGGCCTGCATGCTTGGATGTAGCCTATTACAGCTAGCGTAGATAAGCATAGCATGTGGAAAATGCCATATTTGATGTTTTTAGGTGAAATTCAAGCATTTGAAAAAACAGTACTTTTGGGAATATTACATTGGGGCTATTGTGCCAGTCGAGTTTGGCTGAAGTTCAGAAGACAACTGTTTAAACCCAGCATTGTGTGCATGTAAAACAGTTTACATAGAGCAATGCTGTAGGACAATGTCGTCGTTCTCTTGATGGGATTTAAGATGATTCCGCCATCTTTTTTTTTCTTATGTGGAAAAGAAAAGTAAGATCCTCAGTGATAATCAAGTTATTTTTAGCCTCACTTGTCTTATTATTAGCGTTGTTTTGATTACACATCTTTTTTAGCTGGCTTTGTTATTGGACCCAATATTACATTTGTCATTTCCAATTGGAAACAACATATTATAACTGCAAGAATCCTACAGTATGTAAATTGGTTCATCCAACATTTTCCCACACTTTTCTATTCAATGAGATTAAAGTGTTCAGGCCAAAATGAGGTGTTGTCATGTTTATTAAGTTATACATAACAGTGTTTTGCATGAAACAGTATTACTGCTGTATTTCAATTAATCAAGAGATTCAACTAGTTATTTACTGCATTACAGACATTTTTTATGAGATGTTAGTTATTTAGCAGACACTCATATCCAGACTAAATTATAGTTAGTACTATAAGTTCTTCGAGACATCTAGATGGTACAACCTCAAATCACAGTGATAGTATCAAAATGTAGTTTAGTAGCAAAGTCTGTGAAGGATTGTAAAGTGCATGGAATGTTTGTTAAATGTTTTAAGTAGACTTGCAGTGTAAGAAAAGACAGGGATACAACAGAGCACAATAATATTGTCATGGTGTGTAATTTTGTCTATATGTTATATTTCTATACGCACATTAGGCTATCAAAGCCCATTTTAAAGGTTTGTAACTTCTTAATTACCATCTATGTATGAAAATGTCTGCCAACATGTACTAAAATATGATTGTTATTAAGCTTTGTTTAACAAGTGCAGTGTGTTCGCCACATAGGTATTCAGGAACAGCTTTTGATGTGGTCTTGCCCTGGAAAGTTCTATGTGGATTTAGTGGTCAGTTTGTAGTCAGTGGTCACAACTAGAGATGGCTCGATACCACATTGTTATGTCCAATACTGATGACGATACTGTTACCTTGAGTATCTGCCGATATCTGATCTGATACCATCTTTATCCACCTTTTAAACAACTAAGCTGTTTACAATACATTTGTTTGGATGTCCTTTGCTTAACCTAACCATCTAATCTCATGTTCTAACTAGCTATGTTCACCTGACACGTGTTGCTTAACCTAACCATCTAATCTCATGTTCAAACTAGCTATGTTCACCTGACACGTGTTGCTTGTCTCACGGCACACCTCTCAATGCATTTACATTTTATTCTAATGGATCGTATCAGATTATTATTATTTTTGGGGCGATATCCAATCCAGCATTTTTGGCCAGTTTCTGAACGATTCTGATACTTAATATCGGATCAGTGCCTCCCTAGTACAGCCATGTTAAAATAATGTTGTGTGGTTGCTGCTTGAATGTAATGTTCAGGCCTGTAGTAACCACCTGTTAAACCAGAAGTCACTTTCCAGTCACACTGCACTGCTAATCTGAGGATTTTTATCTTTTTTTACTTAGAGCTGAATCCCTGTTCTGAATCAATACATTACAATACTTTAAGGGACAGATACACAGACACAGATTTAGCCTAAATGATGCTTTTAACCTTCTACAAATTTCAATGATTTCAGAGAATGACAAAAAAAATACTAAAAAGTTTGCCTGATTTACCAGGCCTTGCCATGACTTTCAAATGTTCAGTACCTTATTCTCCTGTGTTACTGGGTGTCACCGTTGGGCACTCTCTCACAGTTTTTGTCCCCCATTGAGGGAGCCAGGGGCATCCCTTTGGTTCTGGAAACCCCCTCCCCTCCCCCTCAATAAGACAAGCCTCTTGGCCTCAAGGTTGGTCATTTGGTTAGTCCCTCTGGATCAGTGACAGGAGGTGCGGGATAGTATATAGAGGTCATCTCACCCATTTCCTGTGTGTCCTCAGACTGATCCTCCCACTCTTCTGTGGAATCACCATTCCGATATGGCCTCCGTCACCAAGCATCCATCCTCCAGAATCATGCACCAGACAATGTTCACACCGAAGCCTGTGACATTGGTGAGGGAGACTTTAAGCCATGACAGGCCTCTGGGATTTGGTCCTAAAAACAGCCATGTGCAGTAGTGCTTTAATCATTCTATACCTATAAAATTCCATGAACTTTGAGACTCTATTTTGAAGCCAAGCCAACGATTGGATTGTTCTTTCAACCTGAGTCTATGTATGGATGTGTACATTGACTTGGAGCTATCAATAGCGTATTGGAGTTTAAATGTGTTTATGGTATGTAATCACTATGAGTGGGATGACCCGGAAAGGTCATGTTTCTTTGTTCTTGACCACCAATGAACAATTATATTCTGTTACTATAATTAGTCATTAAGAGGTTTGATAACTGCTGCCTATTGAATTATGTTTTATTAGAAATGCTTTGTAAAAGGCTATGCTGGCCTGGTGATCCAAGCTACCTCTTGTGTATATACAGCGTATCACTGCAGCACAGTTTTCATGCCGACCCCGGCTAATTTTAGCACACCCTATTTATTTTACCTTCTAATTGTTGTTTTGAAAAACGTTATTTCCGCATTTGCTTTGAATGTTCTTGTCTTTATGATATATTGTTGTTAGGAATTGGACTAACCAACTGTGAGTCATTCTAGCGATGTATTGAACCAAAAATTCAATAGCAAGCAAAAAGTTCAAATAGGTTTTTGCAGAATTCACTGTAAATATAATTTCTTCCAGAAAATTATATTTTACATGTTAAAGAAGTCATAAACAACAACTTTGTGAAGATGTTCTGTTTGCCAAATGACAGATAGAACTTTTTGTTCCCAAGGTCATAAGGTCATAAAAGCCAGTTGCTTCAGGTCGTCGGTCAGTTCCCTGGACCCCTGCACTTTTTAAATGAATCGTTAAGGTGCCGGGGGAACCTTCTGATTTGAACCCCAGGGCATCTGTTGCCCAGACCATGTGTCCGTCATCGTTGAGCCTGTCGCCCAGCAACCATGTAGGTTTGGAGAAACATTCCATCCAGCAGCAGACAGCACCTCCAATTGGTATGCAGTTGGTAGAGCTGTAGATGATGATAATGTTATATCGGTATGCAGTTGGTAGAGCTGTAGATGATGATAATGTTATATCGGTATGCAGTTGGTAGAGCTGTAGATGATGATAATGTTATATCGGTATGCAGTTGGTAGAGCTGTAGGTGATGATAATGTTATATCAGTATGCAGTTGGTAGAGCTGTAGGTGATGACAATGTTATATCAGTATGCAGTTGGTAGAGCTGTAGATGATGATAATGTTATATCGGTATGCAGTTGGTAGAGCTGTAGATGATGATAATGTTATATCGGTATGCAGTTGGTAGAGCTGTAGGTGATGATAATGTTATATGTAGATGATGATAATGTTATATCGGTATGCAGTTGGTAGAGCTGTAGTGATGATAATGTTATATCAGTATGCAGTTGGTAGAGCTGTAGGTGATGATAATGTTATATCAGTATGCAGTTGGTAGAGCTGTAGGTGATGATAATGTTATATCAGTATGCAGTTGGTAGAGCTGTAGATGATGATAATGTTGGTATCAGTTGGTATGCAGTTGGTAGAGCTGTAGATGATGATAATGTTATATCGGTATGCAGTTGGTAGAGCTGTAGATGATGATAATGTTATATCGGTATGCAGTTGGTAGAGCTGTAGATGATGATAATGTTATATCGGTATGCAGTTGGTAGAGCTGTAGATGATGATAATGTTATATCGGTATGCAGTTGGTAGAGCTGTAGATGATGATAATGTTATATCGGTATGCAGTTGGTAGAGCTGTAGATGATGATAATGTTATATCGGTATGCAGTTGGTAGAGCTGTAGATGATGATAATGTTATATCGGTATGCAGTTGGTAGAGCTGTAGATGATGATAATGTTATATCGGTATGCAGTTGGTAGAGCTGTAGATGATGATAATGTTATATCGGTATGCAGTTGGTAGAGCTGTAGATGATGATAATGTTATATCGGTATGCAGTTGGTAGAGCTGTAGATGATGATAATGTTATATCGGTATGCAGTTGGTAGAGCTGTAGATGATGATAATGTTATATCGGTATGCAGTTGGTAGAGCTGTAGATGATGATAATGTTATATCAGTATGCAGTTGGTAGAGCTGTGTATGATGATAATGTTATATCAGTATGCAGTTGGTATAGCCACATATGATGATTCCACTACAGGCTTGTAGGCTCCTGGGTTTTTGGGGGGTCAGATTGAGGCTCCCCAGAGCTTAGTGTTCTGAGGAAGGACTGTTCTGTGTCACACCTCAACTAGTTTAGTATGTGACTGATGCATCCAATGATTTTCAGACTTTGTTTATTTGTTCAGGTTATTTGTTCAGTTTCATTTGAAAAATTATAATCTAGCTGGCCTTAAAATCACTGACAGATATTTGTTGGTATAAACAGCTATGTAATATATTACCATACTTGCTGTAGTACAATCATATGTGAACAAGTCACACAAACATTACAGTCTCTAGTCATTAAGTGTTTGATTACGTTTAATTTAATAACAGTGTTTGAGCAGACAGAGAAACCCAGAGATCAAGTTGCTCAGCCTACTTCTACACTAGGGAAGTAAATTAAATAATCGTTACTATAATTAGGCTGCTAGATCTTTATCTCTCTGTAAACCCTGTGGATTCGCCCTCGGCCATGAGTTTAATTTGTATAGCATTTATAGCAAATCCAGTAAATGTGGAGGCGACGTGAAGATGGAGTGTTTTCTCGTTAATGCTTAACAGCTCAAGGGACGTTGTTAGTCCTTTTTGTGATTACTCTAATTGTGGAGTTCCATTTTTATTTTAGGATGGGGGTAGGGAAAAACAAACCCTGATCAAATTTGAACATACAGCTTGTTTGTAACTCCAGAATCAACATAAGAACCATCACACCCTTCCTGCCTTTAGAACAAATTCAAACTTGCCCAAGTCACTGACTTTCCAGTTATCCTAAACACAGTAATATCCTATCTGTGTAAAGTGGTTTCAGGTTATCATAAAGGCCATTGGATGTCCATGACAAAGGGCTGCGTCACTATCAGACATTATTATAAACTATAATGGATAGAACACTGTCATCCACGCCTACCACAGATGATTATTACACACTGATTCAGGCCTACTGTCACAGATAAAATATTAGGTTACATTTCTTGGATTATATTGTATTATCCTATTGTTTTAGGTTAGGCCCTATCGAGTATTACCGATCTCATCACAAAAGGGAGAACTCGTGTGGGTCCTCTACAGGCTTTGAACAAATATGGTGGACAAATGGATCATGTTCATTTCTCCACCCAGGGTCAAGGGAGCACGGGCAAATACAGAGGCCTGTACTGGGTATGGGGTGGCAGGTGTCGTAGCTTAAGAAACTAGTACCCCGTGGCCAGAAATAGCCCCACAATGGCTCCAGGCTGGAAAGAGGCAGGGGGGTTGAAAATTACTCACTCTATTTTAGGGCTTAAAGGAGTGTTAGCCGGAGTGGAGTCTCACAGGCCATCATTTGCTTACCAGGCAACGTAACAAGCCTCTGTGCCAAACCACTCTGCCTGGTCAGGAATATGCCCCTGTACCAGTTCACCATATTTATTCACTGGACATATGTTCTGTACCAACTCCCTGTATTGACCAGTCGCTACCAGCCCATTGTACACATTTCAATACCTGGTAACTGTAGTGTTTCTCTGTGCTTTACTAAAGGCCTTGTACATCTTTGCTAGCTGTGTCATTCAGTGTCCTGTCTATATCATGTTGACATTGGCAAAATGCTATTGTTGGTGAACTAGATTGAATGCGCTATTTTGTTATATGAGGCCTATTATCCACTGCTAATCTTTGCATGTTGGCTGTTCTTGGGTTGTTCTGGGAGCAGCATCGTCCACTTTATTTTTAGCACGTTGACTCCGCTAGCTTTGGCAGTGCTCAAGTAGTTCTCAATCAGCCAAAATGTGTCATGAGCTTGCTGGCGCTGAAAGGAGCATCATCCAGGGTCCATTTTAAACTTGAGCAGTAGAATATGGTCATTATTACTACTTTCCTGTGACAGGTTGTGGGTGTTTCTATTCTCTCACCTTTTGCACTTACGCCAGCATTCATTCTTGTTCATTTTGATGCAGCCTCCTTTAGAATCTTAGCCAAGAAATATGTGGCCATTGAAGGACACAGTGAGCATTCGCTTGGATTGAGTTTGTATGAGCTTTTTGTGACAATGTAAGAATGGATGTATACAATAACTTTTATTTGGTCTAAGTATTGAGACCAGTGACTTCATGCCCTTTAAGCCCCACCAGAAATGCTAGCTAGTCAATGTTGTGTTTATGAGACCTTAAATGGTAGAAAATGAACTCACCCGTTTATTTCTATTTCAATAATGAATTAAAATATTTGTTTAAGGAAAATCAAATTCCTCAATTTACAATGTTTATAAACATACAGTCAATCGTGGGTTGGAGTCCATACACACTACTGGCAAATTATGCACAATCTAACTTTTGTAAGTTTCCCTGAAATTACGAAACATGATGTCTGAATATAATCAACTCTGATGTAGCTTGTACAAAGGTTTTCTCCAACACTTAGGGGTTTGGAGGGGGGCACATGGGGCGGGTGTGAAAAGGAGAGTGGCCTAATGTGTTGAATACCAGCGACCCCGGCTGACCCTGGTTATTGTAGATGATTGGGATATCCGTCTTTCACTTTTTTCTGTGTTGCCATGACATGTTATAAAGAGCAAGCTAATTTATATTATTACAGTGTAAGTTTTAATATATTGTTTTGAGTTTTGAGATCGTAGTATAGTAGATACTATCTCTAGTGTATTGGATATTCACAATAAAAAAAAATATATAAAACTGGTCAATGCCAGGTCACTGGCAGCAAAAATAAAGGCAGACCACAAACTCCCCTCTTGCAGCCGGCTGAGGTCTATCAAGACTAAAACCTCTCGCCACAAGACCCGCATCCCCACAGCAGTAAGTCTACTCTAAGGAATATGCCCCTAGCACTAGACTGCCCTTAGCCCCACCCACAACTGATTTATTACCCAACCTGGACACTAACGGCACTGATACAAAAAAATTAAATGGACATCCTGAACTATAAATAACTAACCTTGCTCTTCTTTTGCACAACTGTATATACAACTAGATATAGCTATTTTCACACAATTTGTATATACATAATCAAATGTATTTTATAAAGACCTTTTTACAACAAAGCAATAAAACAAAACACCCAGCCTAAATCCGACAGAGCACACTGTCACAATTCAGAGTCCACCAGGGATGTCTAAAGGGCTAGGAGTGTGTTGGAGCATGTTTGTGAGCACTGGGATTTTGAGCGTTAGTGTAGTGAGTTATTGCTGTTAAGTGAATGTTTACAAGTCGCTGTATATAAAGAATTTCATTTCAACCAGGTAGTGTTTTTCACCGTTCACGGTTTGTTTTGTGTTTATTGTAAATAAACCTGTTTCGAACGGACTCTGCATATGGGGTTCCTGCACTACACCTTCGGATTACGTGACACACACATCAACAAGTTGATTTAAGGTTGATATATGGTTGCTAGGAAAAAATCCCTGATGGGTTGAATTCAGGAAGAAAACTTATTAAATGCAAGTCTTATAAAATAGTCCAGGTCAAATGCAGTCAGAAAGGGACAACCGGGAGGGTTGAGGGTTTGGCAGATTGAAGGCCGAAACTGTCAGGTAGCATCAGTTGGTCAGCCTGCAACACAACCAGGGGGCCCTTATA
This sequence comes from Dallia pectoralis, assembly GCA_029465975.1. Classification (NCBI taxonomy): domain Eukaryota; kingdom Metazoa; phylum Chordata; class Actinopteri; order Esociformes; family Umbridae; genus Dallia; species Dallia pectoralis. Next base: position 414,699 of record CM055756.1, read on the forward strand.
CTATATATATATATATAAACCTGTCAGGTAGCATCAGCTGCTCAGCCTGCAACACAACCAGGGGGCCCTTATACTATATATATATATATAAACCTGTCAGGTAGCATCAGCTGCTCAGCCTGCAACACAACCAGGGGGCCCTTATACTATATATATATATATAAACCTGTCAGGTAGCATCAGCTGCTCAGCCTGCAACACAACCAGGGGGCCCTTATACTATATATATATATATATATATATATATATATAAACTGTCAGGTAGCATCAGCTGCTCAGCCTGTAACACAACCAGGGGGTCCTTATACTATATATATATAAACTGTCAGGTAGCATCAGCTGCTCAGCCTGTAACACAACCAGGGGGTCCTTATACTATATATATATAAACTAGCATCAGCTCAGGTAACATCAGCTAGCATCATCTGCTCAGCCTGTAACACAACCAGGGGGCCCTTATATATATATATATAAACTGTCAGGTAGCATCAGCTGCTCAGCCTGCAACACAACCAGGGGCCCTTATATTATATATATAATAAACTGTCAGGTAGCATCATCTGCTCAGCCTGCAACACAACCAGGGGGCCCTTATACTATATATATATATATATATATATATATAAAAACTGTCAGGTAGCATCAGCTGCTCAGCCTGCAACACAACCAGGGGCCCTTATACTATATATATATATATATATATATATATATATATATAATAAACTGTCAGGTAGCATCAGCTGCTCAGCCTGTAACACAACCAGGGGGTCCTTATACTATATATATATAAACTGTCAGGTAGCATCAGCTGCTCAGCCTGCAACACAACCAGGGGGCCCTTATACTATATATATATATATATATATAAACTGTCAGGTAGCATCAGCTGCTCAGCCTGCAACACAACCAGGGGGCCCTTATACTAAATATAATATATATATATATATATATAAACTGTCAGGTAGCATCATCTGCTCAGCCTGCAACACAACCAGGGGGTCCTTATACTATATATATATATATATAAATATATATATATATATATATAAACTGTCAGGTAGAATCAGCTGCTCAGCCTGCAACACAACCAGTCACTCTGGACATATGCAAACTCACATGGACATCTAGAACTTAGACATTGCACAATTCAGATACATATAATGCCAGCTATGCAGGGTCTCTCTTGTTCATGTTTGGTGTTTCGCTCTGTTTGCACTGTTCATATATGTTTTAAAATGTGTGTTTGAAAAGTTGCAGCTACAAATTGCAGAAATTGTACAAATTGCAGAACAAATTCCTTGTATGTGTTAACAGACTTGGTGAAATAAACCAGATTCTGATGTAGAAAAGATATTCACCGTGCTTTCGAGGTGCCAAGATCAAAAGTGACCAAAAAGGGTCCAAAGTGTTTTGTCATTGACCCAATCTGAATTATGAGTTGTGTTTTCCAGTTGCACTTTCAAGTAACAGTTCAGTATTTTTATTTAGTTAAAGTTAAGGTATTCTTTGAGCTGCTGAGCAATACTGAGGATTCCCTCCTACAAATATACTCTGCTGTAATCATACAGATACAATACTGAGGATTCCCTACTACAAATACACTCTGTTGTAATCATACAGATACAATACTGAGGATTCCCTACTACAAATACACTTGGTATGTTGTTTAGGGAATAAATGGTGATCTTAATATGTATTTTATGGATAATTGGGAAGAATGGGTTCATTTGAATGTCATTGAATTGTAAACCTGTCCTGTGTGCAATGATTCACTACGATAGACTGTTGTTTCTGTCCACAGAGGAGGAAGAAGAAGTTGCTTCGACCAATATCCTGAGAGACAGATCGCACATTGACGAGACGCTAAGGCTGGCCTTTGATGACAACGCAGCAGAAAGCTATAATGGTACATTTCAAAATGTAACTACATTTCTGTTAAAAAATATTGTTCAAGTGCTTGTTCAAAGTACTTGTGTTATGTGACTAGACAAGAAACAACTCTGGACCTTAAAGAGGGGACTGTGTAGAATCGTGCCTCTAGACAAAAACTGGACATTTCTCATCTTCGTCTTGTCTTATTGCTAAAAAAGGGTATTTAAGGCGGGGGGATAAAGACTCCTGCAAACTGATTGACGGAATGGCAAGAAGATGTCTACTGGTTGTTTGTGTATGTTTTTATGTTTGTAGTACAGTAAAAACCATACATATTGGCCTTCTAAATATAAGCTATTGTTCGTATTATTATTTTTTTGGTTCGAAGGTTTGGTTTTAGTATGGCTGGTATTTGACTTTACTTGGACAACTGAGTAGGTTTTGAAAGCACCACACAAAAGCAACAATAAGCAATTCGACAAAAACTATCTAACAGAAAAAATGTTGGCCAAATAATTTAACCGATCAAAGTCAGTGTTTTTGTTTGTCAAAATTACCCAATGGAACCTGTTTGGGTTCTCCATAGAATCCTCAGTTAACAGAGGGTACTCCTCCCAAACATTCTGTCTTGAATGTGTCAGAGTTAGGTACTAGATATACCTGACTAGAAACTTCTTGAGTCCACAGTTTGTCTGTCCTTAATTTCATTCCTCAAATTATTGGAAGCAAAAGGCCCTTAAATAAGTCTTTATCTGTGTGTTTCTTGGCATTTATAGTGCAATGTCATGATTGTGTGTGTTTTGATTTTTTTATTTATATTGATATTTGCATTACTTCCAGTTATTATGGTTCTTTGTGTTGCCTTATTGACAGTGTAGGCCTTTAGCCAAGGGTAGCATTAAAAATGCAAATGTCTGTCTAGTGACTCATCGAGTTAAATGACCATGAAAAAAATATATACATATACTATATATAGTACATCCAGGATATATAAATGTCAAAAGTGTTATTACTGCTAATCAATGAGTTAACAAATCACATAATAACACATAATGATCTGGGTACTTGCCTTAGTGACATTTCACTATGTATGCTTCCAAACATACACTCTATTATCTAATGAATATACTTTTGAACAAGGGCAGGTCTATGTAGGATATAGGGTGTGATTTGTAAAGCAGGGTTGGCTTTAGTGTGAGCACTTAGTGCCAGAGCCGTAATGGACTTTTTCTACATCAGTACTAATGAGTGACATCGTTACTGTTAATGAGTTCACAATCCTCTATGCTTAATCTTTTTTTTTTTTATTCCTCCCCCTTTTTTCTCTCCCTCTCTCCACTCATCTCATTTTCATTCCCCAATTACTTTTTTATTACATTTGTATGCCTCCGTTTTTCTGTTTGCACCTCCTCTCCTACCGACCTCTTTCCCCTCTTAATTTCTTCACGGGCACTTGTTTTCATTACATTTCATACCTTCACTGCCAAATTGACCACCCTGCTAATGTCATTCTTAACATGGTACCAGGGTTTAAACACTTTGACTCCTGGGGGTGCCCAATACCCCACTTCAAATACATCGACTCTTGGGGGTGCCCATTGCCGCTTGGGGGTGCCTAACATTAATATATGTTTAGTAAAAGATATATATTTTACTATATATTTTTGTAAAATATATAGTCATATTGGGGGAGTGTTGTTGATGTCATTTCTTTAAGAGACGCCCTACCCACCTCCATTTGTACTCAGTTATCACCATCCTACCCACATTCTTTCTCTTTATCTCCCCTCCAGCTGCTCTTCAGAAGTTGCGTAGGATCTACCACTCTGCCATCAAGCCCATGGAACAGGCCTACAAGTACAATGAACTCAGAGCACATGAAATCTCAGGTACAGTGAGAGCTTTGCTTGGCACCTCGCTTTTGCTTCTGTTTCTTTGTGTGTGCTGGCCTGGTCCCAGATCTGTTTGTGCTATTATTGTTGTGTGTGTGTGTGTGTGTGTGTGTGTGTGTGTGTGTGTGTGTGTGTGTGTGTGTGTGTGTGTGTGTGTGTGTGTGTGTGTGTGTGTGTGTGTGTGTGTGTGTGTGTGTGTGTGTGTGTGTGTGTGTGTGTGTGTGTGTGTGTGTGTGTGTGTGTGTGTGTGTGTGTTCTTTTTTTACTCTATTGACCAGAAGCTTTATCAGACTTATATTTATAATGGTATTTTTTCCTCACCTTTATATTAAACCTGTGTGTTTGTGTTGATTAGATTTCCAGTACGGATTGACATATTGACTGACGTTTTGAATGCCGGCTTGTGATCAATGTGCTTGTCTTCAACTTTTGCATAACTTCTGATTTGAAATCAATGGGAGATTTGCATAACACCCGAGTTGCATAATTGGACCTCAAGTTAAGACTCAGGACCTGACTGACTGCTGACTGCTAACTTTTGGCTTTTTGTACAACACACTCCTCATTCCTTGGATCAGGATTATATTTTCTCACATATCTTAAATTCTGCAGTGCGATCTGGCTTTCAGGCTGACATTACCTTTGTGAAGAGATTTAGGCTTAATATCTTTATGCAAGGAGGCATGTCGATTGCTTTTTACATTGTAGGAAGAGTTTTTCAAAAGTATTTCATATCAATCATCATGTCTCAAACTTATATTAGACTGATTAAGTACTCAAAATATATTTTCATCTGACTAAATGCAACCGTCTCGTTGCCCCACATACAAAAATAAAGCAGCCTATCTTTTTTTGAGTTGGCTGAATTTTGCTTAAAGCTTTTGCTCCCCTTCACTCTCTTAGCTTCTTCTTTCTTCTTGGTCAGCCGGTGCAGAACCTTAGCTGAACCAACAGCTTTTTGTACAAAAGTTTGCCCTCTTGTGGCATTGCATGCTGGTTAAAACACGTCTGCCCCTGTACACATTTGAATAATAGGCCTACTTAAATGTTGTCATATAAATGACCTAGATATTTAGATGATTATTCCAACTTCTCCAAGACGTCATGCCTTCCTCACAAGTTGGCTAAGGTTTGTCAGTCACACAAAAAAGAACCGTATGGAGTGAAGTTCTCTGATTGGAATCATTTTAATTAATTACAAGGGTCTCAATGCCAACCATTAGTTGTCAAGCAGTCCTTAACCTCACCCAGTCAAAAATGTGATAATGCCCCGACATCTCTCCTTCCCTCTCCCTCTGCCCTTTTTCTACCATCCGTTCATCCGTTCATCCCCACTGCCTCACCTAACAGCCTATCCCGGACGAACACTGGGTGATGGGAACACAGGTTGGTATAATGTGGGGGAAACCTTGCATGGCACTGGCTGAGGTGCTCTCCCCACTCCTGCTGGGACAGCCACTAATCTATTAAAAAGGCACTGGCTTAAGCAAATGGAGGACAGGTGGGTGAGAGGGACATGGTACAGTTTAAGCAAATGGAGGACAGGTGGGTGAGAGGGACATGGTACAGTTTAAGCAAATGGAGGACAGGTGGGTGAGAGGGACATGGTACAGTTTAAGCAAATGGAGGACAGGTGGGTGAGAGGGACATGGTACAGTTTAAGCAAATGGAGGACAGGTGGGTGAGAGGGACATGGTACAGTTTAAGCAAATGGAGGACAGGTGGGTGAGAGGGACATGGTACAGTTTAAGCAAATGGAGGACAGGTGGGTGAGAGGGACATGGTACAGTTTAAGCAAATGGAGGACAGGTGGGTGAGAGGGACATGGTACAGTTTAAGCAAATGGAGGACAGGTGGGTGAGAGGGACATGGTACAGTTTAAGCAAATGGAGGACAGGTGGGTGAGAGGGACATGGTACAGTTTAAGCAAATGGAGGACAGGTGGGTGAGAGGGACATGGTACAGTTTAAGCAAATGGAGGACAGGTGGGTGAGAGGGACATGGTACAGTTTAAGCAAATGGAGGACAGGTGGGTGAGAGGGACATGGTACAGTTTAAGCAAATGGAGGACAGGTGGGTGAGAGGGACATGGTACAGTTTAAGCAAATGGAGGACAGGTGGGTGAGAGGGACATGGTACAGTTTTTCTCTATTGTTCAATACAGTTTTTTAAACAAATGTTAAATGTCAAATCAGCTTATACAAAATTAATCCAATATAAAATTATTCCAAGATAATTTAATAAGAAATAAATACTGTAATTTGATGGCATCATGCGTATAATTGGTTCATCATTCAGTAATCATATAATAAAGCACCCCATAGTGAATTTGAATTGTCACTACATTTTTTCATTTCTTGGAGATATCCATCCAGACAGTGGTATTATTATTTTTCTTAATCTCTTTTATTAGTGGTTTTTGCTTTTTACCGATGACACGGAGTTACTAATAGACAGTACATATTAATCCTAACACACCAATAATCATTATTCCAATTTTCACTCACGCTTTATTTAGATTGCTGTAAAAGCTGTTCCTTTCATGTTGCTGTTCCAAAGGTTCTGGTTGCTTTGCTTTTTTCTTTCATGTTCCTTTTCAATGTTTGAGTTCTTCGACGTCATGCTGTAGGGAGCTGTTTTCTATGTTTAATAACTAGACTGTCTTACTATGTTTAGGGAATAATCTGCCACGCACAAATTAGAACCCTGTACATAGTATACAGTTATGACTAGAGACCTATGTGAGCTCTATGCAATATGGGACATTTCTGACAAGACTTGGACTCAAACATTCCCCAACTACATAAAGAGATATCATAATTGCCCAGCTGGTTTTCTGTTCTCAGACTAAAGAACTGCAGTTTGGTGTAGTTAAAGATGTCTTAGCTCTGTGCACAGTGTGCAGGACAGAGAATTAAAACAAATGTCACATGTGTAGCAAACATTTAATATAATTCTTATTTTATTGTTCATCAAAATAAACTGATAAGATATCATTTACATTATGCTATCATACTTTAGATTCAAAAAACAAAAGAAGCTGAAGAAAGCAATTTCTGTGAAAACCATGTGTATGTCATTGCACCTGAGGTCAGCATGCTGTCCTGCCTAATGCTACCAGGCTGTCACCTATAAGCATGTGTAACATACATCCTGTGGCTGAGGTACCAACCAGCCTGCATCTAATTGGCCAATGCACAGTGTCCTGATCCCTACATTTGAGAAACGGGTTGCCCTCTCAGGAAATCCTCAAGCCTCCGCAATGCATGTTGCAATGTCTGCATTGTCTGGCAGCTTTTCAACATACACGTTCTGGTCGACCGTATTGAGAACATCTATTACATTTAAAAACCGTGGCTTGACGCTTTGATTTGTTTTTCTGTGATTTGAATGTGATGTCAAGCTTTCACAATTCATCAAATTACATTTTAAATGGGCATGTGAAGTTGTACATGTCACGAGTTCCATGTCACTATGGATGAATCTCCAGGGCTCTAACCAGTTATCACCTATGCCTCCTTGTAATCTGACAGATGGGGAGATCACCTCCAAACCAATGGTGCTGTTCCTGGGGCCCTGGAGTGTAGGCAAGTCATCCATGATCAACTACCTGCTTGGCTTGAAGGATAGCCCCTACCAGCTATACACAGGTAAGCCCCTAGAAAACACATTTGGTTTCAGACCAGTTTTTCCCACCAAGCTTTCTGATTCTGAAATGTTCACCGGACTAGTCACATCTCTGTCTCCTTACGTCTCTTCTATTCTTATTTGACACCTCCGCAACTTCTCCATCCCTCCTTCTGCTATGGTTTCATCCCCGTTGCTCCCACTTTTTCCACCAGGTGCTGAGCCCACGACCTCCGAGTTCACTGTGATCATGCACGGCGAGAAGACCCGCTCCATAGAGGGTATCGTCATGGCTGCGGATAGCTCGCGCTCCTTCTCACCCTTGGAGAAGTTTGGCCAAAGCTTTCTGGAGAAGCTAATTGGTATCGAGATGCCCCACAAGCTGCTGGAACGGGTCACCTTTGTGGACACGCCTGGAATCATTGAGAACCGCAAGCAGCAGGAAAGAGGTGAGGAACATTGAGGACAAACAGGGAAATATCTAGTAGCATACATGCTAATTCAAAAATGCTACAATGTCTTCACATCAAATTTCCATGATCCCAGGTCACCTATTCGGAATTCATGTAATACAACTGGATATGAATTTGTTGTTTTAGCAATTAGTGGTAGATCAACAATATTGACCATATAGTTATTGACCGTATAACAATATATATGACAATTACTTTTTTGAGTCATGACTCCAGAATTTCCCAAGACAATGACGCATAATGACCTTTAATCTCTGTCCAGGCTATCCCTTCAACGATGTGTGCCAGTGGTTCATCGACCGTGCTGACCTCATCTTTGTGACCTTCGACCCCACGAAACTGGACGTAGGTCTGGAGCTGGAGATGCTCTTCCGACAGCTGAAGGGCCGTGAGTCCCAGATCCGCATCATCCTCAACAAAGCTGACAATCTGGCTACGCAGGACCTGATGCGTGTCTACGGTGCTCTCTTCTGGTCGCTTGCGCCCCTAATCAATGTCACCGAGCCCCCAAGGGTTTATGTCAGCTCCTTCTGGCCCTACGAATATGCACCCGACACCAGCCGTGAACTCTTCAAGCGTGAGGAGATCTCCCTCTTGGAAGATCTCAACCAGGTGATCGAGAACCGCCTAGAGAACAAGATTGCCTTCATCCGCCAACATGCCATCCGGGTGCGCATCCACGCTCTCTTGGTGGATCGTTACGTCCAGACCTTCAAAGATAAGATGAGCTACTTCAGCGACCCTGATCTGGTGTTCAAGGAGATTGTGGACGACCCGGACAAGTTCTTCATCTTTAAGTCCATCCTGGCCAAGACAAATGTGAGCAAGTTCGATTTGCCGAACCGGGAGGCCTACCAGGACTTTTTCGGAGTGAACCCTATCAACACTTTCAAGTCCCTGTCCGCCCAGTGCTCCTATTCGGGTGGCTGTCTGCTGGAAAATATCGAGAAGGCCATTACCAGTGAACTACCAGGTCTGCTGAGTAGCATCAACCCCAGCAAATCTCCCCCTGGTCTGTCCTCCTGTGAGACCACCGGATGCGGAGAAAAGCCTAAGAATCGCTATCGGAAAAACTGATAGAATACAAGAGAGAGAAAGGGAAGAATGGAGAAAAGATGATGAAGTGTATAGAAATGTTAGGGGAAAATTGAAGGGGAAACAGCAATATTTATGCTGAACCCCATGCTTGTCAGAACCCTGAATTGTCAATGTTTGAGGAAACAAGAGAAAGGCAGGGTTTATTTTAGATGATTTTGTTTCTGAAGGGAAGTAGACATGGTGGTGTGTTTAGGGTTTGGGAGGGAGAGAAGATGGAGGAAGGGTTTGTGAGTATGAATTGGCAGCTGAGGAGAAATCGATGCTAGGAGCGTTCAGAAGATTACAGAAGAAATAAGCCACAGATAAACAAATCTACCTCTCTCCTTTGCACAACCACAATGAACTGTCTGTGATTTTGAGAGGGGAGGGGAGTGAAAGAAATTTGAATTATATAAAGATTCGACTGAAACGATCAACCACCAGCTCCTTAGTATGTGAATAAAATTGGAAACAGGAGTTGCCAATTTGTTTTATAATATCTTAATTGAAAAACGCATTTCAGCAGGTCACAATTCTCTGTTAGTTCTTTTTTTAAAGTTTCAGCTGTCTGGGTTTAGATCAACAGCTTTTTCCTCTCCTATGAAGGCATTATAAGCTTAGTTCATTGTTTAAATAACATTGTTAAGATTTTAACACTGCATGCAAAATATCAACTGGAATTTGTTAACAGATAATACTATAGATGCATGTATTTACTTTCCTAATTTATATATTAACTATATATATATTAATGTTATCTTAATTGATTGACAAACTTTATGGTGCAAACCCAATGAAACCTATGGTGCAGTAAGACTGTTTTATTTGCTTATTCTCGTTTTCTGATGTTGACTGTCAGACAGATGATCAGACATGATATTAGCACTGTCTGGAAAGCAGAAGTCAGGCATCAGGAGTCACAACCTTTACTAATATCTTATTGGTGAGGGGGCTGGGTTGGGGGCTGGGTTTGGGACGTATGCTCTGCTTCATTTCTTAACTATGCTTTCCTATTGTTGTTTGAGTCTATTCTGCCAGCCTGGTCGCCATGTGTGTTTGTGCATTAAACAGCCTTCCTGGCATATTACAAGACAAAGAAAATTGAGGAGTTTGCTGAAGCACATACAGATTTGGTGTCACATTTTCCAATGTCTAATCCATCATTGTTTTTCAAAGTTTAATGAAGAACGTTTCCGTGGTGTTACAGTAAATAAATCAATTTCTGTGTGTTTGAGTGTGACCTGTATGTCTTTATCTATTTACTCTTCTGGTTAAAGAGAAATGTACAGGTTTAGACCCATTCTAAATTGGTACCAGATGGGAGTTGTTGCTTGCAGCTAAATGTATGCAGAACACACCGTATCATGAAGCAGATGGGCTACAGCAGCAGAAGGCCATGCAAGGTGCCACTCTTGTCAACTAACAGGAAATCGAGGCTACAATTTGCACGGGCCGACCAAAACTTGACAATAGAAGATTTCTGGTCAGATGAGTCTCGATTTCTGCTGTGATCTTTAGATGGTAGGGTTAGACTTTGATGTAAATTCATGGATCCATCCTGTCCTGTCTCTACGGTTCAGGCTGGTGGTGGTGGTGTAAAGGTAAAAATTGAGCGTTGTTTAGATGCCACAGCCTACCAGCGAATTGTTGCTGACCGTGTCTATCCAATATGTCTTTATGACCACAGCGTTTCCATTATCTGATGGCCGCTTCCAGCAGGATAATGTGCCATGTCACAAAGCTCACATCATATCACAAATATCATTATATAAATCACCCTCTCGCCCTTCATCACTGCCCATTTCCCATGGCTGCTGCAACTGGATCTTCCCGGTTTCAGAAGCAGAGAGAGACTGCAATGAGACTTTAGTTTGGATGATATCAAAATGAAAACATTTCCCACACCATATTAACTTAATCAGCTAAAGACTGATTAACTTTTGATACACTAGGCCCTCCTTTTATTGTTTTTTGAATTGCAAAACAAATTTAGAAAAACATAAACATAAATAGCAGTATGAAAAATGAATAACCAAAACGATGCATGTATATAATAATGTGAGCATGTTAGCTCTGCTTGGCATAGACGGTGTGAGCAGTGAGCACACACATTCGTTTTGGGGTTCATAGATGCTCGAGTTAACGCTGTAGTTGCATGTCAAGTCCAGCAGAGAGCGCTGTATCAATGGCTAAACTGTCAACACATGGCTTCCAATGGGCATCTGCATGATTCAGCACATAGCCTTATGGCCTTCTCCCAGACCGCGTCTACATATTCATTCTCTACGAACTCTGCCTGATCCTGAAGTCACGTTGTAGAAACACACTTTGAAAGAAAGCTAGGCGCAATTACTTGAACACCAGTACACACACAATAAAAATAACTTCTAAAAAACTACGTTTCTGTCATGAACATTAGTGGGGTGTGTTTAACAACTGTGATGCGTGTGTGTCATACTGAACAAGGTCGCAGGGTGATGTGTGTGTGCCATTGTGAACTAGCATGAGGCTGTGAGTTTATCCTATATTTTTAAATTCCTTAAAATGTATTTATTGAAAGACTGATCAGGAATGTAGTTCATTTGGTGAAAGGGGATATATTTTATAATACCTGCTGTTGTTGAATACTTTTTGTGTTTATGTCACTATCTGACTGTACACACAACATATACATTTTTACAGAACTTCACATGACCCTCAGTCTCCCACTTTCCCTCTCCCACTCGCTTCATTTCGTTCCTCTCTTCCTCATCGGTCTTTCTCCTTCATCTTCTCTCGCCCCCTCGTCTCCCACTGCCTCCTTCTGATGTTGCAGAATTATACACTCTGAGGTTCGGCTGTTTGAAAAGTGTCTCATCTCGTCGCTGGTGTAAATGTACTGGACAGGCAGAGGTTTTTCCTCTCACTCTAATGTGATAGCTGAGATAAACTGCAGCTGCATTGCACCAACAGTATGTCGTCGTGACTTCCATATTATGGGGAAGTGGGTAAGGTGTGTGTATGCATGTGTGTGTGTGTGTGTGTGTGTATGTATGTGTGTGTGCGTCTGTCTTCTTCTGGTTGGTGCGGGTGTCAGCTTTTAAATATTCTCTTTAATCCTCATCCTTTTCTACAATATAGCTTGAGCAGGTTCAAGTGAGTCCCAAGAAGGGTCTCCATCGTTCAGTGTAATATAATCTCTACTTAGCTGTTCCCACGGCTATGGGAAAGACCCCACATGCAAGAGAAATTATTCTGCCTGCCTCATCTCTCAACCTGACACTAACACACCCATCAACATTTCAATACACACGCCTGCACACACAAACACTATTTTAGCTGTCGGTTTGCTGTCGACTGTGGTCTCAGGAGTTTTTTTGACACGTGTGTCACAATGCAACTTCAAACATGAATATTCTCCGAAGTGGGATGTCTCACCCTGTAGAGACTGCATGACAACATCCCCTCTCTAAGTGTTGGAAATAGAAACCCCCTGTTCTTGTCATCAACTTGTCCATCAGGCGCTTCATAGTCTGACTGTAAAGCCTTTCATGTATTGCATTTCTGGCATGTGAAATAGAAACAATTAAATTATATATTACGGCCAAGTTTCTATCAGGTCCAGCAGAACACAGTAGTTGTGGTGAATAGGCCATGGCCCAGCAGAACATTTTCATAGTACACTACATTCAAACAGGGGTTATGGGTGTCATCATATTTACTAATAATGTATTTGCTAACTAGAGTTCCTTATAACACAAAGTTAGTGCCTGGTGTTAGTCCCTGCTTCTGACCAAATTTTCCTTCAGATGTTTGCAGAACTTAGTTTGCCTGAAGATTCTTGGAGCTGGAACCCTGACATAATTTTCTTTCGTCACTGTAGGACACAGAGCTTGAAAACCAAATGCAGGGCAGGTTCTTTGTTATTATTGTTGAATACGAAACAAAAGTAGAAGGAAAAAGTTAAATTCGAATATGAAACAAAGAATACAGTGGATGTAAACCAACCATAAGATGCTTAGTATTCTAGCTCATCGTCAACAGTACAGAATACATTGAAAGTTATGAAATTGTTGTTAAAAGTAGACTTATAGTGATAGGCTGCAAATGTTTCTTAAATATCAGGTGAGAACATATGATTGGGACGCTGTCAGTAAATTACTGGGAAGTTGGCTCATTGGCTACAACTGTATCTGACAGTGCAGTATGCCATAGACTAGGCCTATACTGTCACATATCACGAGTCTATAATTAATGCATAGGGAAGAGCCCCTGATAAATAGAACAATGGAAAAGCAAGGTTATTTCGATTTATTATTACACATTTAATTATAATAATTAACCTATATACACACACATATATATATATATATATATAATTCTTATTATAATAAATTCATTTTGTTTGGTGTTTTAAATATTTACGATTGCTACAACCCTTTTTTGTGATTTGCTGCTGTCTTTTTAAGGCAGCACCCCTCCCTAAAGCATTGTTGAGCCACCAAAATATTTTAACATGGTTGCACGAATAATAATTCCCCAGTCTGAATAGCACTGAAATATCGATGAAACGAAGGTTTCTGAAGCGCAAACGATCACTCATCTCCTCTGTCTAGAAGGGGTGTACTGGCGCGCGCATGAACACGTTCACTGCGGGTTTAGAAAAAACACCCCGAATACGTGCTCGCCCCCGTCCAGTCATTCCCTTAATCAAATGTGCGTGCACGCACCCTAACACCTCCCTCTAGTCACTGACAGTAGTCCCTGTCTGGCACACGCACCATACATCTACACGCACAGATCCACCGCGTATTCTGAATGCTCGGAGAACATGGTGGTGGTAACATGGTGGTGGTAACATGGTGGTGGTAACATGGTGGTGGTAACAAGGTGGTGGTAACAGCGGCTGGGGTTTAACGTGTCTGGGTCGCTCACACGCAACGAACCACTGCGGGATCTATTCTACCTCTGCACGACTGAATGATTGGTGAACGGGTTGACAACGGGTACAATGAAACAATGTCAAACGATGAAGACACAGGGAGCTGGCGCATCGGACGGGGAATGATAAAACATCAAATGGCTCTGCAATCAAACTAGACTAAAAGGGAATTCTCTGGACAGATGAGAAAAACGTGGCAGCTTTTTTGTCCTGCGCATTCATGCAATTCAATTTAAGTGGGGATCAAGGAGCCACTTGTCTTTCGGTGTCTGGGGGATGCGTGCTTGGGAGAACTTGTAATTAAGACCGGGCTCTCCGCGCGCTCACCGCGCTGTCTGTGACCCAATGGGGAGAATAGTAGCGCGGGAAAAGTTTCAACACACACGGGAAGGAGAACGGTATTCTGACACGTACAACCAACACTGCTTTTCGCCGTGTACCGTTTCGATGACACACATCGAAGTTTACTGATCATTTATTTGTCGGCCACAGGAAACTGGAGGGAATATTTTGGTCACTGAAATTGTAAGAATCAATGATCTTTTTTTACTCAACACAGTGAGCGGCTAGTGAGGTCTGGATCCGAGTTAGAAGCGTGCCTGTTTGCACCTGCGACTAACACTTCAGAGCTTGATTTCTATTGGACACCATTTTTGCAGCGCTTTGCTCCATTTTGCCAACCGGTCCTCTTCAAACAGAGTCCCAAGGAATTGTGGGCGCATTGGTGGATATTCCGAGGAAAATCAGTAAAGAACGGGCTCCCTACACGGGAATACTAACTGCAAAGTGTGTAATGGGCCTTAGACTTCAGCTTAGTGTTTGCTTTCTTATTTATGGACTTAAATCACCTGGAATGTCAAGAAATAGTTCAAGAAATAGCTTTTTTTGGCTATACAAAGGTCTGCAATACACACACTTTCAGCAAAGGCTTTACGGGTGTTTGAAAACATTAAGAGATTAATTTACGGATTTCTGCATGCAATATAACGTCGTCTTCTTCCTTTAACATTTGCCTTAAAATTTCTTCCGTTTGCATGGATAAGACAGGTAGGCAGGCTAGACAGTTTTTTAGATACTAACATCAATACAATCTTAAATTAAGATTTTTTTTTTTAAATGTACAATGAGCCATGAAGCCTGCCTAGTGCTGCAAACATAAGGGATTTGCATCAATGCTTTAACTCAGTCCTGAAACTATCTTCAGAATTTGCCACAACTCCAGTCCAGTAAGATACATTACAGGTAAGAATCTTTGCAATTATAATGAAGAGGTTGTATTACAAAGTTAACTTTTACTGTAAACCGATATTGTATATAATTGTGTCTGGTCCCCAATCTTTTTTAATGAATCAAAAAGCGTTGTCAGTTCTTGGACTGACACATTTGGCACTGAATGAACCTTGCCAAAACAGACTTTGCTCTGGAACAGTACATTTGGTAGTACATGCTAATTTAGCATTTTGTTCCGAGAACATTTTCTGTTGTATTTTTATTTATATATCAATAATATCAAATTATATTCCCCCCTATTTTGCTTTTTTATTTTACACTTCTTTTAGTCGAGAGGGCTGCACTGTGGATACATGTATAGCCTTGCCATGTTAATGTTCTTTCTTTGCAAATAGTCAATAGCTTTACCGTTTTTATTTCTTTAAGGTTAAAAAGCAACATGGCGTCCCCCCAACACCAGCAGTTGCTGCCTCACAACACCGAAGTGAGCTGTGACTCAGGTGGCGAGGGGGGTGTCTCTGTGAGAATCACCAGTAGCAATAAACACAAGCATGGAGTTGGAACTGGGGCTTTGGGTGGAATGGGAGGAGGTGGCTTTATGGGAGGAGGTTCCAAACACTGCAAGTACAGCATCTCCTCTAGCTGTAGTTCTGGGGAATCTGGAGTTCGCAGGCCTGTGGTCAAGGGTCTGCGGACCCAGAGGAAGATGCCCCAGCTGTTTGAAAGGTCCGCCGGCCACTTCTGGGACCCTAAGTTTGACTCGTCCATCTTAGAAGAGGCATGCAGGGAGAGGTGCTTCCCTCAGACGCAGAGGAGGTTTCGTTATGTCCTTTTCTACTTGTGTTTTGCGACTCTTCTCTGGGGGCTGTACTTTGGAGCCAACCCGGACAGATGTGACCGGACAGTGTTCCTGATCCCCACTGCCAGTTTTTTTCTTTTTTGCCTCCTGCTCTTCCTGTTGACATTCACACGGCTCTATGTGCGTTGCTACAACCAGGCATCACTGTTGCTCATATTGGTGACCTTTGCCCTCACCCTGGCACCTCAGATCCAGACTTCGGGCTTTAGGGACCTAGAGACCTTCCCTCCGGAGGATGTGCTAGAAGACATGGTGGATGTCAGTGGCATGGAACCTAGCAACGTGACCTTCAACCAGGACTTACCCCTGGGGACCGGCTGGGCACCATGCCTATCTCCAGTTGGCACCTTCTCCTTGGGCATGGAAGTGCTGCTACTACTCTACAGTGTCCTCCACGTCAGACTCTATGCCTCTGTGCTGCTGGGTCTGCTCTACTCTGTGCTCTTTGAGGCTCTCGGATGGCTCCACCTAACCCAAGCGGTTGGGTATGGTTGGAGCCAGGTCTCAGGAGCCACAAACCTGGATTGGGACACTTTGCACTGGCTGGCGCCGGCCAAAGCCCTGCTCCACCTTTGCGGCCACGCCATCGGCATCCATCTTTTCATCATGTCTGAGGTGCGATCAAGAAGTACCTTTCTCAAGGTGGGCCAGGCCATCATGCACGGCAAGGACCTGGAGGTGGAGAAGGCACTGAAAGAACGCATGATTCACTCTGTGATGCCCCGCAGGGTGGCCGATGACTTGATGAAGCAAGGGGACGAGGAAGGCTTGGCGGGCGAGAACTCTGCCAAGCGGTACTCCAGCAGCGGGGCGGCCGCAGTCATCTCCAGCCCCAAGAACAGCAAGCGTAATAAGACCTCCATCCCGAGAGGCCAGATCATCTTCAGACCCTTCAACATGAAACGCATGGATCCCGTCAGCATCCTTTTCGCTGACATTGTTGGATTCACCAAGATGTCGGCCAACAAGTCTGCCCATGCTTTGGTCGGCCTCCTGAACGACCTCTTTGGACGTTTCGACCGGCTTTGCGAGCTAACCTGCTGCGAGAAAATCAGCACCCTTGGGGACTGCTACTACTGCGTGGCAGGCTGCCCCGAACCTCGGCCGGACCACTCCTACTGCTGTGTAGAAATGGGTCTCGGTATGATTCAGGCCATCGAACAGTTCTGTCAGGAGAAGAGGGAGATGGTCAACATGAGGGTCGGAGTCCACACGGGAACAGTTCTGTGTGGTATCCTAGGGATGAAGCGGTTTAAGTTTGACGTGTGGTCAAATGACGTAAACCTAGCAAACTTGATGGAGCAACTGGGAGTGGCCGGAAAGGTGCACCTATCAGAGGCCACTGCCAACTTCCTGGATGATCGGTACGAGCGAGAGGACGGTCGGGTCACAGAGAGGGTCGGACAGAGCGTGGTAGCGGACCAGTTGAAAGGTACGTGACAGGTTGGATGTTGTCTGCTGGAAGTCGTTCGACATGGATTTTGAGGGGTTGTGATTGCAAAGTGTGATCTGTAATTGTTTTTTTTTTCACCGGGATGGTTTGGAGAAAAAACAACAAAAAATTTAAACTTGTTTTACCATAGACACAATGTTTAATTGCATGAAATCCTACGTTTAGGATATTAGTGAATATACACAAGGCCATACAGCGTGAGAAGATCAGGTCATAGTTGTTGCACACTGACAACCAGTAAAGTACGTTAACAGTACGTGAACATTTTTCAAACCAAATGCAATTTCTTCCTAACCTATAAATCAATGCAATTCAGTGTAGGGTTTGTCGGCAACCTCAGCAAGGTCCTCATGGCCATTTCTCCACGCAGGCTGCGGTAATAAAGATGTTATGGCTGCTTTTTTGTTAATTGTTTAGTTGTGTACATGCTCCACTATTGTGCTCCAGTTGTTGTCAAGGGCCACTATTAATGGTGCTTGGTGGATCTCCCTTTGTGGTCCATGCCAGGGAGGTAAGTAGGGCCTTGTGCCTCTCAACGTCCTCACCTGCTTTATAGTGTTGTGCTGTATGTCATACGTAGTGGATATTGGAGACAAGCAGATTGGCTGCTGGTGTCAGTCTGGGATTGTACCCATTCTGGGTGACAGAGTGTTGGTTTTATGTGACCCTGAACACAGGCTGTTATCACCCCTAACTCCTCCCTACTTGTTTTCAATCTGACTTGCACTCGCTCAATACACTCACATTTGCACTCGCTCTCACACTCACATTTGCACTCGCTCTCACACTCACATTTACTCTCGCACTCACTCTCACACTCACATTTACTCCCGCACTCGCTCTCACACTCACATTTACTCTCGCACTCGCTCTCACACTCACATTTACTCTCGCACTCGCTCTCACACTCACATTTACTCTCGCACTCGCTCTCACATTTACTCTCGCACTCACTCTCACACTCACATTTACTCTCGCACTCGCTCTCACACTCACATTTACTCTCGCTCTCACACTCGTACTCGCTCTCGCACTCGCTCTCACACTCGCATTTACTCTCGCACTCGCTCTCACACTCGCATTTACTCTCGCACTCGCTCTCACACTCGCATTTACTCTCGCACTCGCTCTCACACTCGCATTTACTCTCGCTCTCACACTCGCACTCGCTCTCACACTCGCACTCGCTCTCACACTCGCATTTACTCTCGCACTCGCTCTCACACTCGCATTTACTCTCGCTCTCACACTCGCACTCGCTCTCGCACTCGCTCTCACACTCGCATTTACTCTCGCACTCGCTCTCACACTCACATTTACTCTCGCACTCGCTCTCACACTCGCATTTACTCTCGCTCTCACACTCGCACTCGCTCTCACACTCGCACTCGCTCTCACACTCGCATTTACTCTCGCACTTAATCTCTTTGCTAAACAATGTGGCTGTAGTCTACAGATATTTGCTTTCATTTGATGCATTTATGTCGTTATGGATTTGAAGGAAGCTGTGTGAACAGCTGAGAAATCGGAATCAGGTTTATTCACCAAGTCTGTTTACACACACAAGGAATTTGTTCTGACCTCTAGCTGCAGCATTTAGAACACACATTTTAAGATGCAAAAAGAGCTAAAAAACTACACGAACAGTCAAGAGGCCCTGCCTAGTTGTTCTGGCATATGTTCTGGGTAAATATAGAATATGTAATATGTATCTGAATTGTACAAAAGAGCAGTGTCGAGATGTGTGAGCAGATTGCAATGACCTGGTTCAAGTATGAAATTGAGCAAAAGAGCAATATCTATTTAAATATACAGTGGTGCAAAATTAATTGAACTCACTCAAATGAGGTATTGGACATGAAGATGTTTTTTTCTCACCAATCCTTGTGCAATTTAGAGCATTTCCCTCTATACTTTATCCTTACAATAGAATACTCATTTTCAGAGAATTGCACTTTGTGATCCAGGATACGGTCTTCAGTTATCAATAGAACCAGACACCAAAAACTTCACACCATTGTCCTGTACTTCAGGTTAAACAATCAGATCCATGTATATCTGTTGTGTTAGTTTCTGATGACTTTCTCATGTTTTCTAGACTATGACCATGATTTTGGAAAATATTGAGGAGTTGTCAAATTACGTTTTACAAGGTGTGATTGTTGAGCAGGACTGTACAATATTTTTTATTAAAACTCTCACCTGCCTTCACAAACAACTTCACTCAAACATAGTTAAATAGAACTTCTGTGATGCGAGGAGCAGGATTGGAATTTCAGTATATGTGGATGAATATAAGGAAATACATTTTTAAATTGGTGTATATGTTTTTTTCAGCAAGGCTTTGTACCAACAACAATTGTCATCTACACCATTAGGGCAACAAACTACAGCTGGTCAAAAATATCACATTGGATTTATTCACTAATATTGGTTGTGTTTTTATGTTGTTTTTAGCTTTTCATACTATTTATTTGGACAAACTTATTGCTCTTACCTGAACTTGCCACAACTTTGAAAACAATTTAAAGACAGGCCAAAAATGGCAGTGTTAGTGGCATTATGTGGATACAGGGATGTGTGTGGTTTTGTGTCTTTAAGCATATGTCAGATCACAAGTAGTGCTAACCAGTGTGAATGCTGTTTGCTTCCGGTACATGAGGTAGATTGCTGTGCTGTCATCATGACTTCATAACAGCCTGGAGGAGGCTTGCAGGGGTGGCTGCTTGCATCTGGAAGCAAGTGGGAGCTGATACCTAAGCAGGTGCAGCCGGTCAGCTGGAAATGGTTGCAGGGATGAAGGGAGCCTTGTCTCTGTAAGAGACACCGCCGTTCCTGTTTGTCAGGTGGTCTCTGGGGAGTCCTTGGTAGGTTGCGCACAACTGGAGACAGACGGATCGAGACCACAGCCAGCAGGCGTGATTCACCGAGACCCAACCATGGTTTCTGTGGAGTCATCGACCCTGTAAGGTTTTCCTCTTGAGGAATGTTGGTGTATATATAATGGGTCTGTTCTGGGTTTGTTTTCAGTTGGTTTTTCTTACCTTTTGTCTTTTTCCTTCACAACCTCCCCCACCGCATCTTTGATTTCTTTCTGCCATTCTCACTTCTGGCTGCTTTTATTCTCTCCATCCAACATTTTTTCTCCTTCCTCTGTCCTCCGCACCCTCTGTGAATCTGTTAGGGCCATTTCACACTGAATCTTTGTGTGGCCGAGTTGCTGTTACTGTTACTCAACTGTACTGACACTGCAGTTGTTTTGTCATTTCTGTATGTTGTGTTTACAGGAACACCATTGTACCACAGCATAACAAGCGCAAACTTTCATGATTTTGTGTATTTTGGTTTGGGTGCCAAATCAGCTGCCTCCTGGTCATTCTTTTTAGTTCAGCAAGCTGTGACAGATTGTTCTGTAATTTTAGTTAGATAATGGTAAACTTGGCATTCATTATGTAAATTCGTTTGACCTCTATGCAATACCGAGAATCAGTCCTATGAAAATGGTTTATTTGTTTATAGTATTTGGTATGACTTTGCTGTGGTTTGAAGCCACAGACTCCATATATCAGGACATAGCCTCAAAGAGAGTCACGCTTACATTTAAACTAAGAATATTCTGGTATCCTGATTGCTTGATTCCACACAAGGGGCATAAATAGCATTTTTATGTTAGTTAATGTTTAAACAACAATTCGATATGTCATGTTTTAGCATCATGCATTCCATGATGCCAAATAAAATCTCTGGATATCCAACTTGACACCGTAAATAAAACTTCGTTTTTCAACAAAAATATTCTGAAATATTCATTTTGCAATGTTTGTATTAAAAGCATTTCAATAAAAATTTGGTTTAATTGTTCACTACAACTATTCAGGTTTTTGTTCAACTTCTGCACAATATTTCCGTCTCGCATTGGAGACCTGATGCAGGTTTTGTCTGTCTTGACCAATCAGGAATTCTCGGAAAGACATAGTTCGATCTATTATATGCTCTCTCGCTCTGGCCGGGGTAAAGATACCGGGATTTGATTTCCACATTTATTTGTGGATAAATATGAATGTGTTAAAATGTGATTAATGTTGGGCTTAATTTAAGCTCTGTGGGTTTTACTGTTCATCCAGCTCTCTCTGTCTGTGTATAGGATACTTTCAGGACAAATTCATTCAATCTATGAGTACACATGTACGTTATTCAAGTATAAGTTATTCAAACAGACGGCCTAAGAATTGCTGTTAATTACCTAAACTAATTAGAATGTACTATAACTTTATCATATTTCAGTTTTTTTGTGGAAGTTGGCCATGTTCTTTTCCCTAATAACAGTCAGAGCTTAAACTGATTTGAGCCGCCCCATTTCTCCCTTATTCCCACTCCCCTCACCCCCCTCTTCTCATCTTTCTCTGTGATTTATTCAGTTCTCCTCTCTAGATTTACCCTCCCCCTAGATTTTTCTGGCCTGTTGAGAGAGCATGCTGTCAGAACAAGAGGGTTGTGCTCTTTCGCTGATTCTGCCAATGTTGAAGCTTTTCTGGCCGTGGGAGTAAACATTTTTGACCCAGGCACTTATTGTTGTGCCGCTGCACTTCCTCAGTATGCTCTTTTGAGTTAGACGTCTCACTCTCGTTGATTTTTCCCCCCACTCTTACCTTATTCTTAGAGTTATTCTGGAAGGCTTTTATTGATGTTAGGAATCACATGGAGATGGAAGGGTTGAAGGGTGTAGGTTATTGAACATGGAGACAGTCATGTTACCAAACAGTCATTAGTTACATGTGTTATCCCTGTTAACTAGCGTCATATTAAATATACTGAAATACATTTTTTACGTAAAGATGAAAGAATATATTTCATGCTAGCTGGAATCACAGTGGAATACCACACAGCCCTGGCAGCTGTAAATACTGTACGTTTTAATACACGTGAGCTTTTTATAAAGTACACATCTGTTCACAAAACATATGGCTCCTACAGTCAACCCGAGTCTTGTGACCGTTGTTTGCTTTATATAGAAGTTAACCAGACCTTGTGTTATTCAACAAAATTAGTTAATTTTAATAATGGTATGATTCCTTTGGCCCGCTGCCGCGGTTTCATTGTCTCGGGAACAGCCTGCTTCCTGGGTTTAATGCACAGGTGTCTTGAGTGTTTGGTTTTAAAGGAGTTCAAAGTCACTGGTGCATTCTGTTTAGAATGAGCCGGCCCTTGACATTACACTCTAATTATAGCCTTTTTGAATCTGCTCTTGTCTACACTTATGTTTCCTTAAATTTGCTGAGTTTTCAGTATGTTTTGTCGGTTATGATGTCAGTAGTCCCATCTAAAGACGCCTGAGCTTAAACAGTGAACCTGACAGTCTTTGAATCCTTAGGATAGCTAGTGCCTGTCTTTCTGGAGTGCGGTATTATCAGGGATCAGATATAAAGAGCTGTCAGAGAGCACCTCTTCATAGAGGTCAACGTGTATCTCTCCAATACAGTTTCCCATCTATCTTTGTCCTTCTGTCTTTCGTGCTTCCTGCCCTCCCGTCCATCCTCAGGTCGGTCTACAAAAGCAGGGCCTCAGTTGTGTTGTGTGTTTGCTTGGGTGGAAATGAGAGCTATATTTGGCTCTTACCCTGGAAAGTACTTGGCTCTCAGTTCTTTGGGCCCTTGTGGCTTATTTGAAGTAATGGCACCTGCAGAAATTCAGACTGTAGTTGAAACAGAATGTCAGCTTATAAAAGATATACAGTAGTTACTCCAAAGGGCTCTATTAATTTAAAAACCGATTAAATTACATTACTAAAGTAGACTGAAGAGATTTAGCTGGACTTCTAGGATGCAGCATGTATATAACGCCATTTGGGTTCCAACAGGGATAATTTCAATCTAGTTTACTACATCACCTGGAAACCAATATAAATCCCTTTGGTTGTTTTTCTGAGTCTGAAAATGCCTTTTCTCCTTGAAGTTAGACTGTATGCACAACCTGTGTCAGAAGAAAGGGCCCATGCTTGATATCTCTTTGAATCTGCTCCCTTCAACCTGCATTGACCTTGTTGGTTGCCATAGCAGTAATTCTGATGTTATTTTATTTCTAATTGGGTCGAACCAATATAACTGGGGTAATAATACATTTACAGGTTTAACAGAGATTATAAACAAATGTATCTACGCATGTATGGATACAGCACTACTAGTTTATGGTTACATAGTGCTTTGGTTCAGAGAACTGCAAACAAACACTCAAAGTTTATGGTTGAAGTAATAATTGAGTTCACTGCATTAGTGGAAAAATGACATAGGTTTTTGCAGAGAACGGCATTAATTATTCAATGATTTGAGATTATCAAGGTGTACAAAAACCTGTCTCTTGAATGTAGTGGGTGTCATAGATAGAGCAGCGTAGTGCAGTGAAAGCCATGTGCAGAGTCCAGTAATCCGTTTAAAGAAGGTTTATTTATATGATCAAACACAAAACAAACCGAGTACGGCGAAAAGGAACTAAACTGTGAAATAGAAATAATAGTGCGCATATATAGCGACTTACACAACATCTACAAAATCTACAGTTAGTCTTTCCGACCCAATAACACTCACCCTCATATAACTGTGACGTGACACAAACAATGATCAGCAACCAAGTGACTTCCTAACAATCCCTTTATAGCCCGACTTAATGAACAAATACAAAACAGCTGTGACTAATCAACGTGAACCAAAAGTGGTGCACCCAAAACCAGACAGTGCAGTACCCTAACTCACCACTCGTGACAGTGGGTCTTCAAACAACCCAATTAAACCTGACTAACTCTGCATTATAGTTTTAGAAGAAATCCTGGGCTTTTCTGGGTTAGCCATTAAATTGTCCTGGTCTGGGTAGAGTGGAAAACAGCAGTTGGTCGAGGTCAGACAAACAGCTTCAACAGCAGAAGGTGCAGATTTGAATCGTATACAGACTCCCTGAAATGTGTAAACATCCCCCAGATTGGCTATGATCAGGTGTGGTTTTTCAACCTCACCGGCCTTTTTTCACAGAATCTGGGGAATGATAGAGGAAAGAGTATTTTTGCTGTAAGAGCAGTGACCTAAATTCGAGTCTTCATTACTGCTTTTAAACAAGATTACTTTTTTATTCAGAATCGGAGGGGTTTGTCATCTCGTGCTTTCTCAACAAGCCTTTTATTTAGACATTCAATTAAAGGCTGTGCGTCCTTTGTGTACCTGGCTTTAACCTCCGTTATGGAAAACAGTTTACATTATGTACTGTCACCACATGGAGGTGAGGGCTATTATCATATTCCTGTTGATTGTAGAACCTTGACCTTTTCCAGATGCACTGCTGAGCTAGTGGTGCCTTGTCAGGGACCTGGGTTCAAATACTATTCAAAATCAACCTCCATTTTCCTCTGAATCGTTTTTGAATCCTCGTCTATAGCAAAGTCACCCACCTCTTTCCTCGTTCACTTGTCCAGAGAGGAACTGGTCGAGAAACTCATCAAAAGTCCCAGGGTCATCTAGAAATTTGGCCATCTTGTGGAAGTAAAAAGATGACACCAGAACATCTTTTGGGTTCCTGATTACATGAATCACCTTGGCTTTGGCCTGGCTTCAAATTCAACTCCCAAGTCCTGTTTCAACTACTAAATTAAATTTGTTTGCTTTCGACAGCACAGAGGATGGGAGTGATTTTAGATTGAGACCAATCCTGTTTTTCTTTTTGGGGGTGGGTCATTTCCTCAATTTTCTCTTCTCTCTGTGGACCTATTTAATTTAACAAGACTAGGTAATCTCATCTCTACTAAAGTGATTAATGCCAGTAATTTGCAGTCATGATATCTTCCACACAGACATAGTTTGTGTCACACCCTTGTTGACACCCTGTTCTCAGTGTGATACACAGTGGTTGCTATGGTCAAGAGTAGTGCACTAGATCATTTAGGACACATCCTGAATCGGTATTCAACTGATATTTCTCACTAATTACATAAAAGACATGACACATTCATCAGTATGTGTCATTCTAAATATTGGTAAGAAATACTGTGTTTTGTAAGGGAAATGGGAGGACTTTCATGGATTCCGTCAAGGAGTCTCGACTATATACTAAAGGCATTGAATTAGTATTCACCTGGGTGTCTTTTAGCTGTCTTACCCTCTTTCCTGACTCTCTCTGTCTCTCTCAACAAACACACACATAAACACATCTGTTATGTTGATGTGCAGTTGATTTGCTCCATTTGAATTGATCTATGTGGAACATGGACCGTGTTAACTTTGTTAAGATGATGAATGTACTTGCATCACTGCACACAACAACACACACTGGTTTCAGCTGGAACAAATATGTTATGGTAACCAAACAAAGATCAAAATAAATGCCTGAGAAGAATCCCAACATCCTGTTTCAGGTGGAAATAGAAGCCAGATTGGAGATGACGATACCCAGAGGCCGAATGGTTCTGTTTTTGTGGGACTCTGCTGAGGATGGTTATGCACACAGGCAGTCTGTGACAGATGTCTACACACACACGTGCACACACACACACACACACACAAACACACTGCCCCAAAGCAAGCCACCCAAACCCAGTCCTCCAGTAGTCAACAAGGATTTACTCCATAGTTCTCTGCCACAGCACAGTTTGTGTTTCGAGTCGTTGTCCTCACAGCGGGAAGGCTATAAATGTAGTAGCTACCTGTGACCTTGACAAAAAGGACGCTCGCTCGAATGTGGTTCTCAGAAAGCCTCACGATAGAATTGGAGCGAGGGAGAAAAAGGAGAGAGTTGGAAATAGATGGAGGGAGAATTGGAGCATGGTCGATTAGCTGTGGCGTTTGGCTCCAGGCTGCCGTGAGGCTGTGCTAGCAGAGTCCTCCGGGTCACTGGGGAGAACATTTCTGAACAGCGTCCACACTCTGGCTAAGGGTGGCCTCCTGAGGCATACGAGGTGCAGGTCACAGTGAAGAGGACCGCCACAGACCCAGACGAAGGGACGGTGACTGAGGTTATGTCTTGTTAAGCTGAGGTGGTAGCTGCAGCGTGGGCCGGTAACACGCCTGTGTAACATGATGTGTCTTATATGAGGCAGGAGCTGCATGCGACAGACATGGGCTGCGCAGCTGCCGGCGCTGGAGCCATTTGAACACAGGCGAGCTCTGGGAGACGGGGGAGGGTTGAAACCCTCTGCTCAGTGTGGATGGAAATATGATTCCCTATTCTATATGGCAGGGGGTATTATCTGTTCTGCACACGCACAGTTTCGTCAGGATGATCTGTAACATTGCGTCCTTCTGAAAAGGGCTCTTCTGTGTCTTTGTCACTAACTAGCGTGACATCCAGCACCACGGACCGATTTCAGACAATGTCAATCTGCCAGGGCCTGACTCAGTAGGAGAATGCCCAACATAACAGGCCTACCAGATCTTATGTAATTGCTACACAGGTTTTGTATATTCTGTTACAGTCAATGCACTCACCCAGAACTCCCCTAAGATGGCCTGTCACACTGGGTGAGTTTGGCAACCGCTACGTACAGCCAAGGGTATATCAATGTTATGATATGAAAATGGGCTTAGCCCTGAGTTTTACTGTGCCGGTGAATCAATTGTGCTGTGTCACAGGCTGTAGTACAAAAATATATTGTTTAGCAATATCATCTCTGCTTACTTCCAGTGGGGTTGTTCAAGCCAGGTTGGCGTTCCCTTATTCACTTACATAGATCAGCAGGAACATGCAGTAATGTGATGGTGGGCCTGCAGTTGGGCACCAAGCACCTCTCTCTATTTCCTCTCTCCTCTCCTCTGTGTTTTGCTCCTGTGTGTCTGGACTAGCAATTATAGAGTAGGCTATGTGTGTGTGTGTGTGTGTGTGTGTGTGTGTGTGTGTGTGTGTGTGTGTGCATGCTTCCCAAGCATGTGCCTGTCTTTATGCCTGTGGATGTGTGAAATCCCCTACTGATTCAACAGTAGAGGACAACCGGCTCTCCAGTGGACTGGCCTGTCTGTATTGTAAGTGACAGGAGGGACCCGGAGGAAGAATTAGGCAGACTGACAGAGGGAATCAGAGCACTGCTTTAAAGGCGCAGAAACGCCTTACATTTCAGGAAGCCCCCACAGGCAACCCGGTGTGTTGAAACGTTTTGGTAGGAGAGCAAGTGCCCTCTATGAAAGGCCAGAGACTCTTTGTGGAGATCTGGTGTGCAGCAGACATTTTACACCACCGTTCAAAAGTTTGAAAAAAAAAAGCTATTTTTTGTCTATTACACTGTAACATAATAACATACAATTGATCCTTTAATACAGTCTAGACATTGTTGATGTTGTAAATTACTATTGTATCTGGAAACGGACAATTTGAACCTTCACTCATGAATTCCAATGGCATGTTGTGTTTGCTTATCCATGTTTTTTATTTGAAAAGGCTCGTTTATCATTAGAAAACCCTTTGCATTTATTAGCACGGCTGAAAACTCTAGGCTGAGTTTTTCCTCTGTCCAGTATCTGTGTTTATTTGCCTATCTTACATTGTTCTTTTTATTCGCCAGTCTGAGATACTCTTACTTTCTTAAAAAAGTACCTTCTCTTTCAAAAACAAGGGCATTTCGAAGTGCCCCTAAACCTTTAAATGTGTTTATATTATGGTGTTAAGTAAGTGGTATTATCTGTCAGTGGTATTGTCTGTCAGTGGTATTGTCTGTCAGTGGTATCGTCTGTCAGTGGTATCGTCTGTCAGTGGTATCGTCTGTCAGTGGTATCGTCTGTCAGTGGTATCGTCTGTCAGTGGTATCGTCTGTCAGGGGTATCGTCTGTCTGGGGTATCGTCTGTCTGGGGTATCGTCTGTCTGGGGTATCGTCTGTCTGGGGTATCGTCTGTCTGGGGTATCGTCTGTCAGGGGTATCGTCTGTCAGGGGTATCGTCTGTCAGGGGTATCGTCTGTCAGGGGTATCGTCTGTCAGGGGTATCGTCTGTCAGTGGTTCGTGAGTTGCTGATTGGTTAGGCAACCAGGGTGTAGGTGGGGAGGGGAAGCTAGACGTTGTTACCCGTAGACAGGGAGGAGGGTACCAGCTGCTCCAGAATGATTCTTATGGATCAAACTGCCAACCCAGCCGTGTGTGTGTGTGTGTGTTTCATCTCGGTTGTATTTATTCATAGCATTGTCTATCTGTCTCTCTAGCCAGATTGTAAAGTAGACATGGTTCAGTGTCTATCATTTGAGATATGGCTATAAGTGTTGTGGCTTGTCTCTTTTTTCACTCTCCTTCAATCTCTCTCTAATTTGTTATTCTTGAGTTCAGCTTGAATTGCTTTTCATTATTTACATGAATACGTTTTAATATCTTAAATGGATTTATTATCCGTCGTCTTGATTTGTTTACTGATGATTGCTCATCTGGTCTAGGTCGTTGTAGGACTAACAGGCACGGATTTGATGAGCATGAGTTGGATGTATGAGATCTTCATAAGGAATTATTTAATATGCTTCTGTTCACATTTATATGCTTTTAGGGCTCATTCTCGTTACCAAAAACTCTATAATGATTCTGTTAATTTGCATACATTTTTTGTAATTGTACCCTTTTTGATTTGAAAATGTTTTATACATACCATATATGCCCATCACAGAAGAACTGTGATTGCCGAATCTTTCAGGAGGCAAAGGTGCTCAAATTTGACCTACTTTTAATGCCCCGTCTTACCATCAGGCATCCAGTCTGCATCCCTGAAAAATCTAAATGTTTAAGATATTCCTGAAGATGTTTTAACCTTCAATTGCCAACAAAAACAAACATTTGAACTCATACCAGCACATCATGTACCTGTCAAACAAATAGTTAACATATACAGAAGGTGTATGCCTTTAAATATCTGTTGCATTTATTCAAAATGTCTATGTTTAAAGGCTGTCCTCTGTAATTTGTCCTCTGGAGAAAACGTTTTATTTGAATAGTATGATTTTAAGTGACATTCAACAATTATTCCAGTTACAGACACTACTGTTCCAAATGTGTTACCTCCAACAACAGGAAGTTGTTCCAAAAGCACAGCTCCAAACTATGCAAAAAAATATTTTGGAAAAAAGCTGTCAGCTGGTATTCTTTCTAAAATGGACTGGGCAGCACAGTCTCCGGATCACAACCCAAGCTGCTTGACCGTATGATTCATAAAGTGCCCACCAAGCCAAACCAATTTGTGGGAGGAGCGTCATGAAGCATGGGGTAAAATCTCTTCAGATGACCTCAACAAATGATCAACTAGAATGCCTAAGGTCTGCAAGGCTGCAAATGGAGGATTCTTTGACAAAAGCAAAGTTTAAAGGATACAATTATTATTAAAACTGTTATCTCTTAGCTTGTCAATGACTATATTTCCTAATATAATATAAAATCATTTTGCTATTTTTCCTATTGAAACCAATTTCATGTATGTTTTCATTGAAATTTGAATGGTTGTGCACATGGCACATTAAAACAGTTTTCTATAAAATAGAATGAACAGACTCTTTTTTCCCACATCAGTATGTCATTCGGCTGTATGAATTCAAACTGCTTAAATTGTGCAAAATTAGACCACTTGTAAAAATGTATTTACACAGCATTGAGTTGCTTTAGTGAAGAAGTGGGCTCTGGCTCGGTTGTTTTAACAGGAGGGTGGAACTAATGCAGCCATGCCTAGGAGAGAGTTTTAAGTTTACCGTAATTAGGTTATAAATCAGGGAGTGGACTGAAATGGGCTGTTACAGTACTTAGGCATGGTCTTATAATAGATTGAAGGGCACGAGATCAGGTCAAAACAAGGGAGGTATTATATAATTTAGGACATACAGTAGTGGCCAGAAAATGTTGGCCGTCTTGCCCATTAGTTAAGGAATGGCACCATTTCTTATGTTGAAAGTGAAGACAGACCAAACCAAATAAATGTTTAACTATATTTTATTTTACCTATTCTGCAAGGAAAACCTAAAATTGCCTGGCCAGTCTTACTGGCACATGTTTAAACATATTTAGATTACAAGGTTGTAATTATTCTTTGGTTTTGATTCTTTATTGTCTTTGTTAGGTAGCAAGCCCTTGCAATATGAAATGCTTTCATCTAACCAGTTCCAATAGAGAAAACAACGGATTCATTTGTTTTTGTTTCACTGTCTGTACTGCAATGTTCATGGATACTATGAAAACCAGAAGATTGTCTTAGGAGGTCTGACATTTGATCGCTGGAAATCTGAAAGAACTGGAGTTGTAGAAGAGTGCTGCAAAGTGCCACTGAAGATGTGCAGTTGTTTTTTGGCAAAAGCTATTTTATCAAGTATTGAGTCTAGGGTGTCAATTATTTTGTTAATGCCATATATTTTCCTGTTTTATACTAGGTTTTTTTAGTAAAGAACAAAGGTGTTGTAATATTAATGTGTGAAATTAAATGTTGACATCAAGTACAATCTAATTTCAACTTATTTTTACAGACAACTGTGAGGTATTTGAAGAAAGTGTAAGAGTGCCAATAATACATTTGACCACAAATGTAGGGGCTTTCTTGGGGTGGAAATAGCATTCTGCTGTCCCTGAGAAAAGCTATTGATCCATGCAATGAAGGCAGAACACTTTGTGACACACTATTGGCTTCCAGTTTAAGCTTACATTCTGAAGTCCAACAAAGCTAAGGCATCCATACTCAGCTTTTTGTTCTACCACCTCTGGTCTTTGGACTTCTGACTTCTATTGGATGGCATCTCCAGTTGAGCTCTATCAAGGCCTGGGCTTTTTAAAATGTCTTGGGGGGAAAATATGACCAACAATGTTTAATTTGAGATGTTTACCAGATATGCTTTGCCCACAGTATCACAAATGAATTAAAATGCTGTCCATTTTATGAAAACTCCAGATGTATTTACTTCCAGACAATTTAGCTGACAGACAAACCATTTACTGGCTTTTTATCTATTTTATTAATTTAAAGCCAACAAGATATTATTACACAGAGCTTAAAATAACTTCCTAGGATTTATAATATATTATAATAACTGAATAACACACTTTCAATACGTAAAAAAAAAAAAATTGAAGAATTTAGATACATGGTTTGTAGTTCCATAAAATGCATCAAATGGGTGTTAAGAAGTTGATTAAAATGTTCATGGATCTCATCAATCAATAGAGTGTATAAACATGTGGATTTTGACACAGTATATCTCACAAAGCTTATCAGCGTCATAGAGGAATAAGACCGCATGGATGTTCTCTTGGTGTCTAACCTTTAACCTAAGGGGTCATTATAGGTGACAGTTAACTTTTAAACGCTGGAGTGAAATATGTAGAAGTGAAATGGATACACTGTGTGCTACAAAGCAAACGTTGCGGGAGGTACGTGTCTCTCTGGTTCTTTGAAGGAGACTGCAGTGCAATCATTGGGTCTTCTGCATCTAATTTATTTATTGGGGCGGGAGGGCTGCAATGAAAATTGATAGAATTTTCTTGTTGCCAAACATTTTCCTCTATCCATCATTTTTGAAAATATTGTTCCTCTGTGTTATTTATGGACTGGTTTAGACCTGGTACAGCTGGCAGATGTATGTCTTTATCAGGTACTAGAGAACGTGCTGTACTCCGGACCCAGGAGGGTAGAACTGCATACCGCTGGCCCAGACTCACTTGGTGTCTAATGTATGTAGGGTATGTAACAACTTTTTGGTAATAATAATAATAATACATTTTATTTCTATAGCGCTTTTCAAAGACGCTTTACAGGACAGACAGGCAGCAGAACAGTTGTAAACAAGAACAGACACAATGGGGGAAAAACAAAAACATATATATAAATATAACAAAGAACAACACCCAACAAACAACCACAACAAGAGGTCTAAAGGAAGGCTAGTGTGAAAAGATGGTGTTTAAGACGTGTGCGGAAGATGTCAATGGAGTCAAGTTCACGGATGGATTGTGGGAGTGAGTTCCAGAGTCGCGGAGCCGTCCTGGAGAAGGCCCTGTCCCCAAAACTCTGAAGTTTGGAACCGGGTATGATGAGGAGTAGGCCAGCATGAGCAGAGCGTGAGGGTGTGTAGAGAAGGAGGAGATCAGGTAATAGGGTGCAATATTGTTAACAGTAAGCTCAGCCAACCTAACCCTCACTAAACAGAATAGAGTAAGACCTCCGGACCATCGAGATTGGGAGGGTGTTTATTTGCCCTCTGTGTTGGTTCAGCTGGCAGAGAGTCAGTGGCGCCTGTCATAATGTCAGCCTCAGCAAAATCAAGCTATAGGGAGGAGGGCATTTCCCATGGCATTACCACAAAATCCCAAACCATCCCACTCACCGGAGGTCCCAGTGAAGGTAATTGTCATGGCAACAGCAACCTGTGGAGGGGATGACGAGTGTCAGCTGGAGTGTCATTCTGGAATGGATGTTTCAGCTCTGGAGTGT
The DNA here is from genome assembly GCA_029465975.1 of Dallia pectoralis. NCBI lineage: Eukaryota > Metazoa > Chordata > Actinopteri > Esociformes > Umbridae > Dallia > Dallia pectoralis. The sequence goes on from CM055756.1 coordinate 447,503, forward strand.
GTGTGTCTTTGGTATGTAGCACTCGGGGGTCATTGAAGTAATAAGTTATAACAGTTGATACACTGTCTATCTGTGTTGCTCCTTCTGTCTGTCTATCTGTGTTGCTCCTTCTGTCTGTCTATCTGTGTTGCTCCTTCTGTCTGTCTATCTGTGTTGCTCCTTCTGTCTGTCTATCTGTGTTGCTCCTTCTGTCTGTCTATCTGTGTTGCTCCTTCTGTCTGTCTATCTGTGTTGCTCCTTCTGTCTGTCTATCTGTGTTGCTCCTTCTGTCTGTCTATCTGTGTTGCTCCTTCTGTCTGTCTATCTGTGTTGCTCCTTCTGTCTGTCTATCTGTGTTGCTCCTTGTGTCTGTCTCTCTGTGTCTTTTCTATGTTTTTCTCTGTCTCTCTGTCTCTCTGTCTTGTTTTTTTCCCTTACACATAACCACATCCCGTCTGTCTCCCTGTTCTGCCCAGACTGGCTCTGTTCGTTTTAGCTCATTAGTTTGGTGCTGTGGTGTGCCTGTGTGATGAATGGATGTGGAATTGTGAATTATAATTGTTATAACCATGAAGGGTAACCAGCCGTGCTAGCCTGTCCTCCTCCTCTTGTGTTAGATAACACCATCGTTCTGGCAGCACTTTACAAAAAATGTGTTCTGCATCCTACGACACGGGTTGGTTGTGGGTTGAGTTTGGCTCTGGTGTGATACCATTTGCGTTCACGGTGACAGTTGAGCTGACCTGTCAATTGAACAGACTTTCATGCCTGAACCAAGTATTAAAGCAGAAAAAAGTAGGTTTTAGGTTTAAGTATTCATTCAGTGGGTGTGTGTTTGTGATTTGAAACATCTATTATTGGAGCAAAATATTGAACTGCTTTTATTTTCCTGTGTGCAGCAGTTGTTAAAACTCCCTGGACACTGGCAGATTTAAATCCGGGGCTTAACCATTGTTCAACTGAAACTTGCTTTTTTGCTCTCATAGTACCAAGTAACACAACGTACGCACAATGTACGCACAACATACACGAAACGTACACGCAAGACGATCTTCTGGTGAGCAAAGTAACAAGGGACCCAGGATTGAACTTTGTCTGCTGTTTAGCTCACACCTGCCAAAGTCCTTCAAACCCTGGGATTCAAACTGTCTTCTAGTATGCCTCAGGTATATGAAATTAGCTATCAACACATATATTTTACATTATATTTATTTTAATTTGAGCTATACAAATTGTAGGTAAAATAAAGAAAGGTTAAAGTACAGGACTGGTTGATGGATCCACCTGACACTACATGTCTTGGCAACACCACTTGGACATTGCTCTTCTTTTGCACAACTGTATATACAACTAGACCTTTCTCTTTTGCACAATTTGAAACTAGATCCTGGACAATGCTCTTTGTTTTTGTTTTCTGCAATCTGCCCACACATCTATACATTGCTCCTTTGCACTATTCAGATACATATAACACATTCTATATTTACCCAGAACATATGCCAACTAGGCATGGTTTCTGCAGCTAGGGGTCAAATAAAATTCCTTGTGTGTTTAAATACTTGGCAAATAAACCGGGTTCTGATCTCATTATAGAACTAGGGGGGTTTGAGTCGTTCTACAGTGTAGGTTATGAGCTAAATCTTAAATGAAAGTTAGCAGGTTCTTGTTATGTCTTCAAACAAATTAAAGAAGGGTCAAGCCCTCTCCTTAGAGGAGTTGGTAGCTCAGTGGTAGAGTGCTTGCTTTGTATGTATGGTGTCCTGGGTTCCTATTGGAGAAGTTGGTATCTCAGTGGTAGAGTGCTTGCTTTGTGTGTATGATGTCCTGGGTTCCTATTGGAGGAGTTGGTATCTCAGTGGTAGAGTGCATGTTTGTATGTATGGTGTCCTGGGTTACTATTGGAGGAGTTGGTATATCAGTGGTAGAGTGCATGCTCTGTATGTATGATGTCCTGGGTTCCTATTGGAGGAGTTGGTATCTCAGTGGTAGAGTGCATGCTCTGTATGTATGATGTCCTGGGTTCCTATTGGAGGAGTTGGTATCTCAGTGGTAGAGTGCATGCTCTGTATGTATGATGTCCTGGGTTCCTATTGGAGGAGTTGGTATCTCAGTGGTAGAGTGCATGCTCTGTATGTATGATGTCCTGGGTTCCTATTGGAGGAGTTGGTATCTCAGTGGTAGAGTGCATGTTTGTATGTATGGTGTCCTGGGTTACTATTGGAGGAGTTGGTATATCAGTGGTAGAGTGCATGCTCTGTATGTATGATGTCCTGGGTTCCTATTGGAGGAGTTGGTATCTCAGTGGTAGAGTGCATGCTCTGTATGTATGATGTCCTGGGTTCCTATTGGAGGAGTTGGTATCTCAGTGGTAGAGTGCATGCTCTGTATGTATGATGTCCTGGGTTCCTATTGGAGGAGTTGGTAGCTCAGTGGTAGAGTGCATGCTCTGTATGTATGATGTCCTGGGTTCCTATTGGAGGAGTTGGTATCTCAGTGGTAGAGTGCATGCTCTGTATGTATGATGTCCTGGGTTCCTATTGGAGGAGTTGGTATCTCAGTGGTAGAGTGCATGCTCTGTATGTATGATGTCCTGGGTTCCTATTGGAGGAGTTGGTATCTCAGTGGTAGAGTGCATGCTCTGTATGTATGATGTCCTGGGTTCCTATTGGAGGAGTTGGTATCTCAGTGGTAGAGTGCATGCTCTGTATGTATGATGTCCTGGGTTCCTATTGGAGGAGTTGGTATCTCAGTGGTAGAGTGCATGCTCTGTATGTATGATGTCCTGGGTTCCTATTGGAGGAGTTGGTATCTCAGTGGTAGAGTGCATGCTCTGTATGTATGATGTCCTGGGTTCCTATTGGAGGAGTTGGATGCTCAGTGGTAGAGTGCTTGCTTTGTATGTATGATGTCCTGGGTTCCCAGCTTCTCCCATGGTCGCTGTGGCAAATGAGAATTTGTTCTCAATCGGCCTATGTGGTTAAATAAAGGCTAAATAATTATTAAAAATACGAGACAGTATAGCCTGCTGCTCTACCAGGATCTGGTATCTAGCTGTAGTAATGTCTGCTGCCTCATGTTGTATGCCCCTTAGAACGTCCAGGTATAACCACACTGGTGGGCTATCAGGTTCCTCTAAATTATAAATGATGTTGTTGAATTGAAGTCACGATTATTTTACAGCTGATGTTTTAACGAGTCTGGACACATTTAAGCTTTTAGAATAAAGTTGTAATTGTGACAATTTTGTTCTGTCACTTAGTATAATAGTAGTTTTATAATTAAAAAAAAATCATTTTAAGTCCATTTCCTATGTTTGGGAACCTCTGTTCTAAAGAGAACACAAAAAAATGCAATTTAGTTCTAGACTTTTTTCAGTAGAGAAAGAACAAAGCAAAGAGAAATGGAGAGAATGAGATGGAGAGAATGAGATGGAGACTCAAAAAGAAAGAATGTGCTGAATACTGATGCAGAGGAGAGGAAGCATAAAGGATGGAGCTCCTCCCACATGCCGGCCAATGCATGACACTGTTACATTTAGCCACTGGCAGGGGGACATTCACACACAAACAATCAATCACTCATAAATCTCCTCACCGCAGGTCGACAGGTGAGGGCAGGTTCAAACCATGTATTCATGGACATTTCATGGACTCATGCACACTCCTCTACATACTCTGAGGAATGTAACTCTTGCTAATTTTGGTCTAGAGGAGTTACAGCACCACGCTGAGAGGCTAAGTTGAATGTATTTATGAAATGTTCGCCAATGATTTGTCCTTTTTATACAAATCGTTTTAGTGACTTCCTAGTGACTCATTGAATTGTATTGTTCATTTGAACGTTTGCGAGTGGATTTCACTTGCTTTATATCCGGTTCGGTTCTCCATTCAACGTTTGTGTACATTCGCAAAGAAAAATTGTTCAGGCCAGGAACATTCGAAAACCATGTTTACAACTAATTGAATGCCGGCTAGTTGATTACTGATTTAATTAGAAAACAAGCACAGAGCCTTTGCTTAAATAAAAAATACTTGTAAACTATAGACATGTCTGGTTTTATCGTAATATTTATCATGATATGTATGTACATTTAAATTATTGCCATTTTCTGGCACACTAGATGTATAATAAACAAATTACATTTAAATGTGTCTCTCCATTTATTTTCAAAGTCCTGTTGTGGCCCCTGAGCTGTAAGGTTTGCCCACCCCTGGTTCATTTGGACGATTCTTCTGTTCATTTTGAACTGGGTGCGGTGCTGTAATGTGCATTACTTACCGGTACCTAAATTGTTAAAAAGATTTGTTGTTGTTTTTACTGAACGACTCAAAAAGATCAGAGTGACTAAGAAGAGTTTAACTTTCCATCACTAATTGGAACACAAACATACTGTGAGTGGCTAAAAAACAACTTGCGCTCACGTACGCTTACACATGCGTGTGGCCGAGTAGCATTGATGTACCCCAGACACTCAGTATTCAATCCACTCCGGCAGAAGGCTTCCGTCCATCAGGACCAAAATCTCGCGCCATAAGTTCTTTCCATGTGCTACTGACCTCAAGAAGGCCAGGGGTGCACACAAGCTTTGAACTCTTACCCATTCCATTTGCACATTGCCTGATTTTGCACTAAATTACTTATCTGTATTTTGTATATTACCTATCCCTATACCCCATCAGCCCCTTGTATAATTTATATTGTTCTATTCATATGTTTTATGTACGCACCTTCCTTGTCTGTATACACATTCATGGCGATTAATCACTTTTCTGATTCTGATGTAAAAAGCAGTTTTTTTGTAGTATTTTGTTATTACCGCTTCAGCCAATCAGGCAGCTCTAGGCGTTGCCTGGGGAGCAACATGCCATGCCTCGCGGTACATCCATTTTCATAATCAACCCTGATGAAGATCCTGCCTAAGATGAGCTGGAATGACTTATGAAGGTAGGGTGACAGGGAGGGAAGAAGACTGGCAGTTAACAAAAAATGCTGAACAAGCAGAGGTGCGTGCCAGCACTTGTAGAGGGCATTGTATCGAAGCAAGAAAGATTTAGAGGATTTATCGTTGTTTAGCGACGGCAACAACTATGATACAAATAGAAAGGGTGATTCAGTTACATTGTATAAATAAAGATCTGATGCTGGGGACCTCACAAATGGCATCCTCTTTACTATGAAGTGAACAATTATAGAAGAGGTCCATTAGAACTCAGGTTAAATGTAGGGAACTGTGGATAAATATATTGTGCCGTTTTGGATGAAGCCAAAAACTAAGACGGGAAGAAATCAATCTTCAATTAATGGCTTGTAAAGTCCACCTTTTACATTGTTGGTTAGGTTTGATGTTATTTTAATGGAATCCTGATTGATTTCCTGACCTGCGTTCGGTAGGTCTGAATTGAATGTGTAGTGCTTTACACTGTATTTTCCAGACAGCAGGCACAAACCTACAGCCGGCCAATGTCTATTCTAAAGAAACAGATTTATGTTAACCACTCAGCTAGCTATTGTACAGGCCAGCAACATAATGACCATCTGTCCATCTCTGTAGATGAAGAGGGAGAAAGGGATGCATGCAGGGGAAGACATGAGTTATGCCTGATAAATGGAAAGGAGTGATGGATGGAGAGATGGAGTGTGACGCAGATTAGGAAAAGGTTTAGAGAAATGGAGGAATAGGAAGAGTTCTATATTTTGTAATGGTGCCGATGGAGGCTCTTAGAGACATACAATGAAAGAAAGAGAAAGGTGGAGTCGCGGGTGGGGTCGCGGGTGGGGTCGCGGGTGGAGTCGCGGGTGGGGTCGCGGGTGGGGTCGCGGGTGGAGTCGCGGGTGGAGACTTGAGAAGCTGCGAGGAAATAATTCATAAAGGAAGGATGAGAGATGAAAAGTGAGATTGACTGAAAGACTAACAGGTTTTGCAACAATGTGTCATCTGGGCAGGAGAGGATGGCAAATGGAATTAGAGGTAGGAGGTGCAGGGAGAGACATTGATTATTAGTAGAGCAAAGAATACTGCTGGAATGAAAAGTGATACAGACATCGAGGGGAGTGGAAGAAGATACCCTGTGAAACACACACACACACATGTAACCAGGTAGTGCACACACACAGACACACACACACACACACACACACACAAGAGGCTTGTAAATGGAGCTGCCCCAGTTTACTCTGTAAACCACAATCCCGTTTTCCCTGTGCAGTTTAGTAAACAAATAAGCTGACAAGACCCGGGTGGTGGATCTCTGTTTTCTACTCTCATTCACTTGGTTCTGTCGAGAGCCCGGCAGCACCACGTAGATGTGGTTTCTGCTTGATGCTACCATTGAGTCACTGAGGTTTACCGACAAACATTGTCAAATCTTGTGCGTGTGTTTGTGAAAGGAGTAGGAGAGTGCAAGTCAGCAATTATTCCTGACCTTCCTTAGTCTAGAGAGCAGAACACCTTGGCATGGTGATGTGCGTGTGTTTGTGCGTGTGTGCATGCAAGGTGGATTTCTTGATTTTTACACTCCTTGCCAACGTGTCCTGGCAACACAGGCCTGAGGCAAAGGGCTGCCTCCTCTCATACAGTTAAAAACGAAGGAGGCGGAGAGGCAAGGAATCAGGGACAGCAGAATTGAGATTAAGCCAGGGAGAGGGAGGGTGAGAGGGAGGGTGAGAGGGAGGGTGAGAGGGAGGGGGAGAGGGAGGGGGTGAGGGAGGGGGAGAGGGAGGGTGAGAGGGAGGGGGAGAGGGAGGGGGAGAGGGAGGGGGAGAGGGAGGGGGAGAGGGAGGGTGTGTCTGGATCAAGACCTTCTATGTTGAGCACTTTCCCAACCCTGGTAGTTACATGCTGAGGTTGAGTTTAATCAGGTTACAGAGCATGTGGAGGGAAGAGACACACAGTGGTTGTTATATGGCTGGCCTAACACACACTGCACTGATGCAGTACACTGCCCATACTCATGTATCATTCAGAGATTGTCTCGTGTTAAAGATGTGTATTAAAAACGCTGTGCTTACTTTGTTCGAAACACTGTTTTACATCCTCTGACAGTAAGGGGCCGTCCAGGGTTAGTTGCTGTTTGTTTGTACATACTGTTGTGGTTTGGGAGGTGTTGGAATGTGTTGGACTAGTGCGAATCAGGCATCAGAAAGTTTTTGCCGAAATGCCTTTGAAATATCCTGGGAAAGGATTCAGCAGTATTTTGTTAGTTTGTCCTTGGATTGGTCACTCACTCATAATTGGGTATTTTTGTCTTTGTCCTAACGCTAAAACATATTTTACCCTAACATGAACCTCTATACCAAAAACTGTAACCCCCAATTTAAACAAAAAATATATAGTATTTTTTGAGGACAAGCAAACTTTCCTCACTTCCCCTTTCGGTCCTAACAAAGAGAGTGAAATGAGTACTCTCTCTCTCTCTCTCTCTCTCTCTCTCTCTCACACACACCCACACACACACACACACACACACCTACACACAATCTGACATTTACTGCCAGAAATTGATACTGCATAAATTGACTGGTGTACAGTATATCTGTAAGTAACTCTATTGTCACTTTTCTTGTCAGATAAGGACGACACACAAAGACATTACTTATTATCTAAATAATGGAAAGGATTTGTATCCAGTTTTTTTGTATTTACATTTTCCTCTCATTCTCTCTTCCTTTACTCTTTCCCCCTCTCTCTTTCTGTCAATCAATCGCTTCCCCTCTCTTCCTCCATCTTCTCTTTTTGTGTATTTCTCCTTCCCTTCCGTTCTCCTGAAGTCTTTCAGCACTTAATAAGCCTGTCACCCGGACAGGTTGCCTCCTGTTCCCGGCCCTCATGCTGCCTTATGTTCTGACACACACAGGATGTGCTTCCTGGAAGTGGAGGGTGGCATCTATGCGGAGTGGGGTGTCATGGTGTTTGCTTCAGACACTGCCAACTGGCATCAGGTGTGGCAGCTCCTGGTGCCACCTGTTCACCTGCCTCTTTACTGTCACTGAACTCTGCCATTATCACAAGATCTGGGACACTGTGGGGTTTGGGGACACATATTTATGTGGACCAGAGGGGACAAATCAATTTAAATACCAGTCAATTATAAAAGTCAACCCAATTCCAATGTATACCTACATATAAGCATTTAAGAGAAAAACATTTTATTGTACTTCCTGTATCCACAGCAACAAGATGTGATGTGGCCTGCATTTACACAAAATCTGTAGAGTGGTCCTATGGAGGTAGAATTATTGATATTATATTCTCTCAAATTATGAAATATGAATTAATGTATACAGTTGAAACCAGATATTAACATACACTTCAGAAAAAAACACAAAAATGTTTATTTCTTTACTGTCATACATTAAATCAGAGTAAACTTTTTCTGTTTTAGATCATTACATATTAACATATTTTTTGCATTTGTTAAATGTCATAATCGAGTGAGGGAGAATTTTCATGTATTTTTTATCACTTTCATCAAATTCAGAAGTATACATACACTTCCATAGTATTTGGTAGAATTGCCCCGAAACTGTTTCACTTGGGCCAAACGTTTCGGGTGTCCTTCCACAAGCGTTCCACAATAGTTTGCTGGAATTTTGGCCCACTCCTCTTGACAGAACTTGTGTAACTGGGTCAGGTTTGTAGGCCTTCTTGCTCGCACTCGCCTTTTCACTGCCGCCCACCCATTTTCTATGGGATTGAGATCAGGGCTTTGTGATGGCCACTCCAATAACTTGACTTTGTTGTCCTTAAGACACTTTGTAAATAATTTGGAGGTATGCTGGGGGTCATTGTCCATTTGGAAGAAACATTTGCGCCCAAGCTTTAACTTCCTGCCTGATGTCTTCAGATATTGCTTCAATATATCCACAAAATGTTATTTTCTCATGATGCCATCTATTTTGTGAAGTGCACCATTCCCTTCTACAGCAAAGCAGCCCCACAACATTATACTACCACCCCATACTTCATAGTTGGGATGGCGTTCTGAGGCTTCAAACCTTTTTCCTTAAAATATACGGTTTATCATTATGGCTGAACAGTTAAATTTTTGTTTCTCCAGACCACAGGACATGTCTCCAGAAATTAAGATTTTTGTCCCCATGTGCAGTTGCAAACTGTAGTCTGGCTTTTTTATGGTGGTTTTGAAGTAGTGGCTGTCTTCTCCCAGAATAACCTTTTAGCTCAATGTGTTAAAGGACTCGTTTTACTGTGGATAAGGACACTGTCTTACTAGTTTCAGCTAGCATCTTCACAAGGTCTTTTGCTGTTGTCCTGGGATTGATTCGCACATTTCGCACCAAAAAACATTCCTTTCTGGCACTCAGAATCCGTCTCCTTCCTGACCTGTATGATGGTTGTATATTCCCATGTTTTTTATACTTGGATATTATTGTCTGAACAAATGAACGTGGGACCTTCAGGCATCTGGAAATTGCCAGTTCTTGTGCCTGTCTTGCCTGTCCTGGATGACTAAAACCCATTGTAAGAAACAAGTTCTCTGCGCTTGTGTCCTCTGTCGGCTTGAGAGCCGAACCCTGACAGTATATCCCGACCATCAAGGACGCAGCGGAGAAAGAAGGTCTGTTCATGGGCAGATGAACAGCCTGACGAGATACCGGCTTGTTTTCGCCGGTGCGCGATACGACCTGGACCACCTCTTCCTCCACAACTATCCGCTCCACCGCCTGTCTGGATACCCGCAGACTACAGAGCAGTGCGGAATGGGAGAGAGACACTCTATTCTGAGTCGGCGGAGGAGTTTGAGGAGGAGTACCCGGAGGAGCGGTATAGCTGGGATTCTTACATCCTCCGGCTGGCATCCGCGTTGCCTCCAGTTGTTCGATCTTCAACTCCCCCGCAGCTTAAGATGGCTGCCGCCCCGCAGCTAAGGATGGCTGCCGCCCGCAGTTAAAGAGGGCTGCCGCCCGCAGCTAAAGAGGGCTGCCGCCCGCAGCTAAAGAGGGCTGCCGCCCCGCAGCTAAAGAGGGCTGCCGCCCCGCAGCTAAAGAGGGCTGCCGGGCGCCACACCTTCTCCATCTCCCTGTTTCGGAGCCAGTCCAAGTCCCCTTTGAGCCTGTCCCAGTCCCCTTTGAGCCTGTCCCAGTCCCCTCTGAGCCTGTCCCAGTCCCCTCTGAGCCTGTCCCAGTCCCGTCTGAGCCTGTCCCAGTCCCCTCTGAGCCTGTCCCAGTCCCCTCTGAGCCTGTCCCAGTCCCCTCTGAGCCTGTCCCAGTCCCCTCTGAGCCTGTCCCAGTCCCCTGCCCTCCAGTCCCAGAGCTCTGCCCTCCAGTCCCAGAGCTCTGCCCTCCAGTCCCAGAGCTCTGCCCTCCAGTCCCAGAGCTCTGCCCTCCAGTCCCAGAGCTCTGCCCTCCAGTCCCAGAGCTCTGCCCTCCAGTCCCAGAGCTCTGCCCTCCAGTCCCTGAGCTCTGCCCTCCAGTCCCTGAGCTCTGCCCTCCAGTCCCTGAGCTCTGCCCTCCAGTCCCTGAGCTCTGCCCTCCAGTCTCTGAGCTCTGCCCTACTGTCCCTGACCTCACTTTGTTCCCTCAGCCCAGCCCAGTCTCTGGGTCTGTCCCCTCGCCAGAGTCTGTTACTCTGCCCAAGCCCGTTCCCTGGCCTCCGCCAGTCCAACCTCCTGCTCCCCCCTCAGCCTGCCCGGCCTCCTGACCCTCTTCCGTCCGGGCCTCCGCTCCGCCTACGCCCGCCCGGCCTCCTGACCCCCATCACCCGTCCGGGTCTCCGCTCCGCCTACGCCCATCCGGCCTCCTGACCCTCATCCGCCTGTCCGGGCCTCCGCTCCGCCTACGCCCGTCCGGCCTCCTGACCCGCATCCGCCCGTCCGGGCCTCCGCTCCCCCTCAGCCCGTCTGGCCTCCTGACCCGCATCCGCCCGTCCGGGCCTCCGCTCCCCCTCAGCCAGTCCGGCCTCCTGACCCGTCATCACTGGTACGGTCCCCTGACCCATCTCCACCGGTATGGCTGGCGGACACGTCTCCGCCGGCAGGTACTCCTGACCCGTCACCATCGGGACGCCCTCCAAACCCGTTCCGTGATCTGTCCTCTCCCTGGTGGCTTCTGGGGTCGCTTATTTCTGCCCTGCCCGAGATCTTTCTCTCTGTCCGGCTCCTGCCCAGGCTCTCTGTCCTGCCCGAGACCAGTTCTCTCTGTCCTGCCCCGAAGCCTGTGACTTATTGTCGCCTCCTCCCCCACCTCCTCTACCGCCTCCCCGTCGCTGATTCTGCATCCCAGTCTGGTTCAGGACTTTGATCGGCGGAGACCGGGGGGGAGCCCGCTTGGACCGCCCAGTGGCGGTCGTGGGGGAGGGGGTACTGTCATGGTTCCCTCCCTCTGTCCCTCTCTATGCGGGAGTTGGCACGACCAGCAGAGAGAGGGAGTAATCACAGGCATTCTAGACACCTGAGTTTTCCCCACACTTGGGTTCAGGTTGTCATTAGTGTCCCGATATATTTCAGTGCTTTTCAGTTGTTTAGTGTCGGGACATTAATTGAAGGTATGTGGTGTTAGGATTTAGGTTGTACTGTTTATGATTTATTGCAGGAATGTTTGCATGTTTAAACCAATTAAGTTGGTAATGTGAACATTTAGTGTTGTTGTTGGGTTGGGTTTTATGTATACCGGGTTATTTGCACGTTCTGGTTTATGTTCCTTGGTTATGAGTTTCTGTATTGTGTTTTGTTAATTGAAGTTCCCAGTTCTTGTGCCTGTCTTGCCTGTCCTGGATGAATAAAACCCATTGTATGAAACAAGTTCTCTGCGCTTGTGTCCTCTGTCGGCTTGAGAGCCGAACCCTGACAGAGGCTCTGTGTTTGAGGTGTGCCTTTATATGCATCCACAGGTATCTGACATTTAACAAATGCTAAAAATATGTCTATGTATTGATCTAAAACAGAAAAAGTTTACTCTGATTTAATGTATGACAGTAAAGAAATCTCATCTAATCTGCAACTGCTTATCCGGGGTCGGGTCGCGGGAGTAGCAGCTCTAGCAGGGGACCCCAAACTTCCCTTTCCCGGGCAACATTAGCCAGCTCTGACTGTGGAATCCCGAGGCGTTCCCTGGCTAATGTGGATATATAATCTCTCCACCTAGTCCTGGGTCTTCCCCGAGGTCTCCTCCCAGCTGGACGTGCCTGGAACACCTCTCTAGGGAGGCCCCCAGGTGGCATTCGTACTAGATGCCCGAACAACCTCAACTGGCTCCTTTCTACGCAAAGGAGCAGCGGCTCTACTCCGAGTTCCTCTCGGATGACTGAGCTTCTCACCCTATCCCTAAGGGAGAGGCCAGCCACCTTTCTGAGAAAACCCATTTCGGCCGCTTGTACCCGCGATCTCGTTCTTTCGGTCATGACCCAGCTTTCATGACCATAGGTGAGAGTAGGAACAAAGATTGACCGGTAGATCGAGAGCTTTGCCTTCCGGCTCAGCTCTCTTTTCGTCACAACGGTGCGGTGAAGCGAATGCAACACCGCCCCCGCTGCTCCGATCCTCCGACCAATCTCCCGCTCCATGAGAAGAGACCCCCTCACCCCATACTCCCGCAGCACCTCCCACAAAATATCCCGGGGTACCCGGTCATACGCCTTCTCCAGATCCACAAAAACACATATAGACTGGATGGGCATACTCCCAGGCCCCCTCCAGGATCCTTGCGAGAGTAAAGAGCTGGTCCGTGGTTCCCCGGCCAGGACGAAAACCGCATTGTTCCTCTTCAATCTGAGGTTCGACTATTGGCCGAACCCTCCTTTCCAGCACTTTGGAGTACACTTTACCAGGGAGGCTGAGGAGTGTGATACCTCTGTAATTGGCACACACTCTCTGGTCCCACTTTTTGAAGAGGGGAACCACCACCCCGGTCTGCCACTCCTCTGGCACTGTCCCAGACTTCCATGCAATGTTGAAGGGGCGTGTCAACCAAGACAGCCCTTCCCCACCCAAAGCTTTTAGCATTTCTGGACGAATCTCATCAGTCCCTGGGGCTTTGCCACTGTGGAGTTGTTTGACTACCTCAGCGACTTCCCCCAGGGAAACTGACGATGACCCTCCAGCTCTGCCTCTGCCTCCTGCTCTGCCTCTGTACTAGAGGGCGTGTAGGTCGGATTCAGGAGCTCCTCAAAATGCTCTTTCCACCGCCCGATCACATCATCAGTTGAGGTCAACAGTGTCCCATCCTTACTGTACACAGCTTGGATGGTTCCCCGTTTTCCCCTTCTGAGGTGTCGAACGGTTTTCCAGAAGCATCTTGGTGCCGACTGAAAGTCCTTCTCCATAGCTTCTCCAAACTTCTCCCACACCCGCTGCTTTGCCTCTGACACGGCAGCGGCTGCAGCCCTTCGGGCCTGTCGGTACCCTGCAACTGCCTCCGGAGTCCTCAGGGATGGCATATCCCTGAAGGCCTCCTTCTTCAGTCGGACAGCTTCCCTGACCACCGTGGTCCACCACGGTGTTCTAGGGTTACCACCCCTTGAGGCACCTAGGACCTTGAGACCACAGCTCACCGCCGCAGCTTCAGCAATAGAAGCTTTAAACATTGCCCACTCAGGTTCAATGCCCCCCACCTCCACAGGAATGCCTGAAAAGCTCCGCCGGAGGTGTGAGTTGAAGATCTTTCGGACAGGGGCCTCCTCCAGACGTTCCCAGTTCACCCGCACTACCCGTTTGGGCTTACCTGGTCGGTCCAAAGTCTTTCCCCACCCTCTGATCCAACTCACTACCAGATGGTGATCAGTTGACAGCTCTGCCCCTCTCTTCACCCGAGTGTCCAAAACATGCGGCCTTAGATCAGCCGATACGATCACAAAGCGATCATTGACCTTCGGCCTAGGGTGCTCTGGTACCATGTACACTTATGCGCGTCCTTATGTTCGAACATGGTGTTTGTTATGGACAATCCATGACTAGCACAGAAGTCCAATAACAAACGACCGCTCGGGTTTAGATCAGTGAGGCCGTTCCTCCCAATCACGCCTCTCCAGGTGTCTCCATCGATGCCAACATGTGCGTTGAAGTCACCCAGCAGAATGATGGAGTCCCCTACTGGAGCCCTATATAGGACTCCCTTCAGGGTCTCCAAGAAGGCTGAATACTCCGAACTGCTGTTTGGTGCATATGCACAAACAACAGTCAGAGTTTTTCCACCCACCACCCTTAGGCGTAGGGAGGCAACCCTCTCATCCACCGGGGTAAACTCCAACACAGCAGTGCTCAGACGTGGGCTCGTGAGTATCCCCACACCAGCCCGCCGCCTCTCACCCTGGGCAACTCCAGAGAAGAACAGAATCCAACCCCTATCCAGGAGTAAGGTTCCAGAGCCACGGTTGTGCGTAGAGGTAAGTCCCACCAGATCCAACTGGTATCGCTCCACCTCACGCACAAGTTCTGGCTCCTTCCCCCACAGCGAGGTGACGTTCCACGTCCCCAAAGCAAGCTTCTGCCGCCCGGGTCTGATCCGTCGATGCCCCACACCTTCACTGCCACCCATATGACAGCGCACCCGACCCCTGCGGTTGTTCCTGTGAGTGGTGGGCCCACAGGATGAAGAGGAGAGAGATGACACGTATCTCGTTTGGGCTGTGCCCGGCCGGGCTCCGTGGCAAACCCGGCCACCAGACGCTCGCTTTCGAGCCCGCCGTCTGGGCCTGGCTCCAGACGGGGGCCCTGGGCTTCCTCCAGGCAGGGTCTCAATCCTTTTTCCTCGATCTTTCATGGGGTCTTGGTGAACCATTCTTAGTCTGGCCCCTCGCCTGAGACCACTTTGCCTTGGGAAACCCTACCAGGAGCATGAAGCTCCAGACAACCCAGCCCTCAGGTTCATAGGGGCACACAAACCTCTCCACCACGTTAAGGTGATGATTCCCGGAGAGGCATCATCTTTATAAACTTACCTTTTTTTTCTAGTTCATTCAAATTCAACCAAGCCAATCAATTTATTGTGTGCGTGTATCTCTCAGTCATAGGTTCAGTGAGGTGTGATCGGTGTCTGGGTACCGCAATTAGCGCCTTTTGAGTACCAACGCCCAGCGGCGTGGGGTTTTGGCGACACAAAGGCAGTTTAGGTATCAAAAACATGTAAATAGTAGTTTTATATAGCGTAGGGTTTGTGATTTTGCAATTCTGACGTATGTCCTAACTGTCGGAAGAGGAGTCCTGTGTATCAGTGCTCGATTGCTCCTTGCATCCTTAAACTACCCGGATGTCGGTCACAGTATTTTGAATCTGAATTCGGAGATCTGAATTTGAATTGTGAGAACTGAATGGGAATATATATAATATATAAGAATTTTCAGTGGCGTTTAAATTTGATTCCACTTCAGTTTCAAACGAATAAATTAAATTTCACATTATGTGATTCAAATTCAGTTTTTCAATGCATGTATTCAAGTTTAGCAATTCAAATTCAAATATAAATGATTCCAATTCAGTTTCTGGTGGCACATATTTCAGCCCATACAGGCCAACCAGCATGCCAGGGCAGTTAATGATTAGGATTAAATTGGTATGGTAAGAACAGTAAGCGAGGCATCAAAGACAAGGCCAGTCCAGGTTACACCAAGTACATTGTCTAAATGCTGAGCTAACATGCTACTTCAATGCTGTGCACATGCTGCTGATTTCCCAAGGTTATGGTTGTCATGAATGTCTCTTTTTCTTTAAAATAGCAATACATTTGCTTCTTCTTTTATTCAATTTTTTATTTTAGTAGTTTCTTTGTATAAGCACACTTTTGTTTTTCATTAACATTGGGTATATGTTTTCCGTGTTTAAGCTCTGCGCCAGGCTTTCTACTGCACTACACCCTTGGTTTGTGACAGCCTATTTAAGTTCCTCCTTTTGCAGTGTGTCTCGTATGCCCTTGTTTGGTGTTAGCCACTGCTGCGGTTTGTGTATGTCTTGTCTTGTTTATTGTTTACATTATAGCTGCATTTTAATAAATGTCCTTCATTCGCCCTGTGCTTGTATCCTGCTTCCCATGCCGTGACAGAAAAAGACAATGAAAATCGTGCGGATGTGTGGATCAAATGCCTGCACACCAGCACTTTAGATAGAGAGGCTCATGTGTTTTATACAGGCGCCTAACATAGTAGCAATTCTACTTAGAGCCACAATGTCAAGTGATGCTAGATTCATAGCATCGGAAACCAGAATCTTTCTACAGGAATACACTAAGACACTGCCAATAAGTGTTGTTTTTAACAAATGTAAGGACTGTGTCTAAATGATGAACTGTGAAAATTCAGCTCCTGCACCTTTTTATTCCAAGTAAAGCAACACACACGCATGCACACGAGGAAGGATGTCCATGAACACTAGTACACACGCTACATGTGTGTAACCCCTCGCTCAATAGGATTTATTGTCTTGTCCAGGCTGTGCCGTGTTTGACCCGTATTTACAGGAAAAGGTCCAACCCCTACTGGAGACAGTTAGGGGACAGGTGGAGTTAAACCGCTATGCCAGTGAATACCTTACATTCAGTCATGCATGCAGACGTTTTACGTATTGGCAGCCTCGGAAGGAATCCGAACTGCGACCTTTGGCGTCCCAAGTGTCATGCTCAACAGAATGTGCAACAAATGGGCGGATGGTTAATGAAATGATTGGTTGCCACAGGTGAGTCATCTGACTGAACATGTCCCCTATTTCATCCAATGATTATTTCACGGTTCACTTCTCCTCTTTCTGTCCCTCTGGTAGAAAGACCGGCTGAAATAGGTTGAGTTTACAGAGTTTTGAATTCTCCTTGTGCCATGTCCTCTGTAGCTTGTTCTATTTCTAAAGAGGTGAGCACTGGAAGGTCTGAACAGAGAAAGGCAGGTATTGATTTTAAAAGTGAAATAAATCAGGCGCTATTTAAATAAATCTTTGTGGTTTCATTTCCACACCATGTGTGGTGTGTACGTGTTTGTGTCGCTGTGTGTGTACGTGTGTGTGTGTATCGCTCTGTGTGTATGTGTCGCTATGTGTGTGTGTCGCTATGTGTGTGTGTCGCTGTGTGTGTGTGTCGCTGTGTGTGTCCATTTACTGAGCTGAAATCTGGCACCCTTCCTCATGCAAATGTTGCCGGTCCTTGACCCACTCTGCAGCTGCGTGTGATTGGTCCAGCTGCTCTGCAGCTGTGTGTGATTGGTCCAGCTGCTGCAGAGTCTCTCTAGTCTGGCCTTGTGCTATATAAGGCAGTCAGATGCTTGTCACTCTTTTTCTTTACCCTATTTCCAGCAGTCTCTGTTCCCCCTTTTTTGTCCTCCATTTGTCATCTCATTCTGTTTCACACTTTGTCCTTTTTTTTTTTTTTTTTTTTGTCTCACTTTTTTTCTGTCTGATGCAGTTGAGAAGCTTTGGTCTCTCTTTTGTCTCTTACACATGCACACACACACACACACACACACACACTCACACACACACACACACACACACACACTCACACATACAGCATCACTGCTCTATTTCCACAATTTAACAGCCACATCTCATTGATTTTATCCTGATGTGTCTAGCTGCCCTGTGTCCTGCCCTGGTAGTTTAGCTTGTTATGACAGAACTATAACAGTCTTATTGGCCTTATTAAATAACGAGGGCATAAGGCCACATCTTCTGGACTTGGTCCGACTGGCGAACGGGAGCACGAGGAGGAGGGAACATAGGAGCTATTGACGCAACACGAGCAAGGCTGAAGGAGACAAAGCGGAAGTCGATGGGTCAATTGTCTGATAGTGTGCTGGGAGGAGAGAGAGAGGATAATGATTAGCAAGTAATTGAATCAGCACCGCTGCTACGTGGTTCAAAGTCATTCACACACATAATTTTTCACGCATCCACACACACACACACACACACACACGTAGGCTGACACACACACACACACACACACACACACACACACGTAGGCTGACACACACACACACACACTTATTCTCATTGTCAGATCTCTTCATAAGCTTTTTCTTCATAAGCTTTCTATCGTCCCCCTTCCTCCTCCTTTGCATCCCTGTTGTGGAGATTCGGTTTAATTGGTGCATGTGGCTTCATCTTTAAATCTCCTATCGACCGTCTCCGTGACTGTCGATCTCGACATACGTGTTTTAAATGCTGAATTCAAATCAACAAAGGACCAACACACTCAAATGGGGTCATAATATAACTAGTGATTCAGACATCATTCGTCCATAACAGCTGACACACATCCGTGCATGTAGACTCGTACGCATATTTACGTTCACACGCAGAGGGCCGCGCACGTGACTTGAACACATCTACACACACTCTGTCCTAAGCAGTCATGTCTTACACTCACTCTCTGTCACACACACTTTGAGTCTGTCACAGGTGATGTTCAGTTGAATAACATCCAGTCCCTGCATTATGTCATTCTGGCGTATCTGTCTTAAGCTCTCTTGGCGGACGATCCTTAAGGCCGGGTTTTTATTGACGGATGAATAATGCGGTTACCTGAGCCACCGATGGTTTACCAGGTCGCTGTCAGGTGGCTGTGACTGACAGGAACACACATTGTGACTGGAGGCGGGTCGATTCCTACTCACTCTGACTCATTTAACCTCAGGACACACACATGCATCACTTTAAATAGACACGCCCCCTTTAACACAGAGACGCTGTCTCGCTGCTGTTTCGTGAAACCCTTTGACCAAATCATGTTAATTTTAGACGACGCTTATTTTAATGGGACAGTTACTGCATGGTGAGGAAAAGTACTGTTTGTCATTAGTGACAATAAATTGGCTATTATTATGGAGGAGCTCTGTGTTAAACTAGTCTGACTCATCAACTTCACCGACTGACATGGTCTGGGGCCAAAGACGACAGGAACAGAGGCAGATAGACAAATGGAAAGAGCAGAACTGTGCAAAAAATGCATCAATGAAAAGATGAATTCTGGAATGATGAGACAAGTAAGATAAATTGTATGTGTGAGAAATCCTGGTTTCCCTTTACATATGGCCACCGAAGGTCCCCAGAAATATAGTTAAACCAAAAAATGTGATCCTCAGCCGGTCCTGCAAAGAGAAATGGCTAAGATAAAGTTTGAGCTAGGTTACAATGGAGATTTGTTTTAGGTTGTGGAATTGGGGGTTAGGTAGAGTTAGGTTAAGTTTGAGCGAACTTACAATTGTGGTTTGTTTTTAGTTGTGGAATTGGGGGTTAGGTAGAGTTAGGTTGGGTTTACGCAAAGGGGAATCATATTTTTAATTTCTACAAGAGTAAACCCCAAACATGTGGGTATGTGTACTTGTCCTATCACAGCTTCTAATATCGTGAAGTTTTTATCCTTCACACTGTTTTTTTTCTTTCCTTATTCGCAGTGGGTTTAAATTGCCTGATTTAGTCTGGAACAAACACATCTCAACGATAGTTTTTTTGGCTTTGTAAATCAGTTACTCGCGGTTGTCACGGTTTCCTCTCCTAATCACCCTGCATTATTATCAGTTAATATTATATATGCTGAGAGAAACCTGAGGCAGAGAATCAGTAGAATCAGAGTTCCATCCCGTTATTTTTTATTAGTATCAAGCAGAAGAAAACTCACTGAAAAAGGGCTGGACTTGCTTGAGTTCTGTAATAACAAATGCAAATGTTTTCTATTTAATCCATTATTACATCTTTTGCTAGTGTCGTGTGCTAATAAATATAATCCTGGCCTGGCTTTGCAAGATTTTAACCTTCATGTTACTGACTATCTCTCAGGCCACAGATCTTAACTGTTACAGATCAAAGTGTCCTAGAGGTCCCTGGTTCCATACCCCGTACAGCCAAGGTGAAGTCTTTGTACTTTTGTCCCTGAGCAGAACAGTTAACTTTAATCTTCCCTCTTCTCCACATAACTTTACCTGGGGTTTCTGCTATCAAATAAGAATTAGTTATTAATGAATGCAGCCAGGGACAGATTTAATCTCGTTTATCTGTGGGAGAACAACTGGCGGTTTGGAATTCTGGTGATTTGGTCGGTGTGGGATTGTCAAGTTAGAGAAACCAACCTTTTTCCCCCTTTTCCCACATAAAATGCAGTTTCTTTGTAACCATTTGCAGTTGTGTCTCGGTAAACGTCACTCCAGTTGATGTACTCTCTGTCTCCTTCAGGGCTGAAGACCTATCTGATCTCAGGGAGGAAGGTGGAGCCCTGCCACTGTAGCTGTTCCCAACTTAGCCTGGCAGGCCTGGGGCATGGGGGTGGGACTCATGCCCTCAGCCAAGACGGACCTGCCGGAGCGCCCTCAGCCTGCTGCCTGATCCGAGGAGGAGCCTCTGACCTGACCAAGGTAAGACGTGTTAAACTGCTTGTGTGAAAGGTGGAGCGACTGGTGGGCTTTTATCTAACTAGTGGCTTTCTAGAAGACGGACACGCTGTGATTTGCTCTAACATCCTGGGCTCCAACACAAAATACAATTCTCTACCCTGTTAGATGTAATGTGCTGAACCATGGTCAGATCCCCTGCTGTATTCATTATTGGCTAAATGGGAAAACTGATCCTAGATCCCAGGTGAATGTGTCCTTCCCAAACAGCTAGCGCTGACAGACGCAGTGTGCTATTACAGAGGGCTTGTAGGGACAAAGCGTTTTTGGGTTAATTCCCTTGCGTGAGGGCATGTCGACAGATTTTTCACCATGTCAGCTTTTAAAGCAAGGACCTTTCTGTAACTAACCCAGATGAGTTCGCCACTGGACTATCTGCTGACATGAGTCGATTGTATTCAACCCCCTGGTGGGTTTCATTGTCATGGTGCAGTAATGAGTATCCATTTAGATCAAAGACTGTCGCTATTCCTTTATCCATTACCCCCCACTACTACATCACACAACCTGTATGGATGCTAATTAACCCCCTGCGGTCTCCCTACAAGCCCTCTGTAATGACACACTGTGTCTGTCAGCGCTAGCTGTTTGGGTCCCGTTAGAACGGATGAAGATGAGAGTGGAGAGTGAAGAGTGAAGAGGGGTTGTTGGGAGGACAAACACCTGGGTCATCTGCGTAATGTGATAACACACACAGAGCCATTTAAAAGGCATTCACATCGGCTTTGTGTGTGTGTTTACAGGTTCGTGGCTCAGAAAACTTGTGTGTATATTTCACTGGTATCCAGGAAGCACAAATTTATGGTTAAGTTTATTGTTAAGTTTATGTCTTTTGGGGGGCCAGTTAGGTTTAGGGATTGAGTTATGTTCAAATGGGAATAATGCTAAGGATAGAATAACGCTTGTCATTTTTAATCCCTGTATATCACATGATGGAATGACCTGAACTGAATACCTGCACATTTACTTATTCATGTTAATTGCACATCCTCACACTGCACTCCATTTCTTTTTGCACTTTTGGTGGATTGCAAACTGCATTTCGTTGTACTGTACTTGTACTGTCCAATGACAATAAAGTTGAATCTAGTCAAATAAACACAGAATGAAAAACTGAACACTGAATGCAAAGTGTGCTCTGTGGCGATTACTAAATTAAACAAAACAGCAATATAGTATGAACGAACAACACTCAACAACATACGACACATAACGTTAAATAATGTGAAGCAGTGTAAAAACAAACTAGTGCATTAAATAGATCTCCTGATTTCCCAAAACTAAAACTGGTGTGCATCATGAAACCTAAACCAATAAAACATAACAAGTGGCCACAACCCTGTAACAGTTACTGACTGGAATGTGTTGAATATAGTTTAGCAAATGTAAAAACAAACATTTGTTTAGAAAAAAACTATCAGTAGGCTGTGGCAGTGCACTACAACATACATTATATAATTTATTTTTAACTGATTTCTTTTTTTAAATTATGTTTATCAATGGAATAAATGTTTAGGGTTTTTCAGTTGGTTGTGGAAGTGAACATAGTGGATCTTATCTCATTTATTTTTATTATAATTTATTTTTCTGTTAAAAATACAATAAAAAGTAAATAAATGTGTTTACAAAGTCAATTAGTAATCGTGTTTAATAATCGTGATCTCAGTTATGACCAAAATAATGGTGATTTTTTTTGCCATAATCGAGCAGCCCTGGTCTTTTCTATCCTTTTCCAGTCCATCTCTCATCCTCATGTGCCCCATCCAATCTTCATTCATCATATATATTTTCTCCCCAATTGACTAATCTTTTACTCTCCTTCTCCCTTCTCTCCCCATCCTTTTTTATTTCTCCCTCCCGTTTCTTCCTCCCGTCTTCCCCCCGGGCTATCCCTCCCGTCTCTCTCTCCCGTCCCACCCTCCCGTCCCTCCCTCCCGGCTCTACCTCCGGGCTATCCCTCTCGTCTCTCTCTCCTGGCTCTCCCTTCCGTCTCCCTCTCCCGTCTCTCCCACCCGACTCTACCTCCCGTCTCTCCCTCCCGGCTCTACCTCTGGGCTATCCCTCCCGTCTCTCCCTCCCGGCTATCCCTCCTGTCCCTCCCTCCCGGCTCTCCCTCCCGTCTCTCCCTCCCGTCTCTCTCTCCTGGCTCTCCCTCCCGTCTCTCCCTCCCGGCTCTCCCTCCCGTCTCTCCCGCCGTCTCTCTCTCCTGGCTCTCCCTCCCGTCCCTCTCTCCTGGCTCTCCCTCCCGTCCCTCCCTCCCGGCTCTACCTCCGGGCTATCCCTCCCTCCCTCCCGGCTCTCCCTCCTGTCTCTGCTCTCCTCTGTCTGTCCAGTCTTCCTGTCCCACTTGCAGCGTGGTTCCTCTGTCAGGGGAGGATCAGGTTCTGGCAGAGGGTATGGTGCAGAACGGCTGCCATGACGACCACAAGACTATTAGCAGCAAGGTTCGCCTTGCCTCACCTGACTTTTCCTAACAAAAAACTCAAGTGAATATGTGACCTTTGAACTTCCTTGGCCTAATCCCCAACTGACTACACTCAACAGCCCTAGATTAATACGATCAATCCTAACTCTGGTGTGTCCAGGTTTTGAATAATTACTGTATATCACATGATAGAATGACATGGCAAGAACATTCCTAACATCACTTTAGTGAAAGTAGCCACGTGGAAACATCATTTTTCACTTTAATCACTTTTATCTAATATCTCAGATCTGTCGCATCTCACACTTCCCTCCTCTTGTTTCAACACACACAATCAATCAAAATCTCAGAGCTGTTCAAAAATGTTTCTACTCCTAACTCCACCAGCACACCTCATCTATCAAATGTCCCTCCCAGGCCACCGTAGGTCGCAGTCCCAAGGCCCTGAACGGTCTGCTGAGCCCCAGACTGGAGGAACCCCTGACCAACAGCCAGACATCACTCTGTGAGATGCTCCAGGAGAAGGAGAAGAAGTGGGGTGGGGGAGCTGCGGGGTCAGGCATGGACCACTCTGTCCTCATTCCCCTGAGATCCAAGAACTTCAGAGAGAGGAGCGACGCTCACTTTGTGGATGTCATCAAAGAGGACAGGTGAGCGCATTTAGGGATATTAGATTTGTGTATTATCTCTATTAGGAATAAACCAACCCATTAGAACTGGATGCTGGTTACTTTATCATGTAATATGCCAGATTGGTTTCTGTTGTATTGCCATTGACATCTGGTAAACTCAGCTCAGTTCAAGGTTGACATTCTGAAAGCTGAAGATAGAAATGTTATGTAATATGCTAACCCACACATATCTTTTATGTGCTGTGTGTCTATTAACTATGTACAGGATGTAATCCACACTGTGGTATGATCTGTTCCTCCCCACTGAATACGCCTCTGGGTTGGGTTCAGAAGCACCAAAACCACTGCTACAGTGGACCGACGATTTGGAACATTCGTTTTGGTTTACTGTTGCATAATATTTATAAACATTTGGTTGTAACATGACAGGGTGGCATTACCCGCTCCCCCCAGTCTGTGCATCCACTCGTCTGACTGACTGTTGGTGTGTCCTTACTGACATCCTGACTGTTGATATACAGTAGATATAAAAGTTCTACACACCCCTGTTGAAAAACCAACTGAAATATTTGTTACAATAACCTGGTTGTGTGCACCCCCTCTTATAACTGGGGATGTGGCTGTGTTCAGAATTAACCAATCACATTCAAACCCATGTTAAATAGAAGTCATTACACACCTCCCATCATTTAAAGTGACTCGAATTAATCACAAATTAAGCTCAGCTATTCCAGTAGGGTTTTTCGGACATTTTCTTAGTTGCATCTCAGCGCAAAAGCCATGTTCCGCGGAGAGCTTATATACCATCGAACACAGTGAAGACATTCATCATCAAGTGGAGAAAATATGTCACAACAGAGACATTACCAAGAACTGGACGTCCCTCCAAAAGTGATGAAAACACGAGAAGAAAACTGGTCAGGGAGGCTTCCAAGAGGCCTACAGCAACATTAAAAGGAGCTGCATCTCTGGCAAGTACTGGCTGTGTGTTACATGTGACAACATGTATATGATGAATACAAGGTTGAACTTTTTGGCCATAACTCCCAAAAGGTATGTTTGGTGCAAAAACAAAACTGCACATTACCCAAAGAACACCATACCCACAGTGAAGCATGGTGGTGGCAGCATCACGCTTTGGGGCTGTTTTTCATCAGCTGGAACTGGGGCCTTAGTCAGGGTTGAGGGAATAATGAACAGTTCTAAAAACCAGGCAATTTTGGCCCAAAACCTTCAGGCTTCGGTTAGAAAGCAAAGGATGAAGAGGACGTTCACCTTTCCGCATGACAACGACCCAAAGCACAGATCCAAATCCACAAATGCATGGCTTTTCCAAAAGAAGATTAACGAATGGACCAGCCATCACCAGACCTGAAACCAATTTAACATCTGTGGTGTGATCTGAAGAGGGCTGTGGACAGGAGATGTCCTCACAGTCTGACAGATTTGGAGCACTTTTGCAAAGAAGAGTGGGCAAATATTGTATATATAAGTCAAGATGTGCTATGAGAATATACTCCTACCCAAAAAGATTGCTGCAATAAAATCAAAAGGTGCTTCAACAAAGTATTAGTTTAAGGGTGTGCACACTTATGCAACCAGGTTTTTGTTTTTTGTATTTTTCTCATTCAAAGCTTTCAGTTTGTTTTTCATTTGAAATGTTCACGTTATGGGTCACATTAAAGGTGGAAAAAGATTTGATATGATTTATCTTTCTCAAATGTTTCCACATCACACACTGGGTGTAGGCCTATAGAGTTTTATATCCACTGTATCTAGTCTGACTGAATGTTTATCTGTCCTGACTGACTTACTGACTGTTGATATGTCAAGTCTGACTTACTGACTGTTGTTGTGTCTGGTCTGACTGACTGATCATTTGTCTAGTCTCGCTGACTATTGATCTGTCTAGACTGACTAACTGACTGAATGTTGATCTGTCTGGTGATTGTTTATCTGTCCATCTTTCAGTCTGATGAAGGACTACTTCTTCAAGCCTCCCATTCACAAACTGAGCCACACCTTTTTGGATAGAACCCTGGAGTCAGCCTACAGGACCAGCTACCAGGAGGAGGTCTGTCTGTCTGTCTGTGTATTGCCTGATAGGACTGCGGCAAAGCCAGGGAAATCACTGCAGGTCCTCAATAGGAATGCTGTCTTAGCGTGTGCTGCCCTCTGCTGCTAAGGTGGAGAATAATGCGTGTGTAATGTAATTGTTTTTGTCATGGGACTTGTTGAGTTTGTCTCAACAACCAGACAGTTTTAAGATATTCATTTTTACATTCCTTCTTCTCGGTTCTCCCCCAACATGTATTTATTGTCATGTGTTCTGTGACGTTCCTCTCTTCATCTCATTCTTAGTTTAGCTTTCACCCTTTTTCCTTTCCCAATACACCACTCTGTCTCTTACCTTATCAGGGGGTCTGGGCATTGCTTGATTCAATAGCATTCTCATTGAAAACATGACAAATTTACATGAAAACAAGCTATAAATTAGCTGTAGAATGTAAAGTTAAAGTTTAGAGGAGCGACAGAAAGCAGTTATGCTTTATGTTTTATGCTTTCAAGTATTTATCTGAAATGTACGATGATAAGATGTATTCACTTTAGATTTGATGGTGACATGTTCGTGCTGCTACTTTGGCTGTGTTCACTTTATATCTTGCCACAGCCCGCAGTCTGGTGACACAATATATTAGGGCTTATTAGAACATCTCTAATATTAACCATGTATGTTTGAACTTAGTCTCTAACCTGTCCCAGGGATACATTCTGTGCATATACGATTGGCTTTTGAAACTGAAATCAATGCATTTACTTTGATATGTTCTCTCCTTGTCCTTCCCCAGGTAGAGACACAGGCGGTAGTTCAAACCTTTGCCAGCCCCACCTTTAGCTCTTTCCTAGACATGGTCCTGTGCTGCTTCGTGTTCCTGGCTCTCTCCTTGGCCTGCTTTCTCCGGCCCCTGCTGTCCCCCTCCGGAAACCCCCTGCCTGCCCTAGCCCTGGCCGTGGTTTCGCTGGCTGCTCTGCTGGAGGCTCTGGCCCTGGTTCTGTCTATACGGTAAGACAAGAGGGAAGAAAACGAGGGTGAACAGTGTCAGGAGGGAACGAAGCAGGAGAGGTGTGCCGAGGAACTGATCAAAGGGAGGAAGATAACTATTAAGGTTTTAGGATGCCTGGTTTCTTTCTAGGTTTCTTCCTAAATTCAACCCATCCGGGAGTTTTGTCTAGCCCAGGGGAGGGCAAATATTTCAGCTCAGGGGCCACATCAGCACGTTGAAATTATAAGAAGGGCCACATTTGTTATGTAATTTGTTTATTCTAAAAGATTTGTGGGCCAGAAAAGGGCAATAATTAAAATGTATACACAACATAAATACTGGAGGTGTGTTATATCTAAATAACTTTAATTCAGATTCAGAAACATTACAATTGGACTGCAAAGTTATTTTGTAATTCCTCTCAAACTGTTTTAATACCTTCCGTGGGCCTGATGGAATTGCCTCAAGGGCCGGATTCGGCCCCCGGGCCTTAGTTTGCTCACCCCTGGTCTAGCCACTGTGTATCAACTTCTTGATGCATTCTCGGTTGGGTTTTAGGCTTGGTGTTTGTAAAGCACATTGTGACAAGTTTGTTGTAAAAAGGGCTATATAAAATACATTTGATTGATTGAGAATGGGAGAGAGTACGTTTATTGTACACTGGGTCAGAGCTGACCTTCTCTCTTGCTGTTCCAGGGTGGCCTTCTACCTGAACAACTTGACGAGCTGCACTAGGATCCTGCTGAAGACAGTCTCTGGCTGGGTCCCCCGTCACCTGACTGGTGCTGTGCTGATCTCCCTGCCAGCTCTATCCGTCTTCTCACACGTCACTTGTGACATGCACCTGTCCATACAGGTGAGGCTACAGATGTGTGTGTGTGTGTCTGGGTGGGACTTTGTAATGTTTAACACAGGATTTGTTTCAAAACGTCTTTAGATGGATAATAATTTCCTGGTTCGAGTGACAAGACTTTTGGTTGTGGAAACTTAACACCTGAATGAATACACAGACAGTTTATAAGGCGATTATCAGATCACTAGTCACGTTGTAAATGCAAAAGCAAAATGTCCTCAATGTGTATTGCAAAGACTAGAGACAATTTGGAGTGGTAACAGAGGGAGGGAGAGACAGAGGGGTTTGGGAACAAGAGGTTTTGGGGTTTTATTTCTTATACTATTCCCATTAGTGCCTGAAAGTACAATTTCTCTATCTCCCAGTTCACCATGTTCACCTGCTGTGCAGTGATAATTGCCATCATCCAGTACTGTAACTTCTGCCAGCTGAGCTGCTGGATGCGTTCGGCCATGGCCACTGTGGTGGGACTCGTGCTCCTGGCACTGCTCTTCAGCCCCCCCTGCAGGTTAGAGCTTTCATATGAATTGTTATGGTAAATACTAGCTTTCATTTACGTTGAATAGATTTTAAAAGTGCTATATGCAGGTTGACAGATAACAGAGTGCAGTTCCTTCTATGCTTTTGGGTGAACAGCTGACGAACAGGGCTAATTTTGTGCACCATGTCCCACATGTCACTACTCGTGCTCTCACAGGTTTACTTGAATGTTAAAAACAGTAGGACCACAATGTCATTCTTATGCACTGACACTGTCTCACACTGTGTTTTCTTTGACTCCATCTCCATCACCCTGTCCTGTGTTATTTGTCTCCCCCAGAACTGCCAACAATGTGTTATTTTGGTGAGTAGAACAGAGTTGTTTATAATATGAATGCGTCATTAGTCGTATCACTCATTGAGTTTGTATTTTATCTACAACTCATTCTCCTCTCCTTTCTGTTTACTTCACTCTCCATCTCTCTTGACTTCATCTCTCTCTCTACATCAGGTCCTATGATGCCACCAACAACAGTAATGGCAGCAGCGGTGGAATTGGTGAACCGGAAGCAGGCGCAGATCCAGTGCCTCGCCCCCAAGACCTGCTGGGCCCTGAGGTGGGCGTGGCCTTCTTCCTGCTCCTCCTACTCGTCTGGTTCCTGAACCGCGAGTTTGAGGTCAGCTACCGCCTTCATTACCACGGCAACGTGGAGGCTGACCAGCACCGCATCAAGATCCAGAATATGCGCGACCAGGCCGATTGGCTGCTGAGGAACATAATCCCCATCCATGTGGCGGAGCAGCTGAAAGTGACCCAGAGTTACTCAAAGAACCATGATAACGTTGGGGTGATTTTTGCCAGCATCGTCAACTTCAGCGAGTTCTACGAGGAGAGCTACGAAGGCGGCAAGGAGTGCTACCGGGTTCTCAACGAGCTCATCGGCGACTTCGACGAGCTGCTGCGCAAGCCGGCCTTCAATAATATCGAGAAGATCAAGACCATAGGGGCCACGTACATGGCGGCGGCCGGCCTGAACACCCAGCAATGCGCCGAGGCCCCGCACCCGCACACCCACCTGAGGGCCCTGTTCGACTTCGCCCTGGAGATGATGCACGTGGTGGACGACTTCAACAAGAACATGCTGGGCTTCAAGTTCAAACTACGCATCGGGTTCAACCACGGGCCGCTCACGGCGGGGGTGATCGGCACCACCAAGCTGCTGTACGACATCTGGGGCGACACGGTCAACATCGCCAGCCGCATGGACACCACAGGCGTCGAGTGCCGGGTTCAGGTGAGCGAGGAGAGCTACTGCGCTCTCAGGGCCATGGACTACGAGTTTGATTACCGCGGCACGGTCAATGTCAAGGGAAAAGGTCAAATGAAGACCTTCCTGTTCCCCAAGAGCAGTGACAGCGGCACGCCTGTGCCTCAGTACCAGCTCTCTGTCTCGCCGGAGATCCGAGTGCAGGTTGACGGGAGTATCGGGCGTTCGCCAACGGACGAGCTCTCTAACGTCATGCCTTGCTCTTTGGCTGGTGGACTCGGTTCTACCATTTCCATCGTCAGCCCTGTGGTGTCCACAGGCCTGCTGAAGCCTGAGACTGCAGTGGTGGAGGTTGGAGATAGGCCAGACACCAGGGGACAGTACTACTTTAGCCCTACAACTACAGAGAACACATCCACCAACTTCTCTTCTTCCACTTCCCAAGTTGGTCTAGGGGAACCTGCTTTTAAAGTTCAACACCTGAATCCGCCTGTCACTAGTTTACTCGAAGTACCTTTGACAGTCCAGCAAACATATCTGCCCATCACCTGTCTAACTGGATTTTCTCAGACATCGACAAATGTCCAGAAACAAAATCGTCCCATCACTAATGAAGGCGGAGCAACTTCGTCAAAGGACCAACCCGCGAGTCTGTCAGTGAGTAGTTTAGGTGGGGCTCATCCTTCAACAAACTTACTCCAACTACCAAGCACCGTAGTTTCAACCCCCACCACCATTCAGCCTCACTTCCCTCAGAATAATACAACAGCTGAGTCATGTAAGGTTGTGGAGAAAAGGGACACTGAAGAGGTCTGTGATGAAATCATTGGGGAGCTAACGAAACTCTAACTGTGATATATGTCCTAGAGCTTTTTGCATTTGCCTTCAGCCCTTTAAGCAATGACTATCTTGCTTTCCTGAGTTTCCCAGAGATTTCTATAGGATAGGCATGCATGTATGCACTCAGAACACAGACGTGTGACAAAAAGACATAGATGCACCAAAACTGTCCTGTTTATTTGCAATTCTTATCCAAAGTAGAGTTCATTAAGGCACGCGGTTTTAAAATGTTCACAACTATAAACGAGCATTCCTATATTCCACAAGAGTATAACTCTGTTTTCTTCTGTCAAACAGCTGAGGTGGTCATTTGAAATGGGACTGTATGGATCACAGGAAGGATATTTGAAGATTGGAAAAGCACAATGCACACTAATAATTTAACTTTTTTGCTATTTAAACCATCTCATGGTTTACCTAAACCCTACTAACATATTTAGTTCTTATTTTTTACATGTAAATGTGTTTTTGTTTGCTTTGGTTTTTCATGATTTTGTGATTAAGTGCCTTTAGCATGAAATACAAATGTAGACCGCATTCACACAAAGATCATTGAAAAATGCAAAGACTTCTACACCACGAAACTGAAAACTATTGAGGGATTACAGCATTGTTTCAGTCAGTTGTCTTGGGTCTGTGAAGCTTAGACATTGCAACTTTTATAAATGTTTCTTGAGTTAAGGAGCTAATGCTGAATTAAAAGAAAAGAAAGCAAAAGTATTACGTTAACAGTGGATAACTGTAGGTTGAAGGTTGCCTGTGCGTGCCTGTCTGTGTTTACAATGATAATTGACACACAGCCTCAGGTGTAGGGGTTGGCTGTGAGTTGACACACTCAATCTGATGAAACTGTTCAATGACTAAGAAGAATAATCAAAAATTAATGACATCCCATTTGCTGATGCGGCAGTTTTTTTCAAGTCATCATCAAATAATAAATAGGTAAAAATCCAGTATTTTAGGAATCATACTTTTGTGATGTATAAAATAAATAGGCTTTTAGGTGCAACTACAATAGCTTTCCAAGTCAATAAAACATTAATTTAACGCCACAGTTTGTGTGATGTTCAGTAATTTCTCAGCATAGGCTTGTGCAGGAATGTTTGCTGTAGTTAGACTATTCTTTATAGGTAGGGCCTTTAAAGGGTCATATACACTGATTAGCCAAAACAATATGACTGGTGAAGCAAATAACGTTAATCATCTCCTAACATGGACACGTGTCAAGGTCTGGGTAGATTAGATGGTAAGTGAACAATCCGTTTTGTAGTCAACGTGTTGGATGCAGGAAAATCAAGTTTAACAAGGGCACAATTGTGATTGAGTCAGTGCATCTCTGAAACGCCAAGGCTAGTGGGGTTCTCCTGACCAGCTGTGGTGAGGTGTACTGACACTTGTCCAAATCGGGAAAAGGACCTTCATGGCAATGGTATTGCCTAATAACAGTGGCCTACTTTTGCAGCATAACAAGCCCTGCCACAGTACACATTGTTCGGAGATGCTTTGAGGAACATGACAAAACATTCAAGGTGTGTTGCCTCCAATTCCCCATATCTCAATCGGATTTAGGATCTGTGGGATGTGCTGGACCAACAAGTCTAATCCACGGTGGCTCCATTTCACAACTTACAGGACTTGAAGGATCTGCTACAAATATATTGGTGCCAGATACCCCAGGACACATTCATGGGTCTTGTAGAGTCCAGGCCTCAGCGCACTGTTTTGGCGGCACAGGGAGGACCAAGCGCTTATTAGATATCCTGTGTTAGCCCATCAGTGTATATATATGCGCTGTTATATACACGTTGTCTTGATTGCAATAACAATTCCCTTAAACTGTTACATGTTCCATCACGTGCAAGTAGGATCCGACATATTTTAGGACAAATTATTTTGATAACTTGTATATAAATTTAAGCTGCAAATTGGGTCGTCTCTGTTGAGGTAACTTTTTTGTTTTCGCTTAGCAGAACAAATTAGAGTCTTATTATTTGGCTACTCAACAACATCGCTTCGTAACCTCATAGGTACAGTATTAAATTGTTTTCGTGTTAGAAGTGAAAATCTTGAAGTATAGTTTTTTTTTGTTAATTACTCTAAACCAACCCGTTTTTCTTCATCTAAAATCTAAAAGTTTAGCAAATCTCATTTGTAGTTAAGTTTTTGTTTTACTGAAATATCCTTTTATAACATTTTGCTAGTAGTGCCTTTTCAGTCTGAAGTTTTCATCATTTATTTTTTATGTTCTGTTATTTCAATTTGACCCGTGCCTTTTTTTACTATGTAACATTCTGGGCAATTGTTTTTTAACAATTATATTGATTGATGTTAGTAACATTTTTCTTTCAATTTATGATTAAACTTTTTGGTGCATTCAATAACCGCCATTTATTTGTTTTGATATTACTACTTTAAGTGCAATAATCCACAAAGGGCAACATTTTAAATGTGTGAAAGGGAAAAAAATAATATTCTTGGTGATTTTGCGCACAAAATCCTTCTTGAACACAATCCTTCTTGTACACTAATTCCATTGATTTCAATTGAGGGACATATTGGAAAGATCTGTTGAAATAAACGTTACCCTGCATTATCTTGCTAAATGTCTCAAGGAAGAGGAACTACTTTATTGAGGTCTGGATACACACAAGAAATAATACATTGTGATATGATCTACTGCTTTTCTTATTGATTTTGAGAAAGAAACTCTGCTAATCAACTTATGGATTCCTGATGTTGTGTTTGGTCGATGCTAGATAAGAGTAGTTTGTAAGAGAAATAAAGAGATATGGATTGTTTCATTCAAGGCTTACTTTGATAGAGATGTTGGAGCTTTATCTCATATAGGATTCACACTATCAGTTTTATTTTATTACTATTGAAATGTTATTTATAAAAACTTATGAGGAGTAGATAGAGAAAAAACAGACTAGCCAAATAGTCTATAACTGGAGCGGATGATGTGGTCCATCTTCAGTCTACTGGACCTCAGGTGTTCTGGCCTGTACAATTATAATAATAAGGATAATAACTGGGCTTCTTGGGATACAATTGAGTAAAAAAAATAAAATAAAATGATGGTCCTGGTTTGTTAGAAACACCTGAGCCTATTCCTGGTCCCAGTACACCCCGGCACTTTACATTGGGACTATCACTAAATTTATGTATGTTTCGCCTCTTCTGCTTTTTCATTTGCTCTTTATTGTTTTGGACTTCTGGGATATACTGTTTATGTTCGCACCAAGTGCTCATTCTGTATGTACATAAGCGTTTATATTGTCTGATCATCTTTTGATATTTATACAGGTGCATGTGCCAGTTTGTGAAATTGTTTAACTGTTGAGCAACAACTGGGGTATGTTAGGTAAATGTTTGTGTTTAGAATAATGTTAGTATGTTTGCCTGCGCGTATCTGTATACCTGTTTGGTTGTCAGTGGTTAACTATGGTTGTTTTAGTGAGAGAGTAATGCTCAATGCCCATCATTCACAGTATGTAGAAGTCAATCTTTGACCGTGACATGAACTTTTAAAGACTCTGCATCTACTACATAAAAAGATGTCTTGTTATTCCCCTATCCTCCGTAGTTTAGTCGGTTCCGGATCCGTTTGTGTGCACCGGTGGTCAATCCTAGAAGTTGGCAAAACTTTGCAGAAAGAGCTGGGACAAGGTTACATTGTCAACATTCTCCAAGGAAAAGCCACACTGCTAAATTTCTGTTCGTGTTTTCAGACCTTGTTTCTATAAGGACTTCTGTACAGTTGCTGCTAGTGAATCTTTAGCATCTCTCCGACTGTCTTTTGTAAAACCTATAGCACGCTGCATTTTAAGGGGGTCTAGAATTAATTATTTGAAAAGAAGAATAAAGTGATTTTTTAAAAAGTGAGTTATATTGATGATTTTGTTTGTGTTACCTGAGATGTTATCATTATTAACAAAAGTTGTTATAACTGTTGAAGATTTTGTGTATTTGCAAATTTACTTGTGCTGGAAATCTAATATGTATACAAATGTACTGACTGATGGAAACCCAAATGGTCTGATCAAGATTGGAGGCCGGATAATGCATAAAGCCTAATGTAAGCCAGGCCAACTGTAAGTACTAAGTGTGTAAGTACTTTGTCTTCACCATATATTTTCAAGTAGCGTAAAAGAAACTATAAGAGTTCCCGGTGGGTTATTCCACCCCTAGAGGCTAGTCGATGTAGGTCCACATGACGCACGCCCGGCATAGGTTTGCGTAAGGGCGTGATTGCGTAAGGGCGTGACTGCACAGCCCCTCCCCCCAATAGAGCCCCTCCCCCCAGTAGAGCTAGAAAGAAAAAAACTTTTTTGTATCGGAGGAATCAACAGCCGCCATCTTGACGCGCTCAGAATCAGGATTTCGGGAGAGCACTCATTTTTCTACCGAAACGAGCAATTTAGGCCGTGCTCAAACGGCTTTATTCTGCAAAAAGTCGATATATTTGTCCATTCGAATATAATTATTGAGAAAAAACGAAGATTGGATCGTTTTTTGTCGTCTAAAGAGCCCCTGGTATATTTGATTTCCCCTTCAGAGAGCGCCGCTTCTCCGTATCTCTGTTCAATGTATTCACCCGGAGACAGGATCGAGAAGAAATAAATCGGTGGACACAAAATAGTTTTGGGAATGTTATTCTGTTTAT
The DNA here is from genome assembly GCA_029465975.1 of Dallia pectoralis. NCBI lineage: Eukaryota > Metazoa > Chordata > Actinopteri > Esociformes > Umbridae > Dallia > Dallia pectoralis. The sequence goes on from CM055756.1 coordinate 482,004, forward strand.
TGGAATCGAAAATGGAATTTAAAGCTTTTCATTTGGACTGGGAAAAAAACGATTCTTTAAAGATGCCTGTCTAGGGATTTTCGAGAAAGGGACTTGATCCACTCTATACATTTTTTTTACTATTTTTAATTTATTTTTCTTGAACTGAAATACATTTTGGGGGTAATTATTAAGGATAATTATGTGGGTGTTGGGTGTTGGATTATCATGGGGTGATTGTCATTGGCGATGCGTGGCGCTGTTGCCTTTCTTTTGAACCAACGTATTCGGTTGGTTAGTGGCAGCGCATTTACTAACGTTAGCTGGTTAAATACCCGTGACAGTAAGACAACTTACAGGTGGATTGTTTTCAGTTACAAGTTCGAACTGGAAGCGATCACATTTAATTTTGCATCAATATTTTGTGACTATACGTATCGATCAGGATGGCTGACAATTTGCTGGACGTCGGACCTCCCAACGCAAAGCGACCGAAGCTTAATTCACCTGCTCTATCAGCGTCAGATGGCACAGGTAAAGTTAAAGTTTATGTAAACGTGTACAACGGTATGCATTCGGTTAAGTAATTCATAATGAACATGGACTTTAATGTTTGGCTTGGTGTTTGTTGCATTTGCTCATGAACGGCGGTGTTCCTCATCTCTCTGAACTATAGGAGGTCGCTGGTGGTCACGAAATCTAGTTCCTCCATCTCACCCCCCTCCCGGTCTTGGTTGTAAAGTCAGCCTACTGGCGGTGTTGGTGGTGCACCATGTGTAGGTGGTGCACCATGTGTAGGTGGTGCACCATGTGTAGGTGGTGCACCATGTGTAGGTGGTGCACCATGTCTAGGTGGTGCACCATGTCTAGGTGGTGCACCATGTCTAGGTGGTGCACCATGTCTAGGTGGTGCACCATGTCTAGGTGGTGCACCATGTCTAGGTGGTGCACCATGTCTAGGTGGTGCACCATGTCTAGGTGGTGCACCATGTCTAGGTGGTGCACCATGTCTAGGTGAGTCGCTCTTTGGCTGAGGTTCGCCTTGATTTCTAACTCCTGTGTCATAGATAATGTCATTCAACAGCTGTCTGATTAGTGACTGGGAAACTTGCTAATGGCGGCATCATCTGTTCAAATGCAAATTGGCACAACTGGAATGACTTGACGAATTAATGTGTTAGTAATAAATTACAGTAATTTGTGATATCCCACTCTTAATTTTCTGTCGGAATTTCTATTACTGTCTAACATATTTAGCCAAGCCCATGTTAGCTGCATAGACTAGGGATGGGCTATACCAAAAGTCTAGGACAATGTTCGAAAACTTTTAACAACCATGTATAAAAAAATGGGCAGTCTCCAAGAGTGTTATACGTTTTGACAAATTCAAATGACAGTAAACTTCGTGCATTGCTTAGCAGTACCTCAATCAATTGGGTATGTTTGTGAGCATAACTAAATGTGTGATGTGTAGGGTACCGACGACTGTGATTGGGAGCCACTGGGAAAGCCTAAATGTTGATCTGGTGTCTAGCCTAAATGGCTAAGTATTTATGGATTTATCTATGCGTAGGTATATAATTATAGATAATAGAAATACGTTTGGAGTTAGCATGATAGTATTAATGTGTACACGATATTTGCTGAATAGTTAAATCGTTATTTTTAGGTTTTGTTGCGTGTTATTGTCTTTGTTTGAGTGTATTTTTTTGGTTGACATCCCATTCACACGCTTTTTTAATAAGCTTACGCTCGCTTACATGTGCCCTATCTGTTGTAGTGCATTCTTTACAATGTGCTCCAACGTCGCCACCAGATAATAGTGCAATTTTGTGTATTTAGGATTCACGCATGTCCATATCAAATCACACTTTCTACCATTACCAGCACACTTGTATTACTCAAACCACCCTAACACAATGGCAAAGCCATATGCTTGTAATATTGTTTTATTGGCATGTGTGTATTGCCCACAAATATATGAAATTAGTTTATTGTGGGGGTGTTGTGATTTACATTGATGTGGTTTTTGGTGTATCCGCTAACACTGCTCATATCGCAAATGATGAGTGAATGTGATTGGCTGTTCTCGCAGAAGGTATGTTTTAAAATTGCTTCAATCAAGTCTAGCCTATTCATTGTTTTCACGTGTCGTCACTGCATACGTGAACGCCCCCCTGGAGGGCAAAACAAACGCCTCTTCCATTGCCCGCCATTGATCGACAACTTATTTTTATTTCAAAATGCCAGATATTTGCTGTCATATTTAATGCTCTAACAGAAGAGGAGACAAGACTGGGTGGTCTTTATACAGAATCCCGTTCGAAAAGGAAAATTCAGAGGAGGAGGTTATGGATTTGTGGTCGCCATATAATGGCAGCTGTCAAACTAGTAGTACACTTGTCTTTATAGCGAACATTTCAATTTACAGGGTAGTAATCTAAATCACAGACTAGTTTAAATATTGTAATAGCCATCATATCTGCAAGTAATACTTGTTATGATGGACTTGGTCTATTTTTGTCTGCACCAATGCAACCAACTTCCGGTTAGTGCAGCTAGCTAAACCTTAGGTTTATCACATGGAGTTAGTTAATTTAGAAACAAATACGTTATTTGGTGTGGTTTACCTGACATCCGGCAAATGATTGGGTTATTAACACACCCTGATTGAAAGTATATAGCTGTCTGTACTTTTATATGGCTTCATTTTTGGTAGCAGTATAATGGGATGGATTCTCCACAAGGTGTGTGTGTATATACAGGTGCTGGTCATATAATTAGAATATCATCAGAAAGTTGATTTATTTCAGTAATTCCATTCAAAAAGTGAAACTTGGGTATTCATTCATTACATACAGACTGATATATTAAAAAAAAAAAATTCATTTAATTGTGATGATTAAAACTGACAACTAATGAAAATCCCAAATTCAGTATCTCAGAAAATTAGAATATTTCTTAAGACTAGGGGTGCACGATATTGACAAAATGTGATATTGCGATATTCATCTCATCTTCAACCGCTTATCCGGGGTCGGGTCGCGGGGGTAGCAGCTCTAGCAGGGGACCCCAAACTTCCCTTTCCCGGGCAACATTAGCCAGCTCTGACTGGGGAATCCCGAGGCGTTCCCAGGCCAGTGTGGAGATATAATCTCTCCACCTAGTCCTGGGTCTTCCCCGAGGTCTCCTCCCAGCTGGACGTGCCTGGAACACCTCTCTAGGGAGGCGCCCAGGTGGCATTCGTACAAGATGCCCGAACCACCTCAACTGGCTCCTTTCTATGCAAAGGAGCAGCGGCTCTACTCCGAGTTCCTCTCGGATGACTGAGCTTCTCACCCTATCCCTAAGGGAGAGGCCAGCCACCTTTCTGAGAAAACCCATTTCGGCCGCTTGTACCCGCGATATTGATCATGAATATTGCGATATCGATATTAATTTAGATATTCTTAAACATATGTAAAAACACAAGTTATGGGAAAATGCCTCGTGTGTGTGTGTGTGTGTTAGGGCTGTCAACTTTAGTCGTTTAGTCGACTAATCGGTCGAAGCCGTCTTGGTCGACTGACATTCTCATTGGTCGACCAGTTTTTTTTTTTACACCAATAAAGAAATTTTCATTGATTTCCTCCTTGATATTTATTCCTCTATAAGCAGTTATATATTACTGTATTCTAAATATAATTAGCCAATGTTTTATCCCCAACTTGAAATGCTTTAATTTAGGCTTTTTTGTAACAGCGCCACAGTTTAGCGCACCGCGTAGAACACTCGCGAACCGCACGCGGCTTGCTGCACTGCTGCTTTTTGATGCGTGTGGTGTAGAGGTCTGCACGGGCTTTAAACTGAAGCCCGAACCCGGCCCGTGCCCGCGATCATTTCACCCGACCCGACTGTTACATTTGCATGTTAAGCCTGAACCCGACCAGAATCCGACCTGACCCAGAGGTCCACTCTGTTTCTTACATCGCTTTGTCCAGGTGTCTCTATTTCTCTACTCGCGTTTTGAGAAGTGCATATTGGGGGGTTTTCGGAGTTCACGCATACGTCACGTGTTCCATGGTCTGTTCGTTTAGTGGACCCGTTTGCTCACACTTGCATGTGACAGGGCAACTGGCCAATGAAACATTGTCATTATATATAGTTTTCAAGCGTGCGCTTAAATCGCATATCATTTACATTTGGCGTCACCAATGCAAACTAACCAGATATTAAGCATTAAGGTATCTAAATGATTACAGTTAGATTTATTATTATTATTAGTATAATTCTACTTACCATTACAGCATCAGATCATCTCCTGTGTTATTATCTGAATTAAATGCATTACAATGAATTATGAAATAAAACATTTTACTAAATTAGTATGTAGGCCTATTTATGGTCTTGTAACCATAAAAAAAAAACATAAAAAATTGAATAAATGAAAATCCAGCAAACTATATGTCCTATTTTGATGTAGTGCTAAAACATTTTAGATCACAAGCGACGTGCAATCAAATGATTTGCGCGTGATTGGCGATAAACAAATCTATTTATATGTATCTCTCGGGTCCACATCCGCAAACAGTTTCAGTTGTTTGTGTCCTGAGCAGGACACGCAAACTAAACCGGTTGCACAGTGTTCACTAGTCTTGTTACGAGTGCACATGAGACAGCAGCAAACTAACTCGGTTGCACTGCGCACAGTGTTCATATAGATCGGACCAAATTATATTTTGTTGAAGTCTCTTGTAGGCTAAATCAATACACTGATGATTATTCGATTATTATTCGTTATTAATTATTGAGTGCAATAGGCGCTTGACACAGAACAGATAAATAATAATAAAAAATCAATGAATGGGCTGTATAGATAGATGCAATTGGATGAATTCGTTCTGTTTATTTAGTGAAACATGTTTATTTATCAACTTACCTCTTTTTTTCTAGTTCATTCAAATTCAACCAAGCCAGTCAATCTATTGTATATGTCTATATATCAGTCTTTTGTCTGCTTATGGCCCATACAACCACTGATGTCGTAAGCCCAGTGAGGTGATCGGTGTCTGGGTACCGCATTTAGAACGCCCAGCGGCGTGGGATTTTGGCGACAGGACGGCAGTTTAGCTATCAAACACATGTAAATAGTAGTTTTATATAGTGTTTGGTTTGTGATTTTGAAATTTTGAAAACGGGACATGGTAAAATGCACGTATTTAGGAAAAGTCATGATGGACGAGGCTGTAGCTTTTCAACATTATATATATTTTTTAATTACTAACTGCAACGCCCGCGGGCTGTTGGCGCTCCTAGTCATAAACAAGACATTAATATTTATATTAACGTTATAACGAAGAAGACAAACGATCAGATATTAGAGTTGAATAGACAAAACGCTTTGAATACGTGGAAGATCCTCCCGATCACCACTGTGTCTTTGGCCGGTCCCATCTGGATCAGCAGGGACCGGCCAGCAGCGAGGCAAAGTTCTCGAGAATGAACGTAAAGTTCTCGAGAATGGACGTAAAGTTCTCGAGAATGAACGTAAAGTTCTCGAGAATGAACGTAAAGTTCTCGAGAATGAACGTAAAGTTCTCGAGAATGAACGTAAAGTTCTCGAGTTTAGTGTTCGTTTTTTTTTCTTCATGTCACCTCCGGGGCTCCGTAGAAACCAGTACACGATCACCAAAATTATTTTATGACAAAAAAAAAATATTGTTCAAACTTTTATTGGTTTAATAAATAAAAAAACAATAATGAAATATGAATTGTAAAACTATAAGTTATTAATATAATATATTATATATATATTCTTTTTTTTATAAATACTTTTTTTTTACGTGGTCAGCATCATGGGCCGCATCAGCATTTGTGACGGGCCGCATGCTGGTTGAGAACCACTGGTATAAATAAATATCGCACTTCTTGCGACATTTTCGATATTGATATCGCGCAATGTGATATCGCAATAAAGGTATTAAGTCGATATATCGTGCACCCCTACTTAAGACCAATACAAAAATGAGTTTTAGAAATGTTGGTCAACTGAAAAGTATGAACATAGGGTTAAGGTCAGGCAAGTTTGCTGGCCAATTAAGAACGGGGATTCCATGGTCCTTAAACCAGGTACTGGTAGCTTTAATTAAGAACGGGGATACCATGGTCCTTAAACCAGGTACTGGTAGCTTTGGCACTGTGTGCAGTCTTGTTGGTAAATGAAATCTGCATCTGCATAAAGTTGGTCAGCAGCAGGAAGCATGAAGTGCTCTAAAACATCCTGGTAGATGGCTGCGTTGACCTTGGACCTCAGTCTGCAGTCCAGTCTTTGTGAATCTCCCCCACATTTGTGAATGGGTTTTGTTTCACAATCCTCTCCAGGGTGCGGTTATCCCTATTGCTTGTACACTTATTTCTACCACATCTTTTCCTTCCCATCCCATGTCAATGGTTGTCTTTTGGACAGCTGTCAAGTCAGCAGTCTTCCCCATGATTGTGTAGCCTACAGAACTAGACTGAGAGACCTTTTAAAGGTCTTGTCAGGTGTTTTGAGTTAATTAGCTGATTAGTGTGGCACCAGGGGCCAGTTTTTCAAAAGGTTTAATCCGAATAAAATTGATCCGGATTCAGTATACCGTGGCTTTTTTTTGCGATCCGTGATCACGTAATCCATCTTACTTTTGAGCCAGTTTTTCAAAGCAACATCGGATTGGATCAATCTGATCCGGATAGGAACTTTTCAGGATCACCAAATCTGGATAACAAGTGCTCAAACAGGATAGGAAATCACAATGTAGAACTATAGATATATAAAGAGCAACAAGTAGAATAGCCAGTGCGGGGTCAATATAAGTGCATTTTTATTGGTTATTCTGTAATCATTGCATGCATCACTAATAAATATTCTAAAAACAAAAATGTTTTCGATTGTGATGAATATATCAATTAGTGACAGAATAATTTTTTTGTTTTTGGTCAATTTTGACAGCTGTTTGGGGGATTATTTTATGAGGCCAAACTCTTTCTACTTTGCTGTAGGCCTATACTGAAAGGCTGAATACGTTAAAGCCTACCTAATCACTGTAGCCTGACGGATGAACAAATAAAATTAAAACATTCTGAATAAATACGATATCTTGTAAAATACTGCATGATCCAAATATAGTATTATATGATACATGTTTAACGTTTTCATTACATTTTGGGCATGAAATCCACGCTGAATCCACCCTTCTGATGGGATCAGTTTAATCCAGTTTTTTTGGATCAAAGTGATCCAAATCCTACAAAAAAGTTCTGAAACCCCCAAACTGAAGTTTTGAACCGGATCAAAACCAAGATTGGATTACGTGATCTAATCCGATTATGTAATCTGTTTTTTCTTTTGAAAAACCCATTTTCCAGATTTGATCCAATCCGTTATCCAAAATCCTATTGGATTACTTTTGAAAAACTGGGCCCAGGTGTCTTCAATATTGAACCTTTTCACAATATTCAAATTTTCTGAAATACTGATTTTTGGGTTTTCATTAGTTGTCAGTTATAATCATCAAAATTAAAAGGAATGAACACTTGAATTATATCAGTCTGTGTGTAATGAATGTATACATTACAAGTTTCACTTTTTGAATGGGATTACTGAAATAAATCAACTTTTTGATTATATTCTAATTATATGACCAGCACCTGTATATAAAGTTAATCTCCGACCAGGATGTTGTTGTTTTTAAAGGTGTAAATAATGCAGTGGGTGCTGTATATGGGTCACCATTTCATTAGATTTGCAGTTCGTTAGCATACCTTTGTTGTTATGTTACGGTTTTGGAACAGTGGTGAAATGTACCTTTTGTGTCAGTTCAATGCAGTTCGCTAATCCAATGTAGTGTTTTCAGGTTAAGTAAATTAACTAATAAAATAATCATAAAAGAACTGCACAGGAGAGTTATTTTCCAAACATCTGGTACTTTCACAAAGTAATAGCTAAGTTGTGTTTAATGCCGTTTGCATGTTTTTACAGAAATACATTTTTGATCAAGCAATAATAAATACAATTGAGGATAGGGAGGCACGATATTCAATTTTGGCTCGTATTTGATATGCCGATAATTTTAAACTTGTTTTGACCTGTGTGTGTGGTGTGTGTGTGGTGTGTGTGTGGTGTGTGTACTTTCATTTTACCGAAGAGACATCCATGTCTTTATCCTGTCCTACCTTTACCGTATTACACTCATGTAGACAGACATTCACCCCTGAAAAAGGTTAATTATTTCACTTGTTGAAGAATAAATGATATGCCAGTGGCACATTATATTTTTAAGTTCAGACTTCAAACTTTCATCCTTAAAAATACATTTTCAAATAGTTTATGTAAATTACGTAGCACGACATGCACTCGTTCTCTTTCTATTTTCCATTTCCTAAACATATTATCAAATGCAGATGCAATTGCTCTCCTGTTGTCACACAGCAGCTGACAGCTTTTTTTAAGGGTAAATTCTTCGTCTATCCACTGGGCAGTGGGGCTAAACATGCTAACAGGACTGGTAAAGCTAATGTGACTAGCAAATGTGACTAGCGCCGGCAAGGAGCTTTTCAATGGGACTGGCAAAAAGTTCCACCACTCTGGAGTTCAGGTAATGTAGCAGAAAAGTAGTGATGACTAATAGCATACGGCGGCTATAGGTACATCATTAGACTGCTGAAGACAACATTTTCCTCCATGCTGAACGGCTGGTTAACATGAACAATACATTCAATGATTTAGTCGTTAAACTCTATTACCTTTGGATGCTCACTGCTGTATTTTCTAGCTTTGTCACTGAAGTAGAGGCTTCTGATGGGTTTTTGCCGGCGTTTTTTCTTTACTTTTCTATAAGTCTTGGTGCTACTCAGGATGACAGCCCTTAAGATGCATTATCATATGTAGTGTTAAACGACTCTAAATACCTTTACACAGCCGACTTGTAGGAAGTTCAAGTTGCTGTGCGCATAATAAACCCGCCACACTATCGGCAGAAATATTAATATCTGCCGATAATGTTCATTTTAAGCTTTTATCGGCCGATACCGATGTCGTGCCGATATCATTGTGCATCCCTAATTGAGGATACTCAGTCATTCTTAGCAACTATGTTGGAGTAAAAATGTTCTGTGTAGGACATGGAGGCGAAAATAACTAAGTTCATTGTCATTTAAAAAAACAACCTTTATTTTTTAAACAGAACATTAACCAAAACTGACATCTCGTCGATTGGCAACTGTTTAGGAGCTTGGTCACAAAATTTAACAGCATGCTGTAGGGGGTACCGTTTTAATGAAACACAGGTTGGTGGTGTTGCCTGGCTTGCTCTGCGCAACTCGCTGACTTGTTTTGTACAGGATGATTATATGATTATGTATGCTTAATGTGATTCTAAAATGCCAAAAACACGGACATATTACTGAAGTGGTACTTCCCTATTCATTCACAATTTTTTCTAACTTGCTTTTGCTATCCATTCAGCTCATCTTAACCATTCATTCGATTCAAGCTGTCATTGATGTGTCTATGTTAGTGATGCTGTATTTTGAGGAACGTTTAACTACACTAACATATTACTTAATTGATGATATATTACACCAGTTTATCATCAATATTGTTTTTTTATCATGATACAACTGACATTTTTTTATCGCCCTGGCCTTTTGATTATATATTAATCTATTCATTATTATTAATGTATCAAATCTCAAGACCAATCTTGAAGAAATGCTATTATATTTATTATATATATATATATATATATCCTGTTTTGTGTTTTCCTTATTTTGCACAATACCCAGATAGCAGTATTATATTTAATAGTATAAACCGGATTTATGAAGTGAATATAGCTCCTAGGGATGGCGAAAACTAAAAATGTTCTTGACCGGTCACCGAGCCTCATTAACCGGTTGAAACCGGTTAACTGTTTAGTTTAGAATATGCTACGCTATTTGAAATAACAGCCATTTCGAGCCGCGCCTGCAATTTCTCAACTCTGTCTCATCTCTCTGCGCGCGCACACACACACACACACTGCCCTGGCACCGCCCTTCCACTCACGTCACGTTTTTTAAATCCCCTACAGCGCGAAATAAGTCCCGCAAATGCGGCGCAGAGGAACTTGTATGTAATCGGAGGACACATGGCTCCTTAGTTTTGAAATAGTTTGGGTACAAGGCAAGCCAGGTGATCGCGTTTAAAATAAAGTCGTTTGTCTAGCGTTTGAAGCTCATTAGAAACATTGCCGCGGCTCATTTAAGAAAATGACGTCTCCGAAGAGGCTTGCGGGTGTTGCGTCTTCAGGTGATACATCATAGATGATGTGCTGCCACTATATTTCAACAATGTATCACAAGTTGCAACTTACATCTTTGTCATTCTTTTTGGTGAAATGGTCCCACACAGTACTTTTCTTTGCACGCTTCATGTCGTCTGCTCTGCTCTAACGGTGTGACGGCGAGCAAAATGTTTTTTTTTATTGGTTTACAAAACAGGCGATTATGAAAGGTTGCGTGAGGGATTATTTCACTTTACAGAAAAAACATATTGGAATGAGATGGCTAACTGTAGTAGCGTTTTTTCCAATATTTATAATTGCCTAATTTAGAGATCACTTTTTTTTAACCGACTAACAATAACTTTGACCGGTTAACGTCGAAACGGTCACCTAATAGCTCCTATAAAACGGTTTACACTTTTGTTATAAATGTAGACAGATTTTAGTTTGTTTTACCAAATGATAATACATTTAAAATGTTATGCTTGTATGTGTTGGAATTCCACACCATTTCAGTAAGGAAAAAGAAATTGCACAGTCTTCTTGAATGTAGATTTAAAACCTAACCAGTACTCAGAACATATGCTTGTTTTTTCTAACCTAAACATTTTGGTTTGCTTGGGATGCGTTTTGCTCAAAGTTGCTAATGTGGTGATCGATCACGTCTCACCACAAGGTGGGGAATGAGTAGCCCATTGGTTTGGCAATATGGTGAAGTAAAAGCAATCTCTTATCAAATGCATTTGTAATGACATTGTTTTTACTTCATCATATTGCTAGCATGCGCTAATATCCATTATTATTCGGGATGCGTCAATTACATATGATTTTCAATGAAAATCGGCCATCTGATGATATCCCAGTTTCATGGCTGATTGGGAGGTCCTGCCATTTGCGTACAGCGTGAGATTTTTTTTAGTTCTTATTTCTTTAGCTTATGGATTATATTAATATCGGTCAAACAGCTTACATGAAACTAAAATCATGCGCTGTGAGCGCACTGGTCCACTAAACGAACAGACCCTATGGAACATGTGACGTATGTGTGAGCACACGGGCCCCTTAAACGAACAGACCCTATGGAACACGTGACGTATGTGTGAGCACACGGGCCCCTTAAACGAACAGACCCTATGGAACACGTGACGTACGTGTGAAAAGTTAAATCAACTAATGTCGCTCAAGCTGTTGTACTCTGCAAAACTTGCGGTATGGTGATACACCGGGCAAGAGGAAATACAACCTTAACCTTAATTAATATTTCTGCCGATGAGCATTGCCAATCGTGTGTCGTGTTTATGCGTGCGTGACGACAGTGAACATAGCATGAACGCCAGCAACTTAAACTTCCTACATGTCGGCTGTGTGGAGGTATATAGAGATTTGTGAAACGGATAACAAACTTGCCATTTGCAGTAGTTGTAAAGCACAAGTGATGCGAGGAGGCGTAAAACAACACTCGTTCAACACTACAAATATGATAACGCATCTTAAGGGCCGTCATCCCGAGCACCACCAAGACTTTATGAAAAGGAAGAAGGAAAAAACGCTGTCAAAAACCCATCAGCTGCCTCTACTACTTAAGTGACAAAACTAGAAAATACAGCAGCGAACATCCAAAAGGTAAAAGAGCTTAACGACTAAATCATTGAATGAATTGTTCATGTTAACCAGCCGTTCAGCATGGTGGAAGATGTTGGCTTCAGTAGGCTAATGATGTAGCTTGATCCGCATTATGCTATTAGCCGTGTTATTCTATTAGCGTCACTACTTTTGTTGCATTACCTGAACTCCAGAGTGTCGACAGTTACATTAGCTAACCAGTCCTGTTAGCATGTTGAGCCCCACTGCCCAGTGGATATACTACACTCACTGAAGTGCTCCGGTTCTCATAGAGCAGTTGCAATGGCATTCCCATTTGATAATATGTTTAGGAAATGGAAAATAGAAAGAGAACTCGTGCTACGTGAATTACGTAAATTATTTGAAAATGTATTTTACTCGTAAGGACTGACGTTTGAAGTTTGAACTTAAAAATAAAATGTAATTTATTCTTCTACAAGTATATCGGTATCGGCCAAAACGAGTTTAAAATTATCGGCATATCGGATATCGGCCAAAAACGAATATCGTGCATCTCTAATGAATCTATTTTGAGGCATTTTGCCATAACCCTTGTGTTTACATATGTTTAAGAATATCGAAATTAATATCAATATCCATGATCAATATCGCAATATTTATGATCAATACCGCAATATCACATTTTTTCAATATCGTGCAACCCTAGTTTTTTACCCTATTTGCATTGTGCGTCTTCCAGAAACAACATTGCATCATTGTTCTGCAGTTAGCTACATTGGTGACATAATTGAGATAATAATTCTAATATTCTGCCTGAAGAATATGACCGGTGTTGTAAGAACTCAAAGCTGATGGTTTCTGTTGTTCTTTCATTTGGTTGTGTCCTGGGCTGCAGTATGTCTTCCCCACTGGGCTTCTTAACAGCCCCGGCTCATCTCTCAGCGGGTGGGGAGCTGTCACTGGGCAAGTGGTGTGACGCTCACTCTGCTACCTCTTCAGGGCGCCAGGCACACTGACTCAAATCACACACAGCCCAACGAGGCCTGGCAGGGTGCCTTAGACCTGCTCTACATTGAGTGCGCTGAGACAATTCAAACCGTCATATTGCAAATGGCAGCAGGGGAACTAGAGTGTTTTCAAACTAAAAAAAGGTAAATTCCCCCAAATTCCTTGTGTAGACCCAGAAAGGCATATTTCTTCTCTCCATTTCTCTCTCCGACTCACTCAAAACCAACCCCTGAGAACCTGTGTGCGATAGCCAGATGACTTTTGAGGAGAGGGTGGGAGAAACGGCTCCCTTCGGACGTGTCTTGGTGGTGAATTGAAAAACTGTTTGAAAGTGTGACGCTATAGGTGATTCATGCAAGTTTAGCATTTGTGTTTTGACAGCGGAAGAGGTATTGCAAGGTTGTCCCATTCAGTTTCTGGAGAGCTACCATCCAGTAGGTTCTCTTTCCCACTCCATATGGGAATAACCTGATTTCTATTTTCAACCTGGTTTTTATTGGTAGGTGTGCCAGATCATGGTTGGAGGGAGAACATACAGGTTTGATCAGTCCTGAGGTATTATTCGCAGAAGCTCTTTGTTTCCCACAAAACATAGTTGTTCTGAAAGAGCATACAGTTTATATCCTCGTGCTTTAAATTGACATGTCTTCACCGCATCTTTTCATAGTGTGTCCTTGGGGTAGGCTTCCTTAAATCACATTTGTGGGTCCAATAACTGAGCAACAAACCTGCGTTAGTCCTTCAGTCCTAGAGCACCTCAAATCCTGTAAACCTGTGCAGGAGAGCCAACCTGACCTACCATTCAGTTTTTTTGGGGGCTGCCTTTGTTTTAATGCGAGTGTTAATGTGTAACAGGGTTTTATGACTTTGCTGTCTCGTGTTTGCGTGTGTTTGTGGGTTTCACCCCCGCCTGAAGGCCAATGTCTGTTTAATCTACCTGTGTGTTAGTAGGTATGTTCATAAAGTGTGTTTGCTTGCTGTGTGTAACGGGCTTCAGACCATAATCCATCAGTGTTATCTAGTTTGTCACATCCCAGTCCATCCGTCCATTTTTTTGTCTGGGCTCCGTCAATGAGCCCCAACCTCTAAGTGGGTGAACATTCTTTCACCCGAGTGAAGTTAGTGTACAAATGCAGAGACAGCTGAGCTTAAGAAACGCTACCTTTAGTTCCACCCGCTTCAAGGGAACCAGCGCCGGCGGGTTAATGCATCTGCAGATGCAGAACTGATTCAAATAAAAGTGAGGAGGGTTGGGGGGCGAGTAGGGCTCAACTTTGACTGTCCCTCTACAAAATGATAGCGGAACGGGTTTAGAGCCCCGCTGCACATCGCTCTCTCTGCTTGGGTCCATGGTTTGCTAATGTTAACAAAAATAACTGTCAAAATCCTTAAGGCTGTGTCGTATTTTTCACCCCTCCTTTTTGTTGAGTGGCTGACTTTGTGGTTTGTTTATATATGCATTGCTGCGAATGCAAAGCATTGTGAAGCCCAGGTTTTTAAGTGTAGAGGCATTAAGTCATCGCACCTCCCTCTTGTGTTGTATTAATGTTCTACACCATCGTCTCTTTCCAATTAAAGATGAAAAAATTAACAACCTGGGGTGACGGATTTCGAGGCTGCAGATTTCTTTTTTATTGTCACCTTTAAGAATTAAGATCCTGCTGAACAAGTTCTATATCACGTTTCCTTACATCTACACACACGTTCTCGTCATTTTTTTCTTCACTTGTTTCACTGTCAGTTAATGTAAACATTTGACATGCCAAATGTCTTATCTGAATCTTTCATATTGTAGTTGGAGTTCACATATTTTCTGAACTTGTGTTTCTATTTTCTATATGGATACTCTAGGGCATGGGTGCTCTACCTTTTCTATCGACGCCCCCTCAAAATAGTAACTTTTGGCATGCCCCCTTCCACCTTTTTACTTAAATATAACAGATTATTATCTAATAATGAACAGTAATATTTCACTCACAATTATACAAAATGCTTTATCATATGTGATACATAGTGTTTGTTCTCCCGCAATTCATTCAACATCAGCACCCTGGACTGTTGTCCAGCTGCTCTAAAATCAACAAAAATGTTCACCACTTACTCAAGGAGATATTTAAACTAATAGGTGGTTTCATTGGTATTGGATGCAATGTGTTCTCTTTGCTTGAAGGCTGAGCTAGGATTTGGGACGCAATGGATCGTGGAGACAGCCAGTCGCTGATCTTCTTCCACCTCCAGAGGTGACCGGTATTTTGTCTTGATTGCAGAAAGTCCCGTTAATTCAGAAAGTACAGAAAATGCACAATCGCTGAGGTGGATGCAATGGCAAAAGAACATCCATTGCCATTTCTTAATGTTCGGGATACTAATTCCTGACTCCAGGCTCTGACAAATTTTTCTTCAGGAGTTTTTTTGCTGGATAGTTTGATCAGTTTCCCGTCTTGCGATAGGTAGGTTGGAAACTGTGGACTGGAATGGATTTTGGATCCAGTCATGTTCGGTCGTGGTGTCTGCCTGGTATTGCTGTGCGAATTGGCCACCAAGACTTTTCAGATGAGCAGTGGCAATATCGCGTATAAGATCAAGAGGATTCATTCTCATCAATGAATTCGCTGAGGCATGGGAAAATTTAGCATTTAGCATTTTTCTTTTCTTTTTTTTATCACGGCATATATATTATATATATATATATATATATTCAGTTTAATCCTCATTCAGTGCGGTGGGTAGTTTGAAGTTGATCAAAAAGATCTGACTCATAATCGAAACCAAAAACCTCCTCCATACTAGTGATGACGACCCACGTCTAGGAATTTAATCACCGTGGATTGTTTGCTGGTGTTTAAATATCTTCTGTCACAGTTTCTTTGCTCATTTTAACTTCTGTCAGCACCGCACGCTCAATGCGCGTGTCACATGTGCACCCTATGCGCGCTGTCAATTCGCGAACAATAATTGATGCAGCGTTTTGATTGGTTT
Organism: Dallia pectoralis; assembly: GCA_029465975.1. NCBI lineage: Eukaryota > Metazoa > Chordata > Actinopteri > Esociformes > Umbridae > Dallia > Dallia pectoralis. The sequence goes on from CM055756.1 coordinate 497,834, forward strand.
CTGAAAATGAGTGCCATACTCGATAATATGATTTTGCATATCGTTTAAACAAAAATTACGATATTATCGCAAACGATATATATCGCACACCCCTACAAGGAATACACTTGACTGGAATTACCTGATATTCAGTTAATGTAGGTTTGAGGATGTAAACAAACCTCTTTCTCTAAATAAATTTTCACATCAAAGCAGTAGTTTTCTCTGCTGGCTGACACAGCAACTCTGCACAGAGGAAAGAACTGTGAGGGATTTTAACTGGCTTGGTAAGTGGTATACTTCAGTTTGGTCTTCACTGGTGGGTAGTTTTAAAGCTGTGGATTGGTAACAGTCGTTTGACGCAAACGAGTACGGAGAACAGATGGAAGAACAGCATTTGACTGTGAAATTTAAGGTTGCATGCGGCGTGTTAGCTTGTGACTTTAGCTCAGTCTAATTAAACGTTGTTACTCTTGACAATTGTTTGTTGACTATGTCGTCCTCTGTAGCTCTTAAATATGGTGTAGAGGTCTTCAAGTATATTTACGATTAGTCGTGATCCAATGTAGATGATCATCAGATTATGAACGTTGGCATTAATCTCAGATCGGTGTGAGGCCATGTTGAATAACAATTTGTCCCTAAATTATATTGTTATAATGTGGTATATAATATAATTCACATTGCTATGTTTATGCAGTTTATTTTGATCAAATTCTTTATCCCCACGTCCAATGTTTTAGCTTTGGCTCATCTTGTCTGTTTGATGCCCAACAAACTGTATTTTCAACAGTTTTTAATTGGGTATTTTCCATGATAATGCTCTGATTTGAAATTATACTGAAAATGAAATGTACTTAAGGGGAAGTAATGTGTGCCCAAACAACTGCACTTTTAACAAATAAATGAAAGCACTTGATTTAGCTTAAGAGAGCGATGCATAGACACGAAGGGTGTGACGATACACTTGGCTCACAAGACAATACAAGATATTGGGTATATTAAAATATTGTTTTTTATTTTACTTAAAGTTACAAAATTAAGTATGCAGATGCATACTTTCTGAATATGATTGATCATTTGCGTGAAACACAGAACAATATGCACGCACTCTAACAGAATTTGCAACAAAACTCAACTGACTTGCTATTCTCCTGAATTATTTCACATGAGACTGTTCAGACCTTTTTACTGTGTGTGTGGCCTTCTAACTAAACTCTTTTCCACAAATTGAAAAAATAATTATAGCCTTTTGCAAGAACGAAAGAAACTATACATTACATAAACAAACTAATAAAAATAGTACTGGTTAAATTAGATGAAATAGACGACACCAATGCTTTTAGATAGGACTACTTGCGTCATGGTTTTGCAATGACACACTGTTTAGAACTACTAGTTTAAGTGTCAAGGTTTATGGGCAGAAATACTAACATGTTCACCTTTTCTGGCTTTAATGGGCTGTGGAGAGGACTAACACCCTTACCAGCTGTGCTGAACACGTTCAGATGGAGCACTGGTAATGCATATGCACAAATATTTACGTGCGAAACTGGGAATCTTTTGCGAGAATTATTTGAGCTTACATTTATATTTATATCCTGCGCACTTTCAGAAGTGTCTCTGGGATGTCCTCTCTAATTGGTCTTAAGCCTAAAATACTGCCAAATATGCAAAATAGTACCTTTATTTACAGACCAGGGGCCTCATTTATAAAACTTTGCGTACAGATTTGCATCAGACGTGGCGTACAGACGAAACGTAGGACATGCGTACAGACAAAAATATTCTGATTTTAAAAACCGTGCGCTCGCACATCCTACGCCTAAATAGTCAAAAACTCCCTAAATTAATATTCATTGATTGAGACATCATGGCAAAACCGGAAAAGTAACGTTACTCAAAGTGAAGTAGCCTAGACGTTTCCTGTTTTTTTTTTTTGGGCACAGTGTGGGCATCTCCAATGCTGATTTAGTGGCAAAATGTTGCTGATGCTGTGACAGAAATTATTTGGACATTAATCGAATAAAATTGTTTTCGATATATGAAAGAACGAGATCGCGGGTACAAGCGGCCGAAATGGGTTTTCTCAGAAAGGTGGCTGGCCTCTCCCTTAGGGATAGGGTGAGAAGCTCAGTCATCCGAGAGGAACTCGGAGTAGAGCCGCTGCTCCTTTGCATAGAAAGGAGCCAGTTGAGGTGGTTCGGGCATCTTGTACGAATGCCACCTGGGCGCCTCCCTAGAGAGGTGTTCCAGGCACGTCCAGCTTGGAGGAGACCTCGGGGAAGACCCAGGACTAGGTGGAGAGATTATATCTCCACACTGGCCTGGGAACGCCTCGGGATTCCCCAGTCAGAGCTGGCTAATGTTGCCCGGGAAAGGGAAGTTTGGGGTCCCCTGCTAGAGCTGCTACCCCCGTGACCCGACCCCGGATAAGCGGTTGAAGATGAGATGAGATGAGATATATGAAAGCATTTTCATTCTCACTCGGTGCACCGATTACATTTGGGAAAACGGACATTTCTTACATTTCTTCTTTTTTTTTTGCCTGTTTACACGAAACTTTATGTAATTATGAGACAAACCTATTATACCTACTAACACGTCTGGCATAACCCGGCTAAGGGTTGGCTGAGATATCCCTGACCTGTCAGCCAATTCCCTCTGGAAAGCGTGGGACTTGCACAGAGTGTTTTTTCCGGGTGCTTCTCTGTAACGCTGGGCCCAAGAACGGGGCGGCCGGAGGAAGTTGAAACCGGCTTATAAGCCAATCGTACTCGCTTGCTGTGTGAAAATGCGTTCCCCCCAAATCCTTTCATATGCCATATATTCTAACAGCGCAGGATCAGCATTGTGCGACATGTTTATAACCATCCATTTGATTGTATTTACAGGTGTCTGTTTTACTGTAATTGTAAATGGGAAATAGTTTTGTGCAAATAGAATGTGTTGCACCTTTCAAAATGGTTAAGACATGCGTCACGATGAAAAACTTTTAAAATAGTACCAACTAAAGGCATATACATGAACACTATGATTCTATAGCTGACAACAACATCTATACTATGAAATTCACTTTCCCCGGTGGACAATAAAGTCTGTATGTATGTATGTCCATCTCACCATCTATCTGCTCCGTCAGATGAGACATCGACAAGAATATTAGTTTTATAAACAATTTTGTTCCGTTCGCTGTATTATTTATGAGGATGAATTGCATAATATAATAATATTGTACGACTGCCACCTGGGCTCCTCCCTAGAGAGGTGTTCCAGGCACGTCCAGCTGGGAGGAGACCTCGGGGAAGACCCAGGACTAGGTGGAGAGATTATATCTCCACACTGGCCTGGGAACGCCTCGGGATTCCCCAGTCAGAGCTGGCTAATGTTGCCCGGGAAAGGGAAGTTTGGGGTCCCCTGCTAGAGCTGCTACCCCCGCGACCCGACCCCGGATAAGCGGTTGGAGATGAGAGATGAGGTTTTTTTGGAAATATATATTCATTTTAAGTGACGTTATATCTTGTTTTATATACATCTTGTGTTATATATTTGATTTGTCTGATTTTGCAGATCGATCAAACAGTGGTTTGTGTAGGCTGTTATTTGTAAGAATGGCTTTTTAAATTCTTCAAATTAAGGAAATATTTCGATTTATTTTACACAATGGTCTGCATTTTCACACATTTTCATGTATTTCATACATCTGCCATTTCATTTCACCCGTTTCTGTGCGTACGCATGGATCAGACCTTGCGTGAAGGACCGCACATTTTCCCGGCAAGTTTGTTTTTTATAAATCCCAACTATTGAGTAGAGAGTGTTGTATGTCTTCTTTTGTGCGTACGCAGCATTTATAAATGAGGCCCCAGGTTTGTTGACGCCATTATTAGATTCTGACTAGCAGTCAGGCTATACGGAGGAAAAGTATGGATAGACCGGGTAGGGGAGAAGTGAAATTTGCAAAATATTTCATAAATATGTTTCTGAATCTGAACAGTAATTAATGAACTGTTTATTGAAAGACATTTTTAAAAGAGTATAGTATTGGAATCTACATTTAAATATAAATAAAAAAATTGAATTTCGCTGTCCTCGTTAATGGCCCTAGATATTGTTGCTGCTAGTCTGTCCGTCAGCATCCCCCACCCCCCGGTCGGTACCATCGTCCGTCACGATGTTTCACTGTAGACCTCATACAATGCCAATTTTCTAGACATTGCCCAAACCTACTTGAACATCAACACAGCAGTGCTGATTTTACTCTAGTCGCGGTGCTACTTTTCAATTTGTTAAACATCATTGATTAATGCTAAATCCGTTAACGAAGTACATTTTTTATTTCACGGATTTAAAGTTTCCCTTTGGATTTTACATACTTTTTGTATGGTAAAAGAAGATGCCTTACGGGATATGATGGAAGTAAAATAGCTTTGTTGCAATTAGTGGGAGGACAAGTTGGTACTTCTATGAAATTTCACCCTCTTTATGCTGATATCTTGACAAGAAATCTCTACATGTTCGATATCGTGAGGAGCTACTATTTTATCCAAAATACAATCTCGGGACTAGTCAATTAACACGACATCTCAATTGCAAACAGTGGCTGATGTCAGGCAGTCATCTGTTCTGGGCTTTTAAGCTTTTAGTTCACAATGCCCTTTCAACCGGGACGGCTCATTGGTCAATGCGTATTAGGTAAAAGCAAATTTTATAATTTTATTTCTCATCTATTTTCCATTGCATATATAAATATGTAATAAACATTGACAAATCTTAGATATTGCTTATTGTTTACCTTTAAGTGTATGTTGACACTGCTTGACAAAAGTAGCCTGTGCAACTTTTTACACTTCAAACAGCATCAATACCACGGGAGCAATGAAAAAAATGAAACGACACCGCACAAATTTGTATTCCGATTGCATTTGAGTTGCATTACAAATGTCAGTATTTTTTGTTACTGTAAACTATCTAAAACGTACGGAACCTAGACCCTCAAACTGTAATACAGTACGGTGGGAAGGTGTACAAATCCACCCCTATTCTTTAAGACTTAAAATACCGGCCTAAAGTTTAAACACAAAAAGACATTTGAGTAAATGTAGGTGTGTTCAGACAATCTTTTTTGCTTTAATTGACAGCAATGTGGTGACAGTGCTGGAATAGCTGTGTGTCGATTGGAGTGCACACAACCGCATGCCAGACCGCTGGAGCGATTGAGGCCACATCAACATATAATTACACTCCCTATTTTGTTTTAATTCAAATGAGTTGAACACAAAATACATTTTACATATTAGTTTGGCATTATGAATACATTGTTTAGCATTGTGTTAATGTAATCAGCACTACAAACGGTGGGTGTTTCCTAGCTTATTGTACCACTGAACTGTTGGGGCTACATGGAGTTGAATTATGATCTAATCATTAGTTACTTATTTGAAGGGTCGTGTCTGAACTGTCATGGAATTTTAGCGCTCAATTAGGGGTGGGCGAGATGGGAAAAATATCATATCACGATTTTTTCAGGAAACATCACGATTCGCGATTTTATCACGATTCTTTTTCATGTTGCTTTTTAAGACTATTTTGCAAATTACTGAGCCGCAATACAAGCAAATTATATCTCCATTTAAAAAATATAGCCATACAAGGTAACAAAACATAAAAGGGAAAAAAATGTTAAAGTAGCATATTTTAATCACGTGTATATTTAATGGAAGTGCAATTGTGCAAAGAAGCACCCATTCTCATCCGCAGCTTCACCATCCATTCACTGTGTAACCTGCCATCCATCTACAGCATCAGATGATCTACTGTGTTATCATCCTGAATTAAATGAATTATGAAGTAAAACATTTTACTAAAATAGTATGTAGCCTATTTATTGTCTTATGTAACCATACAATACAAAATTAAAACCATGATTTTAAAATGCACAGGCTATGATATTTTAATTTCTAAAGATCGAATAAATGAAAATCCATCAAACTGAATGTCCTATTTTGATGTAATAAATGCGAAAACATTTTAGATCACAAGCGACGCGCAATCAAATGATTTGCGCATGATTGGCCGGATATATTGCAACACAGACTCTTGAAATAAAAACATTAGGCTACAGTGTATAATTCGATCATTTACATTTGTAAAATGTATTAGCCTATAATTACAGTCCAGTAACTAAGGCACTGTAGACAATGAAACACGTATTTTAGTTTGTATATTAGTCACGGTCGGGTATATTCTGCTGTTACCCGGTAGATACATTAATCAATTTCGTTTTATATTTTCGTTCTGTTTATTTAGTAAAACATATATTTCTTTATAAACGTAGGCCTACCTCTTTTTTTAGTTCATTCAAATTCAACCAAGCCAATCAATCTATTATCTATGTATATCTCGCAGCTTTTGTCTGCCTGAGCAGGACAGCCGGTTGCACTGCGCTCAGTGTTCATTTGTGTTGTTATGAGTGCACATGAGACCGCAGCAAATGAATCCGTTACATATATCCAGTTTCATATAGATCGGACCAAAACGCGTCCGTTTTCATGTAGACTAGACCAAAACGCGTCCAGTTTTAAATAAAGCAGACCAAAACGGATCCAGTTTCATATAGACCAGACCAAAACGAGTCTAATATAGATCAGACCAAAACGCGTCCAGTTTCTGAAAACGGGACAAGGTAAAATGCACATATTTAGGAAAAGTCATGGAAGGACGAGGCTGTAGCTTTTCAACATTATATATTTATTTTATTTACTAACTGCAAAGCCCGGGGGCATGGGCTGTTGGCGCTTCTAGTGTTAACACGTCGACATCTAGCGGACCGCGCATTGCATGTTGTTAGTAGCTGAAAAAACGCCATAGATCTGCATCTAATAGAACGTGCACTGGAGCGCGATTCTACGATATTTCCGAAAAAGTGAATCGTGGAGACATTTTAATAGTCCACGATTAAATATCGTCATATCGCACACCCCTACGCTCAATGAATTACCAGTCAACATACATTTATTTAATTTTAAGAAAGTTGTCTGTGTGCTACAGGCTATAATTAAGCATTTTCAAGCTGCCTTTGATTAGATTCTCAGAAATGGCCTACCTTTCCTCATTTCTTCTTAAAATTCAGTTCTGTGTGTATTTTAACACAAGCTTCTATTTTTGTTGAAAACTCTGGCCCATGATTTTAGGCTCTGCCCTGTCCCCCATAGCCCCGCCCTGTCCCCCATAGCCCCGCCCTGTCCCCCATAGCCCCGCCCCGCCCCGTCCCCCATAGCCCCGCCCCGTCCCCCACCCCTCTAAAAGCTGTTTACGGTCTGTGACATCATACTAGTTTTGGGGGCGTGGTGGGGGTGCCAAAGTGTGCGAGTTTGGTTCAATCAAACCCCCATTTGTAGTACAACTATTATCAATTCCACCCCACCTCCCCCCACAGCTCAGCGTTTGCTTTTGTTAGAGCCCAAGGATAATGCTTGTAAATGTAGACACTGTGTAAACATGGCTGTGGTTTCAACGAATCCTAGACTAGTGTCTTGTCAAGATCACTCTCACAGGCCAACATAAACCTGTTGAGAGGATCATTTTAACCTGCCTCTCCCACTATATGGCCACTCCCACTATATGGCCACTCCCACTATATGGCCACTCCCACTATATGGCCACTCCCACTATATGGCCACTCCCACTATATGGCCACTCCCACTATATGGCCACTCCCACTATATGGCCACTCCCACTATATGGCCACTCCCACTCTGAGAAAGACCGGCTCTCCAACGCTGGGTATTTGTTGACTCGCCTTTCAGACCGTTGCGATATTTGTCTGCGCTCACACACCCCAATGTGTGTGACCTTGATGTTAGCACGTGATTTTCACAGGTTTTTCCTGGTGGAAAGCTGCTGCAACAATGTTTCTCCTGCTCTGGTGTAGATTTTTATACACAGCACAACATTTTGCTTGTCAGTTCCCTCCTGAACGTGACCCATGTCTCAGTGCCTATTAGTTTTAGCCTACCCAGTACCCACTATCACCTGTCAGACTAAACAGAGTGGCCCTATTAGTTGTAGCCTACCCACTATCACCTGTCAGACTAAACAGAATGGCCCTTTGGAGTACCTCCACCTATTCCCTTTCTTCACCTACCAAGGGTGGATGAGACGTGAGATTTGTTAGATACACTATTTACATTCTGTATTAGGACTGCAGCAGATGATTATTTTGCTAATCGACTTAATTATCTATTTTCTCAATTATTAATCTGTAGGCTTGAACGATTATTCAGCATGAGTTCAATATGTTCAAATCTTGCATTCTTTTTAGTGCACATGAATGTACGGGATGCAATCGGAAGTCAGAAAGTTTTACGCTCTCATGGAACTCAAGTACAGATGACTTTACTCTTTGTTTAAACTTTAGTAAAACTTTCCCACAGGCAACTGCTACGGTTTGTACGCAGGACGATTACATTCAGGAGAGCTCATTACGGTTTAGAGCTACAGCGCCACACTTGTCAACTATTTTTTGTTGTCAATAACGTTGACTAATCGTTTCAGCCCTATTCTGTATATAGACTCTTGTTTGTGTTTTATATAGTTGTTATTGCCTTATCAATGCTGCTCAACTGACCTACTTATACCTCATCCTGTATTAACCCAATATTGACTGTCCACCTGATCCTGTATTGAATCCCACTGCTATTTGCACTTTTGTATTCCGTGTATTTATTGTGTAAATGTGTTTTGCACATTTTTGCGTAATCTTGGCCAGGTTTCCTCTTCAAATGAGAATTTGTTCTCAACCTTTATTTAACCAGGTAGGGCGATTAAATAAAAAAAAATATATAGTTTTGGCATATCACAGGCTCTCCCCTTGCAGATCGTTAGCACCACAAACACATGACAGGTTCGATAGTGTTGAGGGTAGGGCTGCTCGATTTTGGCAAAAATCATAATCACGATCATAATTGATATCATGATAATTAAACACAATTACTAATTAGTCTTTGGTAACACAATGCATTTACTTATTTACTTTTACATTTTTATTGTATTTTTAACCATGGATTTCCCTGAATATAATTTCTGAAAAAAAAGTAAATAATAAAAGTGAAGTCGATCAAAATAAATAACATACATTATGTGCACTTTCACACCCAACTGAATACCCCTAAACATTTATTCAATTTATAAAAATAATACCAAAAATAAGTTGGCTCAAAATAAATTATATTAAATATGTTCTAGTGCCTCAGCCTACTGAATATTCTCTAAACTAGGCCTATATTCAACATATTCCAGTCAGTAACAATTTGTCACAACACTTTTATACAGCACTAGCTGTGCAACTCTGGAAACTGGTGTTGCGATGGTATCGCTAAAGTGTTTACCAGTGCACTCCGAAAGCCTGGTGGGAGTGCATAGTTGTTAAGCATAATGGCACGTGGTTTGGTCAAGACAACTGAATACGGCACAATGTTCGTTTTAGCTCGTCTATTGTGTTTTTATAATGATTGGGGACCACAATCCTAATTGGAATTCAATTTATTGCACAGCCCGAGTTGGGGTATAAGGACTTGTATAACTTTGTCACTTTTACTGTGTCTGTGTGTCTGTTTGTGTGTGGTCTGACCTGAGATTACGGTCTACCGTTCAGTTCCTTGATTCTTTTAAGGTTGTGGTTGGAGAATTGGCTGTCTGGCCGGCTCGCAGGATCAAAGCCTTTTACTTTTTTGAGCCATCTGTTAGTTGGATACGGTTCTGGACGGACTTGTGGGCAATTTCTACCTTCCTACAAGAATTTTTGTTTGACAGCGTGTTGTCGAGAATTTGTCTTACAAAGCAATGGTACTGCCAATTCTAATCCTGTTGAAGTTATGCATGCTGTTTGACTCTTTGATCCCTTTGAATTTATGTGGATTTTGGGGTAAATTGATCTTCTAAAACCTGCTAATAAGATGTATTTAAAACTGTCTTTTTCTTCTCTTAGACCTGGTGTCGCTGTTTGACCTGGAGAATGACCTCCCGGATGAGCTGATCCCCAACGGTGACCTGGGGGGCCTGATGGGCATGCCCTCTAACGGTGGCCCTGGCGGGGGAGGTGGGGGGCCTGGGGGAGGCCACCGAGGCATGAGCTCCATGGTCCCTGATGCGGCAGCCAAGCACAAGCAGCTCTCTGAGCTCCTGAGGGCAGGCAGTGCCTCAAATCTGGGTGGTGGGCCTGGGGGCATGAGCCCCATGATGGGAAAGGGCCCCATGGGCCAAGGCTTACCCATCCAATCCCAGAAAGGCGGCCCCACTGGGGGACAACAGGGCAACGGCTCCATGGCAGGCTTCACCCAGGCCATGATGAACAGCCAGGGACACGGGATGCCAGGCCAGTTGATGAACGGGAGCCTGGGGCCAGCAGGACGGGGCCGGCAGGGGATGCAGCAGTACCAGGGCCAGGCCATGCAGGGGGTATCGGGGGCCACGGGGTCGGTGGGCAGCGTGCTGGCAGACACTCTTTCCCAGGGAGGAGGGCAGATGGGCCCACACAACTCCATGAACGTCCAGCAGGCTGGCAACATGAATAAGGTGTGTGTCGGTGATGTTTAATGTCACTTGTCTGGCATCATTAGGGGCTTTTGATCACCCCCCTTTTGGAAAACGTGATTTAATCAATTGGAGTTAAATAGAGTTCAACATGCATTCGATATTGCATTATATTAATTATTTGATATTACATTCTATTCATCCTGCCTTGGCACAGACGGGTGTCGGGAATTATTCCCTTGCTTGTTCTGTCCCTAAGGGTTCAGTGTAAATGCATCTCCACATCTGTGTCCTCATCAGCACTCGGACAGTGTCAGGGTTTTTCCTCCGCTAGGGGCTTCTGTGTTGTGTCTCTTATTCAATGTTTTAGATTACAGTGGTGCTCAAGGCTATCACAGATGGAAATCAAATGTGTCGCATAAGTATGCTTTTTTATTTTAAGACATTGTTTAGGAAATATACTCTCTAAGTAGGCCTCACCACATCCATATCTAAGCTCTTTTTATTTTAATAACATTTGTAGTATCTGCAGGCCAGTCTATACAGATTTCTGTTACTTTTAAGTTATTTTTGAATTTGCATCTGTTGGGAAGTACAGAGATTGTTCTTGTTTTTACCAATCCTGATTTTATCAAACGATTAGTGAACTGTATAAAGCATTGTATAAATCCTGACCATCCCTCTACATGACGACGAGTAGAATGCCCAGCGTTACACCCCTGAAACCGTAGCTGGGTGAGGCCTGGATCTACCTGAACATGGCTGTTAAACTGAACGCTGGGAGTGGACCAGAAAGGCATGGAGATTGAAGGCTGTGGTTGCTAGATGAAGGACGGAGCTGGCTCTGGTTGTGTTGACATTACACAGCTGCCACAGGACTAGTGCGTGCCGCTGAAGTGTGGCCCACACACAAGTGTCAGACCGGCCGTCTGGACAACTGTTGCTGTCAGTCGGACATCCTTAGGGCCAATACAACGTCACTGTTTTTAGGGGGTTTCTCCAGTGGGGACAGAGGGAGTCGGGTTTAACGAGGGACCAATAAAACTTAGTTAATTTGTTATTATACATTTTTTAAGCCTTAATTGGATTTGCTCAGAGGAACAGAATGCAATGTAACGGCCCTCTTCTAATTATAGTAGGCCTCATCTGTTGCTTTTTGTCATTCTTAACAATGTGGGGGAATCTCAGCCAGAAACACTCAGCTGGTTCAGTAGGCTGGACAACACCAGAGGAAACTCCATGGATCAGAAGTACACCTGTATTGTGGCTAAACACCACTTGGTCTGCATTACATTTTTCATTTTAAACTACTCAGTTCTCACTGGTTGTTTACTGTGTTGTTCCCCATATACTAGTTGCCAGATCATTTTGTCTGCTCTCTATTGAGCCCCTGTTCCCAGATCATGTTAATGGGATCTGTGTTACTGGGGGGAACGGACGATAGGAACGAGTGTGAGAAGGGGGAGAAAGAGATGAATGGGGAGGGAGGAGGATGGAACTCTACAATCTCTCTTGGCTGTCCGACAGTAGTCAACATGTTTTGCTTTTCACTGGTTGTTTACCATAGTTTGGAGTTGAGCTGATGTTCCTGCGTGGCTCTATTCCAGTCTGTATACTAGACCGAGCCTGTAAGCTAGTAAGACAGTTTAAATTGGAGTGGGTAACAACCAGCCAGCGCTGCGTGCCTCACGCCAGACAGGAAGCGTGCGCAAGGGGGAGAGCGAGAGGCAGAGAGAAAGGGAAAGGTAAGGGAAACAGAAACAAAGTGAAATGTATGTGAGAGACAGAGCCAGAGTCAGCACTCCAGCGTGAGCACTCCAGCGTGTAGGGGGAGGGGCAGACAGCAGGCAGGCTAGCCTTCAGCTGTTGAGCATGGCTGCTGGGCTCTGGGCTGGGCTCTTTCATCTGCTGGAGCCCTGACAGCGCAGCCCATCCCCCTTCCCCACGGCCAGCGGCATGCTACAGGAGGAGTTTGGTAATAGGCTGCACAAGGAGGGCTCGGTATGGGGTGGAGATTAGGCTGTTATGGTTTAGTGTTTATCATCCAACAGCCGGTCAGATGGGGAGTTATATATCGCTCATTATTGCTTGGAATTAAGAAATACATTCGCTAATGCTGTTTTTTTTCTTGTCATAGTTGCTTCGGCTGTTTTATTCTGGTGATGGTTTGGTTGCTTCGGCTGTTTTATTCTAGTAATGGTTTGGTTGCTTCGTCTATGTTATTCTAGTTGCTTCTGCTTAACACTTGGTTTTGTATTAGTTTAGTGATTGTTGCTTCTGCTTAACACTTGGTTTTGTATAAGTTTATTGATTGTTGCTTCTGCTGAACACTTGGTTTTGTATTAGTTTAGTGATTGTTGCTTCTGCTGAACACTTGGTTTTGTATTAGTTTAGTGATTGTTGCTTCTGCTGAACACTTGGTTTTGTATTAGTTTAGTGATTGTTGCTTCTGCTGAACACTTGGTTTTGTATTAGTTTAGTGATTCTTGCTTCTGCTGAACACTTGGTTTTGTATTAGTTTAGTGATTGTTGTGAATTTGAACACCATACTTGTTGCTGTCGCTGCACTACCTGTTGATTCTCTCAATGGCAATTTATTGTCTTCTACTCTAGAAATTGTTCACTTCAAAATGGGAAGCCTTTCATTATATTTTCACTGGTTTAGATAGGGGTGCAACAAACGATTATTTTGATTGATTAATCTAACGATAGTTTAAACGATTAGTCGACTAATCATCTACTTTCCCAATGATTAATCAGGAGGCTTTAAATTATTATTCAGTTTTTACAATTTGTTCAAACATTTAGTTAAACTTATTTGAACTAATAAATAAAACAAGGAAATCACTTCAGCTTTTGAAAAGCATATTTTTATTGCACTTTGAGCCAACTAAACAGCCAATCTTTTTGTCCAATATTGTCCAACTGAAATCACAAATGCTCTCACTAACAAGCACTAACAAGGCAAAAATATGATTCTACCAACAAGTATTATAACTATTTAAATGTCTCATTAAAATGGTTGTATACACTGAACTCGTCGGTGGACGTGTTGCTACGAGGATAATATGCGTGAAATACCGTGTAATGTGTTTTGATCAACTGGCCAGCTTGCTTACTAGTTTTTGCTGGAATACACTCATGTCTCAAGTTCGAACTTTAGTGAAACTTTCCCACAAGCGATTTAGTTATTTTGTAAATATAAGTTTACATCTACCGGATGGCTTACGGTAGGGCTTCATTATAGTCTAAAGCAACAGCGCTACACTGGTCAAATCAGGCACTTCAAACAGGCAGTTTGAGATCAAACCACATGTCTTTTTTTCATACTGTGTTGATTGGTTTAGGTCATATATGCCTATTCTGTGTTGATTGGTTTAGGTCATCTATGCCTATACTGTGTTGATTGGTTTAGGTCATGTATGCCTATTCTGTGTTGATTGGTTTAGGTCATCTATGCCTATCCTGTGTTGATTGGTTTAGGTCATCTATGCCTATCCTGTGTTGATTGGTTTAGGTCATCTATGCCTATCCTGTGTTGATTGGTTTTGGTCATCTGTGCCTGTCCTGTGTTGATTGGTTTAGGTCATCTATGCCTACGCTCTGTTTGTGTTAATTATCTTGTTTGCTATAAGATGTTCAAGTGGTGGCAAAATGGCGTGATTTGTGGAGGCCTTGTAACAGGGGCCAGTTCCTCTTCTCTCTTGCACGGAGGCAGCTGTCAACCGCCAGACCCATTGCGACTTGTCAATCTCTCCCTCGAAGACACATCACATGGAATCAGTGTCTCATCAGTGTTATTTTCTAGTGCAGTTAAACCTGTTGCACCTATGGCTCCCAGTTTCATCTGAAACAAATGGAGGGGAAAAGTGAGGGTTGAGTCATTTGTCACATCGGTGGATAAGACCGAGGTCACTGGTGGTTTTTCATTTGTTTCTCTGTGTCTCTGTCTGTGGTTATGTAGATGGGTATGGCTGGTGGCCCGTTTGGTCAGTATGGCCAAGGAGGTGTCCAACAGATGGGGGTCAACACTCAGCAGCAGCTGCTCCAGAACAAGGCATCCCTGGTCAACAGCCTGCCCCCCTTCCCCAGTGACTTGAAGGGGGCCAGCAGTGTGCCAAACCTGGTAAGTTCCTTAATCTTGGCAAAAAGGAGAAGTAAAGGCCGCTTTTAGTTAACACGCCATACTATGACCTGCAGAGGCGGGCTGCCGTTGTCTAAACTACAGTGTACAGCACTTAAAGGCTACAGCACCCAATGGAAAGGCAAACACACTTTCAGTATGACTAGAGGTGCTAATTGAGGTCATGTGCTTTCCCCCAGACATCTCTACTCAATCTAGATGATTTGGAATTACTAACTACCGTAATTTCCGAACTATGGAGCGCACCTGAATATAAGCCGCACCCACTAAATTAAAAAAATATATAATATTTTGAACATATATAAGCCGCACTGGTCTATAAGCCTCAGGTGCCTACTGGTACATTGAAACAAATTAACTTTACACAGGATTTAACGAAACATGGGATGTAACATAAATAAATACGCTTTAACGAAACACGGGTTGTAACAAAATAAATACGCTTTAACGAAACACGGGAGGTAACAAAAATAAATAGGCTTTTTAACGAAACTCAACTTGTTCTTTTTGCACTGAGGCAATTCCTCACGCTGCTGTTTCCAACGTCTTATCATCGACTTATGAAGACCAATCTCCCGTGCAGCAGCTCAATTTCCTTTTCCAACAGCCAGATCGATCGCCTTCAACTTGAAAGCTGCATCATACACATTTCTCTGTGTCTTTGGCATGAGGGTGACTAAATGACTACCGTAATCAGAATGATGGGAAGTTTGAGCGCGCTCAATTTAATCTAAACATTAAACAAAAAAATGTGTTTGTCCATAACCTGTGTTGCTACCCCCCTGGTTATAAAATACTCCACGCTTCGTATTGAAAATACTCCACTCTTCTCGCACTAAACTCGTAACATTTCGCCGTTGACTCTAACATCCGGTTTGTGTAGCGTGTAACTATATCTTAACACAATGTTCTTAGCCGGAAATTATATAAAAACAGTGACAGAGTTCCACTCATTGAATGCTCTACATTAAAATATACAGGAAATTATAAACTGAAATTGGTGAGCGATCATAAAGGTTGCGCACATTTAATTTGTTGTTGCAATGGAAACATATATACATTTCAGCGACAGCTACAACCTGTTCGGCAATTTCATTGGTCTGATGAAAGCTTCATGCCGCCAAAAAACTGAGCACCTCACAGAATGTGTTTTTGAGAGAAATAATTTTGAAAGCAGGAAAAATCCATATATTAATTGCATCGTTGTTTAAGCCGCGAGGTTCAAAGCGTGGGAAAAAAGTTGCGGTAGCCCAGCTCAATCTAGATGATTTTATATTACTAAATAGCCCTACTCAATCTAGATGATTTTAAATTACTAACTGGCTTTTCTCAATCTCCATTCTGTTCGAATAACAAGTTAATAATTAGCCATACTAAATTGGTATTCTGTATTAAAAACAAGCCCTACTGAATCTAGATTATTTGGTATTTATTACAAGACCTACTGAATCTAGATTATTTGGTATTTATTACAAGCCCTACTGAATCTAGATTATTTGGTGTTTATTACAAGCCCTACTGGATATAGATTATTTGGTATTTATTACAAGCCCCACTGGATCTAGATTATTTGGTATTTATTACAAGCCCCACTGGATCTAGATTATTTGGCATTTATTACTAGCCCCACTGAATCTAGATTATTTGGTATTTATTACAAGCCCTACTGAATCTAGATTATTTGGTGTTTATTACAAGCCCTACTGGATCTAGATTATTTGGTATTTATTACAAGCCCCACTGGATCTAGATTATTTGGCATTTATTACAAGCCCTACTGAATCTAGATTATTTGGTATTTATTACAATCCCTACTGGATCTAGATTATTTGGTATTTATTACAAGCCCCACTGAATCTAGATTATTTGGTGTTTATTACAAGCCCTACTGGATCTAGATTATTTGGTATTTATTACAAGCCCCACTGGATCTAGATTATTTGGCATTTATTACTAGCCCCACTGAATCTAGATTGTTTGGTATTTATTACAAGCCCTACTGAATCTAGATTATTTGGTATTTATTACAATCCCTACTGGATCTAGATTATTTGGTATTTATTACAAGCCCCACT
This sequence comes from Dallia pectoralis, assembly GCA_029465975.1. Classification (NCBI taxonomy): domain Eukaryota; kingdom Metazoa; phylum Chordata; class Actinopteri; order Esociformes; family Umbridae; genus Dallia; species Dallia pectoralis. The sequence continues at coordinate 514,565 of CM055756.1, forward strand.
GAATCTAGATTATTTGGTATTTATTACAAGCCCCACTGAATCTAGATTATTTGGTATTTATTACAAGCCCTACTGGATCTAGATTATTTGGCATTTATTACTAGCCCCACTGAATCTAGATTATTTGGTGTTTATTACAAGCCCTACTGAATCTAGATTATTTGGTGTTTATTACAAGCCCTACTGAATCTAGATTATTTGATATTTATTACAAGCCCCACTGAATCTAGATTATTTGGTGTTTATTACAAGCCCTACTGAATCTAGATTATTTGGTGTTTATTACAAGCCCCACTGGATCTAGATTATTTGGTATTTATTACAAGCCCTACTGGATATAGATTATTTGGTATTTATTACAAGCCCCACTGGATCTAGATTATTTGGTATTTATTACAAGCCCCACTGGATCTAGATTATTTGGCATTTATTACAAGCCCCACTGGATCTAGATTATTTGGCATTTATTACTAGCCCCACTGAATCTAGATTATTTGGTATTTATTACAAGCCCTACTGAATCTAGATTATTTGGTGTTTATTACAAGCTCTACTGGATCTAGATTATTTGGCATTTATTACAAGCCCCACTGGATCTAGATTATTTGGCATTTATTACAAGCCCTACTGAATCTAGATTATTTGGTATTTATTACAATCCCTACTGGATCTAGATTATTTGGTATTTATTACAAGCCCCACTGAATCTAGATTATTTGGTGTTTATTACAAGCCCTACTGGATCTAGATTATTTGGTATTTATTACAATCCCCACTGGATCTAGATTATTTGGTATTTATTACAAGCCCCACTGAATCTAGATTATTTGGTATTTATTACAAGCCCCACTGGATCTAGATTATTTGGCATTTATTACTAGCCCCACTGAATCTAGATTGTTTGGTATTTATTACAAGCCCTACTGAATCTAGATTATTTGGTATTTATTACAATCCCTACTGGATCTAGATTATTTGGTATTTATTACAAGCCCCACTGAATCTAGATTATTTGGTGTTTATTACAAGCCCTACTGGATCTAGATTATTTGGTGTTTATTACAAGCCCCACTGGATCTAGATTATTTGGCATTTATTACTAGCCCCACTGAATCTAGATTGTTTGGTATTTATTACAAGCCCTACTGGATCTAGATTATTTGGCATTTATTACTAGCCCCACTGAATCTAGATTATTTGGTGTTTATTACAAGCCCTACTGAATCTAGATTATTTGGTGTTTATTACAAGCCCTACTGAATCTAGATTATTTGATATTTATTACAAGCCCCACTGAATCTAGATTATTTGGTGTTTATTACAAGCCCTACTGAATCTAGATTATTTGGTGTTTATTACAAGCCCTACTGAATCTAGATTATTTGGTATTTATTACAAGCCCCACTGAATCTAGATTATTTGGTATTTATTACAAGCCCTACTGAATCTAGATTATTTGGCATTTATTACAAGCCCCACTGAATCTAGATTATTTGGTATTTATTACAAGACCTACTGAATCTAGATTATTTGGTATTTATTACAAGCTCTACTGAATCTAGATTGGGTAGCATTTTATTACCACTTGTTTTTTCCTTCCTTTTTACCCCCATCTTCCTCTGATTCGATCATATCTCTCCAGCCGGTCAGATGTGAGATTATGTATCTCAGTGCTAACATGTATACTAACCTTTCAGAAGTTTAGATCTGTAGAGAACTGGTTCTATATATCCATTAAGGGGTGGGGGTGTTACTTCTTAGGCTAGGGTGGGCAAAAATAATGCCTGTGCTAAAATAGCAAATCCATTTATTTCTGTGTTAAAATACATCAGCCTATTTTGAATCTATAACTTATTTCTGTGTTAAAATACATCAGCCTATTTTGAATCTATAACTTATGGACCTTTATTAATTACTATTTTCTGGGAAGCAAATTGTTTATTACAATATACATCACAAAACGCAGGTGCTCTTTATGATCTAACAGGGTCCTGGAGCCAAAATGTTTGCCCTTCCTTGGTTTTATCTGTCTGTCAATTAATTTGTCTCTGCAGTGACACAGTATTGGGTCAATAAGTCCGACATCTCCTCCAGGAGCTGGAAGGGGCCTGTAGAACACGTTACAGAATATATTGTTTAAATCTATTTTAGTAAAAGGTTATCGGAGTTGTATGAAATAGTTAAATGTTAACCCAGCTTTTTCTTCATCATATCGGCCTGTTATTCATAATCTGGGAACAGTTTCTTCACTGCCCACTCCCTTCTCCACACTCTTTGTCTTACACAATTTCCAAGCCCTCTCTTCGTTTTCAATCCTCACCTCCTTATCCATGGCCTATCTCCATTCAGATAACTTTTTCCCAAAGCAAATTATATTTTGAAAAGTACTGATGTATATAGTGTGGCTACCAAATAACTTGATGTGTGGATTGTTGATCAACATAGATGCCTTTACGCAAGGTGACTATCGCTAGAAGTTTGTGTCCATTATTAATGAAGCTTTGTTGTCTGATTTGGTTTGTACTAGTGTGTGTGTGTGTGTGTGTGTGTGTGTGTGTGTGTGTGTGTGTGTGTGTGTGTGTGTGTGTGTGTGTGTGTGTGTGTGTGTGTGTGTGTGTGTGTGTGTGTGTGTGTGTGTGTGTGTGTGTGTGTGTGTGTGTGTGTGTGTGTGTGTGTGTGTGTGTGTGTGTGTGTGTGTGTGTGTGTGTGTGTGTGTGTGTGTGTGTGTGTGTGTGTGTGTGTGTGTGTGTGTGTGTGTGTGTGTGTGTGTGTGTGTGTGTGTGTGTGTGTGTGTGTGTGTGTGTGTGTGTGTGTGTGTGTGTGTGTGTGTGTGTGTGTGTGTGTGTGTGTGTTGGGATTTTAACTGATGATGCGCACAGTGTACCATGACTTTACTTTTTATGTGCACTTTTTGTGTTAAAAGCTCTCTTGTATCCAGTGATTCAAAGAGGAGTTTTTGGAAGCCTTTATTTGTGTTACAATAATTTTTTTCCCTGTTTTCATAGATTAATATCACTCGGCTCACGGACGTTTAAATAGAAAAAGAAATAAGCCGTATGTTTAACATTTCTGACAGCAAGTTAATCAGCTAATTTACACAGATAGGCTGGTTCCATTTAAACACCCGTTCTAGGCTGGTTCCATTTAAACACCTGTTCTAGGCCGTGTTCCATTCCACACGTCAGACGTAGCGACGTTCCTAACAACCGGTTCCCAACCCCAGGGCCAGATGCAGCAGCAGGTGTCCTCCATGGTACCCGGTGGCGGGTCGTCGGCGACTACTGGCCCCACGGCCGACCCGGAGAAGCGCACCCTGATCCAGCAGCAGCTGGTCCTCCTCCTCCACGCCCACAAGTGCCAGCGGCGGGAGCAGGCCAACGGGGAGGTGCACGCCTGCGCCCTGCCCCACTGCCGCACCATGAAGAACGTCCTCAACCACATGACCCACTGTCAGGCCGGCAAGTCCTGCCAGGGTAAGAGGCAGCCAACTTGTTATAACAGCCTGTCTGGGTGTCTGAGTCTAATGGAACTGCTCAAGTGCTTGTTGTTGAGTCTGGCTGCAACTCTTACAGTATATTTAATGTCCTGCGTTGATCAATGAATTCTGAATATCAACCACTACAGTGCTTTGTCTGCCGGGTTTTTGTTGTGTTAGACGTCTTTGATATCACGTAGGGGTTTGGCTAGTTTATGGCAACTCTAATCTGGTTTGTCTATGGCAGTTCAGGTATAGTCACTGGTTTGTAGCATTTAAGAAAATCCCAACTTCTGCTTCAGTTAGATGTTGTGTAAGTCATGCTTTTATGTTAGTGGAATTGAGGGTTTTACCACACATCTTATCATTGTCTGTTGCCTGACTGCAACGATCATATTCAATGGTTTCAGGAAGTATTTTGACCTCTTCATTTTCTCTGCATTTACATTTCTAACGGATACAAATGTTTGCCTTCAATCTACATACAATACGTACTATGTACATGAGAGTTTTCCATTTTGTGTTGATTTACTGCAAACTTTTTGTAAATGAAGTCTAAACACAAGATGTGAAGTGGTCTGAGCACTTTCCCATGTCACTGTAAGTCCATGAGCAAAAGGGACAAGGCCTTCTAGGTCATCTGAGACTTACAATTGTGTTTTGTGATGATTTATGAGTGTTTATGTGCTCAAGCTTTTATTCGTACAGTTTAAGTAGTTTGGACTTTGGCTCAATTTACTGAGTCACTTTTTCCTTTTGTCTCTTTTTCATTCTGCTTTTACCTGTTTTTTAATTTGTCCTTCTTCCCCTCGTCCCCATTCTTCTTTCATCCCTCTGTCCCTCTCACAGTGGCTCACTGTGCCTCGTCCAGACAGATCATCTCCCATTGGAAGAACTGCACGCGGCACGACTGTCCCGTCTGCCTGCCGCTGAAGAACGCCAGTGACAAAAGGAACCAGCAGCGTGAGTTTGTTGCTTCTCCATGGTCTGTTTACTGTCACAGTCATGTTACCCCCTTTACATGGGGTTATATTATATATTTAGATATTGACACCCGGGCTCGTTTCATTTTCATTCCGTAAATATATAAATAACAAATACTAGTTGATGTAGAAGCAAATCTACTAAATATTCAACAAAAATCAGCAAGTTACCTGGGTGGAAATCACATTTATTTCCTGCTGGGAGTCACACCACTTCAATTTACAGTGTTTGGCCACTGGGTTGAACATTGAACTTCAAACCCCATTGACGATCTGCAGGTTTGATGTCTTGCACACATTCAAGAACCACAGTTCTAGAGGCAACGCTGCAGGCCCAGAGCAATTTCAATTGTTGGCCTTTATTCATTTTTTATTTACATCACTTGTTATTGTTAAACATACAATAACCCTAATGCTGAAGAAGTCACTAGTAAAACTGAACTACTCAGATCCCTCGAAACGAGCCAAAACAAAATGCAGTCCTGGACGATTTTTTTTAATAATTTGTGCTTTTGTGTAATAATTTATTAATATGTGCATCGATCATTGTAATCGCTGTCATACCTCAAGTAGCCATGATATTCCAGGTTTCAGGTCACTATGGTATTTATTGCATTGGGCGTTACATGGGGGCAGTTGCATTACATTTACACTATTTCTGGAGACCTGTTTTGGCTCGACACAGCAGAAGATTCTGTAAGGCATCTAAGTGAAATGTTCTTTGGACAAATGAAACGAAACTCCGGCTATTTGGGTATTTAGATTAGCGTTTTGTGCCGATGACAAAGCGCTTTATCAGGTGTTTTTCATTGCCATGGTCGGCCCTGCATTATGGTTAGTGGGTCTACTCGCAGGGTTTACTAGAGTGGTGTACTAGAGTGACCACATCTAAATCACATCCATAACTTACAGGGATATTTAAGTACGGAAAACACCCCTCAAACATTGAGAATTCCATCAGGTATATGTTGTCTCATGTGTGCGTTGTGTTCATAACGAATGGCCTTCCCTGTGATATTGCAATCATCAGTTTAGTTCACTCTGTGCGTATTAAATTCACTTTTATTCAGAGACAAATGTGAGTTATTTTCTCTATCGTTTTCCCAAGCTAGTCAGAGTCCACCTGACATCCTCTTGTGGAGCCATTAGGGTTCCAGAGAGCTGACTTGTCTCCAGGGCGCCACCTGCAGGCCATCCTCCCTGGCTCGGTTGCACTGTGCTGGCCTGCTGGCTGTAACGTCATGAGCAGCTGAGGATTCCTGTGCAGAGCCTGTAATCTGAAACCCTGGGGGAGGGGCTAGAGAGCACTACCATTGGGGGGCGGAGTTGGCATAGATCCCCCATTCTGATTGGCCAGAAGGGCAGTGACAGATTTAAATCCCACACAGAGGCCTGGTGCACATGCTCTCTTGTGCTCACTGTTCAACACAGGATAATCATACAGCTGTAGTAGAACTAAGGGTTAAAAACAGACTGGGAAATTTGTTATTTTTTATTATAAAAATGTAAATATAGATATTTATTTTACAAAAAAGTAACAAAATTTTTTGACTGACAAAAATATAGCATTTTTTAAATTCATTGTCAAATAATTTTATCTTAAGAATGTTGGTTGATTTTCATCCCAAGTAACACAAACCAGATATTTTGTGGTTGGCTGTACTACTGTTTAATCAACGGTGGGCCTAGCAAAGTTTTATCATTTTGTTCTGTTTTTTTATATCAGAGTTGTGAGAGAGGAAGCTATGCACTGTTGGAATGTATTGTTAGTGGTTCATTACCATTCAGCCTACTCTGAGCTCCTATTAGGCAGTAATGCAAAGCCAGAAAAAGAGTCAACCTGGTTATTCTGCAATGTTGTGTCCAATACGGTTATCATTGAGACCAAAACTCTACCTGCCACTAGTGTGATTGACAAACTAGCTAAGCACAGTGTCACAAGACGTCCTACAGAACATGACTCTGTTTTCTATCATAATTTAGTGATACAACCCAACAGTCGCTCATTAATATGGTATGTTACTATAACGAATATGGTAAAAAAAAACATCAAGTTTATTGGTCAGTTGACAGCGGTCCTCATTCTGACGCCGGAAGAAATTAAGTCTGATTCCATTCCACAGCTGTCTGCATCCTCCACCAACAGCCATGTGAAGCCTTTTTTACTTTGTGTTCTCTCTTTGTTCAATAAATACATTCCTTATTGTGTGGTGTGACAGAAGCGGTTGCATTGTCAAAGCGATGCGTTTTTCCTATCAAATGTATAAATAAGTCTCTCCTGTCTCTGTTCAGCCATGTTGGGATCTCCCAGCGCCAGCCTGCAGAGTGCCATCAGTGCCACGGTTGGCGTGGGTCCTTCTGGCGGCTCCCCGGGTTCCTCCATGAACAGCAGTGGCACCAGCAGTGGCCACATTGACCCCAGCTCTATGCAGCGAGCCTACGCTGCCCTGGGACTGCCCTACGGCAACCAGGTCCCATCCCAGGGAGGACCCGGAGGGCAAAACACCGGCCAGGCCGGGCAGCACCCGCAGCTACGCTCCATCAATGCGCTAGGTACAGGGCTGATACTCTAACCATATTATAACCTCCCGACCTTTATATGCAGGGACACCTTGCTGTTGGTGCAGGGAATAAAGCTAGAGAGGCGAGTGACTGACAGAGACCACAGGTAGAACTAGGAGGCCACCAGGAGGCCGCGGGTAGAACCAGGAGGCCGCGGGTAGAACCAGGAGGCCGCGGGTAGAACCAGGAGGCCGCGGGTAGAACCAGGAGGCCGCGGGTAGAACCAGGAGGCCGCGGGTAGAACCAGGAGGCCGCGGGTAGAACCAGGAGGCCGCGGGTAGAACCAGGAGGCCGCGGGTAGAACCAGGAGAACAATGGTCCACTGGGTATAGAAGTCATTAATTCCAGCCTCCACAGCTAAAGGAAACCCAGTCAAGTGGATGTTATCTGAACAATAATGTAACTCATCTCAAATGTCTGGGTGTTGTTTTTTATCTGACTATAGCTTTATTTAATTGTTTAGAAGAGCGAACTAAGTTTGAACTTACCAGAGTAGGTACCCTAATGGGCAAATGTATGTAAATGTGCCAATTGAATATTGCCAGCCCACATCTGGCTTTGTCCAATACATGTGTAGCTACTTTACACCTGACTTCAGTAGCTTTTCATGGGTCCCACTCAGATTGTCTTCAAACCATTGCCTGGTTACCACCGAAACATTCCGTCTGTCTAGCACAATATTTTTGTATGAAAAACATTTTATTCATGAACATTATCATTAATATTATCAGTTTATCTGTTGTATATTTTTATGGCTGCATTATCCGACTGCTGCTTGGTGTATTGATGGCCAGATCACTGTATTATTCAGTACTTGATCATATTTCAGTTAGATTTGCTTAATGAATGAACCTTTTTTAATGGTAACAGTAGTAATGGTCAGTGTTGTGGTGTTAATGCTGATTGGCTGTCCCCAGTGTTGTGGTGTTAATGCTGATTGGCTGTCCCCAGTGTTGTGGTGTTAATGCTGATTGGCTGTCCCCAGTGTTGTGGTGTTAATGCTGATTGGCTGTCCCCAGTGTTGTGGTGTTAATGCTGATTGGCTGTCCCCAGTGTTGTGGTGTTAATGCTGATTGGCTGTCTCCAGTGTTGTGGTGTTAATGCTGATTGGCTGTCTCCAGTGTTGTGGTGTTAATGCTGATTGGCTGTCCCCAGTGTTGTGGTGTTAATGCTGATTGGCTGTCCCCAGTGTTGTGGTGTTAATGCTGATTGGCTGTCCCCAGTGTTGTGGTGTTAATGCTGATTGGCTGTCCCCAGTGTTGTGGTGTTAATGCTGATTGGCTGTCCCCAGTGTTGTGGTGTTAATGCTGATTGGCTGTCCCCAGTGTTGTGGTGTTAATGCTGATTGGCTGTCCCCAGTGTTGTGGTGTTAATGCTGATTGGCTGTCCCCAGTGTTGTGGTGTTAATGCTGATTGGCTGTCCCCAGTGTTGTGGTGTTAATGCTGATTGGCTGTCCCCAGTGTTGTGGTGTTAATGCTGATTGGCTGTCCCCAGTGTTGTGGTGTTAATGCTGATTGGCTGTCCCCAGTGTTGTGGTGTTAATTCTGATTGGCTGTCTCCAGTGTTGTGGTGTTAATGCTGATTGGCTGTCTCCAGTGTTGTGGTGTTAATGCTGATTGGCTGTCCCCAGTGTTGTGGTGTTAATGCTGATTGGCTGTCTCCAGTGTTGTGGTGTTAATGCTGATTGGCTGTCCCCAGGTAACATGAACATGTCTGGAGCAGGAATGGTCTCAGATGCCGGCATGCACTCTGACTCGTCGCTTCCCTCGTCACTCAACAAGTGAGTCTGCTTGCTCACTGGAATTTCTGACTACTTAATATAATTTTTTTAAAGCGGATAACTGTATTATGTATTGACTCACATGTTATTAGAAGGTAGATGTACATTATAACCCTCTGTAGTTACACTCAGAGTACAGCAGTTATCACAGCTCAGCGTTAATCTGGCAGCATAATATCTAGGACTTATCCCTCCTTCCTCTGTTCCTTCAGTCAGTTGATGTCAGACGTGCCAGGTACAGGGGGCATGGGCAATCTCCCTGGTGCCAACCCTCTCTCTGCATCGGGGGTGAGGAAGGCGTGGCACGAGCACGTCACTCAGGACCTGCGCACACACCTGGTGCACAAACTGTAAGTAAACAGCACCATGACTGGGTCAGGGTTATGTGTGTAGAGTCCACTGGGCTTGGGCCATTAGAGTTACAGAAGGACAAGCCATACAAACAGCACAGAGACCAGGTGCCTCTATGCTTTAAGTCCCTATTCATGCCGTTCCCCTTGTTTCTCTCCAGTGTACAAGCCATATTCCCCACCCCCGACCCTGCAGCACTGAAGGATCGGCGCATGGAGAACCTGGTGGCCTACGCCCGCAAGGTGGAGGGGGACATGTACGAGTCAGCCAACAGCAGGGTAACTACTGCAGCCTCTTCAAACGCTCAGACTTTACAGCTTGTTTTGGTCTTTCTATACGCCCTATACGCTAGTCACACAGTGTTTCACTTTTTACTTTCCACAGGATGAGTATTACCACTTTCTGGCAGAGAAGATCTATAAGATCCAGAAAGAGCTGGAGGAAAAGAGGCGTTCGCGGCTTCAGAAGCAGCCTGGCCCAATAGCCGGGGGGCCCCCAGGGGTCCAACAGCAGGCTGGCATGGCCCCGCAGCTCAATGCCATGGGCCCTGGCCAGGCTGGTCGACCTACCAGTGAGTACTCTCTCTGACCCCCTGACCCACACTATAGGATGCGAGTAGGACACTGTATCACTTACTGTGTATACTGTCTGTTAGGGATGCAAATTATCGATTAATTCATTAATCATTAGTTGATTGACTTTATCGAAAACTTTTGAAAAATGAATTTGCCAAGTCTATGAAACCTCCTCCTATAAAACTACATAATATTTTAGAAATGAAACAGTAGAAATACATTAACGTTCAAGTTTTATTTGAATTTAACCTTTATACAAACAAGAAAAGTAAAATAAACATAAGAATCTTAGACTGACCTTATTAATATATTTAACTTTAAACTTAACTTTTGGCGCTCTGCATGCATCTTGCGGAAGAACATTGTAGCCGGAACTTCTTTCTCCGTTTATGTCTATGACGAATCACGCAGGTACTGGGCTACGCCGCAGCGGAGCCGAAGTAGTTTAAAATAGTCCGAATATAAACACTTATTATAGGTGTACCATAGTGATTCAGGATAAAACAAAAACACGGTTTGGATATTGGATTCATGAAGTACTGGCTCATTATATACATTTTGCTAATTTTTAACTAAAAAGGTACTGCAGCTTTAACATAGCACACTGTTAGTCGGCTCCACTTTCCCGCTTGCTTGGTTTTTGTTTTGACGCCTCAAGTTAGTGTCGGGTCTCTCGCCGCCCGTGAGAATCTCGTGTCACGTTCAATTACGCCTACGTCCTGTGGAAAACGGTCTTTGATTGCAATGTTCAATCAACCGACTATTCATTCATTTCATCGTGTAAATTCTTATCGACAATTAACCGTTTACATCCCTACTGTCTGTACATTATTACTGTGAATACTGTCGATAAGTTATTACTGTGAATACTGTCTGTACGTTATTACTGTGTATACTGTCTGTACGTTAATTCTGTGTATACTGTCTGTATGTTAATTCTGTGTATACTGTCTGTACGTTAATTCTGTGTATACTGTCTGTACGTTAATTCTGTGTATACTGTCTGTACGTTAATTCTGTGTATACTGTCTGTACGTTATTACTGTGTATACTGTCTGTACGTTATTACTGTGTATACTGTCTGTACGTTATTACTGTGTATACTGTCTGTACATTATTACTGTGTATACTGTCTGTACGTTATTACTGTGTATACTGTCTGTACGTTATTACTGTGTATACTGTCTGTACGTTATTACTGTGTATACTGTCTGTACGTTATTACTGTGTATACTGTCTGTACGTTATTACTGTGTATACTGTCTGTACGTTATTACTGTGTAAAACATTAAATGGACTCAGTCATGCATTGATGTCACTCTGCAGAAGACTTAATCACAATAGTGCTTTACCTCTGGGCTTTCTTTTCCATTACTGTTTGTATTAACCATTTACATATAAACATCATTTGGTTTAGATTAAACTATCTGTTTGTTTGAGACTGTTGACTTGGTGACCAGGCCTCAGTATAGTGTCCACCTTTATTCTTCTCACCCTCCTCTGGTCTTACTCTCACCCTCCTCTGGTCTTACTCTCACCCTCTTCTGGTCTTACTCTCACCCTCCTCTGGTCTTACTCTCACCCTCCTCTGGTCTTACTCTCACAATCTTCTGGTCTTACTCTCACCCTCTTCTGGTCTTACTCTCACAATCTTCTGGTCTTACTCTCACCCTCTTCTGGTCTTACTCTCACCCTCCTCTGGTCTTACTCTCACAATCTTCTGGTCTTACTCTCACCCTCCTCTGGCCTTACTCTCACCCTCCTCTGGTCTTACTCTCACCCTCCTCTGGTCTTACTCTCACCCTCCTCTGGTCTTACTCTCACCCTCCTCTGGTCTTACTCTCACCCTCCTATGGTCTTACTCTCACCCTCCTCTGGTCTTACTCTCACCCTCCTATGGTCTTACTCTCACCCTCCTATGGTCTTACTCTCACCCTCCTCTGGTCTTACTCTCACCCTCCTCTGGTCTTACTCTCACCCTCCTCTGGTCTTACTCTCACCCTCCTCTGGTCTTACTCTCACCCTCCTCTGGTCTTACTCTCACCCTCCTCTGGTCTTACTCTCACCCTCCTCTGGTCTTACTCTCACCCTCCTCTGGTCTTACTCTCACCCTCCTATGGTCTTACTCTCACTCACCTCTGGTCTTACTCTCACTCACCTCTGGTCTTACTCTCACCCTCCTATGGTCTTACTCTCACCCTCCTATGGTCTTACTCTCACCCTCCTATGGTCTTACTCTCACCCTCCTCTGGTCTTACTCTCACCCTCTTCTGGTCTTACTCTCACCCACCTCTGGTCTTACTCTCACCCTCCTCTGGTCTTACTCTCACCCTCCTCTGGTCTTACTCTCACCCTCCTCTGGCCTTACTCTCACTCACCTCTGGTCTTACTCTCACTCACCTCTGGTCTTACTCTCACCCTCCTATGGTCTTACTCTCACCCTCCTATGGTCTTACTCTCACCCTCCTATGGTCTTACTCTCACCCTCCTCTGGTCTTACTCTCACCCTCTTCTGGTCTTACTCTCACCCACCTCTGGTCTTACTCTCACCCTCCTCTGGTCTTACTCTCACCCTCCTCTGGTCTTACTCTCACCCTCCTCTGGCCTTACTCTCACCCTCCTCTGGTCTTACTCTCACCCTCCTCTGGTCTTACTCTCACCCTCCTCTCTTCCAGATGGATCGGTGCCTATGCCCAACGTCCCAAATCAGATAATGCCCCGCATGCAGGTGTCTCAAGGTAACAGTTCACTACATACCAAGCCTCCTAAAAACCACAAGGGTTATGTGCCTCCTACAGTAGTAGAGGGCCTCCCTGCTTTATAGTACATGGTCATACTTCAACTAGGTGAGGAGTAGTTCACCTATGGCCTCCATACATGTTTGTACCATTAAATGAACATATTGAAGAGGACTCCTAATGAGTCCTAATGACTTATTCCCTCACCTCCCCCGTATCCTCCTGAGTGCACAGGGTAATGAATTCACCTCAGACAGCTGCCTACATAACACTAACAGTATGTGTCCTCTGTCCCCCACAGGAATCAATCAGTTCAACCCCATGGTGATGCAGAATGTTCAGATGTCCCAGGCACCCATGGGGGCCCGCGCCGCCTCGCCCATGAACCACCCACAGCAGATGAACATGGGCAGTGTCCCAGCGGTGAGACCTCCATCTACCCTAAACCCTCTGTCACCACCTCATTTCGGCCCCTAGCCTTGCTCTCTGACGCCTCTGTCTGCTCACAAACACGCTGTTATGATTGGTTGATAATTGAAGAGTTACTCAGGTTATGTTCTCACTTTGTGCTATACATTTTTTTTTTAAATGGCCTGTGCTGGGTTTTGACCGTTGAGAGGGTTTGTGATGTTTAATATTCCCCAACTTGTGCCTTTTCATCCGTCTCTGCCTTGTGGTTTTTAATCAATGCTGTTTATTGGTTGATTAAGCCCCGGGTCTTCCATATGGAGCACTGTCTGGTTGGTTGTCCCCTCCCTGCCCTGTTTAGATGTCTCATTTGTTTTCCTTGGCATTGACTCAATGTGGAGGAGAGGTTCACTCCCTTTCTAATGCTCATCTTTTCTTCTCGTTCCCCAGATGGGCATGTCCCCGTCCAGGATGCCCCAGGCGCAGGGCATGATGGGCCAGCATGCTAACAGCATGGTGGGCCAGACTGCTAATCAGAGCCAGTTTATACCCCAGAGCCAGTTCCCCCCTAGTGCTCCCCCTGGTGGAGGGATGGGGGTTAACATGGGCCCCATGGGCCAGCCGCAGGCAGCTGTCACTCAGGTGAGGGAAATTGAACACTCACACACATAGCAATTATCTTAGCGTAGCATATCATTTTTTTATATCTCATTGTACTTTTCGACTGTTGTTGGGTTAAAGCTACAGTGAAGGAAGAAAGTATTTGATACCCTTCTGATTTTGTGCGTTTGCCCACTGATTAAGACATGATCAGTCTAATTTTAACGGTAGGTTTATTTGAACAGTGAGAGACAGAATAACCATAAAAACGCATATCAAATAAGTTATACATTAATTTGCATTTTACTGAAATAAGTATTGATCCCTTGTCAATCAGCACGATTTCTGGCTCCCAGTTGTCTTCTATAGGTACGAGCTAAGATTAGGAGCCCTCTCTCACTCTTAAAGGGAGTGCTCGTAATCTCATTTCGTTACCCGTTTAAAAGACACCTGTCCACAGAAGCTATCAATCAGATTCTGAACTCTCCATCATGGGTAAGACCAAAAAGCTGTCCAAGGATGTCAGGGACAAGATTGTAGACCTACACAAGACTGGAATGGGCTCCAAGACCTGGTGGTGCGATTTTCTGAAAATTGAAGAAACACAAAACAACTGCCAATCTCCCTCGGTTTGGGTAGAGGTAGAGGAGAACAAAATCAAGCAATTTTGCATCAACTCAACTCGCCGTATTTGGAGGAAGAATGCTGCCTAAATCCCAAGAACGCCATCCCCACTGTCAAACACGGAGGTGGAAACATTATGCTTTGGGGGTGTTTTTCTGCTAAGGGGACAGAACGACTTCACCGCATCAAAGGAATGATGGATTGGGCCATGTACCGTCAAATCTTGGATGTACAAAATGTGCAGGGGATTAAATAGTAGTTATTTCCCTCTATATAACTTACCTGTGTTTGCCTGGCAGGGTTTGTAAATGTGTGAATTTGTCTCCCTCCTCCAGCAGCAGCAGAACTCTAACCTGAACGCCCTGAGCTCCCTGGGACCCCAGCCCCCCTGCCCCGTGCCACCCCACCGCCCAGCGCCTCGGCCAACCTGCAGCAGCTCCAGCACCAACACCCGCCCCCCCAGGCTCAGCAGTCCCCCTCCTCTACCCCCACCCATGTCCCCAGCGGAGGCCTTCCCGCCCGGCCGCCCTCCGCCCTGTGCTTGCTGTCTCCATCTGCACCCTCCCAGCCGCACACGCCACTACATCAGCAGCCAGGGACTCCCGGTCAGACCCAGCAGCAGCCTGGCTCGGTGCAGCCACAGCTCCCCAGCACGCCGGTGAGACGGTCACTTAGATAGCTGCAGAAATAGCTGCTGACGACTAACTCTACAGACTAGTGTGTTCAGACAAGCTGCTGAGGACTAACTCTACAGACTAGTGTGTTCAGACAAGCTGCTGAGGACTAACTCTACAGACTAGTGTGTTCGCTCTCTAAGCTTTCTCATAAAACAATCTGATCTCTCTTCTACTAATTGATGTGTTCGATCACATTGCATGTTTCTTCAAAGATCCAATTGTGAAGCTATTGCTACTTTTACCACATTTTAATGCTGTTGAGCAACACACCGTTTTGAATGAGGAAAAGTGGTAGAATACTTGGAGTCATACTGAGGTTTAATTCACCTTGCATTATGATGTTAAATTCACATGACGACGTTGAATAGTTTTTAATATGGTTATAATATTGCTTCACTCCTCTCCTCCAGCTGTCCCAAGCAGCAGCCAGTGTGGATAACCGTGTGCCCACCCCGGGCTCTGTGGCAGAGGTCCACTCACAGCAGGCCCTGCCGGACACGACCCAAACTGAGCCCAAAGTCGAGCTCAAAGACGAGGACGATGACTGTGGTTCAGGAAAGAAGCAGCCCAGCGACTTCAAAATGGAGGTCAGGAGGCCAGAAAATAAACGTTGTTTTGACAAACATCTACAAATGTTAACTATTTCATAATGTTGTGTCCTCTGATTATTCTGTTCAAGTGCAAATTCTAACACTAGCTGTTTCCCATAGCATGATGAAGACACAAAAGACACCAAACCACTCATGGTAAAGGAGGAGCCAGACGGGGTGGAGCCAAAGCAGGAGCCAATGGAGACAAAGATAGAGAAGAAGCCAGAGGTGAAGACAGAACCCAAAGAGGAGGAGGAGGGAGGTGCCGTAAGCACCACTGTGTCCACATCCCCCAACCAGAACCGGAAGAAAAGTAAGAACAGGATTTGAGTTGTCTTGGTGTTCAGGGCCATGAGATGTTCTGCAGTTTTCTCAGTAGAACTACCTTTCTACCTAAATAGTGGACAATGTTTTGGTGCATAGACATTAATTCTCCACAAACGTGTTATTATTAAACAACACAAATGAACTTGAATGAATTTGTCCAGATTCTCCCCAACACTCTCTGATTGGTCTCAACCATCGCTTGGTTGGTTGGCGAGAACTTGGGCTCAAAGTCAACAGGAGCGTTGCATAACAAGTGAAGCGAGCGGTTATAGCTTCATGCTTCAAGTAGCTATATAGCTAAAACTGTGTGCATATTGCTGGGATAAATAAAGGCCAGCATTAGTAAACATAACAACAACCAAACAACACTCTAATCCTGTCAAAGCAAAGAATACACATTTATTGGGTTGGCTTGTGTGATGAACAAACAGAGCAAGTCTACTGTTCACACTAGTCAGCATTCATCAGAAAAACAGCAGATGAATTAAGATATAACTATGTAGTAATATAATTGTATTTCTTTGAAAGGCGGTCTCAATATATTTGTTGTTATAAGAAACAAATGGTCGGGATTGTTTTCTTTCATCGTGTCATTATTTCGAGGATGGCTGGTGAACAGAAAAGTTAATTTCCTACCCTGAATACACTCAGTAACCAGTTGTTTCCAGGGCAACCATCTAGTATCATGTGCTTGCATCCAGTACAACCGCAGGTATTTGGCCCGTGGATTCTACAGGGTGTTGGATCAGTACCCCATTTGTGTTGGTCCCAGACTGCATGGCCTCCGCATTGCTGAGGATTGGACGGCAGTACAGCAGTTTGGTAGACAGCCTGTTCCCCCTCATCATATCAATGCTTCATTAGGTTGTGGGACATGCATGCTACTTGAGTAAACGTAAACCTGCCATCTTGTTCCAGGAGCCGTTCTCTGTGCTTTGTGACATGGCACATTATCCATTCATACCAGGCAATGGTTTCCCGATCCTCAATTGTTGGTGATGTAGAAGTGGTTCTACTTTTAAGCTGACAGGAGTGGACTCTGACGTGGTCATCTGCTTCAGTAGGCCAGCCTCCCAGGGACTGCGTGTTCTGACACTGGGTTCTGACATGCTGTTGTGTTCGTCAAACTCAGCTGTCTTTTGCCTGTTAGCGCACAATTCTTCCGTTCTCCTTCAACCTTCCCTGTCAGTGATTTTCTTGCCCACAGGCTGTCCTTGACAGTTTGTTTCTCAGCTTTTAGGGAGTCCTCAGACACAGTTACACGTAAAATTCCTGGAGGGCTGCCGTATCAGAGAACCTGGAATCGGCTACTCCTGCAGCAATTATCATACCACACTCTTAAGATGTATCAGTCGCCAACAATTAAACAAGCAGTAACTGAGTGCCTGTCTGACTGTGTCATATACAAGCAGTAACTGAGTGCCTGTCTGACTGTGTCATATACCAGCAGTAACTGAGTGCCTGTCTGACTGTGTCATATACAAGCAAGTTTGCGAAGAAACAGGTTTTGTGTGTCAATTTTTAATGACAGATCCTTTTCCAGACCTTCTAAAATGCTTTTTTGTGGCTGACACATTCACGCCTATCTACTGTGTGTTCTTAAACTGGGTTCTTTGTTTATTTTCTTTATTATGGTCAGCCAGCCGCACTATGGTCCATTACTGTATTATTCGGTCTACACAACCAGTGTATCAAACATTTGCTTGTTTTGTCTCTGCATCTAATCAATGACGGCCCTATTTGCATTGACTTGTCTTGTACCTTCTGTTGACAAACACCAGCTATCTCCTCTCAATGCAAAAACACACTTTAACATTTGAGACATTGACAGTTCTATTGTGCAGATGTGAAACCAATCGGCCCAATACGTTGATTCCCTTAACGGGGAGGGCTTGGGGATATGTAGAAATGTTTTATCCGATAAGGAAGAAATGGCTTCAAATTAAAGCTGCTTGAACCCCACAGGGTTTTGCTCAAGTGTTCTCACCTCTGACCTCTGTCTCTTTCCTGCAGTCTTTAAACCTGAGGAGCTGCGTCAGGCCCTGATGCCCACACTAGAGGCCCTCTACAGACAAGATCCCGAGTCTCTGCCCTTCAGACAGCCTGTTGACCCTATGCTGCTGGGGATCCCTGTGAGTGGACACTGTTACCCTGGAAACCCAACTATCAAGTTCTTATTATTTATTTACTTGAAAATATTAAAAAAAACTGACCCGTCTTCCATGTGAGGAGTGTTTAACCTCAGACAGTATAACAGCCCTCATTTGATATAAAAGAAGTCTTCCTTAAACAGCTAATGTTAATTCCAGAGTGGTGTTGCTGAGCTATAAAGCTCTCTTCAGTAACCATAGATAGTTAATTGTTATTAATTGTGCTGAGGCAGGGTAATGATTTAATTAAAACTGTTATCATTCCAGGACTACTTTGACATCGTAAAGAAGCCTATTGACCTGTCCACTATTAAGCGTAAGCTGGACACAGGTCACTACCAGGAGCCCTGGCAGTATGTGGACGACATCTGGCTCATGTTCAACAACGCCTGGATCTACAACCGCAAGACGTCCCGTGTCTACAAGTACTGCACCAAGCTGGCCGAGGTGTTCGAGGCCGAGATCGACCCGGTCATGATGAGCCTCGGCTACTGCTGCGGCAGGAAGGTGAGAAGGAGGAAGTGTAGAATAGGAGGTATGGGAGGTTAGAGACTTAGGGATTAGGCGGGTTGGGTTTGCCAGAGGTGTGGATAAGTGTTGTTTAGTGACTGGTGCTGTTCCAGAACCAATGAATAGGGTCTGTCTTTATTATTATTAATATTATTCGGATCTTTAGCATATCAGCAATAGGTCGTCAGGTCAGGCGGGCTTCCTGAGGTGTTCCACAGAGGCACTTGACCACTCCTAATTAAACAGGGTTTCTGTCACCAGTGCCATTAGAGTAACAGGTGGACCCCCTGCTGCTTGGCTTAACCATATAGGTCAGACGGCTGATGTACATTGGATTATCTTAATATGTTTGTCTTTGTGATATTCAGAAACTGAACTACAACTTACAGTACATGGAGATTCCAAAAATCAGACTTTGGACCCTTTTGTATAATAACAAACTGTTGCTATCAGTTGATCTAATCACTTTTTGTGAAAGGCAATCTAATTATATTTCGGATATATGTACATTGTTTAATTACTTTCTGTAAAAAGATTATATAATTAGCACATTTCGGACAAAGGTAAGACTCTCCTTTTGTAGTCCAAATAATATACCTGCATAGTAAATATGAGGCCATTGGAGCAATAAGCCTGAAACTATGATTGCCAGTGATCACTTAGAACCCCAAAGTTTGCCGTTTCAAACTAAGTGCTAACCAATGTTAAGTGGATTGGTGCTGATGTTTGTGTTTCTGCTTTGGTCTTAGCTAACCCGTTCTCCCCATCTTCCCGCAGTACGAGTTCTCACCACAGACCCTGTGCTGCTATGGCAAGCAACTGTGCACCATCTCCAGAGATGGTACCTACTTCAGCTACCAAAACAGGTAGGGCCGCATGCTATCCAGGACAGTGGGTGAAGTAGACCATATTGGTGCTACTGTAAGAATACTGTTTCATTCAGCTACTGTAAGAATTGGTGGATGCTCACAGTTTCATAAAACAAAATGAATATTTATTATCAGAGTTTTCTGATATTATTTATTTGTATACAGATTTGATGGTTAATACTGCATAATACATATTAACCATCAAATGTGTTACATGATTTCCAGGGTAACTTACTCAGCAGGGTCTTGGGTCCCTCTGCAGGACATGATGTGCTACAACTTCAGCACCACAGCTCCCCTAGTGTTAAGAAGCTGTCATAAAATATTGTTCTGGTAACCTACTGAACATGTTAATATTGTAGTCAGTTGCAGAAGCTCTTATCACCAGGCCCTTAGTAACCACATGTGCTACTATTCACCATGTGTTTCACCATGTGTTTCACTAGCATAATACAGTGCCCTGGAATTGTTTAGAGCTATAAAACCTCAAAACACATGTAAAGGTGTGTGCATGCGTTCCATTTTATCCCACGGCTATTCTAGAACATTCTCCCCTCCTAACTTGAGCAGTACGTATTGAAATGAATTGGGACTGCCCAACAGCGTTCATATTTACATCATACTGATTGATAAAATACCAATACTGTTGTTTCAGATGCTTTGTACTGTCCCAGAGCTGGGATGATCATTTCATTGTTTGATGTTTTCCATGCAAACCTGTTACTAATGCTTTATGTGGGGAGTTGGAGAGACTAAGTACTTCAGCAAGTAGCTGACCTGGTCAACAGGCTCTAGATCACAGCTCATATAAGCCTGGTACATCAGTAGCTGACCTGGTCAACAGGCTCTAGATCACAGCTCATATAAGCCTGTTACATCAGTAGCTGACCTGGTCAACAGGCTCTAGATCACAGCTCATATAAGCCTGGTACATCAGTAGCTGACCTGGTCAACAGGCTCTAGATCACAGCTCATATAAGCCTGGTACATCAGTAGCTGACCTGGTCAACAGGCTCTAGATCACAGCTCATATAAGCCTGGTACATCAGTAGCCGAAATGAACCCTTAGCTTTTAAACATAAGTTACCATAACCTCAGAAAACAGCAATTTCTTCAGAGATTTTGCCAAACCAGCTGACAGTGAAGGGATCAGTATTAGAATTGTCACATTACACATTAGTTAGTATGGCTGACAGTTAGCCTGTAGTTTCATTAGTTAGTATGGCTGACAGTTAGCCTGTAGTTTCATTAGTTAGTATGGCTGACAGTTAGCCTGTCGTTTCATTAGTTAGTATGGCTGACAGTTAGCCTGTAGTTTCATTAGTTAGTATGGCTGACAGTTAGCCTGTAGTTTCATTAGTTAGTATGGCTGACAGTTAGCCTGTCGTTTCATTAGTTAGTATGGCTGACAGTTAGCCTGTAGTTTCATTAGTTAGTATGGCTGACAGTTAGCCTGTAGTTTCATTAGTTAGTATGGCTGACAGTTAGCCTGTAGTTTCATTAGTTAGTATGGCTGACAGTTAGCCTGTAGTTTCATTAGTTAGTATGGCTGACAGTTAGCCTGTAGTTTCATTAGTTAGTATGGCTGACAGTTAGCCTGTAGTTTCATTTGAATGTTCCCCGTCATCACCATTACTTTGTACACTAACCTGCTCTACATTCACCTTGTCCCTGTTTCTGCCTGTCTGCCCCGCCGCATCATTGCCTGTGTTGTGCTGTGCCGCCCATTCCTCCACCCCCCTGTGCCGGTTTGCGAACTGGCCCTGTGCCTGCTTCTGTGTGCTTCAGCTCACCCAAATATGGCCTTGTTGCCGACAGGTACCACTTCTGTGAGAAGTGCTTCAATGAGATCCAGGGCAACAGCGTCACTCTGGGAGATGACCCGGCACAGCCACAGACGTAAGTCAATGAATCCCATTTATTTTATTAAGCCCCTTTTAGCAGTTGTCACAATGTGCTTTTACAAAACACACGGCCTGATACCTTAAAGAGCTTGGGGGTTGTTGCACATTGGCTTGGAAAACTAAGTGTCAAAACGTAAGAACAGGCCTAGGAACCAGCGGAGTGGCATACAATATTTGCAGGTAGTGTCAGATACTTCTGCAACGCAACCAAGAGGAACTTTGACAGGAGCCACCGGGAGTCATTTGAACCTAGTACGCCTATGTTGTGGTCCAAGGGCCTCATGTCCTCCTAAGATTAAATGAAGCAGGACACTATGAACATTTAGAGTGAGCATTTCTTAGATTTCAAAAAGAGAATTGACTCAAATAGCATTTGAGAGGACATCCCAGTGGAGATGAGACCTGCCTGCAAAGGCAGGCAGCAAAATACCCTAAGCACAGGAAATAGCTCCTTAAGTTGTTTTGTTGGGTCCAGTAATGTCCAAAGTAAGTGACGGTATAGTAAAGTTAACCAAAATAAGAAGTTAGTAAAGAAACAAATTAGTTGCTTACAGCACGGCATATGTAGTTGTATATAAATACCATTTTGTGTTGACTGCGTTTTGTGAGTGTTCAATGTATATTTCTAGTAACTAATAGTAACTAGTTCACCATTTCTAGTAACTAATAGTAACTAGTTCACCATTTCTAGTAACTAATAGTAACTAGTTCACAATTTCTAGTAACTAATAGTAACTAGTTCACCATTTCTAGTAACTAATAGTAACTAGTTCACCATTGTTCCTCTATCCACCAGTCAGATATCTAAAGAACAATTTCTAAAAAAGAAAAACGACATGTTGGACCCTGAGCCGTGAGTACAAGACAAGTTTATTTATGTGCTATTATTTTTTGATTTAATGCTCCTTTACTGCTGAATGTCTAGTTTTGCTTTTTTAAATTGTTAAATAATAATGAAAACTGCCACTGACACCTAGGCTGACCCAGGATTATGTGCGCTGGCTGGCCACAAAAATTATTAAGAATCTAGTCGTGATTCTAAAGATCTTCCGTAACAAACTCACATTTATTGCTGTGTGTTTTTTAGATAATTATTTTTCAGTAGTCATAATGCTGTATAATTAATCATGAATCTGTGTCCATCACCTGCTCTCCAATATCTGCGATATAGTAAATAGTGTCCCCCCGCTTTCACAGGTTTATTGAATGTAAAGACTGTGGCCGTAAAATGCACCAGATTTGTGTGTTGCATTATGATGTCATCTGGCCGTCGGGGTAAGCCTTATTCTCAGATCTGGTTACAGACCAACGCCTTTAAATGTCAACTAAACGCTTTTACACACAACCAACAGTTTTTGACACTTTCTCTCATTTTCCCCTCAGCTTCATCTGCGAGAACTGTATGAAGAAGTCCGGCAAGACGAGAAAGGAGAACAAGTTTGCCGCCAAAAGTATGTTTAATGGAGCGGAGTTTTTTTAATTATGATCCACCTTGTAGAAACTCCCTGATTTGTCTTTGTAGTTGAAGTTGTCAGGAGCTTGTGATTTTTTTAGGTGCTTTGACATGACTTGTGATAACTTCCTTATTTGATTGGATCCGTTTCAGGGCTTCAGACGACTAGGTTGGGGACATACATTGAGGACCGGGTGAATAAGTACTTGAAGAGGCAGAACCACCCGGAGGCTGGGGAGGTGTTTGTACGAGTGGTGGCCAGCTCAGACAAAACAGTTGAGGTCAAACCTGGCATGAAATCCAGGTGAGGAAGGACTGCAGCTGGTGCATCACTGATACAGCTTTAACCTGCGTCTTTGGTCTATTCATCAGTGGACTGAAACCAGAGGATAAAATGATCCAGTATTAAAAGCTTGTTTTCAGGGAAACTTGGCTCATCAAGCACTAATGAAGAGAAATGTACTTCTCATTGATGTTCATTGGTTTGTGGTGGGTGTTTCCTCTTGTTAAGCATTAAATATACTCCTAATCACTACCCCCCCCCCCTTTCCCAGGTTTGTAGACGATGATAAGATGGAGGAGACCTTCCCATACAGAACCAAAGCACTTTTTGCGTTTGAGGAGATTGATGGTGTGGACGTGTGTTTCTTCGGCATGCACGTCCAGGAGTATGGCTCAGAGTGCGCATTCCCCAACACCAGGTAAACACTTGGTAACATAGTAATAGCATTGATCTTCTGAACACTGTTTCAAATAATTGCCAAGGGAACCAGGGAACTCCAGTATTTATTGTAACATTGTAACACTTCTCTGTACCTTCTAGACGGGTTTATATATCGTACCTGGACAGTATTCACTTTTTCAAGCCCCGGGCACTGAGGACTGCAGTCTACCATGAGATCTTAATAGGGTACCTGGAGTACGTCAAGAAACTTGGGTAGGTTTTCATCACCTTGCTTTTGATTTTGTAGAGCAATTAGTTAATACCTGACAACTAAATTAGTTAATACCTGACAAATAAATTAGTTAATACCTGACACTAAATTAGTTAATACCGGACACTAAATTAGTTAATACCTGACACTAAATTTGTTAATACCTGACAACTGAATTAGTTAATACCTGACTACAGAAATGTGGTATTAATACCAGACTACTGAAATGGGGTGTTAATACCTGACTACTGAAATGGGGTGTTAATACCTGACTACTGAAATGGGGTGTTAATACCAGACAACTGAAATAGGGCGTTAATACCAGACTACTGAAATGGGGTGTTAATACCAGACTACTGAAATGGGGCGTTAATACCAGACTACTGAAATGGGGCGGTAATACCAGACTACTGAAATGGGGTGTTAATACCTGACTACTGAAATGGGGCCTGACTACTGAAATGGGGCGTTAATACCAGACTACTGAAATGGGGCGTTAATACCAGACTACTGAAATGGGGCGTTAATACCAGACTACTGAAATGGGGCGTTAATACCAGACTACTGAAATGGGGCGTTAATACCTGACTACTGAAATGGGGCGTTAATACCTGACTACTGAAATGGGGCGTTAATACCAGACTACTGAAATGGGGTGTTAATACCAGACTACTGAAATGGGGTGTTAATACCTGACTACTGAAATGGGGCGTTAATACCAGACTACTGAAATGGGGCGTTAATACCAGACTACTGAAATGGGGCGTTAATACCAGACTACTGAAATGGGGCGTTAATACCAGACTACTGAAATGGGGCGTTAATACCAGACTACTGAAATGTGGTGTTAATACCAGACTACTGAAATGTGGTGTTAATACCAGACCACTGAAATGGGGCGTTAATACCAGACCACTGAAATGGGGCGTTAATACCAGACCACTGAAATGGGGCGTTAATACCAGACCACTGAAAAGGGGCGTTAATACCAGACCACTGAAATGTGTTCTTAATACCAGACTACTGAAATGTGATGTTAATACCTGACTACTGAAATGTGGCGTTAATACCAGACTACTGAAATGTGGCGTTAATACCAGACTACTGAAATGTGGCGTTAATACCAGACCACTGAAATGTGGCGTTAATACCAGACCACTGAAATGGGGCGTTAATACCAGACTACTGAAATGGGCGTTAATACCAGACCACTGAAATGGGGCGTTAATACCAGACTACTGAAATGTGGTGTTAATACCTGACTACTGAAATGGGGCGTTAATACCAGACCACTGAAATGGGGCGTTAATACCAGACCACTGAAATGGGGCGTTAATACCAGACTACTGAAATGTGGTGTTAATACCAGACTACTGAAATGTGGTGTTAATACCAGACTACTGAAATGTGATGTTAATACCTGACTACTGAAATGTGGCGTTAATACCAGACTACTGAAATGTGGCGTTAATACCAGACTACTGAAATGGGGCGTTAATACCAGACCACTGAAATGGGGCGTTAATACCAGACTACTGAAATGTGGTGTTAATACCAGACCACTGAAATGGGGCGTTAATACCAGACTACTGAAATGTGGTGTTAATACCTGACTACTGAAATGGGGCGTTAATACCAGACTACTGAAATGGGGCGTTAATACCAGACTACTGAAATGTGGCGTTAATACCAGACTACTGAAATGGGGCGTTAATACCAGACTACTGAAATGTGGTGTCAATACCAGACTACTGAAATGTGGTGTTAATACCAGACTACTGAAATGTGGTGTTAATACCAGACTACTATAAAGCAGTGTTCTCTTCCTTTGATCCGGTGCAGGTATGTGTATGGTCACATCTGGGCGTGCCCCCCGAGTGAAGGGGATGACTACATTTTCCACTGCCACCCGCAGGACCAGAAAATTCCTAAGCCCAAGAGACTGCAGGAGTGGTACCGGAAAATGCTGGAGAAGGCCTTTGCTGAAAGGATCTTGCACGACTTCAAGGTGAGACCTATGGGTCACCAGGTTGAAGGCAAATGTACTGAAACATGGCAGGATGTTCATACAGTATACAAGTTATAAATGGTTCCAGCTTGTATTGTAATGAAGCTCTTACTGACATGCTGCTGCCGTCTGAAAAGATGTTGTCCAGAAAACAGCTTTCATAAATTTAGCTTCTTAGAAATGCACAAATAATTTTCTTTAAATGCTAGGTGAGTGGGACTCTATGCCACTTGCATTCTCCTGTCTCTTCAGCGTAAGTGAAAAGCTTTGTCTGTGTGTTGTCCAGGACATCTTCAAGCAGGCCACAGAGGACCGCATCACCACTGCCAACGAGATGCCCTACTTTGAAGGTGACTTCTGGCCCAACGTGCTGGAGGAGAGCATCAAGGAACTGGAGCAGGAAGAGGAGGAGCGGAAGAAAGAGGAGAATGTGGCCTCCTGTGAGACCCCTGAGGTAGGCCGAACTGGGGAATGGAGCTGGGATAGTGCTGGGGTTAGGATAAAGGAGTACTAGATGAGTGCTGGGGTTAGGATAAAGGAGTACTAGATGAGTGCTGGGGTTAGGATAAAGGGGTACTAGATGAGTGCTGGGGTTAGGATAAAGGGGTACTAGATGAGTGCTGGGGTTAGGATAAAGGAGTACTAGATGAGTGCTGGGGTTAGGATAAAGGAGTACTAGATGAGTGCTGGGGTTAGGATAAAGGGGTACTAGATGAGTGCTGGGGTTAGGATAAAGGGGTACTAGATGAGTGCTGGGGTTAGGATAAAGGAGTACTAGATGAGTGCTGGGGTTAGGATAAAGGAGTACTAGATGAGTGCTGGGGTTAGGATAAAGGGGTACTAGATGAGTGCTGGGGTTAGGATAAAGGGGTACTAGATGAGTGCTGGGGTTAGGATAAAGGAGTACTAGATGAGTGCTGGGGTTAGGATAAAGGAGTACTAGATGAGTGCTGGGGTTAGGATAAAGGGGTACTAGATGAGTGCTGGGGTTAGGATAAAGGGGTACTAGATGAGTGCTGGGGTTAGGATAAAGGAGTACTAGATGGGTGCTGGGGTTAGGATAAAGGAGTACTAGATGGGTGCTGGGGTTAGGATAAAGGAGTACTAGATGGGTGCTGGGGTTAGGATAAAGGGGCACTAGATGAGTGCTGGGGTTAGGATAAAGGAGCACTAGATGAGTGCTGGGGTTAGGATAAAGGAGTACTAGATGAGTGCTGGGGTTAGGATAAAGGGGTACTAGATGAGTGCTGGGGTTAGGATAAAGGAGTACTAGATGAGTGCTGGGGTTAGGATAAAGGAGTACTAGATGAGTGCTGGGGTTAGGATAAAGGAGTACTAGATGGGTGCTGGGGTTAGGATAAAGGAGTACTAGATGGGTGCTGGGGTTAGGATAAAGGAGTACTAGATCAGTGCTGGGGTTAGGATAAAGGGGTACTAGATGGGTGCTGGGGTTAGGATAAAGGAGTACTAGATGAGTGCTGGGGTTAGGATAAAGGAGTACTAGATGAGTGCTGGGGTTAGGATTAAGGTGTACTAGATGAGTGCTGGGGTTAGGATTAGGGATGGGAATTGATAAGAATTTAACGATTCCGATTCCATTATCGATATTGCTTATCGATCCGATTCCTTATCGATTCTCTTATCGATTCTCATTGGGTGAGGAAATAATTACAAATTTGTTTGTTTGTATTAACTTGCTTTAATATCTGATAAGAACACCGCACATACTCAGAGTATACACAAATTATGTGTAGCAACCTCAGGACAAACCTAAACGTAGGTGAGCTACAAAGTAAAGTCCAGGGACCTATAGATTTTTTCACATTCATTGGTCCAGCCAAAAAAAAAAGCAAAAACTGCCATTTAAGTGCCATAAAAACAAAAAACACAGACGGTAAACAGTCAAGGAAGAGCTTGTTCCTTTGGGAATATTCAACCTGAAACTAAATTCAACTCAACTGACATACAAAATAGAAAGAAGTCTTCTGTAAAGACCACAACTATCAACTTGGGCAAATGATTGACAATGGAGATTATTATCCGTATAGTAAAAGTTTACACAATGAAATGGCGCTCACATTAACTAAATAGATAAGTTACCTTTGGCATTTATAGCAGATGCCGTCTCATTAGCTCCGCTGCTGCTTGACTCACTTGTTGTTGTGTCGCTGAGTAGTAGAGAATCAAACACGCGACAGTCCTGCAAACGGATTGCGTGCTGTGTGGCCAAATGCTTCTGCATATTGGAGGTAGTTCCCCCCCATTGCCGAAATTAAACTTTTACAACTGTTGCAAATGACTGCATTGGTGTCTTTTCGAGTGAAATATAACCACACTTTAGATCGCTTCTGCGTAACCAAAATGCGCAAGCGCGTGTGTGACGGTCATGATGACACATTTGCAACGAGCCGAACCGTTAAGCGGAATCGTTAAGCAGGTACACTAACGGTTCCAAGGAATCGATTCACTGAGAACCGGTTCTAAAGAAGAACTGGTTCTCGATTCCCATCCCTAGTTAGGATAAAGGAGTACTAGATGGGTGCTGGGGTTAGGATAAAGGGGTACTAGATGAGTGCCGGGGTTAGGATAAAGGGGTACTAGATGAGTGCCGGGGTTAGGATAAAGGAGTACTAGATGAGTGCCGGGGTTAGGATAAAGGGGTACTAGATGAGTGCCGGGGTTAGGATAAAGGAGTACTAGATGAGTGCTGGGGTTAGGATAAAGGAGTACTAGATGAGTGCTGGGGTTAGGATAAAGGAGTACTGTATGAGTGCTGGGGTTAGGATAAAGGAGTACTAGACGAGTGCTGGGGTTAGGATAAAGGAGTACTGTAGGCAGAGTATAGATGCTGTTTAATGAGGTAGATGGAACGATGTTTAAACTCCATAGCCAGTCCTTATTTTCAGTGTTTTGTGTCTCGTTAGCACGCCGTCGACAGCAAGAATGCCAAGAAGAAGAACAACAAGAAGACCAATAAAAACAAGAGCAGCGTGAGCCGGGCCAATAAGAAGAAGCCGGGCATGCCGAACGTACCCAATGACCTGTCCCAGAAGCTGTACTCCACCCTGGAGAAGCACAAAGAGGTGTGACTTACTCTGTCAACCTAACGCTGCAGAATATTTAGCTGACATTAGCGCTCGTGTCTTCCTGTCCTCTGGTCTGACGTGTTCCTCCTGGTCCACAGGTGTTCTTCGTCATTCACCTGCACTCCGCGCTCTCGCTCAACACTCTTCCTCCCATCACGGACCCGGACCCGCTGCTGAACTGCGACCTGATGGACGGCCGCGACGCCTTCCTCACCCTGGCCCGGGACAAGCACTGGGAGTTCAGCTCTCTGCGCAGGTGTAAGTGGAGCACCATGTGTATGCTGGTGGAGCTCCACAACCAGGGCCAGGACCGCTTCGTTTACACCTGCAACGAGTGCAAACACCACGTGGAGACGCGCTGGCACTGCACCGTCTGCGAGGTAAAGACAGGGGGCGACGCTGAGCCGCACCCTCTTAGGAAATGTCGACTGCTCAGTTTTCGAACTACTGATTTTGTGTTCATATTCGATATTACTTATTTAGGTAGTTTGTTTTATTGTGTACTCCAGGTTTGGAAATTATTATTCCAGCTCAGTCATATGTACCTAAGACTAGATAAAGTAAGCTAAAATGTAATTAAACTGACTCTCTTGTTATTGGCTTGCCCTTTGGTTTTGATGTAGAATCTGGTTTGATTATAAAATCTGTGTGGCTGTTTGAAAGCCATTTGGCCCGTAAATGACCACACATCATACCCTGGAGTGGTTGGATGCTCATTGTTTACTAGCAAAAAGCAGAATTAATTCTAAGTACTCTTTAATTTTGGATGAGTATGAGGCTAATAAATGAATGCCAAATATCAAAGGATTTACATACATTTTGTAATAATAGGTAATTGCTTTTGTTCTAAGTGGAACCATAGAAATAATAGTGAGTTTGACTGATTATTTGTGCTCTTTGTCTTGCAGGACTTTGATCTATGCATCAACTGCTACGCCGCCAAGGGCCATGAGCACACGATGGTCAAATGGGGCCTCGGCCTGGACGACGACAGTGGCGGAGCCGGTGGAGCCGGAGGCGAGGCCACCCAGAGCCCCCAAGAATCTCGTCGCCTTTCCATCCAGCGCTGCATCCAGTCTCTGGTCCACGCCTGCCAGTGCCGCAACGCCAACTGCTCCCTGCCATCCTGCCAGAAGATGAAGCGCGTGGTGCAGCATACCAAAGGCTGCAAGAGGAAGACCAACGGCGGCTGCCCGGTGTGCAAGCAGCTGATCGCCCTGTGCTGCTACCACGCCAAGCACTGCCAGGAGAACAAGTGCCCCGTTCCATTCTGCCTCAACATCAAACAGAAGCTGAGGCAGCAACAGCTGCAGCACCGCCTCCAGCAGGCCCAGATGATGAGGAGGCGCATGGCCACCATGGCCGGCCGTGGCATGGGGCCCCAGAGCCTGCCGTCGCCCCCTACCTCAGCCACCCCCGGCACTCCCACGTCTGGCGGACAGACCCCCAACACGCCCACACACACTACCCAGCCCTCCTTACCCATCAGTCAGCAACAGCAGCAGCAGGCCCCCAACGTAACAGCCAATATTACCCAGCAACAACAACAACCAGGCTTCCCCAACAACGGTCGCAACAGCCAGCCGCCGACGCCCATCCCACAGGGGGGCAAGCCAGGGCCACAGTCGTCCCCGCTGCATCAGGTGCAGTCGCCCCTGCCTAACATATCCCCCCAGCAGCAGCAACAACAGCAGCAGTCTCCAATGTCTGCTCAGCAGATTGCCCGACATCACGAGATGGCTGCCAAGGCCAAGCAGCAGCAGCAAGTGCCTCAGCCCTACATGAACATGCCCAACGGAGTTTCTATGAACCACACCCGCATGGTCCAGATGCCTGGCCAGATGGGACCTGGCCAGATGGGACCTGGGCCAATGCAGCAGATGATGGGGCCCAGGGGGACCCCGGTGATGCACGCCATGCAGCAGGGCCAGTGGGGTCCCCAGGGGATGCCGCAGAACACGCTCCAAAACGCTCAGGTCCTCCAGCAGCAGCAAGGCCTTTCCCAGCAGGGTGGCCAAATGGCCCAGCAGGTCCTGGGAAACCCCACTCAGCGGCCTATGATGCAGCAGGTCCTTCAGATGCCGCCGCAGGGTCCCTCTCAGCAGCAAGGCATGCCCCGGGCCATTCCGGGTAACATTGCTCCCAACGCCCTCCAGGATCTCCTGAGGACTCTGAAGTCCCCCAGCTCACCCCAGCAGCAACAGCAGGTCCTTAACATCCTCAAGTCCAACCCCCACCTCATGGCAGCCTTTATCAAGCAGCGCACGGCCAAGTACCAGGCCAGCCAAGTACCGGGCCAGCAGCAGCAGCAGCAGATCCCCCAGCAGCAGAACCCCCAGGCTATGCTGGCAGGCCAGCCTGGGATGCAGGCTATGGCTGCAGCCATGCAGGCTGGAGCTGTGCAGCAGAGGCCTGGGATGCCCCCCCAGCAACAGCAAGTGGTACCTCAGCAAGGGGGCATGGCTGCCATGGGCCCCCAGGGACAACAGCTTATGAACCCAGTGGCGCACAACGGCAATAACCAGCACTACCGCAGGCAGCTACACCGGATGCAACAGATGCAGCAGCAGCAGCAGCAGCATCAACAGGGAGTCATGCCTCAGAGCCATCCAGGTCAGTTTGCCCAGCAACAGGGGGGAGCGCCCAGCTACCCTCAGCTACGCATGCAGCAGCAGATGGCTATGCAGCAGGGCGGCGGAGGACCCATGGGGCAACTCCCACCCATGGCCCAAATGGGGCAGCAGGGCATGGGCATGGACGGATCCCAGGCGCAAAACCTCCTCCAGCAGAGGATACTTCAGCAGCAGATGATGAAGCAGCAGATGGTCTCTCCAGCCCAGGCCAACTCCATGAGTCCCCAGCCCCACATGCTCCAAGGACAGCCCCAGGGAGGAGGACACCTGCCTGGCCAGGCCATGGCAAACACCCTGGGCAACCAAGTCAGGTCTCCGGCCCCGGTTCAGTCACCCCACCCACCTTCGCAGCAGCCCCCACATTCCAGTCCCTCACCCCGGATACAACCCTCGCCCCAGCACGCCAACCTCCACTCCGGCTCGCCCCACCCCAGTCTGGGCGGTCCAATGCCTGGCTCAATGGACCAGGGACACCTTGGCTCCAGTGAGCAGAGCGCCATGCTTCCGCAGCTTAACACACCAAACCGTAGCGGGCTGAGTAATGACTTGAGCATGGTAGGGGATGCCACAGGGGACACACTTGAGAAGTTCGTTGAAGGATTGTAGCATTTTGTGAACAAAAGACTCGAAAAGCCTTGTTTTCTGTGTTTTTCACAAACAACATTTTGTACTGACTGATCTGTAAAAAGTATTAAAAGAAATGCAAAGAAATGAGTCATGAGGCCTAAGGACTGTGAACGTTTCCTTAACTGCTATGTCCTCCAACAGAGGACTTTGAATAATTATTGAAGTTTAAAGAGAATGAGAAAAAAACAGAATATATTTTTTGGTTCAGACCAGATACTAAAATAATTTTGTCCTGGTCTACTTGTTTGTTTATTTTTGTTGTTATTTCTCTGGTATGGACTTGTTTTAAAGAGACATTTTCTCAAAACAAAGATATTTCATTTTATTCATTTTTTATTTTCTAACTTAGCAAAAAAGAAATCATAGCATTTTTGTGTTGAGAAGACTGTAAAATATATTTGTCGGGGAACTTTTTGGGCCAGGATTCGCCTCTTCGCTTCCTTTTCATTCCTGGCTAATTTATTATTCTAATGTACCATCTTTCAAGAAGGACATGTCTTTGGGAGAGAGTTATTTCTTTTAAGTACTGCAGATGTTTTTGGGGAAGATTAATGTATTTGTATTGAGTTAAGAACTATTGCACACAAACATGCAAAGACTAAGACTCGCACAAACGCTTGTTTTTCCACAGGTGCCGGAATGTTAATTTTCTACTGGCTTGGAACCAGTGTTTGTCTTTCACATGTTGAACATATTTGTTGCTTTTTTCCCCTCCTTCGATCAAAATGATTTCTCCTTGAAGTCTTGATACCCATGACTTGACTGTGGTGGGGCTGTACCTGTTGGACTGCTGGTTTGTGCTTAGAGAGCGTTCCGTGCATATTTTTTCTTCATGCATTAAACTTGAATTGAAGTGGAACTGTTCTCTATTGTAAATCATGCAGGTTGACAATACTGTAAATATGCAGAAAAAGAATGAATCACTGTACAAACTGGTTAAAAATGACTCATTTCGTACTTATATACCATATTGTTAAATAAACTGTGTGCAAACAGACTCAGTAGACTCTTGTTTTTTTTCTCAATACTGGGATGTTTTCCTTGATGTTTAAAATGTCTTGTGTGCACAGAGATGCAGAAATTTGGATTTCATGAGCTGCAACTATCCAGTATTTTTCTACGTTATGCAATGATTTCCCAACAGGTGAGTTTATTACATATAAAAAAGGCACATTATTGTCTTAAAATGAAAGTATAAATAAAAGCATTTCAGTGACCATAAACTACATCTCCCTTAATGCATGTTGATTTTCTGTGACACCGTAGATGGATCATTGTGGGTTCCTAAACCTGATTAATACTCCTTTAAGGGAGTTATTTGACTATATATTAAGGAGTATTTACATACAGTGTTACAGTTACACCGGCCCTTTAAGGGAGTTATTTGACAATATATTAGGGAGTATTTACCATAGACTGTATAAAGATATGGACGTAGTATCTGTGATGTCACCCGTAGGGTTCTGAAGACCGTTTTTGAAGCCTAAAGTAGGCGTAGCCGACCGTCGCCATCTTGGCAGCGCGTCACTCCCGGATAAACGAAAATGGTCAAAGAGGCGGTACGTAGATGGAGCTGAGGAGCCTGGATGCTGTTTACTGAGTAATAACAGGCTAATTTCCTACACATATCTTTGAGGACATGTCAAAAAATACTTCCAAATACAGTCAGTGTTAATAAATGTTACGCTATTTATGAAAATGCAGGCATCCG
Source organism: Dallia pectoralis (assembly GCA_029465975.1). Taxonomy (NCBI): domain Eukaryota; kingdom Metazoa; phylum Chordata; class Actinopteri; order Esociformes; family Umbridae; genus Dallia; species Dallia pectoralis. The sequence continues at coordinate 548,142 of CM055756.1, forward strand.
GTAATGCGGGAATCCGCTGGACACACCCTTAATTATGCAGAACTTTAAATATTAATCAACTAAACGGATGAGTTATAAAAAATTCACCACCCTCACAGTTGTTATGAAGGGCAAAATTAGCTGTATAGACCAAATCCAAATAGAGAACCAGACTGTAAACATGTTTTTTTCTGCTGTAAAGTTGATCATATTAACATGGGGGAGATACAGATTTGACTCACTTCTGCAGCCACCCTCAAGCGGCCAGTCAATGAATTGCAGTTGAACTCACTTCCTTATTGGTTTCAGGAGAGAGACCGGAAGGTTGCCACTTGGTATTTACATACAGTGTTCTAGTTACACCGGCCCTTTAAGGGACATCCTAATGCTGATTTGGTCCCCTGGTCTACATTTACAATCAGTTGGAGTGCAATAAAGATGTTTTTTTTTAAAGGGCTTTATACATTTAATTTGACTGAATTATTATTTGACTGCATTGCACCATTTTAACTAGCTGGGTACAAATAGACAAAGTAGTTTATTCTTTAAAAGCTTGAAGTACTCTACCAAGGAGTAAAATTACAAGAATGATTAAAAACGTCCATTTACACAACTTACAAATATGGCCCAGACACCAAACATTATTTCTGCCACAACCTCCTCGTGCCACTGTGACCAGCACTTCAGTTGAAACCTCAGCGAGGCCTCACAAGCGCTGTTGGTATTGAAAGTCCTCTGCTAGGGAAACCTCTATGCATGTGCCCTGCAACGCTTCCTCAGCTTGCCTCCTGAGCTCTAAGACATCATCCTCCTCACCCTCTTTGTGTTGCCCAGTCGGTTTGTACCGCTGACTGTAATGGTAGAGCACCAGCGTTTGTGCACTACCAGCCAGTGCCACTGCCGCAGCCATGCCAGGCGTGCTGTGCCAGTGGTCATCTGACAGGGTGGCCTCGTGCACCAGGACGTTGGCTCTGTGAGCACTTGTCCAGTTTCTAATGTCACAGACTCGCCGGCTTTCAGTCGCCCGTAAAGCGGTCCCGGAGTCAAGCCCAGCTCTTTCAGTAGTTCTGTTTTTGAACGCCCAGGTCAATCATGTTCTTGAACAGAGAACCCAAATGAGGGTACACGATGGAACAAACGGAACACCTTAACAACAAAGTGCATGTCCTCCAGCAGAACATAGCAGTCACTACTGACATCCAGGGCTATCGTCTGGCCGGGGAGCTCTTGAGGATGAAGACTTCCATTATCTGCGGTGACTTCAGGGCTTAGAAAACCCTCTGGAAGACACTGGTCAGCGGTAGGTTCAAGCTCATGTACAGCGTAGGGGAAAACCAGCTGTGTGCTGGTGAGTTGTAATGCCACCCGCAAGAACCGTCTGAGACCCTGAGGGCCATAGATGTTTACACATGTTGCAGGCTGGACGGCAGAGGGGTTCAGGTTTAGGCTCACAGTGCACAGTAGCCCCGGAAGACCGAATCGGTGGTCGCCAGGCAGGTGAGAAATGAACACGTTGGTGATTCTGCTGGACCTCAGCTGGCTTCTCATCAATTGGGTTTGTGTTCCCTCTCCACAGTCAAAAAGCCAACACTCCCCTTCTGTTCGGAGGACCACTGCAGAAGCACCACGGTGAGGAGAGGTGAGGGGTATGCCGACCCAGTGCCCAGAAAGGTCAAATCCATGGTCATGATGCCAAATAAACTATCTGTCAAATTAACCGCGAAACAGCGTTTGTATTTATACCACCATCCAAACATCTCAGAAATAATCATTCGGACCTGTCAATGAATAACTGAATAAAGCTCTTTCAGGAGGTATGTGGGAGGAAAACGCCATCCGATTGGGAACTGCGTTTATAACCTTCCTCCAATTTGACCCTACAAGTCAGAAACTCTGACCGCAGTCAACTTCAGCCCCTCTGACGTGAAGATCACTAACTTTAGGATTTGAACTCTGATTTAGAGCACTAAAGATTTGTATTAACAAGTCAGAACATTGGGGAAGACTCCAAAATATATACATTAGGCATGCACTAACGACCAATGATGGGAAATTGTATAGTAGATCGTTAATGATTTATAAAACTTATAAAAATGTCGGCTTTGTGCCATCTCTAACCAACATCTTTCACTAACCACTTCTCTCGGGTAGTGAAACTGACTCTATAAGCTGCTCCATAATCCTTCATCTGAATAGTTGTGACCTTTGTAAATGGCAATGTTTAAATGTTTCTGGATGTACTGTATTGGTATTTTAAATAAATGTAAGTACTAATGAAATAGACGCGAATGTTTTTGATAATATTTCTCACATTTGCAACAGGCAATCTGTAGGCTGCTGTTATGACGTCATCTTTAAGCGACTGATACAGGTCCTACTCAGCCTGCAGCTCAGTTCAGCGTGTGTCGCATAGGTCAAACGGGCTCTCCTTCTGTGAAACATGTCTCGGTGTCTTAAATTGTTAAAATTTGCGCTGGGTTCTTATCCTAGATCCAACTGCAGGTTCCTGTCTTCTGGGTTGGGTTCTAGGGCTTTTACAAGCACATTCAGTGAAGGTAAGCCGCTGATGTTGGTTACACGTTTATTACATTAAAAGCGCAGTATTTACCATTACAACTAGCTGCAAATACTGTATGTACATCAACTGCAGGGCATTAGGTTTACTTGTGTGTTATTAAATACTGTCGATCAGTCATAATGCAATCTATGCAGCTCATTAGCTACCAATTTTACCAAAATGTGTGTTTGCTAGATAGCGAGATAGCCAATTGTTTTAATGCTGTACCTAGTGAATGAATGAATGACTGACCAATACATAGGGAACAGTTGTACCTTGTGAATAAATGACCATTACATAGGGAACAGTTGTCCGCCATAACATCGCTGTACTGCAGGCAGTGCGGACTACTGACTGTAACCTATTAAGGATCTACGCTTAGTTTAGTTACAATTCTGATGTAAGCGCTTGTGTTTATTCTACATCAGACAAGTCAAAGAACGATCTAGAAAAATGTTAAAGGTAACACTGACCATTGAGGTTGAATACATAATGTGATGGTTGCATCACCTCAACCCTTGTATCTCCTCTTGTCCATCATCAGATGCCCACGTTAGGCAACGTCAGAAACGGTGGTCCCGAACTCCGATTTGGAATCCAAGCCTCGGGCTTACCCAATACTCCTACTACAGCACCAAGGAAGCTGAGAAAGTGCCTCTAGAGACCGAGAAGATTCCAGAATCAGAGGATAAAGCCACAGAAGAAGAACCCCTGCACACTATCATTCAAGACACAGAGAATGTCCAAGGTGACTTGTTTTGTGGCCGCCAACTTGTCTGTATTGTATTCGTACAAGGATGAATAAGGCAAATGATGCCAGCAGTGTTTTGTTTTACTAGCAAATTATACTGTTGGTGATGTAGTTGCTTCAGCTTTTTTGGTCTTGGTCTTTACGCTAAACTTATCCCATCTGATTGACAGGCACCTTTTCCAAACATGAGTTCCAGGCTGAGACTAAGAAGCTACTAGACATTGTGGCTAGGTCTTTGTACTCTGAGAAGGAAGTGAGTGATGGTCTGACCTATACCAACCGCTATTTGAATTGTAATCAATTGACTGACCGACTAATGAGAATATGCTTGGATTACCCTTATTGAGGCCATGTATATCAAAGTGTAAGAACCTGTTACAGAGATTCTGCACTTGTAACTCATTCCTTCATGACCTATTACTCAGGTGTTTATCCGTGAGCTGATCTCCAATGGCAGCGATGCCCTGGAGAAGCTGCGCCATAAGCTGATGACAGGAGATGGGGATACTGCTGCCATGGAGATCCACCTGCAGACGGACCAGGCCAATGGCACCTTTACCATCCAGGTAGGCTCAAATCAGGAGGGACTGGGGGGATTGTTTTATAATGTATTAGTTAGTAATCTTATTTACTCCTGAGAAGACCTATCAGTGTTTGTTTCTATGGTAACGCTGTGGTGTTGCAGAAGTATTCAACTCTTATCACAGAAGGGCTGGAGACCGTTAATGCTCGGTTCATCAAAAATGTTAAAGTCTAAATTAGTCTTATTAGATTGTTTCAATGAGAAAAAAGTGGAACAGAAGGTCTAGAGTTTACTTTAAAGATTTTAAAGCCTTGGCAAATTATTCTCGTAGGCTTAATATATGTGCATAAATTACTTAATATGACATTTCATGTATCAACTTTCATGACACTTGGAACTTGCTCTAGTTCTGGATCTTGGCTGTATCTGAGAAGATGTACTACTAAGTTAGGGGTGTGCCGATTGCATCATACTCCTAGATGATTCTTGTAAAGCTGTTTCATTAAAAATGTATTTAACAGAAACACATTCTCTGAATTTAACTTCCTTAATCTGGGATGTTCAATCGTAGTTCCAGCTGGTTTTCCTTGTGCACTCGTCAATGAATGAAATGGTCAAATGTTTTGCTTTGTGTTGTTCTATCATTCAATATGTTCTTTAAGCTTACCATGTCTCAGTGTTTTGATACACGGGTCATTTTCATCAGGTCATGATGACATTTCGGGGGTTAATATAGGCAGCGTTAATGATAAGTAGCTAATATTGGCTATGGAATATACTTAACAAAAACCTTCTTTTATCTTACATTTATTTCAATTATATGGACACCCGGTCTGGATTAAATAAAAGCCACATTTCCATTGATAAAGTGTTATTCTGGATTAATGACGTTCCACCATGTTGTCGATGCGTTTGATATCAACCAGTCTCTATTCAGCAGATGCTTTGAGGGCTTTACCAAGTTCAGACAGTTAATTCAAATGTTTTTGTAGTGTAGTTTGCTAAAGTTACATTGAGCTAAATTATTTATTTGATCTTGTATGTCATAGTGTAATCCAAAGATATTGTGTAGGATCCTACCTTTCAACAATAACATGACTTGTCTCATTATCTTCTCTTACTGAATGAGACCGGTAGAGTACTAGCTAGTTCAGGGTGGTTTAGACCGGTAGAGTACTAGCTAGTTCAGGGTGGTTTAGACCGGTATAATATTGGGCAGAGACAGGAGGGTCCAGTGAACTATGGCCCTTAACAGAGAGTAAAACCCGGACCGGTCCAACAAGCTGACAATCACTCCACCCACTTTACCAAGCATCATCCAAAACACACCAATCGACCACAATTAACATAGGCAGGCAGAGTATCAGTCACAGAGTTTGATCTCATTGACGTGGACGCCACTGGAGAACAACAGCAAGCCAGTGATTCTGTCCCCACGTAGGGAGATGAGACCCTGCCTGGCAAAGACAGAAGCCTTCTGTTCACCTTCATACTCTGTGCCAGACTACACATCATCATAGACCTTTTAGTGGACACTTAATAATAATAATAATTCATTTATATAGCGCTTTTCTTCCTGGGAACTCAAAAGCTCCGAAGTGTTCCCTGGTCCTGGGTACACAAAGAGGTGCACATCTTTATTTAAGCCATCTCTCAAACAACTGATTCAATGTTGCCCTCTCACTTCCACCCTTGATTCGAGGTAATCAACCTATCATCAAGTCTTTAATTTGAATCAGGTGTGTGAGTGGTAGGGCAAAAACTAAATTGTGAACCTTTTTGTGTACCCCGGACCAGGATTGGGTAACCAAACAATGTTTTATGTTGAAGGCTGGACTAAACAACCACAATGTAGAGTTCAGCCAAAATGCAGAAAATAATGGGGCTAAAGCTCTGAGATTGGTGACAGCCATGAATTTGAATTACTGTAAACTGACTGAAAACAAAGTAGCTTATTAACCATACCCTAAGAAGATTACTGAGTGTGTTGTTAAAATATCCCAAAACATTTCCAGGCAGCAATTGGCTGTGTGAATGTTGTTTTTAAAACTGCAAAATCAGACTAGGCTTTCTATTCGAGTGTGTACGTATGTATGTATGTATGTATGTATGTATGTATGTATGTATGTATGTATGTATGTATGTATGTATGTCTCTTTCTTTTATTAAGCAGGCGGACATTGGTTAGTTACAGTAAATGTAAGCACACAGTAGACCACTGACTTTTTAATCTATATATCTATATCCTTTAATCATGACTGTCCTCTACCTACCTCTTAGGACACAGGAGTTGGAATGAACCAAGATGAACTGGTGGCAAACCTCGGCACTATTGCTCGCTCTGGATCCAAGGTATACTTAGCTCTCTAACCTGTGTAACATTCCCCTCATTGTCAGTCTTCCTGTTTTATTTACTTGAGATTCGGCCATCTTGGCCACCCAGGAGGCCATGTTTTCAATGATGTCATTAATTTACAACTGCTGTTGAGGATTGTGTTTCCATTCACTTCCTATCTTTGATCGTTTTCTCACCTCGCCCCCCAAGGATTTCCTGGATGCTCTGCAGAGCCAGGCGGAGGCTAGCAGCTCCATCATTGGTCAGTTCGGTGTGGGTTTTTACTCTGCTTTCATGGTGGCTGACCGGGTGGACGTCTACTCCCAGTCAGCAGAGCCTGGTACCCCTGGATACAAGTGGTCCTCTGACGGGTAGGAGAGAATGGACAGGATGGAGAGTAGAGAAATGAGTGAACATGATTACATTAATGAGACCGGCGAAGATGAACTAGGTTGTAATAGACAATTCTCTGTGTTCCTCCTCAGCTCTGGAGTATTTGAGATTGCCGAGGCCAGTGGCGTCAGACCCGGTACCAAGATAGTTCTGCATCTGAAGGATGACTGCAAGGAGTTTTCTACTGAGGACCGAGTCAAAGGTATGAGTCATGGAGGGCGGGCTCAGTCGGGCCAATCAGGGGAATCTTTTGCCCAATCAAATTTGATCAACCTGGATTTTTTTAATCTCGAGGGTGGCCAAGTTATTCAGTGATTCATGGGGATTTCTTTTTCTACATACCATACATATGTTTGCTTTTTAACAATAGATTTAACATTATGAAAAGGCTTTTATAGAAACACCAAAATAGTTTGCTAAGTGTGCGGTGGCATGCTAACAGCTTATATTCTGGTTCCAGAGGTGGTGACCAAGTACAGCAACTTTGTCAGTTTCCCCATCTTCCTGAATGGACGACGACTCAACACACTTCAGGTAGAGCCTTTTAAATAAGTGTGTGCGCACACATACATGTGTTGGTGTGTGTATGCGTTCGTGCACATGCTCTGTATTGACCAGGCTCTCTGTCACCAGGCCTTGTGGATGATGGAGCCCAAATCGATCAGCGAGTGGCAGCACCAGGAGTTCTACCGTTATGTGGCCCAGTCGTACGACCAGCCCCGTTACACCCTGCATTACCGCGCAGACGCTCCAGTCAACATCCGCTCCATCTTCTACGTCCCAGATGTGGTGAGCGTAGGACGAGGGGCGAAGCGTTTGGAGTAGCACCTGCAGTTGAAATTTGAATTTGCACGTAGTAACTACACGTAAAGCATTCATAGTTTATAAATACTAATTTAATCTTCCACATTTGGTAAATGTTAGCAACCATGTCATGTTGAGAAAATAGTACATGCCTAAGATCACTCATGAGATTATTTTATTTAGGTCCCTAAAAACCTTTTTCTAATAGTTATGTGTTTTGTGTGGCCAGTCTGGGCTCTCTGTGTTTTGTAAATACTTAGCTAATTTGATTGTCCAGTGTTCATTCCCAAAAGATGATGTGTTTGGCAGATATAAGAACCTGATGCTGGATGTCTGTAACAGACGTATAAACATATCTGTGAATTATAAGCATACAATACAGAGAAGGTTTGAACTGTTAGAAACCCAAACCGTTTAGTGATCAAATAAAGTAGGACCCCCTGTAGCATCGAGAGAAGAATCTCCACAAGTTTATTCAGGTATATCAATAGCAAACAGATGTTTATGGAAGAACGTTCCAGTGAGTTTTTCTGTGATAAAATGGACGCTAACCAACATTTTATAGAAGACAGGCAGATGTAGGTGTGTCTACCTATAACAATTCATATGACAAAAGTGTCTCCATGACTGACAACCCAATTCCATATGGTCAATGTAAACAAAGTATTAATTCCATGTGAATACTTGGTTATCCAATGCTCTTATTCCACAGAACAGATGCTGAACAGGTTAGTCACGCTATAGGGATGTGACACACTGCTACATAATCATTTCTCAGCAGCTATGAGGGCTCTTGTCACACTATATAGCCGTCTAATCACGGGTAATAACAAACTCAAATATTTCCTGTAAAGACTGAAGCCCTGGAATCATTTTAGGGTTATACGTGCACACATTCTACTGCAGTCACAAATTGCTCCTTTTTTATTTCCATTTTTATTGTGTGCTTGTCAAGGACAATCATGTAGTGCTGAAATGTCCAGCCAATGGCAAATCTCAAGTGAAAATGGACATTGAACTCTGAAGCTTAATGAAGGACAAATGGTTAACAAATCCACATGAGATGTGGCCATGGGAAAAATATGAATAATGGTAGTAAATGGATTGTAAGGATATTCAATGAAAATATTCACTTAATCCTTGTGAAATGCTACCATGGTTGTGTTTCAGGGGGTCACTGTGGTAGATGTAATGAACACTTGTATGTACTGGTCAATGTGTTAATCACTATCTCTGTGTGAACAGAAACCATCCATGTTTGATGTGAGCAGAGAGATGGGCTCCAGTGTGGCCCTGTACAGCAGAAAGGTTCTGATCCAGACCAAAGCCACTGAAATCCTGCCCAAATGGCTACGTTTTCTCAGAGGTCCGTTCCTTGCCCTTTTCCTTATAAATTCCTGTATACACCAAAATGAAGATGAAAGGAATGCAAATGTATTCTGTGTTTGTGTTTCAGGTGTGGTGGACAGTGAGGACATCCCATTGAACCTGAGCAGAGAGCTCCTCCAGGAGAGCGCCCTCATCAGGTGAGACTACATCATACACTGTTTCCACACAGTAGAATTTCAATTGTCTCACCTGGGTTATTTGGAGTCACTCGAGTCCTCTCATATCGTGTCTTTTTACGCTTTTATGAACAATCAATTGACAGGAAGCTGAGGGAGGTGCTGCAACAGAGGATCATAAAGTTCCTGCTGGACCAGAGTAAAAAGGAACCAGAGAAGTACGACCGGTTCTTTGAGGACTACGGCCTGTTTATCAGGGAAGGCATCGTCACCACACAGGAGCAGGATGTCAGGGTGAGGCGACTGACTGGGACAGGGATGTTTCTTCTACACTAATTGCATCTTTTCACTGTATTTCCGCACGCCTGTTTGGAATTTATCCAAGTGTCTACACATTATTAAGACCACTTTCCAGGGGTTCAACTTCCTTCTAGCACATGACTGTTTCTGATTTGTACGTAGCTGGTCTTAATGCTTATTGCATGCACACTTACAGGAACATAGACATACACTTATTTTCAGTAATGTTGGTGTTTTGAGAATGAGTTGGCTTTCTTGCTGCTGATTCCCACAGCTTAGATGTGTTTGGCAGCTGTACTGGCATTAGTCAACACTAGGGGGCGCCCTGGGACAATCGCTCTAGTCATATAGGAGCCAATAGTGGATTGACTAGAAAAGGCCAATATCAGACATAAGTCAAATTAACTTGTATGCATTACCAACCTTGGTATTGTAGCAGAGCAAAGTAAGTGTGTCTTTCATTTTCATTGCTTTCCTTTGTGCCTCCCGTCTTTCTACCTTGGTTTGTACAGGAAGACATTGGCAAGCTTTTGAGGTTTGAGTCGTCTGCGCTACCTGCAGGCCAGCGCACTAACCTCATGGAGTACAGCTCCCGCATGAAGGCCGGGACACGGAACATCTACTACCTGTGTGCTCCAAACCGTCACCTGGCCGAACACTCCCCCTACTTTGAGGCCATGAAGCAGAAAGACATGGAGGTGAGTGAACGAGAGATTCAAGACTAGTGTGGTTTTTCAAATGGGAAGACCTCATGCTAGGATGTCTCTGGTGTCTCTTCAATTGTCTGTAGAAAATCACTGACTTGTTTTAGTGCTTCTCACTCTGTAGTTCCTGGCAGTATATTTACCTTTGTCTCTGTCTCTTCCCGCCAGGTGCTTTTCTGCTATGAACAGTTTGATGAGCTCACTCTCTTGCACCTCAGAGAGTTCGACAAGAAGAAGCTCATCTCTGTGGAAACAGACATTGTGGTGGACCACTACAAGGAAGAGAAGTACCAGGACAGCAAGCCAGGTGGATTCATTTCAGAGTCTAATGTCGACTAGGTCATGCATCGGTGTCAGTAACAAAATGAATATTATTAGTCATTTTCCTGACACTTCTTCAAGGCTACTTGAATACATTCGTGATATATTTAGTTACAGCAGGAGTGGAGGTGAGGAATGAGCCACTTTAAATTGGTCATGATGATATCAGGGTCAAATTGGAAATGTAGCCATGCTGCTGTGTTGCCTAAATGACAGTTAGCTTTGTGGCTGAAGGCTAATTCCTAAGATGGAGTTAACCTTGCTTCTCTAATATTGAGGAATTCAATCCTGACTCTGTGCTCTCCTGTCTGTGAAGCATCTGAGCGCCTGACAGAGGAGCAGTCTGAAGATCTGATATCATGGATGAGGAACAGCCTGGGCAACAGAGTCACCAACATCAAGGTATTACCAGCCATAATAACATGAAGGTATTACCAGCCATAATAACATGAAGGTATTACCAGCCATAATAACATGAAGGTATTACCAGCCATAACAACATGAAGGTATTACCAGCCATAACAACATGAAGGTATTACCAGCCATAACAACATGAAGGTATTACCAGCCATAATAACATGAAGGTATTACCAGCCATAATAACATGAAGGTATTACCAGCCATAATAACATGAAGGTAGTACCAGCCATAACGACATGAAGGTATTACCAGCCATAATAACATCACGATATTACCAGCCATAATAACATGAAGGTATTACCAGCCGTAACAACATGAAGGTATTACCAGCCGTAACAACATGAAGGTATTACCAGCCGTAACAACATGAAGGTATTACCAGCCGTAACGACATCACGGTATTACCAGCCGTAACGACATCACGGTATTACCAGCGATAACAACATGAAGGTATTACCAGCGATAACAACATGAAGGTATTACCAGCCATAACGACATCACGGTATTACCAGCCATAACGACATCACGGTATTACCAGCCATAACGACATCACGGTATTACCAGCCATAACGACATCACGGTATTACCAGCCATAACAACATGACCATTATCCCAGCCCAAGTACCGGTTATCATGTATAACCCCATATCACTAGAGTTGGTTGAGTTTGTATCCAGTATCCTAGGCATTTCGAATCTCCAGAGTGATTGACTGAGAGTCTCGGTTAAACTTTGACCCCCAGGTGACACCTCGTCTGGACACCCACCCGGCGATGATCACGGTGTTGGAGATGGGTGCGGCACGCCACTTCCTGCGAACTCAGCAAATGGCCCGCAGCAACGAGGAGAGAGCCCAGATTCTGCAGCCCACCTTAGAGATCAACGCTGGGTATGAGAAGAACCGTGCAGGGGGAATGTGGAGGGAGGGTTTGGGGGAGGGAGGGTTTAGTGAGGGGTTAGGGGGAGGGAGGGTTTAGTTAGGGGTGAGGGAGGGTTTTGTGAGGGTTTTGGGGGGAGGGAGGGTTTAGTTAGGGGTGAGGGAGGGTTTAGTGAGGGTTTTGGGGGAGGGAGGGTTTAGTGAGGGGTTTGGGGGGAGGGAGGGTTTAGTGAGGGGTTAGGGGGGAGGGAGGGTTTAGTGAGGGGTTCGGGGGGGGGTAGTGAGGAATGTGTAGGGGGAGTGGGGCCCACACACAGCAGCCTACCCTAGAGATCAACAGAGACCTCTCCCTGCATATGTGATGAACGGTTCATTTCCTGTTATCTTTTAGTCATGATCTCATCAAGAAGATGCACTCACTGAAGGAATCTGACTCTGAACTCGCTCAGCTGTTGCTGGAACAGGTATTGTTTAAATGGATTACGAGTCGTTTTCCTTCAATCGATAACCCAGTCAGCCTTCAAGATTAGTGTGTAAACTAGATTTTAAATTGCCTTGCAAAAATGACTTATTTCCAGCAAAATGATCAATAACAGAAACTAGAAGCTGTTGCTGTTCGTAATCACATAATTCCAGCAGATTTGTCTTGTCATAATATTGGGATATTAGTGTTGGAGAGCCTTTGTTGGGTGGTTAGTGGAACTATGTTGGCGGTACTGTCTACACTACACTAGATTGAATCAAGACACGGTAAATAATATCAGCAACCGGGTAATTTCTTTTTAGTGCAATAGTGTCAATGTTGACGTAAGCTCTGCAATGTTAATCTAAGACACTATAGTTTGTCAACCCGGTATTCACAGATGCACCTCCCCAACTTTACTGATGCACCTCCCCAACTTCACTGATGCACCTCCCCAACTTCACTGATGCACCTCCCCAACTTCACTGATGCACCTCCCCAACTTCACTGATGCACCTCCCCAACTTCACTGATGCACCTCCCCAACTTCACTGATGCACCTCCCCAACTTCACTGATGCACCTCCACAACTTCACTGATGCACCTCCACAACTTCACTGATGCACCTCCACAACTTCACTGATGCACCTCCACAACTTCACTGATGCACCTCCACAACTTCACTATCTTCTTCTGTCACTACTAAGCTTGGTAAGGCTTTCTGCTCCAACACACCCGTTTATTTTCTCTCTTCTTATCTTTGTCCTCCAGATATATGACAATGCAATGATCGCAGCAGGCCTCAACGATGACCCCCGACCCATGATTGCCCGCCTTAACGACTTGCTGACCAGAGCGCTGGAGAAACACTGAGATGTGATATCACTTTCTGTCACCTGTCTCTCCTATTGCCCAGAGCAGCAGTCCTATTGGTTTCTAGGATATATATATATACTGGACAAAGACATTTTCATTGGTCGATATACCCAGTAGGGCTGGAGTACATAGTCATGTGACCACGTGTAGTGGCTCCTCACTAGTTATTGCCCATCAATAAAGCACTTCTTCGGTGACCTTTACACATTCAAGTCAGCCCAACTACAACCCAGAGAACTCCCTTCAACATGAGCTTATTATCCAATAACAACTGGCAAGTTTTCAAACTTGAAAAATTACAAGACAGGACCTGTGTGTGTGTTGCTGGGAATCTTCTTCTGAATTGTGTGTTAGTTTGTTTTTTATTCTTGTTGTGTTAGGTCATAAAGAAATATGTAAAAGTTTGACTGAAGTTATGACTGTGCCATAACCACGTTAAAACGTCATATCAGAGGAATGGCTTGAGTAAAACTATTTTCCATTGACTGTAATAACTACACTGTTCCATTATGTGCATAATATTTAAATAATGGTTCAATACATTCTTACCATTTTTGTCACTTGAAATGGTATTCCTTCTATTTTGTAAGATTGTTGTTAGTTTCAAACATTTTATCATATTTTCCTCTAATATTGATTGTTTGTTGATATTTTAGCAACATGTTCTTATCCTAAAAATAATATTCAATATTATATCACCACAGTTCCTAATTTTGTCATGGTTTGGCTGAACAGAAACAGGTATTGTCGTTTGGTACAAAAAACAGACATCTAGGAGTCATTCAAAAGTATGTGAATAAAACCCATTTAGTGAATTGGTCTCTGGTCCTGTTTGGTCTCTGGTCCTGTTTGGTCTCTGGTCCTGTTTGGTCTCTGGTCCTGTTTGGTCTCTGGTCCTGTTTAATCCTGTAGCTCATATGCCTCTAGTTCTGATCTTGCCCTTATAGGGGGGTGTTGTCATGGGAACAATGGATAATTATTGTACTGATCTTGATTGAAAACCAGTTAACATGAGGTCAATAAATATACCTCTTGAGAACGAGACACATATTCTGATCGACTGACAATTTATAATGTGGATAAAACATGGACGCGTGTCAACAATCAGTATAAATACAGCTAAACAATGCAGTTTGTCATCCGTAAGTAAAGTGTTTATACTGAAAGCACATAAAACCTCAACAGAACTGAATTGATATCACAGGCCACATCTGAAAAATAAATCTTTACTGCACTTTAATAAGGACATGTGTATCCAACTTACACAACATGGACTAACATGTTAAAGAACTGTATTTCCTGTTGAGTTGCACAAGCAAACATTGTTGTTTGGTTGTGCTGTTTCATTTCTCAGGCAGTAATTTGAAAGGTATGAGGTCAGGTAAGGTTTCACACGGCTACTTCACAGTCAGCGTCACAGTGGCGATGCTCTGCCTATCACCATCCCATAATGCCACGACTCTGGAGATCCACACCTGGGTAGACCTGAAGTAGGTCCCACCTTGGTAGAGCTCTCAACCTGACCTGCAGGCTTCTCCACCAGGCCCGGTCTGCTGAAGTCCAAAGGGTTGGAGGTCCTCAGGACAGGTTGTCAATGGTGGCCAGAAAACTCTGAGCCCACCACTCGTCCAGATCAATTGGCACAAAGTCTGTGGACAGAACATATGTGAGGTAAAGGTTTAGCTAAAGCAGTATCAACGAGTGAACCACTAGTTGTAGATGGATTAGGTGAACAAACTTGAAAATAGCAATAAGGTCAGATTTATTTTACCAGGTAAGTATTCTAATAGCAGGTACTTATTTACAGCAACAGTCTAGGAGCCAATGGAACTAACAGTCTGGCTCAGGAACAGAACAGAGTATTTCACCCCGTTGGCTTTAGATCCACTGACCTTACGTTTTACAGAGACAACACCCTTAAACACTAGTCTATAATTCCAGACAAAAATGACTTAGAGCAAGCAAAATACTGACCGTAGTCATTAAAGTTAGTTGCTTGATGTGATGAAATTATTAAGGCTCACTATAGGTTCCAGATATTCTCAATATGACATACCAATTTTTTTATGTGTGTGCGTGCGTGTGCTCCGGGTTGTAGAATGCCCCTCTCTAAGGCAAGCACTAGAACAAATACTTACACAGTAGATATGAAAACCACTGGGCTACCCAAACATTACCCAAACATGAATTGCAAGACAAATGGTGCTTCAATGCACTCCCTGACAGTAAAGAACATCTGCCCTAAGTCACATGACTTAGAGATTAAAATACATCATGTATTAGACCCGGTTTGTCTATCTGACCAGAGTCTCATCTCATCTTCAACCGCTTATCCGGGGTCGGGTCGCGGGGGTAGCAGCTCTAGCAGGGGACCCCAAACTTCCCTTTCCCGGGCAACATTAGCCAGCTCTGACTGGGGAATCCCGAGGCGTTCCCAGGCCAGTGTGGAGATATAATCTCTCCACCTAGTCCTGGGTCTTCCCCGAGGTCTCCTCCCAGCTGGACGTGCCTGGAACACCTCTCTAGGGAGGCGCCCAGGTGGCATTCGTACAAGATGCCCGAACCACCTCAACTGGCTCCTTTCTATGCAAAGGAGCAGCGGCTCTACTCCGAGTTCCTCTCGGATGACTGAGCTTCTCACCCTATCTCGGTCTAGTCATGTTTACAGGAGAATGTGGGTGTCAATAAGTTATGTTATCATGGATGGTGGTTAGCGAAACTGTGTGTGATATAGTGCTGAAGTCTTTCATGAAATATTCCTAACAGCACCTACACAGTATATACACACGCACACAAACTACTGTCTGTAAATTAATGGTACTTCTGCACAATCCTTTTTGTTGTCCCAAATATTCCACTGTTCCTGATTATAGTCACTAATGTATCTGTTCAGTTGTAGAGCAGAGGAGCATTAATCTGCAGGGACCAGAGTCCCTGCAGATTAAAGTTAACCAAAAAAAACGGAGAGTTTCCCTGTGTCAAATCCTGCTTTTAATGTTTACAAAACTGTTAAACGTGTCTCTTCCCCAAAACTATTATCTAGGCGATGGTGATTTAGGGTGGGTGGATAATACTGCAAGTGCTTAGAGTTAGGAGACTATTAGGTGAATGCAGACTGACAGACTTGTAAGAACGGCTAAATGGGATATCTCATGCACAACAATGCCATGCCATTTTTTATTGTACTTATGCTAATATTGCAGCAAACATATGCATCTTATTATGCCTGATCTCTTATGTAAAACGTCTAACAGAAACAGGTAGTGTGTTAAAGAGCCTCACACGAAGCTTGACAAAAACAGTACAGTTAGGTACCTAGAAACCAGCATGGGTTACATTCTGGGTCAGGAAAATGTGTACGACACAAAATGTAAATGAGCATGGAGAACATACACAGTAAATAAGTGACATGGGGGATAACTCACTCTTCATGGCCGGGTTGGGGGTGGTCTCTGAATACTCCACTGGTCCCTGAACACTTCCTGTCTTGTCAATAACTCCTGCCTCCTCCACCTGCTGCAAAACCTCCAGCCAGGCTGTAACACAACCACACAGCTGTTTACCTGGTGACACAGCCTTAAAATTGTTAATCGCAATAGATACAGCTGCCAAATGTGAGCGTATTTGGCAGCACAGAGCAGAGAATAGTTACAGTACTGTAACAGTGCTGTTAATGTTGTTTAAGACTGATATTATATACTATTCACTGAACAGAAAACAGCACCCTGTGAGCATCAAGTAGAAACATTCAACAACATGTGGTCCTGTCCTGTCACCCCCACAGAAACTTGAGCCTGGTCTGTCCCAATACAGACAGTTACTAAATAAAAACAGTGCTTTCTGTCATGTGGACGACTTTGAATCATATTCACCAGTCCCATTCAATACTTATAACCATAAAACCCTTACCAATTTGTGATTGGGCATCTTTCCCTAAACAGTCTCTCAAATGACTTGAACCAACAGCTAAATGTTACTATTATCTGTATTAACTGTGTACTTAGTGGTTAGTGAGTAATGAATGTAAATCTTGTTGCAATCCTCAGTTCCAGCACTTCTCTCTGTAAATTGTTTGCCAGGAGCTACGCTAACACTGTCCTTGTTCACTCAGAGCAAGGTTATGTAGTTAATGTGCTGCCATGACAAACTGTTCATGGGAAGGACAAAGGGTGTAACACATTGGCTTGTAAGAAATGACCAGATAATGTATACAAATGCTGTTATGTCGGTGAGTTAACGGTTGTGTTCAAATACAGTATTTTAAATTAGGTTATTTTGTAGTGTTCCACTAATTACCAAACACACACACCAGGTGCTGGCATAAGGTTTCTATTTGGGTGTGATGGCAGGGGAACTGCCTGCTATCAGTGTCAGTGCAGCTGTGTTGCTGGGCCTGGTTGGGGGAGGTCTGGCTCTTGCTTCACCACTGACCCTGCCTGCAGATGGGCGGGACAAAACATCCCTGGAGCAGGGGAGGGGACTTGAGGACACGGCACATTGTTAACTCTAAAGAGACACTAGATAAACATGGCAGAGAAAACATATTGTTTTGGTAAAGAATTAGACAAATATAATATTATTCATCAAGTGCACTGGATGACCCATCACCTTCAGACACAAACTTGACATTCTCCTGATGTGCAGTGGAGAAGCCCTCATCAAGCTGCTGGTCCACCTGCAGATCCGGTGGGCTGTGGTGGTACTTTTTCCCATTTAGTCGATTAAACACTATCTTGGGTGCAGGAGCACTGTAGGACAAAAAATATTTTATATAGATAAATATAACTTGGCATATTTGCAGCAGTTTAGAGTTAGAAATTGTCATGAATTATTCAGACTAGCTTTGCTGTCTCTGTTATTCATGACAAATCATCATCATCGTAGCTGAGACCTTCAGTCAGCCAATTAAACCACCTCTAATAACATACACTATCATTCACAAGTTTGGGCTAAAGTAGAATTGACCTTGTTTTCCATGAAAAAACGTACATTGGACTGAAAATATTGCAAAATGAGTAGGAAAACTAGTCATTGACAAGTTTAAAAATAATAATTTGTAATTATAATGATAACTGTGTTTTTTAAACTTTGCTATTGTCAAAGGTCCTCCATTTGCAGCAATTACAGCTCTGCAGACTTATGGCATTTTAATAGTCAATTTGTTGAGGTAATCTAAACAGATTTCCCCCAACGCTTCCTGAGGCATCTCCCACTACTAGGTTTGACTTGATGGGCACTCCTTACGTACCATACAGTCAAGATGCTCCCACAAGAACGCCATAGGGTCGTGATCCAGTGACTGTGCTGACAACTTCATTATATAAAGAATAACAAATGACTGCTTCTTCCCTAAATAGTTATTGCATAGTTGGGAGCTGTGCTTTGGGTCATTGCCCTGTTGTAAAAGAATATTGGCTTCAATCAAGCACTATCCACATGGTATGGCATGTTGTTGCAAAATAAGAGTAACATATTTTGAATTTTCTAGATTACCCTGTACCTATCTGCCAAATTACTATCACAATCAAAGCACCCCCAGACCATCACATTGCCTCCACAATACTTGACAGATGGCATCAAGCACTACTCCTGCATCAATTAATTTGACTTTGCATCTCACACACACTCGTCCTGGCCGGGGAACCACGGACCAGCTCTTTACTCTCGCAAGGATCCTGGAGGGGGCCTGGGAGTATGCCCATCCAGTCTACATGTGTTTTGTGGATCTGGAGAAGGCGTATGACCGGGTACCCCGGGATCTTTTGTGGGAGGTGCTGCGGGAGTATGGGGTGAGGGGGTCTCTTCTCAGGGCCATCCAATCTCTGTACGCTCAAAGCATGAGCTGTGTCCGTGTCCTCGGCAGTAAGTCGGATTCGTTCCCGGTGGGGGTTGGCCTCCGCCAGGGCTGCGCTTTGTCACCAATCCTGTTTGTAATATTCATGGACAGGATATCAAGGCGTAGTCATGGGGGGGAGGGGTTCCCGTTCGGTGGGCTGATGGTCACATCACTGCTTTTTGCGGATGATGTGGTCCTGATGGCCTCATCGGTCGGTGACCTTCAGCACTCACTGGATCGGTTCGCAGCCGAGTGTGAAGCGGCTGGGATGAGGGTTAGCACCTCTAAATCTGAGGCCATGACTCTCAGCAGGAAACCGGTGGAGTGCCTACTCCGGGTAGGGAATGAGTCCTTACTCCAAGTGAAGGAGTTCAAGTACCTCAGGGTCCTGTTCGCGAGTGAGGGAACAATGGAGCGGGAGTTTGGTCGGAGGATCGGAGCAGCGGGGGCGGTGTTGCATTCGCTTCACCGCACCGTTGTGACGAAAAGAGAGCTGAGCCGAAAGGCAAAGCTCTCGATCTACCGGTCAATCTTTGTTCCTACCCTCACCTATGGTCATGAAAGCTGGGTCATGACCGAAAGAACGAGATCGCGGGTACAAGCGGCCGAAATGGGTTTTCTCAGAAAGGTGGCTGGCCTCTCCCTTAGGGATAGGGTGAGAAGCTCAGTCATCCGAGAGGAACTCGGAGTAGAGCCGCTGCTCCTTTGCATAGAAAGGAGCCAGTTGAGGTGGTTCGGGCATCTTGTAAGAATGCCACCTGGGCGCCTCCCTAGAGAGGTGTTCCAGGCACGTCCAGCTGGGAGGAGACCTCGGGGAAGACCCAGGACTAGGTGGAGAGATTATATCTCCACACTGGCCTGGGAACGCCTCGGGATTCCCCAGTCAGAGCTGGCTAATGTTGCCCGGGAAAGGGAAGTTTGGGGTCCCCTGCTAGAGCTGCTACCCCCGCGACCCAACCCCGGATAAGCGGTTGAAGATGAGATCTCACACACAAGTGTTTTCTTTGTGATCACAACACTTCAAACTTAGATTTGTCTTTTCATAACACTTGTTCTCTGTCCAGTGTCTGTGTTCTTTTTTCATATCTTAATCCTTTATTTTTATTGGCCAGTCTGAGATGTGGCTTATTCTTTGCAACTCAGCCTAGAAGGCCAGCATCCTGTAGTCAGCGCATCACTGTTGACATTGAGACTGAGAGTTTTGCTTGTACTATTTATTGAAGGTGCCAGTTGAGGACCTGTAAGGCATCTGTTTATAAAAGTATACACCCTAATGCATTTGTTCTCTTGTTTAGGTGTGCACTCATTACCGCTCTAGTAGGTACATTGCCTTAATCTCCCGAAAGCCGGCACAACATTCAGCCGCCAATCCTTCCAGTCTGCAGCCGCCAATGATTGGAACGAGCTACATGAAACACTCATCTCACCTGTTGCCTTTAAACAACTCCTGTCTGATCTCTGTACCTGTTAACTGTCTTTAACCTCTTCTCACTTATGCCATATGCCCGCCTTGCACAGTGGACCTCTCACACTTTAATCTTTGTACATCCTGTATATAGATACTCATTGTATTTTTTTATATATATATATTTGCTATTGCCTTATTAATGCTGCTCAATAGAACCACATATACCGCATCCTGTACAACTTGACCCTGTATATAGTGTCCCATTACTATTTGCACTCCTGTGTACTTATTATCTAACTGTATGTTGTCCTGCACATTTATCGCCTTAACTTAGCCAGGTTTCCGTTGCAAATGAGAATTTGTTCTCAATCGACCTAAATTTTTTTTTTAAATAAATGGTATTCTAGTAAGAGAGTGTGTGCTGTTCCTTTATGAGAGTTGTAAAGAGCGTTAAATGAGATCTACAGTTTAACAAACACACTTTTGCCATTGGAACACAGGACACATGTCGCTGATAATACGCCAATGTTTTATATTCCATCATAATCTGTAGTTTCCACAATATTAATTTACAACATAAAAAAATTCTAAAATGTGTTTTTGATCAATTTCATGTAATTTAATGAGTTTCTCTCAAAAACAAGGCCATTTCTAAGTGACCCACACCTTTG
The DNA here is from genome assembly GCA_029465975.1 of Dallia pectoralis. Taxonomy (NCBI): domain Eukaryota; kingdom Metazoa; phylum Chordata; class Actinopteri; order Esociformes; family Umbridae; genus Dallia; species Dallia pectoralis. Next base: position 568,864 of record CM055756.1, read on the forward strand.
ATGGTGTAAATCCAAGGATAACAGCGTAAAAGCACTGCCATGGTAACATGTTGCTAAGCAACAGCCTAGCACTAGCACGGTGTGTTGGCACTAGACAGTTTATTAGTAACCTTGCTTCTCAAAAACACAAGGTAAAGTCACTGTTAAATAAAATAAACCAGGTGGTTTGACAAACATATCCCAAGGGACACGCCAGCATGCGTTTTGCAAGGTTACACGCGTGCGCACTACCACGTTACTACACGCGTGCGCACTACCACGTTACTACACGCCAGATGTGACGTCATCGAGTCTGCAACATGCTTTTACCGAGTGAAGTTAAGATGGGAAAAAGTTTTTTTATTTAATAGAATATACGAGTATATTAAAATAGCCTACTGATATGTAATACATGACTTACTGGGGAAGAGACCAAGGCGTCTGCTTGTGCTTAAAGTCGTTTATTTGGTTGTCAATCTGCTGGGTCGGACCTGGAACTGAGAAGGGCATGTCCTTCAATATCATTATAAAAGAAAAAGAAGGGCATGTCCTTCAACATGATTATAAAAGAAAAATAGAAACCCCTCTAGAATATACATAGCCATGCACATCTAAAAAGGTGCCAGTTCAAACAAAATGTAGCAAGTCATTCTGTGAAAACAGTTTATATAATATTTAACTCGGAAACACTGGTAGTTGCAAATGAAACATGTTGTAAGTATTAAAGTTTAAATCAGGTGAGTCTGGTGCAGAGTGAAACTCACCTGTCCGTCTCTGTGTAACCAGTTTACTCAGACCACTTGTAATGGTGTACATCATGTGTTAGAAAACTCCTGACAACCTCAGTATGGCACAAGTGTAAAGTAGTCTCTCTTGGTCGGTTATGTTACAGTTGATAGGACATAGACAAACTATCTATAGTCCCTGCAATATTTATTTTGCGTGCAATGTTTCTTTAATCCATCCACAATGAATACACCGATTATTCCAGTTACAGATTCTGCTCCAACGTGATCTCGGCATCCACGTCAATACTAGTGACAAGGTATAATGTGAACCCACCGAGCAAACACATGTCAAGCTGCTTTATGTCCGAAAAATATTGTTTAGGTGGAAATCTACCCAAATCCTTTTATGTTGCTACTTTTCCCAGGCTCTGCAGCCAGTGTCAAATAGCAGGTCCTTGGTCTGTCTGAGTCCTTGCAATGTGACATCTGATTTAACCAGCAGTCGTTGAGCTGCCAGAACCAGAATAAGCAGCAGACCTTAACATTAGACTACGGGTCGCCTCCCATAGATGTCGCCACACGCCTCCTTTGTGGTTTAGCGTCACTCTACAACCTCCTTCTGTGGTTTAAAGGGACAGTACCAGCATCTCTATACAGCCCATTCCTGAAGATGGCAGCATCATCAATGTTGCCAGGTAGATCAATAAGTATCCCCATAGACCATTAGTGACCTTACAACGCAACAATGTTGTTTCCACATGACTACAATATTTACTATCAGCAGATTTATCGAATTACCTTTGGGTCACAAGAAATTGCAGACATTTTAAGAATTGCAAAAAAATAAGTGTCAAAAATAAAAATCTGAAATCGCACATTTTTTTTAATAAACAATGCAAAAACAAATAATTGTATGTATTTTTTTCTATAACTTCTTTGCAAAATATTATTTTGAGCTTTTCAATAATATTTTTGACTGCGATATTATTTCTGGCTTTGCGATTTAGATTTTTTTTGCGATTCCCACCTGCGGGTCAACACACCGCTGTCACTTTTCGTCCAACTGACCAATAGTGTTATTGGATACGCCCTCTACTCCGCCCATCAGCCCCCCCCCGCCAAGCTTGCAATGATTGTGTCACATTTGCAAAGCCAGAAAAACTACTGCAAATGTCCGAACCCCGGAATTGCAAAAAAAAAATCGAAATCGCAAAGCCAGCAATAATATCGCAAACCCAAAAATATTATTGAAAAGCTAAAAATAATATTTTGCAAAGAAGTTATAGCAAAAAATACATACAATTATTATTTTTTGTTGCATTGTTTATTAAAAATTGTTGCGATTTCAGATTGTTTTTGCAATTCTTAAAATGTCTTTGCAATTTCTTGTTACCCAAAAGTAATTCCATACAGATTCAGCACCAGGCTGCATGCAAATTAGGACAATACATATTTAGTATGTGGGTCAGCAGTATTTAAAATAAATAACCTGTTTCATTTCACATAATACAGTTTCAATGGAAAACTCTGAGAAAATTTGTATACCAAGACAGTAAACCTGTCATCAGTTCAATAACTATTGGTGCTTCGATTTTGGGGCCAAGAGTGTATTTTTGAGATGCTGGTACCCCATATAGTGTTCAATTAATTTATACTAAGCAGTAATAAAACAATTATGTTTATGAGTGTGTGTGTGTGTGGGGTGTATATTTCATAACACAGAGGCCTCAGTTCTGGTACAACTACAGTATGTTTTATTGTCAGGTAGCCTGAGTGTATGTGAGTTTGTGTATATCCTGTCTCCATCAGTCAGTAGTGTGGCTCACAGTCTTCTCTCAGGCTGTCTGTGATGTAGCTGATCTTCAGCACATCTTGATAGTACTGTTTCTCCACTGCCGTGTTGACAGTCCAGCCAACCACCTCAACTCCACGCTCAGCCCAGTACTGGATATAATCCCTGTAGAGCAAAGGTATTCAACTGAAATTTAATGAGGTCCAGTGACCAAATTACCTCAAGCAAAGGTCCAGAACATCATGTCTAACTTGTGTTATGACTCAGTGCCAATACATATTGAAGTAGTCCTGTGGTTGTCACTGTATGCAGTCAACACTGACTCTCAAACAAAATAAAGAACGTACAATTCAATTCTGAATAATATTTCAACAATATTTAAGATCAGTTTTTTTATATATAAAATATACATTGGTAATATGAATGAATTCTATGTTTAATATCGAATGACACATAATAAGCACTAATGCATTTAATAATACTTTTATTTTAGATAAAATATAGGCTGCATTCAAAAATAAAATACCTTACAGAGCTTTTCAGCTACTTTTCAGCTACCGCACTCATTATCAAGCCCTCAAACAGCGAATGTTTTTTTAACGTTGACTCAAAATCCAAGCTACTCTCAGAGAACATTGGTTAGCGAATTGTTTGGCAGGGAATGAATGTGTTAGGATTCTGGTGTATCGATCACATTGGGCTCGTAGTTTATTATATTTCCCCTTAGTTCTTCTTTATGACTTTTTTGAGACATAATTGTGTCCCCCACAATTGGGCCCCCGCTCGTCTCCTCTGTGCACATGTGTACCACTCAATTAGTTTGCAGCTTATCGGTATACTTTTATTTGATTGTTTCTAGGGCCAAGGAATCAGGTTCATAAATGCTACAAAAGTTGTGTCGGTTAAAATGGAAATGTTCCGTAACATTTTATTACTTTTCAAATATTATTTGGGCGATAGGAACTGGTCCAGAAAAGACATCGCCTGGGTCCAAACCCGGATTGCGGGTCCGCATATTAGTGACCCCTGCTGTAGACGATGGATGTGGCGAGACAGGTTGGGTCAGCACATCACATTACTGCACAGGGTACTCATGTTTGTTTTCAGCATTTAACAATCCTCACTATATTCTCTAACCACAGACAATCATTTGGCACCTAGGTCACTGCGGTGCAATAACGGCTGTGCCAATGCTGGCAGGAGTTCAAATCCGACATACAGATAGCTCCCGGCAGTACCAGAGCACCGTCTGGGATGAATGGGTACGCACTGGAGCAGTGCACTGGAGCAGTGCAAAGCAGAACGGAATCGAGAATTGTCTGTTTGATCATCTTCAATTCTCCCAATTCATTGCATCATTAAAAACGATTCAAGCTGTACCTTTAATAGCTTAAACAGAGTGTACACATTCCATAATACTTTCATTTTCTCACCACTGAACACAACTCGTGTAAGGTACCACCCACACATCCCTGACAACTGCTATAGATGTGTTATTAATCGTGGTGCCACAGCCAGGCAGTTTAATGTATCTACCCTTCAGTGGTTGTACTCACAGGGAGATAAAGTCTTTCTGCATGAAGATGGCTGAGATTCCACACAGGTTCCACAGCATGTGGTGGTGGGCCCAGTCTAGCAGCAAGTCCAGCACGCTCAGCCAGCAGTGCATCCATGACGTCAGGGAGCGGGGCGTGCCGTCGCCGTAACGGCTGAGGCTCCAGGGCCGGTGGGTCAGGGCTGTAACCACCCCGGGGTCCGCCTGACGCATCTGTAGAGGTCAACCAGTGAGGAGGTTAGAGGCAGGGATACGTGGTTCTGATGACACGACTAATGACGCTGTTAGGGAACACATTCACACAGTGTACAAGTAGCCTGGAACAAGATTGTATTGATCCTGTATCGCCTGCCATTTTGTTTGATTTGCCTTATGAATTACATGGCAAAGCAACCAACATGGCTGGTTCTGTGTAAAGTAAAGGACGCAAGCTTAACATGAGTATAGACAGAAGAGTTGGCTGACAAGTGTTACACTTTTGTAGTGGAAAAACACTACTGAAATGGAATAGGACATTGTGTACATAGTGGGTGAGTTTCAGTTCATATACATTATTTATTTGGCATTGTCATGCCTATAAAAATAATGTTCTGTCAGAGTGTAAAATGTATTAAAGTTTTAACATCAAATTAGCAGTATTTTTTTTAAGGTGACCTTGTATATGACTTTGGGTTCAAACGAGCAGACAATGCTGGAGTTGTAGAGGACAGGGTATTTCTGATACAAATCCCCAAGAGCTGCTGCCGCCTGGTGGACAGAAGGCAGAATGAAAATGCCAACAGTATGATGACCTTGTTATCATGATGCATTTTACAGAATACTATAAACAAACAGACAAAAAAGACCTCAGTTAACAAACATCAAGTATAAAAACCAAGGATTTAGTCCAGGAAACTATCACTAAGAATTTAATTTTTCACTGCATAGCTCCATGTATAATAAGATTAGTCTGGGACTTTGGCTAATCTCCACCTACAATACTGGAGAAATCGGAAAGGTCAGACAAGGTCAGGACAGAGTCACCCTTGTGACAGGGGCTTGGATTCCTCACAGACCAACAGCTGTGAGTGTCTGTATAACCAGCGTGTAGGGTTGGAATTCCTGGGTTACTGCCTTAAAACAGCTGAGGTTTAACTGGCTCTAGTCTGTTTCTACACACATTATACTATACATATTATACAATAGAGGGTCTAGAGGTTTGAGTATTTTCAAAGTCCTGCTGGTGGGTGTGTAAAAGATATCATGTGGGATTTTGTGGTCAGGCTTTTAAGTTAAAGACATTGTATATATATATATGTATATACACTGTGTGCAGAATTATTAGGCAAGTTGTATTTTTGAGGATTAATTTTATTATTGAAAAACTACAGTGCTCTCAGTCAATCCAAAATGTTAATAAACCTCAATCCTGAATATTTAAGGAAGCAAAAGTGAGGTTTTGGCTTTCTTAGGAGAATATCTATGTGTGCACAATTATTGGGCAACTCTTAGTGTGCAGAATTATTATGCAGCAAAATGAAAAATGAAAATTTTCCCATCTCACTTGTTTATTTGAATCTGTTAAAGTAACAAACAACTCAATTTACAAATAAACTCAAAAATGTACAAACTCAAAATAAATAAAAAAATCAGTGACCAATATAGCCACCCTTCTTTTCAATAACAGTTATTAGCCTTCCATTCAATGGAGTCTGTCAGTTTCTTGATCTGTTGATGATCAACTTTTTGTGCAGCAGCCACCACAGCCTCCCATACACTGTTCAGAAGGGTGTACTGTTTTCCTCCACCATAAATCTCCCGTTTAAGAAGGGCCCACAAGTTCTCAATAGGGTTTAAATCAGGTGACGAAGGGGGCCATGTCATAATTCTTTCATCTTTAAGGCCTTTACTGGCTAGCCACACAGTGGAGTACTTTGATGCAGGCGATGGTGCATTGTCCTGCATAAAAATCATGGTCTTCTTGAAAGATGCAGACTTTTTCCTGTACCACTGCTTGAAGAAAGTATCTTCTAAAAAACTGGCAGTAGGTTTGGGAGTTCATTTTAAGTCCATCTTCAACCCGAAAAGGTCCAACTAGCTCATCTTTAATAATACCAGTCCATACCATTACCCCACCTCCACCTTGCTGTCGTCTGAGTCGAAGTGGAGCTCTGTGCCCATTACTGATCCAGCCACGGGCCCATCCATCTGGTCCGTCAAGAGTCACTCTCATCTCATCAGTCCATAAAACCTTTGAAAAATCTGTCTTCTGATATTTCCTGGCCCAGTCTTGACGTTTCAACTTATGTTTCTTGTTCAGTGGTGGTCGGATTTCAGCCTTCCTTACCTTGGCCATGTCTCTGAGCACTGAACACCTTGTACTTCTGGGCACTCCAGGTAGGTTGCAGTTCTGGAATATGACAGCACTGGAGGATAATGGGTTCCTGGTAGCTTCACGTTTGATTCTTCTCAAATCTTTGGCAGTTAATTTGCGGTTTTTTTTTCTCAACACGTTTCTTGCGACTCTGTTGAGCATTTGCTACAAAACGTTTGATGGTTCTGTGATCACGCCCCGATATCTTAGCAATTTCAAGAGTGCTGCATCCCTCTGAAAGACTTTTTACAATTTTTGACTTTTCAGAGTCAGCTAAATCTCTTTTTTGGCCCATTTTGCCAGAGGAAAAGAAGCTGCCTAATAATTATGCACACCTTGATATAGGGTGTTGATCTCCTCAGGCCACACCCTCCCTGATTACACAAATACATATCACCTGAAATGCTTAACTCCAATAAGGATTCAAGTTTATACAGCTTGGAGTTGGAAAATATCATTAAAATGAGGATATGGTCAAAATACTCACTTGCCTAATAATTCTGCACACAGTTTATATATGCAGCTGTATATTACCACTGCTCTCTACTGCCTAGAAAGGGATAGAAATTGAATAATATCCTAAAATAACCTTACAGAATTGAAAGTTATGTATGGCCCAATGGCACCAAACCAAAAAACAGGATGGAACTATTACTGCATGTACAGTGCCTTGCAAAAGTATTCGGCCCCCTTGAACTTTTCGACCTTTTGCCACATTTCAGGCTTCAAACATGAAGATATACAACTGTATTTTCTGGTGAAGAATCCACAACAAGTGGGACACAATCATGAAGTGGAACGAAATTTATTGGATATTTCAAACCTTTTTAACAAGTTAAAAACTGGAAAATTGGGCGTGCGAAATTATTCAGCCCCTTTACTTTCAGTGCAGCAAACTCTCTCCAGAAGTTCAGTGAGGATCTCTGAATGATCCAATGTTGACCTAAATGACTAATGATGATAAATAGAATCCACCTGTGTGTAATCAAGTCTCCGTATAAATGCACCTGCTCTGTGATAGACTCATAGGTCCGTTTAAAGCACAGAGAGCATCATGAAGAACAAGGAACACACCAGGCAGGTCCGAGATACTGTTGTTGATAAGTTTAAAGCCGGATTTGGATACAAAACGATTTCCCAAGCCTTAAACATCCCAAGGAGCACTGTGCAAGCGATAATATTGAAATGGAAGGAGTATCAGACCACTGCAAATCTACCAAGACCCGGCCGTCCCTCTAAACTTTCAGCTCATACAAGGAGAAGACTGATCAGAGATGCAGTCAAGAGGCCCATGATCACTCTGGATGAACTGCAGAGATCTACAGCTGAGGTGGGAGACTCTGTCCATAGGACAACAATCAGTCGTATACTGCACAAAGCTGGCCTTTATGGAAGAGTGGCAAGAAGAAAGCCATTTCTTAAAGATATCCATAAAAAGTGTCGTTTAAAGTTTGCCACAAGCCACCTGGGAGACACACCAAACATGTGGAAGAAGGTGCTCTGGTCAGATGAAACCAAAATCAAACTTTTTGGCAACAATGCAAAACGTTATGTTTGGCGTAAAAGCAACACAGCTCATCACCCGGAACACACCATCCCCACTGTCAAACATGGTGGTGGCAGTCTCATGGTTTGGGCCTGCTTTTCTTCAGCAGGGACAGGGAAGATGGTTAAAATTGATGGGAAGATGGATGGAGCCAAATACAGGACCATTCTGGAAGAAAACCTGATGGAGTCTGCAAAAGACCTGAGACTGGGACGGAGATTTGTCTTCCAACAAGACAATGATCCAAAACATAAAGCAAAATCTACAATGGAATGGTTCACAAATAAACATATCCAGGTGTTAGAATGGCCAAGTCAAAGTCCAGACCTGAATCCAATCGAGAATCTGTGGAAAGAACTGAAAACTGCTGTTCACAAACGCTCTCCATCCAACCTCACTGAGCTCGAGGTGTTTTGCAAGGAGGAATGGGCAAAGATTTCAGTCTCTCGATGTGCCAAACTGATAGAGACATACCCCAAGCGACTTACAGCTGTAATCGCAGCAAAAGGTGGCGCTACAAAGTATTAACTTAAGGGGGCTGAATAATTTCGCACGCCCAATTTTCCAGTTTTTAATTTGTTAAAAAGGTTTGAAATATCCAATAAATTTCGTTCCACTTCATGATTGTGTCCCACTTGTTGTGGATTCTTCACCAGAAAATACAGTTGTATATCTTCATGTTTGAAGCCTGAAATGTGGCAAAAGGTCGAAAAGTTCAAGGGGGCCGAATACTTTTGCAAGGCACTGTATGTGCTAGGGAGTTGGGGCTACTGGTAGTTTGTGAACAGAACTAATACCTTATCAGGTTGATCTTTGACATCAAAGAAGATGGTCAGCTGATGCTTGATGCATTCCTCCACTGCTTCCTGAAGAGTTGGCACCCTTTCCCCCTTGAACTTTTCCCTGAAGACGCAAAGGCCAGCAGGACTGAACAAACATTTTCAAACTTATTTTCAAATCCTTTACATGATGTTCACTCTCTGACTAGGTAGAAAAGGTCCTGTCTTTTCTAAACGGTTCATCAGTTAAGAATGAAAATACCCGAAATAGAAGCTGACAGTCTGCCCTTCAACACTTATTGTCATTGTATCCTTTAAACTCAAATTGAACACGGAACCAAAAACACTAAAAATTGTTCACTGTTATTAGAGATTGCATACAATATACGAGATTGCATACAATATACGAGATTGCATACAATATACGAAATTGCATAGAATATACGAGATTGCATACAATATACGAGACTGCAGAGAATATACGAGATTGCATACAATATACGAGATTGCATACAATATACGAGATTGCATACAATATTGTACTCTACAATTTAGATTTTGTTTGGTGAGAATGAAAAGTTATGATTGTTCTAATCAGAAGCTGTGGATAATTAGGTAGGACGATATGAGGGCCTGGACGATATGAGGGCCTGGACGATATGAGGGCCTGGACGATATGAGGGCCTGGACGATATGAGGGCCTGGACGATATGAGGGCCTGGACGATATGAGGGCCTGGACGATATGAGGGCCACTATCCAGGATTAATAACCTGAAGTACCATGGGATATGCAGAGACAAAAACTCTACATTGCCCCCGGGCATTTGGATTTCATCTTCAGGCTAGAGGATACAGACCCCCCAGTTGACCCTCCAACATCAGACAGCTGTCAAGCCAGCAGTGAGAAGCAGAGAGTTTGCACCAGGTGCTGACCTGTATGATCAATGTCATATGAGTCACACCAACCTGTATGATCAATGTCATATGAGTCACACCAACCTGTATGATCAATGTCATATGAGTCACACCAACCTGTATGATCAATGTCATATGAGTCACACCAACCTGTATGATCAATGTCATATGAGTCACACCAACCTGTATGATCAATGTCATATGAGTCACGCCAACCTGTATGATCAATGGGTCACGCCAACCTGTATGATCAATGTCATATGGGTCACAAAACCTGTATGATCAATGTCATATGGGTCACGCCAACCTGGGTCACACAAACCTGTATGATCAATGTCAATGGGTCACGCCAACCTGTATGATCAATGTCATATGAGTCACACCAACCTGTATGATCAATGTCAATGAGGTCCTGTACAATGTCATATGGGTCAACCTGTATGATCAATGTCATATGAGTCACACCAACCTGTATGATCAATGTCATATGAGTCACGCCAACCTGTATGATCAATGTCATATGAGTCACACCAACCTGTATGATCAATGTCATATGAGTCAATGTCAATGTCATGAGTCACACCAACCTGTATGATCAATGTCATATGAGTCACACCAACCTGTATGATCAATGTCATATGAGTCACGCCAACCTGTATGATCAATGTCATATGAGTCACACCAACCTGTATGATCAATGTCATATGAGTCACACCAACCTGTATGATCAATGTCATATGAGTCACACCAACCTGTATGATCAATGTCATATGAGTCACACCAACCTGTATGATCAATGTCATATGAGTCACGCCAACCTGTATGATCAATGTCATATGGGTCACACCAACCTGTATGATCAATGTCATATGGGTCACACAAACCTGTATGATCAATGTCATATGGGTCACGCCAACCTGTATGATCAATGTCATATGAGTCACGCCAACCTGTATGATCAATGTCTAATGGGTCACGCCAACCTGTATGATCAATGTCATATGAGTCACACCAACCTGTATGATCAATGTCATATGAGTCACGCCAACCTGTATGATCAATGTCATATGGGTCACACCAACCTGTATGATCAATGTCATATGAGTCACGCCAACCTGTATGATCAATGTCATATGAGTCACACCAACCTGTATGATCAATGTCAAATGAGTCACACCAACTTGTGTTCCTTAACATCTGGAAATGTAAAGAAATCCACAAATAATGCTAAAATTCTGCAACTGAAAACCAAGATGTATAACTGGACATCGACCATCCCCGTTTCAGTCCATATTTCTAAAGGTTGTGCCTAATAATGGATATGACTCCGCCCGACCACTCCCCCTGGCCCACCTCAGCCGGTGTTTCGCCGTGGCATCAAGCGCTCGTAGATCTGCCAGTCCCAGTGTGCCCACCGCTCCTGTCCCATTGGTGGTGCGCTCCACGGTCTCATCATGCATCAGCACAGCCACCCCATCTGCAGTGAAGCCCAGGTCCAGCTCAACCCCTGTGGCTCCGTTCCTGCTGGCCTAGAGGAGGGAGTGGTAGATGAAGCAGGGGCAGGAGGGGAAGGAGGGATAGAGAAAGACAGGTGCCAGATGCAGTAGATAAAGATCTGGATTGGAGGGATAGATAGGCAGAGGGGACAAGCAGCAGGCTATAACAGCAATAGGAAGACTAAATTAGGTCTACATGAACACTGGTTGAAATGTGCATGACATTAGTCAGGGAATAGCAGACTGTTAAAAAATAGTGTCCTACCTTCTTATTACTTAGTTTTTTAAAACAAATCATATGAAGGACATCTGCACTATACATCGTTTGACTTTAAATATTGTCTTTATCTACTATTAATTTGTGTAAAAAACACAGAATAACAAAAATGTGTTCCACACTAGGTCTGTATCTCATCATTCTATACTGCATTACATGACCCAAACAACTGATGGTCATCCTTGGTTCACCTCTCGGATGGCTGCTATAGTGTTCTCCGGAGCATCGTGTCCTCCTCCCCGGTGCGCCACCACGGGAACCCCCGCGCTCACCGGGCCAGTGGGCCGCAGCACCTGACTCGCTTGGGTCGCTGGTACTGGTGGGAACCGGAACATCACGATAAACACGTAAAGGGACGCGGTTACGGACGATGCTCCAATCGCGCTCCTGGTCCCGAATAAAAGCAGAACAAATACCGCGGATAGATACATCTCGTCTCCTATTTGTAACATCGTTAAGACGCGTTAGTTCAAATATGTCAGCTAGTAAATTAAACTGCGGTCACAGTTAGATTATAAAGACTGATTACCGCACCGACTATCAGTTTATATGACCGGATTTCAAGTTCAGACCGAGACATGGGTAACAAAACACTTCATTAAGGCCAACGAGACATCCTCCTTAATAATAAACACATCATATTCGTTATGGATCATTCAGAATCCAAAATTTGAACGCAAAGCATCAGTCGATTTATACACCTGGATGTAGAGGTCGTTGCTATGGAGAAACAGATGCTGCTATGGTTACACTGCCTCCTGTGGGCCCGGAGATAGCTGCAGTTATAACTTCAGTAATAGATCTAACATCATGACAAAAACAACAAATGATTTATCAAATCCAAGGTACTGAATTCTATTTCTAGGGGATTAGTAACCAGTTTAATGCTCACTATGCCATTTGAATACCACAGAATTAAAATTAATACAAACCACAATTCAATAGACCAAACATTCATTTTATTAAAAAATGTACCAAAGTGTCAAAATATCCATATCCATTAAAAAGCATAGCAATTAAAAATAAATTCCATTGAGCACAACAATGGGTTTTGGAGGTTTCACACAAATAAAAAGTAAATGGTAAAATATATCTAAGAGGATACTTAACAAGTTAAACGATGTATTTATTATGATGCATTGGTGTAAAGATACACTATCTTCCAAAGCGCTGTAACATAGATGCATTGTAATCCAATGTGTCAAGTAAAATCTTCTGATGCCCACAAAGCAAGACCACTGTTTTAGTGACAGCTGTGTGCATATAAGTTAATAAGAGTCCATGCTTGACAATTAGCTATAGTTGCAGGTTTGTTTTCTTCTTGGTGTTCATCAGACCATCTGTCTTAACACTAAAACCTCTATGCTGTGTCCTTAGGCAGAGACTGGATGTGCTGGAGTAGTTTGTCACAGTAGATAGGGCTGCGCTGTTTGTCTCTTACAGCTTCCACTTCTTGCTTGAGGAGTGATGGATGGACTACACTGCCCGTCTTCAGAACCTCTGGAAAAAGAGACAGACACTCATAAATGACAGTGGACTAGGAAAAGTGACTAAACAAACACCATTCACTGGCACTGGTCAACAATATAACAACTAATTGCTGATCACGTCATGTCTCGGAACAGTAGATTACCACAAAAAACATTTTCACTTCTTACCACACGGTGGCAGTGTTACGTCATACAGATATTCCTCCACAAGCAGAACAGATACCAGTGGGATTTAATGGTATCAATGACCCTCCGGAATGACTTGAAGTACAGTTAACAGTAAATCACTGGGGTAAACCACACAACGTTAGTGATGCTATATAGTGTTTATACCCCTGCCAGCCTGGATCATCATTCCAACCTGATGGAATCTCCTTTGTTCCAAGACCAGCAATGTGGGGGAATTTTTAATGGCTTGCTTATATGAACACAGTGGGGTTTTCTTTCTTTCTCCGAGTGCTTTCGGAACAAAGGAGAACAATGAGGATATTGATGTTGAAAAGGGATCTGGTGATATTCTGGATGTGAGTGCCAGGTGTGGTGTGTCTGTTGTGAGCAGGAAGCATCAGCCACGCTGCCAGGACTGTGGGATTATGGGAGTATGCAGAGAGGAATGAGAGGGGGTTGTGGGGGTGGGTTGCTGTCTATCATACTGTCAGGGTAGCTGCAGACATCAAGAGGAGAGGAGACTTTGAAATATAAGAACCATATAAGAATGGGATCAAAAATAAAAGAAAGGCGATGAGGGAGAGAGCGATAGACGGGAGAAAGTGAAGGAGCTTCAAACGTAAACAGACATGAAACACAGGAAAAGTGCGTGGCAGCGGATGGCTGGGTGATGCTTATGTCTGTGGAGTAGCAGGATACAAACATCAGTCAGCTCTCAGTGGACTCATCTTCACTCATCCAACCCACGCACACACCTTCTTAACGGCATTCTTCCGGTGTTTCAGTGTAGCAGGGTTAAGTTATGGTTATTCCAGCCCAGTCTATCCATGATGCTTAATACAAAACTGTACGGAGGATTTGGAATAACATCTTCTGGGTGAATTCAAATGCATCTAAACCTCCATAAGCCCTTTCCATCACCCACTGGGGCATCGCACCCCAGGACAGGCAACACTTGGCGGACCAAATGTGAGCCTGCGTCTCTCCCACCCCGAGGAGATCCATCTAATCAGAAGCACATGGAGAACCCCCTGCCCCTGTCTCTCACCTCTCTACACACATAATCTCTCATCCCTCCACCCTCTCCTCCGCGTCTCCTGCACCTCCGCCGTTCCCAGTGTTTTCTGACGGGGCTTGATATTTTCATGGCTGTGTGTGTGTGTGTGTAGTATGTGTATGATTGTGTCTGTTATTTATTGCTGGACATTCTGCATGTAGTTTCCTGGGCACTTAGCTGGAAGGCCTGCTAGAGTTTCACTCTCATGAATGTTTCCCCTTGATTAGCGATGACAGACAGGCCTGTGAGCACCGATGCCTCAAACACCACTATTGAAGACCTTATGACCAGCGTCTGGAGCCAGGGCCCGAGGTTAGAAGTAGCGTCCTGGGTAGGTGTGAAATATGGCGTTTGGACCACATCCATGGCATCTATTGCTACCAGAGTAAGGATTCCCTGTTCCCCACCACTGAATATGTTGCCACACAGCTTGTGATGTCAGGTGTTTTATCGGTAACATTGACTGCGGGCGGTTACAGTGTACAGGTGCTAATAATATATAAAAGTAATATTCTAATTTTCTGAGATACTGATTTGGGGGTTTTCATTAGTTGTCAGTTATAATCAGCAATAAATCAACTTTTTGATGATATTCTAATTATATGACCAGCACATGTAAGTCACACTTAAAAATTGACCTTTGCTTACACACTAGTGGTCATTAGGAAGGGGAGTCAAGTGTGTGTGTGTGTGTGTGTGTGTGTAGTCTCGATCTAATCCAGTAGGGCTGTGTGAGGCTCTTGTTTATATTGCAAAAAAAGTCCAGTGTCCTGAATGTCAACACTGCCTTGTCCACATCACCTTATATTCACTAACACGCCATGTTCACTAGCCATCACCACCAGGCCATGTTCACTAGTTATCACCACCAGGCCATGTTGGCTAGTTATCACCACCAGGCCATGTTGGCTAGTTATCACCAACAGGCCATGTTGGCTAGTTATCACCACCAGGCAATGTTCACTAGCCATCACTACCAGGCCATGTTCACTAGCCATCACCACCAGGCCATGTTCACTAGTTATCACTACCAGGTCATGTTCACTAGTTATCACCACCAGGCCATGTTCACTAGTTATCACTACCAGGTCATGTTCACTAGTTATCACCACCAGGCCATGTTCACTAGTTATCACCACCAGGCCATGTTCACTAGCCATCACCACCAGGCCATGTTCACTAGCCATCGCCACCAGGCCATGTTCACTAGTTATCACCACCAGGCCATGTTCACTAGTTATCTCCACCAGGCCATGTTCACTAGTTATCACTACCAGGCCATGTAGGCTAGTTATCACCACCAGGCCATGTTCACTAGTTATCACTACCAGGCCATGTAGGCTAGTTATCACCACCAGGCCATGTTCACTAGTTATCACCACCAGGCCATGTTCACTAGTTGTCGCCACCAGGCCATGTTCACTAGTTATCACTACCAGGCCATGTTCACTAGTTATCACCACCAGGCCATGTTCACTAGTTATCACCACCAGGCCATGTTCACTAGTTATCACTACCAGGCCATGTTCACTAGTTATCACCACCAAGCCATGATCACTAGTTATCACCACCAGGCCATGTTCACTAGTTATCACTACCAGGCCATGCAGGCTAGTTATCACCACCAGGCCATGATCACTAGTTATCACCACCAGGCCATGTTCACTAGTTATCACCACCAGGCATTGGCCCAATTTGTCTGTGTGTCTCACCTAGCACAGTGTCCTGTACACGGCTGTCTGGGTCATCCAGATGCAGTAGAAGCTGCTGGAACAGGAATTCCAGGTGTTGACAGTACAGCTGGGTATTGTAGCCTTTCCCCAGCGAGGCCAACCATCGGCCTAGAGTCTCAAGGGCCACAGCTCTTACCTCCTCGCTGCTGTCATCCAGACGTTTCAGCACCTCTAAATAAATACATGCAAAGAACCACACACACAAGTGCACACGCGCACGCGCACACGCACACACACACACAGTCATCTGGGTTAAGTCAATTGTTTACAAGAAAACAGACAACTGAATTGTGCTGTACTGCATGTGTGTGGGACAAAGCCAGTACCGGGGTAGATCTTGTTGAGTGCGTCGGCATGGAGACTGGTACCAATGAGTTTGAGCACAACGGAGAGGGACCTACAGGCTAGCAGACGGGACAGATGGGAGTCCTCCTCCAAGCATGATAACACCTGTGGGCTCAGCTTCTCTTCTACAGCCAGCAACTACACACACACACACACCACACACACCACACACACCACACACACCACACACACACACACACACACACACACACACACACACACACACACACACACACACACACACACACACACACACACACACACACACACACACACACACACACACACACACACACACACACTATAACTACTACAGCATAAGTTGACCTTAAAAAGCCGGACATTTAATACATGTTATGTTCACAGGTAAATGACACAATGTTCTCACACTGGAGACCTACTTGCGTCACCAATTTCCTCCCAAAACACTATAAAAATCTAAGACACTGAGAAGAGTTGGTTGTTGCCTCTTCCCAGCCAGGCCCAGCGTGGGAGTGATGGGGAAAACACGGCAGAACTACAACAGAGACCCTGCAGCATACAGAAACAGACAGGATCCCCACTAAAACCCTGTTAACAGCACGAGTGCATATCAAAATGATCAAATCCTTCATTAGATATGGTTAAACTATACAAAAGGGGAAAAAGATAGACAGAAACAGAGACACAAATATAGTGTGTGGTGGGTTAGGGTTAGAAAGATGGTGGTAAAGTGATCTAACATGACATTAGTGACTATCTATTTGGCCTGTGAGTAAATAGGGCGGTTAATAGTGCGCGTGAATGTGTGTGAGTGCGTGTGAATGCGTGTGAGTGCATGTGAATGTGAGTGAGTGCATGTGTGTGAGTCCGTGTGAATGCGTGTGAGTGCGTGTGAATGTGTGTGAGTGCGTGTGAATGTGTGTGAGTGCGTGTGAATGTGTGTGAGTGCGTGTGAATGTGTGTGAGTGCGTGTGAGTGTGTGTGAGTGTGAATGCGTGTGAGTGTGAATGCATGTGAGTGTGAATGCATGTGAGTGTGATTATGTGTGAATGCATGTGAGTGTGAATGCATGTGAGTGTGATTATGTGTGAATGCATGTGAGTGTGAATGCATGTGAGTGTGAATGCATGCGAGTGAGATTATGTGTGAATGCATGCGAGTGTGAATGCATGTGAGTGTGATTATGTGTGAATGCATGTGAGTGTGAATGCATGTGAGTGTGAATGCATGTGAGTGTGAATGTGTGTGAGTGCGTGTGAATGTGTGTGAGTGTGTGTGAGTGTGAATGTGTGTGAATGCGTGTGAGTGTGTGTGCATACGAATGTGTGTGAGTGTAAATGCGTGTGAATGTGTGAGAGTGTGAATGTGTGTGGCTGGGCATACAGTCCCAAGGGGAGGTCTGGGGGCCCGTCTGAGTGATGGTTGTGGCCCACAATGATGGACCCGGGACAGAGGCAGCATTGTTCCTGTTAGATTAAGGTATGTGAACTAGCTACCCCTCCTATTCACACCAGAGCAACCCCACACACCTGCTGCCCTGCCCCAGTCAAGACACAGACACACAGTCAAAGAGATGGAGAGAGGTAGGAGGAAACAAAAAAAGAGAAAGGGAAAGAGAGAGTGGTGGGGACAATGCAACAGAAAAAGAGAAGACTATCCATAATAAAACCAAATGGTTAGGAGAGACCATCCATAATAAAACCAAATGGTTAGGAGAGACCATCCATAATAAAGGGACGTGGCTAGGAGAGACCATCCATAATAAAGGGACATGGCTAGGAGAGACCATCCATAATAAAGGGACATGGCTAGGAGAGACCATCCATAATAAAGGGACATGGCTAGGAGAGACCATCCATAATAAAGGGACATGGCTAGGAGAGACCATCCATAATAAAGGGACATGGCTAGGAGAGACCATCCATAATAAAGGGACATGGCTAGGAGAGACCATCCATAATAAAGGGACATGGCTAGGAGAGACCATCCATAATAAAAGCAGAAGAGACAGTATCTTCACACTCCAGCATCTCGACTCCCCAGGATACTATGCCAGAATCTTGTTTGTGAACTTCAGCTCTGCTTTCAACACCATAATCCCAGCCCTCCTCCAGGATAAGCTCTCCACCATGGGAGTCCCCGTGTCAACATGTAAATGGATCACAGACTTTCCCTCCAACAGGACTCAGCATGTGAGGTTGGACAAAACACCTGTCAAACCCTTTGACCATTAGCACTGGCACCCCTCAAGGTTGCGTCCTGTCCCCTCTTCTCTTCTCTCTGTAAACCAACAGCTGCACAACCAGTCACCCTCATTGGTCTAATCTCTGATGTGGACGAGACCGGCTGGTGTCCTGGTGCAGTCTCAACAACTTGGAGCTCAATGCTCTAAAGACAGTGGAGATGACAGTGGACTTAAAGAGAAGCCCAACTGGCCTTTGTCCCATTGTCATGGATGGCTTCCCCGTCAACACAGTGGAGTCTTTTTGCTTCCTGAGCAACACCATCGCCCAGGACCACAAGTGGGAGCTGAACATCACTTCTCTCACTAGGAAGGCAAAACAAAGACTGTACTGCCTGAGGCAGCTCAAAATCTGCCAACATCCATGATGATTAAGTCCTACACAGTCATCATTGAGTCCATCCTGACCTCCTCCATCACAGTCTGCAACACTGCAGCCACTGTCAAGGATAAAGACAGACTGCCTCCACTCTGTTCCGCTCAATGATCTGTTCAAAGCCAGTTCACTGAGGCAGAAAAGGGCTTTGAACAAATCATTGAGGGACGACAGCAATGATCCATTTGCTTTTATTATGGATAGTCTTTCCTAATCATTTGGCTTTATTATGAATAGTCTTTCCTAATCATTTGGCTTTATTATGAATAGTCTTTCCTAATCATTTGGCTTTATTATGAATAGTCTTTCCTAATCATTTGGCTTTATTATGGATAGTCTTTCCTAATCATTTACCTTTATTATGGATAGTCCCTCCTAACCATTTACTGAGGCGAGCAGACCCTTCCGGTCCGGGTAACGGACTATTCAGAACTCTCCAGTCTGGCCAACGGCTACGATCAATCAAGTCCAAAACATCCTGCCACAAAAACAGCTTCTTCTCCACGGTGGTTAGTCTAAATAATACGCCTCTAGCACAAGTTGTATGGGTAAGAGAGACTATCCATAATATAGTTGTATGGGTAAGAGAGACTATCCATAATATAGTTGTATGGGTAAGAGAGACCATCCATAATATATAGTTGTATGGGTAAGAGAGACTATCCATAATATAGTTGTATGGGTGAGAGAGACCATCCATAATATAGTTGTATGGGTAAGAGAGACTATCCATAATATAGTTGTATGGGTGAGAGAGACCATCCATAATATATAGTTGTATGGGTGAGAGAGACCATCCATAATATAGTTGTATGGGTAAGAGAGACTATCCATAATATATAGTTGTATGGGTGAGAGAGACTATCCATAATATAGTTGTATGGGTGAGAGAGACCATCCATAATATATAGTTGTATGGGTGAGAGAGACCATCCATAATATATAGTTGTATGGGTGAGAGAGACCATCCATAATATAGTTGTATGGGTGAGAGAGACCATCCATAATATATAGTTGTATGGGTGAGAGAGACCATCCATAATATAGTTGTATGGGTGAGAGAGACCATCCATAATATAGTTGTATGGTAGGAGAGACCATCCATAATATAGTTGTATGGGTAAGAGAGACTATCCATAATATAGTTGTATGGGTGAGAGAGACCATCCATAATATAGTTGTATGGGTAAGAGAGACTATCCATAATATAGTTGTATGGGTAAGAGAGACCATCCATAATATATAGTCGTATGGGTAAGAGAGACTATCCATAATGTAGTTGTATGGGTAAGAGAGACTATCCATAATATAGTTGTATGGTAGGAGAGACTATCCATAATATAGTTGTATGGTAGGAGAGACCATCCATAATATAGTTGTATGGGTAAGAGAGACTATCCATAATATAGTTGTATGGGTGAGAGAGACCATCCATAATATAGTTGTATGGGTAAGAGAGACTATCCATAATATAGTTGTATGGGTAAGAGAGACCATCCATAATATAGTTGTATGGGTGAGAGAGACCATCCATAATATAGTTGTATGGGTGAGAGAGACTATCCATAATATAGTTGTATGGGTGAGAGAGACCATCCATAATATATAGTTGTATGGGTGAGAGAGACCATCCATAATATATAGTTGTATGGGTGAGAGAGACTATCCATAATATAGTTGTATGGGTGAGAGAGACCATCCATAATATATAGTTGTATGGGTGAGAGAGACCATCCATAATATATAGTTGTATGGGTGAGAGAGACCATCCATAATATAGTTGTATGGGTGAGAGAGACCATCCATAATATATAGTTGTATGGGTGAGAGAGACCATCCATAATATAGTTGTATGGGTGAGAGAGACCATCCATAATATAGTTGTATGTACCTAGTTAGCCAGCATTATACAACCTGAACCGTTAGATACTGCAGAGAAAAAGAGCAGAAAAGAGCACGCTTAAAATGTGGACGAATTCCTATCTTTGTCAAATCAAAGTCAAGTACACACAGTGAATCTACATTTAATTGGCTGTTGCCTAGCTCCTACTAGATTGATGGCTACTGAGTCTGATTAATTAGAGTTGGGTAGGCCTATACGGTCAGTCATCTTTTTGGAGGTGGGTATACTGTAAATCCCTCTCCACTACACCACTAGTAAGAGAGACCATTCATAATATAGTTGTATGGTAGGAGACAATACTGAAGGTAAATGGATAAAGCAGGGAAGCTAATGTGGTCTTGATGAACTCTCCTGATGGTGAGAAAAGAAATATGCACCTCCAAGTCTTTCCTGACCGTCAAGTGTTTCTGCAGATAGTAGTGCAGAGGTAAGCATGAGGGAAAGTCTATCTAATATGTCTCATTGTCTATGTGTTTGGGTCTACGCATGAATCCTGCACAAGCACGTCTTAGGGTACATCTATATGTTTTGTGTGTATTATGTGTGTGTGTGTGTGGTGGGGGGAATATACCTGTGACGTTACTAAACAGTTGTGTTTGGCATCACACAGACATGTGGTTAGAGTGTTGCAACAGTGACAAAAGGTTGATGTTTTAAATATCAAAACCAAAAAGAAAAACTGTGAGGAAGGCACTTAGCCCTAATTGCCTCTAAGTGGGTGTGTGTAGGAGTGTCTGCCAAATGACTGAAGTAAGTGTGTGTTCACCTGTCCAGGTGTGATGGCTCCGCCCTGCAGAAGAGCCAGCAGACAGCTGAGGGCTGAGGTACGAATGGCTGCAGCAGTACGGCCCGCCTTCCACACCAGGTTAGGAAGCAAAAGCTCCAACAGAAACCCATCCAGATGCTCACAGAACCGTCTAGAGGGAAAGAAGACAAGAGAAAGGTAAGAGGAGGTATTGGACGGTCTGTGATTAAAGGTAATTTGAAACTACTCTATAGTCCTGCATGTTCAAGCAACTCATGTATGTGAGACCAAGTGAAGAGATATTAAAATGGTTGAGACAGTGAATAAAACTGCTTTCATTTTTGCTCATTTTGGTAATGTGTCTTTCATGACTTCTTTTAAAAACCTTTACAGAGAAAATGTACTCTGCAGAATTACACCTCTAATGGCACATGCTATAAGGATGAAAACACATATAGATATAATTATTCAAGAACAATGTAGACGTTGTCAACTCTCCCAGTCGTAGTCCCCACACTTTAAAGAGACAATCAAATAATTCATTGAGAAATTTCAAAAGAACTGAATAATGAGTAAGTGTGTAGATATGCAGTCCAAAAAGCAGTGTTTGGGAAACAACTGTTATATAGTGTATACTGTAGGGATGTGCAGATTAATCGGCCAGCAATTGGTATTGGCAGATAATACACAACAAATGAAATACTCTGTATCTGCCTAAGACTTTATAATATCGGAATACTTGCACCCAATTGAGGTGTCTGAAAAGGCATTACACCAAATTTGTATAATGGGCAAACTGATTTTCTCAAGTCAAGTGTATATGACATAATATTGTGCATTTTTAATTTGCATACTGCGTTAGCTTATATCAGAGGTGTCAAACCTATTCCACAGAGGGCCTAGTGTGAGCAGGATTGAGTTTCTCCTTTAAATTGTTTCACTTATGAGCTAAACAACCAGGTGAGGACATAAACTATCCAATTAGTGATCTAATGAATCAATCAAGTACAAGGTAAGTGCAAAAACTTGCAGATACTAGGCCTTCGATAGAATCGGTTTGACACCTACAACCCATAATGTACACTAGGGACTGACCAGTTATCAGCCTGGTCGATTATAGGATCAGATATATTTTAACTTTAAGCCAGTATATGTGAGATAAACGGAGAAATGGAAAACAGAGATATGCATGACTGAGACGAGAGACTCATTTCTTGAAACTAATGTTTTGGTGTAGCCTACAAAAAAATAGACATTGGAAAGAGATTTTTCTGAACCCCGACCCTGTTTAATAACGTGATAAGGAATTTCATTCCATGGAGGTGAAAGCAATGGCCTTTAAACCAGTCACAGCGAATCCACCAACGCTCCCTAACGTGTACATGTAACGTGTACCACCAATGACACAGTATGTAAGCCCTGGTATCTCCAGTATAACAGACCACTGCACAGGGTTTGTACAGTTGCACTAAAGAAATGCTTGTGCTACATTGTCCAACCCAGTTGGTACAGACAAGCCTCCAGCACCCAAACAAGCAATTGTAATTCCAAAAAATGACAAAGATGCTACTGCCTTGTGCCAGACAACCATAATAAGAGACTAAGTGGGTTGACTTAATACGAGACTAAGTGGGCTGACTAAATAAGAGACTAAGTGGGCTGACTAAATAAGAGACTATGTGGGCTGACTTTCCGTAGATGATTGTTGGAGGTAAGACCAAGCGGATAATAGCTCCAAAGACATACCGCTGAAGACAATATGACAACTTTCAAGAGCTGGTGACTGGCTGCGGTTCTAATAAGAGCACGCCCCTTCTGTTGATACCTTAAGGGAATAAAGTGAACAACGCAGCCTTACTGTACTGTGTTTATTCACATTTCAGAGAATCAGCTTTATTCTTTTCTTTTTTCTCACCGGAGTAGTATGAACAGGTTTGAAGTTACAGGCCTTGTACCAATTTTAAGTAGATTTCCAGAACTTAGGATGAGTTCAATCAGGGCATAGAAATGTTTATATCAGCATAGAATGCATATTTACTTGAAAGTTGAACCGTCTTAAACATCTTACGTTTCATTGGCAGTGTCTTTAGATACCCTGGGGTATTCTTATTATTCAGTAACTTGTCTATCCCTATAAAACAAACTGGACCTCAAAAGCCAGCCATATCGCTTATCATTCCCCTCTAATCCATAACAGATTTCAACCTGGAACACCGGGCAGGTGCAATTAATAATCAGGTAAAAGCGAAAAGCAGGATTGGGTGGATGAGCAGACAGGAAACAGTCTAATAGGCCTATAGTATTAGATAGGAGTATGTGGCGTATTTCACCCAGTCAGACAGCTAGACATTATTGTGTTAAACATTGGCAACCCTCTGCCACACAGCTGTAACGAGGACATGCTTCTCACAGACCAGCCTAGCCAGTCATCACTGAATAACAATAGAGGTCCTATACCTGAGGAGGAGTAGGATACGACCATCTGGATGTCCTTCGTTTCTCTTCACGCACTCTACTTTCCAAGCTAGTTTAATTACTCTGACATTCACACACGCAGAGCTTCTCTGGTCCTTCAGTTAGTAGTCTGACATCCAATTTCTTCCTGACATTACCATGTGTTTTTTGTAAGAGCAGAATCTGGCAAAACAGAGATACAGTGGATATGAAAAGTCTACACACCCTTGTTCAAATGCCAGGTTTTTGTGAGGTTGAAAAATGACCTTTTTCCACCTTTAATGTGACCCATAAGGTGAACAATTCAGATGAAAAACAAACTGAAAGCTTTGAGGGGAGGAAATAAAATCCTTACAATATCCTGGTTGCATAAGTGTGCCCACCCTTGAACTAACTTTGTTAAAGCCCCTTTTGATTTTATTACAGCACACTTTTTGGGTAGGAGACATGGCAATATTTGCCCACTTTTCTTTGCAAAAGCGCTCGAAATCAGATTGTGAGGACATCTCCTTTGCAGAGGCTTCTTCAGTTCACCCTACAAATGTTCAATTCGATTCAGGTCTGGGCTCTGGCTGGGCCATTCCAAAACGTTAACCTTGCTTTGTGGATTTGGATGTGTGCTTTGGGTCATTGTCATGCTGAAAAGTGAACTTCCTCTTGATCTTCAGCTTTCTAAAGGAAGCCTGAAGGTTTTGTGACAAAACTTCCTGATATTTGGAACTATCCATAATTCTCTCCACACTAAATATGGCCTCGATTCCAGCTGAAGAAATACAGCCCCAAAGCATGATGCTGACACCACCATGCTTCACTGTGGTCATGGTGTACTTTGGGTGATGTGCAGTGTTGTTTTTATGCCAAACATACCATTTGGAGTTAAGGCCAAAAAGTTCAACCATGGTTTCATCAGATCATAACACATTTTCCCACATGCCTTTGCAAAAACCAACATCAAATCTCCAAAACTTTAGCCGGGCTTAGATGTTTTTCATCATAAAAAAGTATTTAGTCTTGCCACCATACCCCATAGCCAATACATATGAAAATACGGAAGATTGTTGTCACATGCAGCACACAGCCAGACACTCATTCAGCTCCATTACTGTTGCTGTATGCCTTTTGGTAGCCTCCCTGACCAGTTTTCTTCTTGGTTTTTTTTTTTTCATAAATTTTGGAGGGACGTCCAGTTCTTGGTAATTTTTCTGTTGTGCCATATTTTCTTTACTTGATGACTTTGTACCCTTCTCCTGACTGATGAGCTTTGGAAGCTCTCTGTGGACCATGGCTTTTGCTTTGTGATGCAACTATGAAAATAAATAAGCAATATCCTACACTTATGCAACCAGATTATTGTAAGGTTTTAATTTGTTATTTATCCCTCTCAAGGATTTCAGTTTGTTTTTCAATTGAAATGTTCACATTATAGGTCACATTATATGTGGAACAAGTTCTTACATGATTTATCTTTGTCTCACAAAAACCTGGCATAGGGGTATGTAGATTATTTGTATCCACTGTAATTGTTCTAAACACCCCTATTGTTGTCCTGCTTTTGGTGAGCTCATATGACTACATGGGAACAATGGCAGTACCAACTTCTTTCCAGTAGGGGGAGATCATCTTCCACTAACACAGCCATCAATCCGTTAGTGGACTCCACAGCTTCAAGTCTCTCCTAATTCTAACAAATTGGAATGTATAACCCTTTAATTCTAACTATTAAATGGGAATAAAAACATGGTAATTCTAACCATTAATAGCAAATGAGACCCCCCTAATTCTAGCAATTAATAACCAATAACTCCTGAAGTCTAACCTTAAATCCAACATCAAGTCTCATGTCAATTTGAGCCCAGGGCAAATTTGCATAATTGTCTTTGTTTAACTCTTAGTAAATGTTAGTGATCCTCTATAAGGTATTAAAACAAAAACATAAGTCTGTCATTTTCATGGTGTGTGAGGTGTATTCTAACTCCCATAACACATTCCATTTTACTTGTGTTTCACCTTAACCTTTTAATATCAGCCTACAGATCCACATGAAACACAGGGAGCCACTAACTATCCCCGCTCTCTGTTCTGCTGCCAATGTGTCATTATGCCATTCTGATACAGGAACAAAGAAACAGACATTATCATTGTCGCTTTGATGAGATGGATTGTGTTGACGGGTGTTTCTGTGAGCGTGGGTGTCTGTGTGTTTTTGAGGGTGTGTGGGCTTGGCTGCCAACAGTCTACAGTGAGAGAGACTGTATTCATGTGAACATGAATTCAGAATGGCAACATTTAAGGCAGTCAGACTTGATGCCCCTAGATGAAAGGCGTTATACTACATCACTGGCTAATCTTCATAACTACTGAGAGGCCTTATAAGAGGGGTTATAAGCACAAGTGAACAGCATAGGTGGCCTGTGAAATGAACTGAGAGTTGGCACAGTTAGTCAGTTGTACAGGATGTAGGCCTTGCCATTGAATGTTGGCGCTCACAATTCTCATTCTAAAAGTCCACCCTCTAGTCTGGGTATCAGCCTGCTGTTAACTCCTATGGCTGTGTATGGTCCATACAAACTACTACACTACCAAGCAAACTAAACATACAATCTACCATGCAAAACAAACAACTACACTACCATGCACACTAAACATACAATCTAACATGCAAACTAAATACACAAACTACTACTCTACCAAGCAAACTAAACATACAATCTACCATGCAAAACAAACTACTACGCAAACTAAACATACAAACTACTACACTACCACGCAAACTAAACATACAAACTACTACACTACCATACAAACTAAACATACAAACTACTACACTACCATACAAACTAAACGTACAAACTACTACACTACCATACAAACTACTACACTACCATACAAACTAAACATACAAACTACTACACTACCATGCAAACTAAACATACAAACTACTACACCACCATACAAACTAAACATACTAACTACTGCACTACCATACAAACTAAACATACAAACTACTACACTACCATACAAACTAAACATACTAACTACTGCACTACCATACAAACTAAACATACAAACTACTACACTACCATACAAACTAAACATACTAACTACTGCACTACCATACAAACTAAAAATACTAACTACTGCACTACCATACAAACTAAACATACAAACTACTACACTACCATACAAACTAAACATACTAACTACTGCACTACCATACAAACTAAACATACTAACTACTGCACTACCATGCAAACTAAACATACAAACTACTACACTACCATACAAACTAAACATACTAACTACTGCACTACCATGCAAACTAAACATACAAACTACTACACTACCATACAAACTAAACATACTAACTACTGCACTACCATACAAACTAAACATACTAACTACTGCACTACCATGCAAACTAAACATACAAACTACTACACTACCATACAAACTAAACATACTAACTACTGCACTACCATACAAACTAAACATACTAACTACTGCACTACCATGCAAACTAAACATACAAACTACTACACTACCATACAAACTAAACATACTAACTACTGCACTACCATGCAAGCCAAACATACAACTACCATGGAAACTACCAAATGAACTAAACATATAAATCCTAACATGCAATCTAAACATACAAACTACCCTTTGCATTTTTATGAAAAGCAACCATGAAACTATAGATATACTAGCATCTTTGTATCCATATAAACTATCCTATGCCTAACCTCTGAACACAGCCTAACTGTTTAACCCGCTGGTTATCTGAACATGCATGTGGACCAAATGTTTTCCTATAGGTCCAACCCAACTAGGGAGTTTCTCCTAGACATTGTTGCTTGCTAATTTGGGTTTTGAGCCTGGGTACATGAATAAAAACTTAATTAAAACTACTGATGTGAAAAAGGATAGTATACAATCTATTTGATTGATTAATACCAAAAAGAAATGTTAAACTATCCCAAAACCACCACCTTATTGGTTACACCATCTCATTGACGCAAATAGACAAATTGTAAATCAATGTGGCTTCAACTCAATATATAGAAAGCATTAGGACAAGGTCAAGAGGTTCAGTTGATGTTCAACCAAACATTAGAATGTGGAAGACGCGTGAGCGAAGTGACTTTGTCATTGATTATATCGTCGGGCCCCGACATAGTGGTTCCAACAGCTCAGAAACAACTGAGCTTCGGGACACACACACACACACACACACCAAGTTGGTATGTCTCAAACTTGACAAGATGCCTGTGGTGGTGAAGTCCATCCAGATAATTGGTGTTGGTATCTGACACCCGTTAAGAGTTCATTCCTAAACTCCTCAGGGGCCACTCAGTCATGAATGATGAGAGATGAGTGGTTGATCCAGTCATAACCAATCACATACAGCAGCCATGTCTATAGTCCTAAACTCCATAGAGAATACAGGGAGGGCGTGTTTACATGAACACCAAACATGGATATTATATTACACATTATATGAATATAAAAACACAACACTGTCATGTAATTAATAAGTACGTAATAAAACAATAGTAAACGTCTTGGTTGGCCTTGGGTCAACATCGCTAGCTCAATATGTCCCGATGAGGTCATCGAGTCAGCAGCTTTTGTATATCGTTTGAACCGTTGACAAGGATGGCTGTCATGAATGTGAGGACCAGGGGGATTGAGTCCAGTGTGGGGCAGTCAAAGGCAATAGGCGGGGGGTGGGGGGGACCGGAGTGGTAATACAAGCACCCACTTCCTCATCAGAGAGTCTGGAAGAACTGAAATAAAGTACGTGTCTTAGAAGCTGTTTACAAAGAAACTTCAGATGTCCAAGTCAGAATCAATGAGCCTTTCCAAAGGTAATATAAACTATTATATGATATAATTCAACGCTATACTGTGTGCCGCTAACTGCACTCATAGACCTGCTCCAGTCTGCAGAAGCAGAAACCATACAGCCACCACAGACTGACTAGATCATATACCTGCTCCAGTCTGCAGAAGCAGAAACCATACAGCCACCACAGACTGACTAGATCATAGACCTGCTCCAGTCTGCAGAGGCTGAAACTATACAGCCACCACAGACTGACTAGATCATAGACCTGCTCCAGTCTGCAGAAGCAGAAACCATACAGCCACCAAAGACTGACTAGATCATAGACCTGCTCCACTCTGCAGAGGCTGAAACCACACAACCACCACAGACTGACTAGATCATAGACCTGCTCCAGTCTGCAGAGGCTGAAACCACACAGCCACCACAGACTGACTAGATCATAGACCTGCTCCACTCTGCAGAGGCTGAAACCAAACGGCCACCACAGACTGACTAGATGAGGGTGGCTAATTTCACAGTTAATGAGAAGTTGGAAAAACAGTGAGCGCAATCTGCTAAAAACATCGGTAGGGTAGACACACAACACACTGGGTTCGGGACACTAAAGAAATTAAAATAAAACGAGACAGCATTACATCAGCGCAAGCTAACAAGCTTATGGAAAGTCACTCGGGTCGTACTCCAGTGGGTGGGGGGGACATGCTCTCCTTAAGACCATTACTGAACTTTTCACCTGGTGGGTGGGGCACCAGAACACAGTCCTCAGTCCACTCTGACTCTTACCTGAGAGTGTTAGAGCGCATTGGCTACATGAATATATAGGTACAACGTATACAACTTAAACGACCGATACGACCTATACGATAGATACAATCTATACGACATCTACGACAAACTCTCCACCATGACCAAGACCAAAGAGCTGTCCAAGGATGTCAGGGACAAGATTGTAGACATACACAAGGATGGAATGGGCTACAAGGTGAGAAGGTGACAATAGGTGGTGCGATTATTCGGAAATGGAAAAAACACAATATAACTGTCAATCTCTCAATGCAAGATCTCACCAGAACGAGTCTCAACGACCACGAGAACGGTGAGGAACCAGCCCAGAACTACACAGGAGGATCTGGTCAATGATCTCAAGGCAGCTGGGACCATAGTCACCAAGAAAACAATTGGTAAGACTCTAATTCGTGAAAAACTGAATTCCTGCAGCGCCCGCAAGGTCCTGCTCAAGAAAGCACATGTACAGGCCCGTCTGAAGTTTGCCAATGAACATCTGAATGATTCAGAGGAGAACTGGGTGAAAGTGTTGTGGTCAGATGAGACCAAAATCAAGCTATATTTGGAGGAAGAATGCTGCCTATGACCCCAAAAAGACCATCCCCACCGTTAAACATGGAGGTAGAAACATTATGATTTGGGGGACAAGACGACTTCACTGCATCAAAGGTATGATGGATGGGGACATGTAGCGTCAAATCTTGGGTGAGGATCTCTTTCTCTCAGCCAGGGCATTGAAAATGGGTCGTGGATGGGTATTCCAGCATGACAATTACCCAAAACACACGACCAAGGAAACAAAGGAGTGGATTTGTGGAATTAGATGTGCTGCTGTCCCTGGCATGATCACCGTATAATGGCAGCTGTCAAACTAGTAGTACACTGGTCTTTGTAGCGAACATTTAATTTAGTTTAAATATTGTAATAGCCATCATTATATCTGCAAGTAATACTTGTAATGATGGACTTGGTCTATTTTTGTCTGCACCAATGTAACCAACTCCCGGTTAGTGCAGCTAGATAAACCTCAGGTTTATCACATAGAGTTAATTTAAGAACAAATACGTTTTTTGGTGTGGTTTACCTGACATCGGGTAAAACATTGATATTAACAGTACATTTATGTCACAATATACCGTGTTATACTGGCTGCACTAAGCTACACTGACCACCCATTGAACCAACAGTAATGTTGATAAGTAAGCACTCACCTTCACTTTGACAATGAATAATTTATTGTCCTTCACCTCTCAAATGATTGGGTTATTAACACACCCTGATTGAAAGTATAGATAGCTGTCTGTACTTTTATATGGCTTCATTTTTGGTAGCAGTATAATGGGATGGATTCTCCACAAGATGACCAGGATGTTGTTGGTTTTAAAGGAGTTGTTTTTTATGGGCTTGAATGAAATAATTTTACCAGATTGTGCACAAGATCTATTGTATTGACAGTGCTAGACGCAATGTTTTGCCCGCCAGTTTGTCATAGTAACCATGAGACTGAAAACTATGAATATGACATATACGATCTATATACGACACATAGGATTTATACAATATATATTTGTGTCCTTGGTGTACAACCCACCCCTGGGAGTCGAGTGTGTGCCCGGCATCCAGAAGCAGTGTGGACAGCATGGTGAACATGTGTAGTCTCATCTCCGGGTCCCTGTCTGGGTGGAGACATTTCTGGAGCAGAGACATCAGCTGGGGTAGGAACTCTCCAACTACCGGGCCTAAACATACATCAGTCCTGGTATTAGCACTGGTGTGGGACACAGAACGTTCCGGAAAACTTCCAGACGGTGACACAGCAACGAGGAAATAACACATGAGTTATAAGAGATGTCGTGTGGTAGAACTGTTGAGTGTGTTTGTCAGTAAGTGGTGTTACTAAAAAGGGTCATTCACTGGATGGGAAATTCATAGTGAAAGTATTTCCAGCTCTCACACAGACAGAAGTTAAGTCTCTGTGTGTGTGTGTGTGTGTGTATGACAAGCTGTAGAGGCGAGACACAGGATATCCTGAACCGCCCCCAGGGGAAATAAACTGACAGACTGGACCATAGATTGACACAGAGAGAGACAGGCATACAAAGAGGGGAACAGACAGACAGAGACAAACAAAAAGAAAGAGGGACAGACAGAAACGTACTGACAAAGAGTGGGACAGACAGACTGAAAGAGTCAGACAGAGAGACAAAGAGAGACAGACAGACTGAAAGAGTCAGACTGAGAGACAGACAGACTGACTGAAAGAGTCAGACAAAGAGACAGACAGACTGAAAGAGTCAGACTGAGAGACAGACAGACAGACTGAAAGAGTCAGACAGAGAGACAGACAGACATACGTGTAAGTAGTATTGTTTTAGTGTTATTCTGTTATTCTAAGTGTTATTCTTAATTATTTGTTCTTTTCAACCGGTGTTGTTATATTAAAACATTTTTATTTTATCTCCAATGCTTTGGCAATGTAAACATATGCAATGAAGCCCATTCAATCGAATTGACAAACAGAGGGAAAGGGCAAGTGAAAGAAATACAAGATAGGAAACAAAAAAGGGAGGGAAAGCGATGGAGATGGAATACATATCATGAAGCATGAAATGGTGAAGGTGTCAGACCAGACATCTCCTGTCCTCTTCACATTGACTCACAGCAGACAGGAGATGGTCGGCCAGACTGGACTACACCATAATAACAGTCTAGTACTTCAATAACTGACCACACTGTCATGTCTTCTTCAGCCCACAGACGCACACAGCAGACATCTATTCTGACAGGCGACCAGACAAAAGACAATGCGGGAACACACAGACACACTCTCACTCTCTCTGACGGAAAAGAAGAGCAATGCCAGTATAGAGAGGAATTGGGAGGGCAAAGTCGGTCTAAAATAGCTGGTCAAAGCCGACAACGAGGAGTAAAAGTATGGAACACTCAGAAGTCAAACAGCACAAAGAAGAGATGAAAGATTATAACATGTAGCAACATTGTCCCGGGCCTATATTCCCAGAATGCTTTAGTGTCTGTCTGGCCACAGTGGCCAGAAAGGTCAAAGGTGAACCCCGGAACGCTGAGAAGCTTTGGAGGGAGTACTTTTAAAAATCACTGCGAGCGCACAAAGACTCAGAGGTTCAAAGTGGTCTTGATGCATAAGGTGGGGGTTTGGGGGGGTCAAGACCAGGCTTGACTTTGGTCTTTGGGGTTGACGTTTGATGTTGTGACCTGAAGAGGGCGGACCTAGAGCTTAAAATGGACTGGTCAGTTATGACTGGGGGGGGTTAGGAGACTAGCGGGAAATACCTCAGATGCTTAAGGCTGTTCCCATTCAATTAGTATATGTCTGGTGTCAGAGAGAGTGAGGGGACTGGGTGTGAGAGAGACAATACAATCCAGGATGAAGGTCTGTGTGTGTGTGTGTGTGTGTAGGGGGGTGAAGCATTGAGAATTAGGGGGATAGGGGTGATATCTTTCTACCATTGAGAGGTTCAGAGACCTCCAACTCTTCCGAAAGGTCTGGGATTTACTGATAGTGGGAGGGTTACAAGCTACAAAGCTACCTGAACTATAATGACTGTAATGTATGTGTGTGAGTGTAGATAGGTTTTCTTCAGCCTGTTTGTGAGAGAGTTTGGTACAAAGGCCTTGAGTTCATGTGCTGATCCCTCTCAAGTGGTACAGCTTTAAGGGGTAAATGAGCATGTAAATTACATTAATAGTGATATAATCAATAGTGACCATGATTGGTTCAGTGCTCACAGCACAGGTTCAACACCAGCCCACACCTCTTCCAGCTAAATCTTTCCATACACTTCTGTCAACTAATGCATAAAACATCTGAGAAAAAATAAGAAGGCTCGTATGATTGGCTGCAAATTCTCACCCGATTGGGTGGCAATGACTTGAAGCTGCAGTCGCTGGGCGGAGTAGCTGGTCCAGGTCTGGTGAAAAGCAGACAGCCATTGGAGGAGCTGAGCCATGTGCTGCCGGTAGAGGTCTGTCACTGCGGCCTGACCCTGGACCCTGCAAAGACACAGGACACTCTGCTCCACCTGAAACACACAAAAAGGCACCATATCACTGCTGTGATGCCAATACAATACTTCTGAACATTGAAGAAATTAAGGGGATGTGGGGGGCGATATGGTCATTACGGTCTTGATGTGGGGGGCGATATGGTCATTACGGTCTTGATGTGGGGGCGATATGGTCATTACGGTCTTGATGTGGGGAGGCGATATGGTCATTACGGTCTCGATGTGGAGAGCTTTGCGGTCATTACAGCCTTGTTGTGCGCAGTATTATGGTCTTCTTCTGGAGGGAGTTAAGATCTCCATGTAGGGAGAATTGCTGTTGTTACGTTCTCCTTGTGGTGGGCGTCTTAACGACCGTTGTCTGACTGGTGTCCCCTTGAGTCCCTCACGTTAACCCCCGCACAATCAAAAAACGTTCTGCCCAGTCCTGACTGGATGTAAAAAACTTTTTCTGGGATAAATAACCCTGCTTTTTCCTCTGGGAGGGTCTACAGCATCCGGGAATGGGCCCAAAAATGCCCAAGGCCATGCCCCCCCCCCGTTTATCTGCATGTCTGTCCCTGGTCCAAATTCCTCTATCCAGTTTTCACACAGAGACAGACAGTGAACCACTAAAGGTCAACAAGTGTGACCAGTCATCTGTTGGTCTGAGTGCAACTCCACTTCCCGCTCAGCTCCTCTGGTTCAGACCAGTTATTAGTGTGGCGTGCGGACAGACAAATGCACAGACATAACTACATAACAGTAGAAGACACAGCCTGTTCTTTACTGGGATCAACACGTGTCACCTTCTCCTCTGACGGTGTTGTGTCCGTTCAAGTTAACCCACGAGGTGTGCCGCTGGCGGTAGGATAGAGAGCATGCGTGGCAGGTAATAGCCTTGGCCTGTAGAGGGAGTGGGCGTGCTAACGGACGGTGCCGACACACCTGCTGAGATGCAACACGCCCCCCCACCTATCGCTCTCTCCTTCAGATCTGCCTCTCTTTCAGCCACAGCAATGGTTTAAACTGGTTCCTCCCCAAAGGTGCAATTTCTGACTAAATGGGTAATTACAGTAGAGTTAAGTTCCACTGTGCCTGCTTTGAACCAGGACAAACGCTAACATTCTTCAAATAGCTCTTTAAAAAACAGAGTTATTATAGAAAAAAGTGGATAGGGTAAAAACAAAAGAGGTGGATTGTGGGTTATAAACATATAGCCCAAAGGCAAGGGGAGGGCTGTCTAGGAGAGCAACAGAGAGGTCTGTGGGATTGTTCGTTAGAACCAATGGGTAAGGCTTTATGTAGGCAAGTCAGTGTGTGTGTGTGTGTGTGTGTGTGTGTGTTTGTGTTTTACAGTCACATGAAAAACAATTCACATGAAAAAAATAGATTTATTTCATATGAACAGTACCAGTCAAAAGTTAAGACACTTACCCACTCAAGTTATAGCGTTAGTGTATCTAAACTTTTGTCAGGAACAGCTGCTGTGCTGCATTAGAACCTGGCCAACTTGCTATTATGGAGTCAATAGTGAATTACATATTGTACTAGGAAACATTTGAGGAGAATGTGAGACCATCTGTCAAAAAGCTGAAGCTACCCCAAACATGGCACTTGCAACAAAGCTACAACTTAATGGCTTAAAACAAAGAAACAAAGATTTACGGAAGCGTAATTATATTAGCAAATATTTTGCAATAAAGCTGTAACATAACAAAATGTGAAAAAACAACTTTCCGAATGGCCTGTATGTGTTGGTGTGTTACCTGGTCAGTGAGCGGAATGGCCTGTATGTGTTGGTGTGTTACCTGGTCAGTGAGCTGAATGGCCTGTATGTGTTGGTGTGTTACCTGGTCAGTGAGCTGAATGGCCTGTATGTGTTGGTGTGTTACCTGGTCAGTGAGCTGAATGGCCTGTATGTGTTGGTGTGTTACCTGCAGTGAGCTGAATGGCCTGTATGTGTTGGTGTGTTACCTGGTCAGTGAGCTGAATGGCCTGTATGTGTTGGTGTGTTACCTGGTCAGTGAGCTGAATGGCCTGTATGTGTTGGTGTGTTACCTGGTCAGTGAGCTGAATGGCCTGTATGTGTTGGTGTGTTACCTGGTCAGTGAGCTGAATGGCCTGTATGTGTTGGTGTGTTACCTGCAGTGAGCTGAATGGCCTGTATGTGTTGGTGTGTTACCTGGTCAGTGAGCTGAATGGCCTGTATGTGTTGGTGTGTTACCTGGTCAGTGAGCTGAATGGCCTGTATGTGTTGGTGTGTTACCTGGTCAGTGAGCTGAATGGCCTGTATGTGTTGGTGTGTTACCTGGTCAGTGAGCTGAATGGCCTGTATGTGTTGGTGTGTTACCTGGTCAGTGAGCTGAATGGCCTGTATGTGTTGGTGTGTTACCTGGTCAGTGAGCTGAATGGCCTGTATGTGTTGGTGTGTTACCTGGTCAGTGAGCTGAATGGCCTGTATGTGTTGGTGTGTTACCTGGTCAGTGAGCTGAATGGCCTGTATGTGTTGGTGTGTTACCTGGTCAGTGAGCTGAATGGCCTGTATGTGTTGGTGTGTTACCTGGTCAGTGAGCTGCGGCTCAGCAGAGAGGCTGTGGACAGTGATCAGCATCTGGAGGATCTGTAGACTGATGGATCCACAGTCCTCCTCACACAGAGACAACAGAACATTCACACAGGACAGCAGATGCTCCAGATACACCGTCTGCCAGACAGGAACACAGAGGAACACGGGCCGTTAATCATCAGAGCATTATGGGCCAATACCATACAGCACCCAAACACCCGGGTCAATACCATACATCACACAAACACCCAAACACCCGGGTTAATGCCATACATCACACAAACACCCGGGTTAATGCCATACATCCCACAAACACCCAAACACCCGGGTTAATGCCATACATCACACAAACACCGGGTTAATACCATACATCACACAAACACCGGGTCAATACCATACATCACACAAACACCCGGGTTAATGCCATACATCACACAAACACCCGGGTTAATGCCATACATCACACAAACACCCGGGTTAATGCCATACATCACACAAACACCCGGGTTAATACCATACATCACACAAACACCCAAACACCCGGGTTAATGCCATACATCACACAAACACCCAAACACCCGGGTCAATGCCATACATCACACAAACACCCGGGTTAATGCCATACATCACACAAACACCCAAACACCCGGGTTAATGCCATACATCACACAAACACCCAAACACCCGGGTCAATGCCATACATCACACAAACACCAAAGTCCTCTGTTAGTCCTCAAATATGGACTCACACCTGGAAACAAAATGGCACATAAAAACCACAACATGTGAATTACATTTTTGTCCTAAGTGCAACGCATGTTGCTTGGTACAAATCAGAAGCAACACATTTGTGAGTGAGTCGCTGGATATTCTACAGCATGTTGGAGTTGTCATGGTATGTGCATGCTTGACAACAGCAAATACTGGCCCAGGGAAAATCCTAGAGGAAAACCTGCTTTAGCCACTGGCTAAGACACCTTTCAGAATAACAATAACCTTAGACACAAACCTACACTGCAGTTACGTACACAAATACACTGAATGTCCCCAAATGGATGATTTTTTGGCAGTTTTACCCGTACATATATGGCAACCTCTCTCTGGCCGTACGCCTCAACACTGCAACAGAGTTTGATTTGGGATTTTTTAATTTAGGGCAGAATAATGGAAAATAATTGCACAATCCAGGTGTGCAGAGCATTTAGAAACTTGGCCAAGGAGACAGATAGTAAGTTTAGAAAGTAGTTCCTAAAACGTAATAAACGTAACATGTTTGATTGTTCATTGATACACTTGCATCCACCTCCCTCACTCCCTCCCACCTGGCCAATCTCTGTCCCAATCACATCCACTCACCATCAACACTCCACAGACAACCAGACACGCCCTCATCAACATCTAATTGTTGTCAGGTCAGCCTAATAAATGACAGTTTTCACATTCTTTCATCTCTTCCTTTGATCTGCCACTCCTGCCCGCGTTCTGTTCCAATCTGTCCCCATCTATCTCTCTCTCTCTCTCTGAAGGGTGAGGTCATGTTTAGACAAAGGCCCTCCACTCAGGCCTATTTCCATGCCATCACTGGCCTTGTTTCCTGTTTTGCTGTGGCCTGTCATTAGGGGGGAGAGATGGGGAGGCAACTTCCAGGTGTTTGCTTAGGCCTACAGTGAGGAGGTGTGTTAGGAACGGAGCGAAACCACCATGTGTTTGTTAACAGCGATATATACATGCTCCTCTCACCTCCGCTTCCCCATCAGGACAACCATGTGTTTGTTAACAGCGATATATACATGCTCCTCTCACCTCCGCTTCACTATCAGGACAACCATGTGTTTGTTAACAGCGATATATACATGCTCCTCTCACCTCCGCTTCCGCATCAGGACAAAACAGATGTCCAGTGCTCCAAGTGACCACTGGGAGGAGCACTAACACAACCTGGTTTAAACCCATGGAGACCGCTATATAGGGTTATCTACAATATGAGAGAATAAAATAGACTGGACCAATCTCAGTTTGCATAATCATGGCCATAGCGTTTGAATATACACTGGCATGTTCATGGTGTACTACGCAAGATTGTGTCCAGAACAAAGCGATATGCACGTGCGCTGCAAACAAGCTTGATGGAGTACCGACAGAATTGTCTTCAAACCTGCGAGCTATCCATATCTCAGAGTTTTCACAACAAAATAACGTAGTGCCCTATCGAAGAGTTATTTGATGTCTCAGAAAATGTCTCTTAATATATATTACGTCATGAGAGGGCCGGAGGAAATTATGAAGCAAATACAGCTCGACGAGCCAGGAGAGTGAGTCATACAGACACGTTGACTCAGGGGGGTTAGAAAAGGCTTGTTATCCTCTGAATGGAGTGTCCTGTAAGGAGGCCTGATGGTGACGCAAGTTTTCTTCTAAAAGAAAGTGTTTGTTTCAGAAAAGTGTTAAGGTGGAACTTGTAGAGTGTGTGGCCCCTCTCTGGTAGAGGTTTCCCTGGGCTTCCCTCTCACCTTTCCCAGGGTGTATGAGTCAGAGTTGGGGAAAGAGAGATGAGAGAAAGGGAGGGTGGAAACACTGTTGTATTGTTAGGTTATAACTATGTATTACTGGTCGTATGGCCCTGCACACACCATAGGGCCCCCTCACCAGATCTGTCTCACTCTACCTGGTCTTATGGCCCTGCACACACCATAGGGCCCACTCACCACATCTGTCTCACTCTACTTGGTCTTATGGCCCTGCACACACCATAGGGCCCCCTCACCACATCTGTCTCACTCTACCTGGTCTTATGGCCCTGCACACACCATAGGGCCCCCTCACCACATCTGTCTCACTCTACCTGGTCTTATGGCCCTGCACACACCATAGGGCCCCCTCACCACATCTGTCTCACTCTACCTGGTCTTATGGCCCTGCACACACCATAGGGTCCCCTCACCACATCTGTCTCACTCTACCTGGTCTTATGGCCCTGCACACACCATAGGGCCCCCTCACCACATCTGTCTCACTCTACCTGGTCTTATGGCCCTGCACAAACCATAGGGCCCCCTCACCACATCTGTCACACTCTACCTGGTCTTATGGCCCTGCACACATCATAGGGCCCCCTCACCACATCTGTCTCACTCTACCTGGTCTTATGGCCCTGCACACACCATAGGGCCCCCTCACCACATCTGTCTCACTCTACCTGGTCTTATGGCCCCGCACACATCATAGGGCCCCCTCACCACATCTGTCTCACTCTACCTGGTCTTATGGCCCTGCACACACCATACCTCACTGCGTCTGTCTGTCCGAGATAAACTCCACCTCACAGATTCAGGGAGTCGCTGCTATTTTTACCCCTCCCCTGTGGGGAGGCGGCCGCTACTCGTTGAGGAGAGCGACCAATCTCTGCAGTCCTTCCTCGCCAAGGCTGTCAGGAGCCATGACACAGGGCAAAGGAAGCCTGTCAGTGTGTGCGTACGTGTGAGTGTGTGTGTGTGTGTGTGAGTCACCACGTCAAGCCAATGAGGTGCTCCCAAGTCTCTGACTACCATTTACACAGTGGACGTTATGAAAGCAGACAGATCTACAGGCACCCCCTCCCTCTCCCCCTCTCTACCCCCCTCTCTACCTCCGCCGCTGTGGGTCAGCACTTCAATAGCGTCTTGCTGAGCCATGTTCTGCCTTTTAAATACAGGGTTGTAAATATCCTTCACCTGAGCCCCGCCCCCCTGTCCCCATTAGCCCGTTCACTACGGCTCTCCCGCATGCTGTAAGATTTGTCTCAGCAGATGTGCATTTCCCTCAGCCGCAGTGACGACGCACAAAAACAGCCACACACACACACACTTCCACAGTGTGTATGTGTGTGGGGGGGGGGTTCTCAGAGGGACATACCACGGGTATTAAACACCTTGGTGTCCACAAGGTTAACTGCTTCATTTCCATTAGGTCCTACAGGATGGGTCTGTATGACCAACAGGATCACTCTTCATCATTCCTTTGTTTATTTTGGAAGGTGCAATCGGGTGTTTCCCTGGAACAAAAACACTGGGTCGGGCTCTTAAAAGACATGGAGGTTGAGAGCCTGAGCACTATATCAGTCTCCACACACACCCCTCCCTCCCTTCCTCCCTCTCTCCGCAGAACAGCATGGTTTGCGCCGCCTCTTTGAAGACTATTTATGCTTTATTCCGTTACTGCTTTTTTCTCCAAGTCAAACCTCTCCCGTTCCTCCACAGAAGTCTCTAACATTCGGACGATCAAAAACGCAAATGTTGCTTTCGTCTTCTGAAGTACATCTCCAGGGCACAGCGTTTGAGTGGGTTATTTAGGTTTGGTTCCGCCTCTCTTTCCAATATACCACTGATATTTTCTCCATGTGTCGAAATGAGCTACACTGATATAATCAACAGCCTGAGCAGTGTGATCACTATGGATACTATCTCAACTACAAACTGTGTGTGTGTGTGTGTGTGTGTGGCTGTCTCCCTCTGAACTTCATGTCAGTGCATGCGTGTGTGTGTGTGTGTCTGTGTGAGTGTGTGTGTATGTGTGCGCGTGCGTGCATGGGTGTTTACAGGAAAGCAGGTGCTCCTCACCCTGTACTTCTGTTTTATATAGGACCCAACGGTGTCTTTGTTGGGTTGCGTGTCTGAACTGCTTGTTGTGAGAGACTGCTGCAGGTGTGTTGGTGTCTGTACATCTACCTCCGCTCTTAAACCAGCAAGTCAGAAGCTTCCTTTTAGTACCCGCAGAGAATACTGATGCTATTGAGACAGAGAGGGACCAGGAGGTCTGTCTCCATCTGCGTCCCTGGTGCTCCGGCCTGACCTCCGCTGGAGGGGTCCTGTCTATCTGTCACTGGGAGCCTGACACGGTCACTCTTCCAGGGCTTTGATCGCCAATGGAAGGAGGATGGGTGGGGTACTCCGTACCCTGGGAGTGTTAAACACTGGCTAATATAACAACAAGCATTTTCTAAAACGGAAAGGGGGGTTTTGGGGTCAGAGCAGACACGCAGGGGTCAGGAGAAATTAGTGGCTTTTATTATTATTATCCCGTACAGAGGAAATTCTTACAGGTCCCACTGGGGGGTCATGGGTATGGGTGAGTCGCTGTAGCCAGGAGTGGGAGAGAGACAGAGTGTGTGGGTGTGTGAATACCACTGTTATTTTCATATCAAAGGGAAGCTAAATGTGGTACAAGAGGACAGAAGAGGAAGGGGAAAGTGCTGCTCTCTGGTCCAATAAATATTATGTCGGCTGGCACTGAGGGGTTATGAGAGGACACTGGCAGTTGCATGTTAAGCACAATGACGTTCCATAGAAAAACTATTTGAAAAACAACATATGTCACGCTTGGTGTTGGGGGTGTGGGGGTGTTACGGGTGTTAGGAGTGTACATTTTGTGTGTTACTTAATGATAAACCCCCTGAACTCACAGTCCAGGAATCCCTAAAACAAGGCCCCTACCACATTCCTGTTATAGATAATGCATTTTATCTCACAACTTCATGTTGTAACATAATAAAGGGATAAAACATGAAACGATTAGCTGTGTTAGGGACAAAGAGTGACACAAATGGTACATTCAGCTTTCGGTCTCTGTCCAGATTCTGAAGACCTGGATCAAGAATCAAACCAGATAACATATCTGTCCGTTAACCCCTAACCTGATCAGAGATCAGTTTAGTTGCATTAACCCTCACCTTAACCATCAGGCTGAATTACCCTGCTACTCTAATAACTCCTCCCGGACTCCACCATCTCCCCGCTGCAGGCCGTACTCACCTGCTGGTACTCCTGGCAGACGTCTGGCTGGACGAGCACGTTAGCGATGCCCTGGAGGTGCGGTCTGAGCAGATCCCTGGAGCAGCCAGCCAGCACGGCACCCAGCACCATGACTGGGGTGTGGGGGGAGGAGGAAGACGACGAGGGAGTCTTCACGTGGGCCAGGAGCAGTTTGAGGAAGACTTCAGGGCTGACAAATGTCCCTAGCAGCTTAGCAGACATCAGACACTGCCCCGCGAGAGACGGAACAAACCAGGATTAGGGAATTCTTTATTCCACGTCATAAAAACAACAGGGTTTGATTGAGACGAGAAACAAGTACTAAGAGACAGGGAGTGATATTTAATCTAAGACAGATGACAAAAAGCTGACCTGTCCAAATCTTAAAGACCCCTTTAAAATCCACTACTATAGACCTTATTTTTACTAACTACCCAGACCAAATTCCATTTCAGAATGCAAACAAATCAATGTGCAAAAACTGTTAAAAAGCCACCATTGGATTATTTTGTCAACATCTTATCTGATTGTTCAGGAAACTCAGCTTTGGAAAACAATTGCATCCTTAAACGGTTGTATCTCTAATTCACTGCCACATCCAATTAATTGAGTCTCTGGCATCATCACCGATAAAAATTAGATAGATGCTTTTAATAATCATTTTACTTCCGGAAGGCGGAAGCTACACATTAACCTGTGCTGCACTGTTCATTAACTTGTCTATACTGTTGACCATGGTATCAGAGGTAACACAGAGGCGTTCCTCAGGGATCCATTCTAGGACCTGTACTTTTTACTATATACATTAATGCTATTGGTCAATTCGTAAATAGTTGTACATTTCACCTTTATGCTGACGATACTATTCTATATGCCTGTGCCCCAACGATCAATGCTGCTGTGGCCAGTTTACAGTCTGATTTTAATTATGTTCAGGTAGCACATAGTACTTAAAGCATGTACTTAATACTAGAAAAACGATATACATGTTGTTTTTAAAGTCTCGTCAGATGACCACACTGGACTTACAGCTTTACTCTTTGGATGGCAACCAATTGAACAGGTCCCTTCATAAAAAAACTTGGATTCACAGTAACCTTTTAATTGAGAAACATGTAATGTTCAGAGAAAAGCAAGAAACCAATCTTGATTTTTTTTTGGTGAACAGGAGACAAATTGTTCAGTCAGCTTTCATAATGTGTTGTAGACTATGGGGATACAATATACCAAAGTGCATCTGCTACTACCTCAAAGCTGCTTGACTCCGTTTATCATAGTGCCCTACGTTTTATTACTTCACTGTATTTTATACCAGAAAGTTGGTTGGACCTCCTAAAAAGTATTGATGCCTAGATTGTCGGGTTACAATACTATCCTGAGTTGGATAGTTGGATAGTATTGCAGACACATTGGATGCCCTGGTGTCCATGGGTCAGTTTGAAAAAATTACCTTTGATTTTTATAGTGAAAATTGTGTTTGTTTGAATTGACTGTGACAATTATTGTCATTATGTTTGTTAATAGTATGTATGTATGTATCTGTCTTTAATTGTTGTTGTATTTGTGAAATGATTTTCCCAGGGCATGTGTTACCGGCCACAGGTCTAGGGGTTACCTGTGTCAGTAGCAATTTTTCACAGGCAAAGAAACCTGTGGAAAAAATCATTAACTCTATCAATATAGGTTGAGCTAGAGTGCCTTTAACATAAATGGCTTCGCGCCGAAACAACACTGACAGGAATTATTTATCGAATAACGTTAGCTTACAACACTGACAGGAATTATGTATAGAATAACGTTAGCTTCCAACACTGACAGGAATTATTTATCGAATAAAGTTAGCTAACAACACTGACAGGAATTATTTATCGAATAACGTTAGCTTCAGAAAATATTAACAAGTCTACAACAACAGGTAACAGTGGTACAAGTTTTACCAATTAACCTACACACCACACAATTACACACAACGATAACTACTGCGGTAAACAAACATTAGCTATTTTATTTACCCTAAGGGCGTTCCGAATGTTAATGCTAGCCTTTGAAAAACGAACGTTTCATACCATTAACAAATTACATCTCACTTCTGCCTATATACAGATAATTATGTCTAGTAATTTCCTGAGAGTTAACCCAATTCTGACCCAAAATAACAGATTCATACCTGTGGACAACTAACAACAAGCCACACAAGTTTTTAGTGTGTTATGTATTGAGCGTCACTTTTAATTCTGCGCGAGCTCATAACCGTTGCTTGCCGATTGCCGTTCCGCAGCCACACCTACTGGTAAGGTGGACAACTACAGTCTAATTACTATAGAAACGATATTTAGTTTTGTGCATAATATAAAAATAAAAGGAGGAGTCTGTTATTAATTCCAGCTTTAAATAGAGGCCATTTTCCAACCCTCCACACATGCTTGAAAATGAGACCTCGTTCTCAATGCGTCTTCCTGGTAAAGATATGTAACA
Organism: Dallia pectoralis; assembly: GCA_029465975.1. Taxonomy (NCBI): domain Eukaryota; kingdom Metazoa; phylum Chordata; class Actinopteri; order Esociformes; family Umbridae; genus Dallia; species Dallia pectoralis. Next base: position 613,267 of record CM055756.1, read on the forward strand.
GAAGATACATAGCCCAAATATAGCTGTGCTAGCGCTATTCACCGCAGCCCATTGTAAAGCCAGCAGGTGTGTCCTCTCCTCACGATAATGGCCATCCGGGTTAAGCAATTGGCCACAGCGCTTGAAAACATCTGTTTCTGGGTGGAAATCGTTTGTCATTGAAAACATGGGCATTGACGATCAAGTATAGGAAAATGAAATAAATTATTGTATTGCCGTATTCTAAATTGTTTTACAATACTGGCCACAATAAAGTACAGTCAACTTGTCTATAGCTGCTTGACAAAAGTCCTGTGAAACTAGGAATTAAGGCTAAATGTAGCTGTATGAAGTTATTGATAACTACCACCAAATACTCCTGGAATACTGTCCTTGGATAGTATTCACTTACGTTGGTGACCACTTCATTCTCTGGGTCGGCACAGGCCCGGTACAGTATGGAGAGCAGCAGCTGAAGGTGTTGGGTACAGTGGTCCTCAGCATGCAGCAGCAGGGTGTACAGTAACTGGGCAGTCTTGACCCGTGTTCCCACCACCCAGTCAGCCACGTCACGGGCCAGCGCCGGCAGCAGCTTGGAGAGGTTTCTCACCACCAGCTCTCTGCAGCCCAGGCCGGGACGCTCCACTGGGGGGTAAAAGGACAGGGGAGGTGGGGGTGGGATGAGTTTGTAAGGCCTTGAGAATGACAACATTGATCAGAAAAAGCTAATAACTCGCGCCAACGGAGCAGTCGGTATACCTTTACATGTGGAGCAGTCGGTATACCTTTACATGAGGAGCAGTCGGTATACCTTTACATGTGGAGCAGTCGGTATACCTTCACATGTGGAGCAGTCGGTATACCTTTACATGAGGAGCAGTCGGTATACCTTTACATGTGGAGCAGTCGGTATACCTTTACATTTGGAGCAGTCAGTATACCTTTACATGTGGAGCAGTCGGTATACCTTTACATGAAGAGCAGTCGGTATACCTTTACATGAGGAGCAGTCGGTATACCTTTACATGAGGAGCAGTCGGTATACCTTTACATGTGGAGCAGTCGGTATACCTTTACATGTGGAGCAGTCGGTATACCTTTACATGAAGAGCAGTCGGTATACCTTTACATGTGGAGCAGTCGGTATACCTTTACATGTGGAGCAGTCGGTATACCTTTACATGTGGAGCAGTCGGTATACCTTTACATGTGGAGCAGTCGGTATACCTTTACACGAGGAGCAGTCGGTATACCTTTACACGAGGAGCAGTCGGTATACCTTTACACGAGGAGCAGTCGGTATACCTTTACATGTGGAGCAGTCGGTATACCTTTACATGTGGAGCAGTCGGTATACCTTTACATTTGGAGCAGTCGGTATACCTTTACATGTGGAGCAGTTGGTATACCTTTACATTTGGAGCAGTCGGTATACCTTTACATTTGGAGCAGTCGGTATACCTTTACATTTGGAGCAGTCAGTATACCTTTACATGTGGAGCAGTCGGTATACCTTTACATGTGGAGCAGTCGGTATACCTTTACATGTGGAGCAGTCGGTATACCTTTACATGTGGAGCAGTCGGTATACCTTTACATGTGGAGCAGTCGGTATACCTTTACATGTGGAGCAGTCGGTATACCTTTACATTTGGAGCAGTCGGTATACCTTTACATTTGGAGCAGTCGGTATACCTTTACATTTGGAGCAGTCAGTATACCTTTACATGTGGAGCAGTCGGTATACCTTTACATGTGGAGCAGTCGGTATACCTTTACATGTGGAGCAGTCGGTATACCTTTACATGTGGAGCAGTCGGTATACCTTTACATGAAGAGCAGTCGGTATACCTTTACATGTGGAGCAGTCGGTATACCTTTACATGTGGAGCAGTTGGTATACCTTTACATGTGGAGCAGTCGGTATACCTTTACATGTGGAGCAGTCGGTATACCTTTACACGAGGAGCAGTCGGTATACCTTTACACGAGGAGCAGTCGGTATACCTTTACACGAGGAGCAGTCGGTATACCTTTACATGTTTTTCCTATAAGTCCAAGGGAGCTGATTGACTACATTTTGTAACAGCGTTTATTTGTAACAGTGTTTATTTGTAACAGCGGTGCGTAACAGCGTTTCGTAACTGCACAGCTGCCTTAGCTATAAGCTTATATATAGCTTATAAAAGCTGATGCAGCATTTCGAAGAAATTAAAAATACAAAAACACTCAAAAGTTTTAAGTAGGTAGCATTTCTTGGGCTTTTCATGCTGTCCTTACTGTTTTACCCTTCACTCCTAATCCTGTTTTCTATGCATGTACTTTTTGTAGTTTACGATTGAGATTTCCTCTCTGCGGATCTGTTGGAGCAAGTGGAACACATTCTCGAACAGACAGCGGTGCATGCCTCCTCCCTCCCCCCCTCCCTCACCCCTCCCTCCCAGCCATGGGCATCTCTCGATGCCGCTCATTCTCTTTTCAAGGCTGCTAATGAGAGAGGAAGAAGGGGGGGAGGTGATAAATTAGACGGGCAGGACCAGACCAGCCCTGTTCGGGGTCTTCCCTCCGTTGTTTGACACTGACCTTCTCAGACAGGACGGGGGCCATGTTGGATTTACGACTACCAGGGAGAGACACACTGCGTGCAGTCTTCTCCTGTCCTAGAGCCAGTATCCATCAGCAGTGATTCGAATGACCCACATCCAAACACGCACCAAATGGGTCCAATCGTTTGGCACCGAACATACGTTCCAACCAACAGGGAGTGTGGGTGGGTCTAATAACCAATACTCAGGAGCTCCATTCGTTAATAGCATTTCTTTTATGTTGCCGAACAGGTATCGCAATTTACTAAATTTAAAACCCCAAAGGTTTACCCCATTGTGTGAACAGAAGGAAAACACAACAGGGATTTGTACAGTATTCGACGTTACGATTATACTGGCGACGAGGCAACGACCATCCTGTTACCATTCCAACAGTCCGGGCCAACACCACAGAGACGTCTTGTAGCTGGATATGTAGGATATTCTGAATATGCACTACATCACGCAACACCATCAGTACCACTGCAGCCTGCTGCTACTGGCTGCTATCAATGTGACTAATCATCACCCATAACTGGGTTTCCATTATTCATCTTTCTCTGGTGCATTAAATGGGCTGATGTCTAGGGTTGTAAGACACGGCCCAGCATCCCACTGTACATTTTATGGTTCATCCTTTGGCTGAGATGATGCTAGCTGGATGATTTGTCCTTTATGAATACAGGTGATACACCAGGAGATGCAGCATGAACACCAAACACACTAAAGGCAGAACAAACAGATTGACAACGGATGTCAGCTGTCCTTCCTGAACCCAGCAGGGATGAGTAGAGATGGTGGCCGTACTCATCCCTCAGTCCAGTGGTGTAGCTGACAAGGGTTGTGATATCGGGGAAGCAATGCAGGCTGGGAGACGTCCCTAGGGTGAACTCCCCCATCCAGCCTCATCCCCGCTCTAGCTTCTCACACATCTGTGTATTGGGTGCGTGTGTGTGTATGTGTATGTATGTGTGTGTGTGTGTGTATGTATGTGTGTGTGTGTGTGTGTGTGTGTGTGTATGTGTGTGTGTAGACGGCCCCCTAAGTCTCCCTCAGGGTTGTCATTACTCATATAGGATCAGTGCTTAAACACTGACATCTAAAAGGCAATGAGGATCTTCAATCCACATGCAGACATTAGTCTTCGTAATGAGAGTGTTAGAGGGCAGGGTGTCGACAATAACCGGCTGTTAGTCAAGCACTGTGTCACAGGGGAACACATAACCTGCAGGCCAATAGACATGAAATGAGACGGGAAATAATGGAGGTTGATGGAGAATAGAACTAGTGGTTAACGCTGTTAAGACACTCAAACACGGCATAGATACCAGGATCATGTCATTTTATATTACTCATTAGTTAACCAGCATTGCCATTCTTTTAAGTTTATGTTATAGTCGGTATGTCTTTGAATTGCTGTGATACTTTTTTCCACTGGATTGATTGTTACATTGAAAACAAGCTCTGCTGTGGACACAGAGGAGGAGGAGGTGTGAACCATGCTGTGCTGAGCTTTATATGAAAAGCCCTTCACCTCGTGCTCCCCCTTTAAGTAAACCATTGACAGATACATCATGCCTCCAGGCGAGCGTTGTTAAGGCGTCTAAAACCAATGCTGCATCTGACCTACTTTCATAAAGAAAACATTGATCCGAAGAAAGAAAACATGGACTGGGAGTTCAAAGGGGTGTGGAGGAGTATTAAAGATAAAAATGTTCCAGAGACTGCAGTGTTGTTCAGTCTGCATCCTCGAGTAACTTTTGAACTTATTGTTTTGATGAAGAAGCGCGTTGCACAAAAAAGTAAAAGTCTTCTCCTCACCAAACAAGGATTCTACATTAAGTTGGATGAGGGGCACCTCCTCCTGACTCTCTCTCTCTCTCTCTGGTGGACAGGAAGTGTTCACTCACCTCCAGCAGGGTAAAGGCCAGGTGGAGTCAGGAGGAAGTCCATCTTGTCCTTCAGGTCATCCTCGTTCTCTTTCTCCCAGAGAGCGCCCGTCTGTCTCCACAGGTCAGTGGCTACTTGACTGGAGAAACAAAAATACAGTTAATGTTCAGCACGGGAACGGGACAGTGGCGCAACAACAGGACAACATTTAAAATGAAAGGACCGGTTCTGTCCAACCTGATCTCCGGGATGTCATCGCTTAGGCTGCTCAGCAGGAGGGGAAGGAGCTTGTGGAAGTATGAGTATCTGTCTGGGAGCTGGAGGAGCCATCGACCCACCACTATAGTCACAGCCTTTCTTACCTGCGGGACAGACCAGCAAACAGGCCGATGTTGTTGAAGTGACAGCACATCTTTCATGTTACTATGGTGACTGAAGTAAAAAAAGCCATCCTGATTATTCAGATATTTTTATTTATTAAATAAACTGGACAAAAAGGTTGTTCCACCTGAAAAAGGACAACAAAGGGGATTTAGACACCAAATATATAAAAACTGGATATGGTTTGCATTCCTGGCACAGTGTTTCCTTTAATGTTTAATCCTATATTTGACTTCTGAGAAATGACACTAACTGATATCACCCGTATTCAACATTTTTACATGTAATATTCAATAACAACAAGACATTGTGAATTTGTGACAAATTACGTTATACTAAAACATAAAAGGTTTGGAGCAATTAGCATGGTTTGTACAGACACTGGCATGTCAAATTTTAGGACTGAATTGAAACGTAAGGGACCTCAGTTCCGCGTTCTTGACACCTCCTAATAATCCAAATCTTCCCCCCAGAAAACAATCATTACAACAATCATTATGAAATTGTCTGCCTAAAAATAATACCAAAACACTTATATTCTCAAGAATTACAGAATCCACTAAATACAAATAGTAAGAAAAAATGTAAATATTGTTCATGATAATCCTAATCTCAGATAAAAACTATGTAGATTAGGGAGCAGAATTAACCCTTATTTCACAGTTTTTTTTGTGCCAGACATTCTATTACAAAAGCAGTTTAAAAAAGAGACAATGCATGCGCACACACACACACAGCTTAGAATAACATAACATTTGACATACTAAAGCAACCATTAAAACAAAACATGTTGCCGACTAAACTAAGCTAAACTGGCATATTTGCTAAGTAATACCACATGGTAGATGGAAGTAGCTAAAATGCATGTAGCACTAGTTTTAGGGTATATTGACATTATGTGACAGAGAGAATAGAATGCTACACAGATGTACGTCTGAATTTACACTGACAAGAGACGTACCACAGGGGATTCTGGCAGTCAGTTGACGGAACATTGACCAATGTGTGTGAGCAATGGACATAACCTTGATACCTTTCTGACAGAACGGTCATGGAACTGTGGTTAAAGACAGAATGCCAGCAACGCCTGTTTGTTTTTCTGGTTCCATCAGTCAAATTGAAAACATACACTAACGTTCTAAAGTTTTGGAGTCACACAGATGTCCTTGTTTTCCATAAAAGCATACATAAAATAAGCCTGAATAAGAACAATAGCAAAATGAATAGGAAAAAGTAATTTTGCAATGTAAAGACAAGTTTAAGTCCAGATATGATTTTGTTGTCCCTGTGGTAATAACGATATATGGTTTTGCTCTAACAAGTGCCGCAGAGCTAGCGCAGCACCTGTCAAATCCCACAGACACAGCAGGTAAAGCTTTTACATCTCACTGTTCAGTAATATAATGATTTCCAACATATAAGCTTTGCTGAAAAGGAAAGCTCATAAAAAGCCACAATATAAGGATTTTGCAAGGACTATATTTAGAAAGGATCTTATTTTCAAGCAAATCAATCTGTGAACCCATTATATAACCCATCCTGTTCTCCCCTCCAAACTTCATGATGTCCAATTCCCAATTGACTTTGAAATAATCCAGATGAGCCAACGCTGCAATCCACGTATCACCGTTGGGCAGCTCTGTGCCAATTTACACCGCCCTTTGTAGATGCCCCAATTAATTAATTGGGTGACATTCATTTATTCACTTTAAAAAACAGAATTTTATTATAGGGCATTTTGAGATGGTGGGTATTATAACATGCCAAATTGAAATGGAATGACCCAAATCTAACCTGTGGTGAGTCGTCAAACAGCCTCTGAGCCAGATGAGAGAGCACATCATCCAGGTTCTTGCCCGTGCCATATTGGATCACTGCTCCAGTGGCCTCGATGGTGGAGACACGTACACGGGAGTGCTGGTGGGAGATGGTCTGCATCAGGGGCTTGACCAAACACCCTGCCTGCATGTGGAAATGTTCTGGGGAAAGAGATAAACATTATTGCCATGGTGATTCTAATTCCACAGTATTAGAAGCTTTCACATTCCTAATCAACTATACAGGTGCAACACACAGAAAATGTGCATATTGTGCAAAAGTTCATTTATTTCAGTAATTCAACTTAAAAGGTGAAACTAATATATTATATGGACTCGTTTAATGCAAAGTGAGATATTTCAAGCCTTTATTTGAAATAATTTTGATGATTATTGCGTACAGCTTATGAAAACCCCAAATTCAAAATCTGTAATCAAATATTAAGGACCTGAATGAATGCTTAACTGGAAAAGAGATGTATGGCCTGTGAAAAATCCCAATTTATTTAAAGTTAAAACATGATTTGCGCCTCTTTAACATTGCATGGAAGTCTGGGACAGTGCCAGAGGAGTGGCAGACCGGGGTGGTGGTTCCCCTCTTTAAAAAGGGGGACCAGAGAGTGTGTGCCAATTACAGAGGTATCACACTCCTCAGCCTCCCTGGTAAAGTGTACTCCAAAGTGCTGGAAAGGAGGGTTCGGCCAATAGTCGAACCTCAGATTGAAGAGGAACAATGCGGTTTTCGTCCTGGCCGGGGAACCACGGACCAGCTCTTTACTCTCGCAAGGATCCTGGAGGGGGCCTGGGAGTATGCCCATCCAGTCTACATGTGTTTTGTGGATCTGGAGAAGGCGTATGACCGGGTACCCCGGGATCTTTTGTGGGAGGTGCTGCGGGAGTATGGGGTGAGGGGGTCTCTTCTCAGGGCCATCCAATCTCTGTACGCTCAAAGCATGAGCTGTGTCCGTGTCCTCGGCAGTAAGTCGGATTCGTTCCAGGTGGGGGTTGGCCTCCGCCAGGGCTGCGCTTTGTCACCAATCCTGTTTGTAATATTCATGGACAGGATATCAAGGCGGGGGAGGGGTTCCCGTTTGGTGGGCTGATGGTCACATCACTGCTTTTTGCGGATGATGTGGTCCTGATGGCCTCATCGGTCGGTGACCTTCAGCACTCACTGGATCGGTTCGCAGCCGAGTGTGAAGCGGCTGGGATGAGGGTTAGCACCTCTAAATCTGAGGCCATGACTCTCAGCAGGAAACCGCTGGAGTGCCTACTCCGGGTAGGGAATGAGTCCTTACTCCAAGTGAAGGAGTTCAAGTAACTCGGGGTCTTGTTCGCGAGTGAGGGAACAATGGAGCGGGAGATTGGTCGGAGGATCGGAGCAGCGGGGGCGGTGTTGCATTCGCTTCACCGCACCGTTGTGACGAAAAGAGAGCTGAGCCGAAAGGCAAAGCTCTCGATCTACCGGTCAATCTTTGTTCCTACCATCACCTATGGTCATGAAAGCTGGGTCATGACCGAAAGAACGAGATCGCGGGTACAAGCGGCCGAAATGGGTTTTCTCAGAAAGGTGGCTGGCCTCTCCCTTAGGGATAGGGTGAGAAGCTCAGTCATCCGAGAGGAACTCGGAGTAGAGCCGCTGCTCCTTTGCATAGAAAGGAGCCAGTTGAGGTGGTTCGGGCATCTTGTACGAATGCCACCTGGGCGCCTCCCTAGAGAGGTGTTCCAGGCACGTCCAGCTGGGAGGAGACCTCGGGGAAGACCCAGGACTAGGTGGAGAGATTATATCTCCACACTGGCCTGGGAACGCCTCGGGATTCCCCAGTCAGAGCTGGCTAATGTTGCCCGGGAAAGGGAAGTTTGGGGTCCCCTGCTAGAGCTGCTACCCCCGCGACCCGACCCCGGATAAGCGGTTGAAGATGAGATGAGAGATGATTTGCACCAGGTCGATAGTGTGTCTTGAAGCTGATGGCTTTATTATTCCCCTCCCAAAGACAACAGATGTGTCAACAAATAGAGGGGCCCTTCAAGGGAGTAAATTGGTACATGAGGCTGGTCGAAAATTCACAGGAGGACTTAAAAAATAAAATGTATGATAGGGGACCAAGATGTGAGATGTGTTGCCCCGTTCAGATGTTGCTGATTCATTACAGATCTTACAATCACTGAAATAAATGAACTTTTGCACTATATGCTAATTTTCTGAGTTGACCTGTATATTCAACATTGCACATGAACTCAGAAAAAACATACCACAATACGTACGCCACAATACGCGGTCGAGAGTTTAAATGTGTAATGATAGCTATAAAATAGCTTGTAATGACCGACAACAACATTTTTCTGAGAGCTTGATATATAAACTTATACAGAGCAGCAGTGTGCTACCATGGCAACCCTATAAATTATACATAGCAGCAGTGTGCTACCATGGCAACCCTATAACGTATACAGAGCAGCAGTGTGCTACCATGGCAACCCTATACAGAGCAGCAGTGTGCTACCATGGCAACCCTATACAGAGCAGCAGTGTGCTACCATGGCAACCCTATACAGAGCAGCAGTGTGCTACCATGGCAACCCTACAGAAACGTGAGTTAGCTACAACAAGCTAACGCTAGAAAACCTTGATAGTTTACGAGTGTTTATTTTTATTTAACCTTTATTTATATGTCCACCTTACCTGGAATACTTTTAGCAAAATTAACGGTGCATTTGCAGCTCTCCCTTTTGACGTCTGGGAAAGGGTCGACGATAGTCCTCTGCAATATCTTCATCATATCGTCCAGGTAGGGTGCTAGGTGCCTACTACCACACACTTCCACCGTGAGGGTCAGCACCTCCACTGTAGAAAGTCTCAGTTCCTCCGCTGGTTCCAGGATCTCTTTCCCGCCGAGCCGCTGTGCCAAAGCGGGCATTAGGTACGGCAACGAATCCTCCGGATGAGGAACACACCGGATAAAGTCTCCGAGCATGTGTATGGCGGTCTCCCGGCATCTCTCCATGGAGTCTGACAGGCATTTCAGTAGTGACTTCAGCAGACAATTGAATATCTCCTGCAACACGCCGCCTGAAAGGCCTTTATCAATAGTATCTTTTTTAATCGCTTCAAGCGCTCGCCTTCTTGTGGTTTTGCTGTCTTCGTTGAGGCAGTTGAGGTGTCGAGCGAGTGCTTTCATAACGTCAGAAGCAGCACGTTCGTCTGTTGCCGCCATGTTTGTTGCCAATTTCACTATTGCCATGGCAACCATCAGCTTTACGACTAACATACCCTGTTTTACGACAGCTCTGATTCAAACCGCAAAAACTTTATTGAGTCAGCAATATTGACTGTTACAACCCATTCTGACTAATCTTCAACGACAAATACATAATTATATCGTGAAATATCTACAAAAACGAGTGCATGACTAGTACATAACCTGTATGTTATTTCTGCAAAAAGTGACTTACCAAATATCAATATGTTAGGTTGAAGTTTAAGTTTTCTTAATATTTCATCATTATTTTCTTAGAAGTTCACCACATAATCTTCTAATAATGTATATGGAGTTTCAGTGTTTTTACAAATATCAAGCAAATAAATATGTATGCACCATTTGTCATTCAATAACATTTGATAATTGGTCGGGGGGTCGAAATTAATTTGCAAGACACTGTATATTAATGATAATTACAACGTAGTGATAGACCACTACAATTACAAAACATGGTAAAATAAATACTAATATTCCGTCTATGCACTGATTGTGATTCTTTAATTACTCAGTAAGTGTAGTACATTTTTCTTACATGTAAATGTGATATATTTTTTTAATTCAAATGTTTTTTTTTAAATTTAAAATTGTATCCGATCAACTTGCCTGTAATGTAAATTAACATTTATTTGCGCTGATTATTCAAAAATGTAAAGTACACTTCTGAGTCATGTTTAAAAAAAATTATGACATTTGACTATATCTCGGTTAGAACCTCAGTGGCCTGTGAGTTGAATCATTGAAAGATGTATCAGAACTTTTGAGAGAAAAAACATGCACCTGCTCTGTTCTTATAAAAACAGGTGTATTGAAAATTTAATGATTTGGACACAAGGAATGGAATGCTAAGACACATAATAATTTGAACATGGCAAGCGATTAAATAAAAGAACCGACGCTCTTTGCTTACGTCGAGAGCAGCGTCGCGGTTGAATAAAGTGTCAGATTGACGTCATTGGGACCAACAGAGAAGCAGCCATAGACACACATATGTATATGGAAGCAGCAGCAGCAGAGAAGCAGAGCATCCTATTAGCTTCAGTAACCTGCCTTACAAACAACACCATTAACCAGTTATCTGAACTGGGCATCATCAAATAACGGTGAGAAAAGAAATTCTACGACGAATGTATTATCTAAACCTCAGCGTGTTTAGGTATTTATCAGTACATTTATCAGTACATTTATCAGTACATTTACCAGTACATTTATCAGTACATTTAAAAGGAATTGTTTTCAGATGGTTATAGTGTGGTTGGTATCTCAGAACAGGTAATGATAGTCAGGTAACATTTGATTTTTAAAACAAATATATACAATAATATTACATAGCATTTCATTTTTTTTATTTGTGCACAGTATAAGATGTTTTCTATTCAGCTTTACCAGGAATATGGCAGCTAGCTATGTTACTAGCCTACCTAGTTAGCTAGCATGCTGTATTTAAAAGCTTCTAACGTTTGCTGACAAATCTACCATGAAGTTTCCTTGATGTAAATAGCGGAAACGATTGTGTTGAGGTTTGCTGAGCTATCTCTATTATATATCTACATGCACCACGTCAGAAACGTTGACAGCAAGATTGTTTTAGAATTGCATCCTTAGACTGTGAGGCAGTGCTCCTTTTTACCTAAGGTATCAACAACACAGCAAAACAGACACAAACATGATGTACTGTGTAGACTGCATTGTCTATAACATTTCAATCGTGACTCCCACCTGCCACATGTACTGTTTATAATTGTGTAACCTAGGTATTGCTCTGAGGATTTGCATATCACTGCATCAGCTTTTCATATCCACATATTAAGCTCTCATCTCTCACATCAAATGAACATGCAAACTGTCAGTAACCCCTTTGTCGTGGTCCTTCGCAGAGACAGACACACAAACAACCAGCTCCAGATGTTTCTCCGCATTCTAAGAACCCCTCTTCCTCTCATCTTCTCTGTTCTATTCCCTATTCCTTTTTTCTTCCTTCTATCTTTTCTACTCCTCTTTTGCCCCACTTTTCTCTTCATCCGATCTATCTTGTGCACTCCCATATTTATTCTCAGTCTCCCCTGTTTCATCTTTCTTATCTTTTCATATCCCTTTCTCCTCCTCATATCCTGTCCTCCACTCTTCTCTGCCCCAATACCTAGTAAAACTGTAATAGATACTAGTAACTATTGTATTAGTTACTAGTATCTAAATAATAGTTACTAGTAACATTAAAATAGTCACTAGTACGTTTGTATGAATAAATGTTAAAACGGCTTGCCATAAATACCCACATACTTTACAGGTTAACAAGATAAGGAAGATGGCCGCCTCCTCCACTAATCTAGAAGAAGATGAGAGTCTGAAGGGTTGTGAAGTTTTCGTGCAGAAGCATAACATCCAGCAGATCCTTAAAGAGTGCATCGTCAACCTCTGCATTGCCAAGCCTGAGCGTCCAATGAAATTTCTACGTGAGCACTTTGAAAAGCTGGAGAAGGTTAGTAAACTAATGCTGTCCTAATATTTGTTCTTTATGTGTTGCACAATGTTAAAAGTGCAATATCCTAACCCCGGGATGTTTTCAATTTATCTCATGACAATACATTTTTTTAAGCTTACTTTTTTGTTTAATGAGGTAAATGTCATTTTTCTCATAACAACGTTAAAGTGAATGTATTATTCTAAATGGCACCTGTATTGTTACGACTACTGTTTTAATCCATCTCGTAGATGTGTTTGAGTTATTTCATTTTGTGTTATGTTTGCACTAGCAGCACAATGTTTTTTTTATCGTGTTTTGCAGCATCTAGCAAACCAAGCGATATAAACCATTAGTGCAAATGCATTACCAGGATGTGATATTTCTAGCAGAGATAGGGACGCCACTAAGTCCTTTGTAAATATCAAATCAGTTGTTGTGAGACAAAGGTGTAGTATGCATTGAGGTTTATTCTTAGATATAGCTGAATCTGTCCAGAGTCGTCAATCTTGTCACATATGCCATTAACAGGACCAAATTGTTAGAGCTCCACTTGAATCAGGAGAAACTCTGGAAAACAAGGATGTGCTTATGATTCCAAAAAGCCATGCTATCCAACAAATGCTATGGGGGAATGCAAAGTCAGTGGAAAATTATTCTTATCAGGTGCACTTACAAATACATTCCTTTACAATGTCCAGGTGGAGATAATAATACGAAAATATATTCAATATTTAGGAGAGTCTTTGGAACAGGCAGGTCATTTTGACTTTTGGCTCTCTGACACCTACAATTATATGGATAAGCACGGTGACTGTGGGAAAATGGAAGATGAGGACAACCCCCCTTCCCCCCACCCGAAACTAATAAAATAAAGTGTATATCGATACATTTCCCTTAATACTTTGGAGACAAAATAGCCAAAACAGTAAATAATTATTAAAAAACTTTGTTTTTCAACATTTTATAGAAATCTGCTTTTCCCTCTTCTTTTTGGAAATGTTTTTAGCCACTTTCAAAGGGAGATTGATTATAACACAACGATGGGATATATACTGGTTTGCTTGAGAGCATTAGGGGCTCAGAATTGGGGCAGTGTTGGCCATAAAACTAGCCAGGCGTGCTCGGAGTGGACATTATCCCTTAGTGTTTCTGAGAACCTGGCCCACCTGTTTTTGTCTACTGCATGGAAACAGATGACAGAATGTAGAGCTAAAGAATTGAGTGAATATCACAGAGGTTACACAAATGAGCTGATATGAAGAGGAGTCTAAATGTGTCACATCACATTGCCTAGCCCTACTGCACAATATAAATGGGCTCTTTTTCTCAGAATGTGCTATCTCTGGTTGGTGCCACCATAACGAAATTATTTTTCGATAAATTTGTGAATAGCCTTTGGTGCCCTTCAGTCTCTAAAAGTGTCTGCTACTCTCAAAATGATGTCATGCTTAGGCTTTTTTTAACGTGTTTCTGCCACAGATGTCGAACAGCTCGTATGACATTTTTCGATGGCTTCTTTTTCCACTGTTGTTGAACTACGTGGCTCAGGGCACTTATGGTTTTATTTAGCCCTCTAATTTTATTTACCTTTATTTAACCAGGTAGGTCGATTGACAAATTCTGACCTGGTCAAGATAAGGCGAAAAAATGTGCAGGACTACATACAGTTACACAATAAATACGCAGAACCCAAGTAGCAGTGGGACACAATAAGGCACTACAGGGTCAAGTTATACAGGATGAGGTATATGTGGTTCCGTTGAGCAGCAGTAATAAGGCAATAGCAAATGTATAAAAAAATACAATGAGTATCTATATACAGGATCTACATTGATTAAAGTGTGTCTAGCAGGTAGCTCATTTGAGTGCATGGATTATATGACCGAGGTTATGGGGGGAAGAGCATTTGAGAATATCTGAGCAAATAGATTTGTCCCAATAATCAGGTAAATGCAATTAATTACCAGGTAGAATCGAACGGCAGCAGTAAGCCGGGTCCCCATGTTCCTGCTGTATAATATAAAGTAGGATTCATGTTTTTGTTTTTAAACGATGCGTCAGAGTTATTGGATTTGACCCAGTAAGAGTTCATTCGAAATAGTTGGTACTTTAAGCGTTGGCTTTAAACTTGTCACAGATAGTCCAGGTGTATGAAATGATTACGGCTGAGAATAACCAGTCAGTTTACAGCATTATTAAGATACTTTAGTCTTGATACTACTTAGGTCTAAGAATTAGATTTTGTGACTGCTTTGCTATTTTATTTTCCAAGCATATTGCATATTTGCCTGCATGAGGGAAGAGAGAAAACCATGAGAATGTTTTTTTTTATCAGCTATGAGGTTTTAATGCATGTACCGCACACAAGTGCTAAAAACATTCCAATAAATCGCAAAAATACTAATCACGATTTGTAACACAGAGGTTTCTGCTGTAAGCTCAGTAGTCCAGGGCGACTCAGATCCCAAACCCAAGAAGCGATTGTGTGGCACGATCAGATACAGATGCAGATACGATGAGATGAGGTATGTGAGGAGTGAGGACTGAGTATAGGGATCTGTGTGTGCGTGTGTGTGTGCGTGTGTGTGTCTGTGTGTGCGTGTGCGTGCAGGGACAGTGTGATGATTTCCAGTGTGAATTTCCGGGAGTCATTTGATGATGCTGGTGTGTGAACAGCACAGTTGCCTAACTGATGATTTATCTGAACCAGTTGTGTGGTTGATCTCATGACGATACAGCGTTGAGTTCCTCCGGAGGTTCCGATGACTTACAAGTCTTTATATTTACCCTGTTGTCCAGTTTTCTGAGACAAATCTTCTCCACAAATTGATATACATGGAACATCCAGCCGATGACTCAATGAACTTAATTGCTAAAAAAGTAATTGCTTCTTAAAACAGTGTGTTATGAGGAGTATTTCAGTGGCCACAATAGTTCCAAATAAGGTAATCTGTGGTAACCAGCACCATGGCGGTAATCTGTGGTAACCAGCACCATGGTGGTAATCTGTGGTAACCAGCACCATGGCGGTAATCTGTGGTAACCAGCACCATGGTGGTAATCTGTGGTAACCAGCACCATGGTGGTAATCTGTGGTAACCAGCACCATGTTGGTAATCTGTGGTAACCAGCACCATGGTGGTAATCTGTGGTAACCAGCACCATGGTGGTAATCTGTGTTAACCAGCACCATGGTGGTAATCTGTGGTAACCAGCACCATGGTGGTAATCTGTGGTAACCAGCACCATGGTGGTAATCTGTGGTAACCAGCACCATGGTGGTAATCTGTGGTAACCAGCACCATGGTGGTAATCTGTGGTAACCAGCACCATGGTGGTAATCTGTGGTAACCAGCACCATGGTGGTAATCTGTGGTAACCAGCACCATGGTGGTAATCTGTGGTAACCAGCACCGTGGTGGTAATCTGTGGTAACCAGCACCGTGGTGGTAATCTGTGGTAACCAGCACCGTGGTGGTAATCTGTGGTAACCAGCACCATGGCGGTAATCTGTGGTAACCAGCACCATGGCGGTAATCTGTGGTAACCAGCACCATGTTGGTAATCTGTGGTAACCAGCACCATGGTGGTAACTAGCACAATAGCAGTAACCAGCACCATGGTGGTAATCTGTGGTAACCAGCACCATGGTGGTAATCTGTGGTAACCAGCACCATGGCGGTAACTAGCACAATGGCAGTAACCAGCACCATGGCTGCAGGGCCGCATTAAGAACTCACTGGGCCCCGGGGATATGAGTAACTGCAGCCCCCCCCCACCACCCCTTTAGGTCACCAACTAAAGAGAGAGAACCCCCCCCACCACATTTTTCTAAAACACTGCTGATGTTGTTTTACATAAATATAATCTAGAATCATTCAGAAACGTTATCTCCTTGCTCAGTCTCATTATCTCCAGCAGCAGATGAAGTCGATGTTTCATCTTTCTGGTGATCTGGTCAGGATAAGCATGAAACACATTTTTACACATAAGCTGTTAGATGAACACTAACCTGTCAAAATAGCTTGCTAATAGTGAATATAGGGGTGGGCGATGAGCTAAATTATATATCATTATACGAGTCATTTTATTTATCTATGATATACTTCACAGTCAAGTTATATTACTTTTAATACGATTTTTATCATATCAACATTTTATGCCACTAAAATTTGATAATTCTTGTGACCAATTTCAATATAAAAAAAAAATAGTATCTTAAGAAAATAATCTCAAGCTTACTGATGACAAGAGTCACAAATAACAATAGAACAAAGGGACAAAAGTAATGGACCTACTTGAAAAACTTAAAGGACTAAATAATATTATATTGTATAAAGTAATCAAATATACAATACATAGTTTTTCACTATAAATTCAACATTCATTCTTATTTATTTTACAAATGTGATTCAGTCAATGGGTGTGGGAGAAGTTTGGAGAAGCTATGGAGAAGGACTTTCGGTCGGCACCAAAATGCTTCTGGAAAACCGTTCGGCACCTCAGAAGGGGAAAACGGGGAACCATCCAAGCTGTGTACAGTAAGGATGGGACACTGTTGACCTCAACTGATGATGTGATCGGGCGCTGGGAAGAGCATTTTGAGGAGCTCCTGAATCCGACCTACACGCCCTCTAGTACAGAGGCAGAGCTGGAGGCTGATGGAGGGTCATCGTCAGTTTCCCTGGGGGAAGTCGCTGAGGTAGTCAAACAACTCCACAGTGGCAAAGCCCCAGGGACTGATGAGATTCGTCCAGAAATGCTAAAAGCTTTGGGTGGGGAAGGGCTGTCTTGGTTGACACGCCTCTTCAACATTGCATGGAAGTCTGGGACAGTGCCAGAGGAGTGGCAGACCGGGGTGGTGGTTCCCCTCTTCAAAAAGGGGGACCAGAGAGTTTGTGCCAATTACAGAGGTATCACACTCCTCAGCCTCGCTGGTAAAGTGTACTCCAAAGTGCTGGAAAGGAGGGTTCGGCCAATAGTCGAACCTCGGATTGAAGAGGAACAATGCGGTTTTCGTCCTGGCGGGGAACCACGGACCAGCTCTTTACTCTCGCAAGGATCCTGGAGGGGGCCTGGGAGTATGCCCATCCAGTCTACATGTGTTTTGTGGATCTGGGGAAGGCGTATGACCGGGTACCCCGGATCTTTGTGGGAGGTGCTGCGGAGTATGGGGTGAGGGGTCTCTTCTCAGGGCCATCCAATCTCTGTACGCTCAAAGCATGAGCTGTGTCCGTGTCCTCGGCAGTAAGTCGGATTCGTTCCCGGTGGGGGTTGGCCTCCGCCAGGGCTGCGCTTTGTCACCAACCCTGTTTGTAATATTCATGGACAGGATATCGAGGCGTAGTCATGGGGGGGAGGGGTTCCCGTTCGGTGGGCTGATGGTCACATCACTGCTTTTTGCGGATGATGTGGTCCTGATGGCCTCATCGGTCGGTGACCTTCAGCACTCACTGGATCAGTTCGCAGCCGAGTGTGAAGCGGCTGGGATGAGGGTTAGCACCTCTAAATCTGAGGCCATGACTCTCAGCAGGAAACCGGTGGAGTGCCTACTCCGGGTAGGGAATGAGTCCTTACTCCAAGTGAAGGAGTTCAAGTACCTCGGGGTCTTGTTCGCGAGTGAGGGAACAATGAAGTGGGAGATTGGTCGGAGGATCGGAGCAGCGGGGGCGATGTTGCATTCGCTTCACCGCACCGTTGTGACGAAAAGAGAGCTGAGCCGAAAGGCAAAGCTCTCGATCTACCGGTCAATCTTTGTTCCTAGCCTCACCTATGGTCATGAAAGCTGGGTCATGACCGAAAGAACGAGATCGCGGGTACAAGCGGCCGAAATGGGTATTCTCAGAAAGGTGGCTGGCCTCTCCCTTAGGGATAGGGTGAGAAGCTCAGTCATCCGAGAGGAACTCGGAGTAGAGCCGCTGCCCCTTTGCATAGAAAGGAGCCAGTTGAGGTGGTTCGGGCATCTTGTACGAATGCCACCTGTGCGCCTCCCTAGAGAGGTGTTCCAGGCACGTCCTGCTGGCAGGAGACCTCGGGAAGACCCAGGACTAGGTGAAGAGATTATATCTCCACACTGGCCTGGGAACGCCTCGGGATTCCCCAGTCAGAGCTGGCTAATGTTGCCCGGGAAACTGAAGTTTGGGGTCCCCTGCTAGAGCTGCTACCCCCACGAATGGTCACTATAATATTAATGATAATGATTGCATGATAATGCATGGAATATACGGCAAAGCGCCACTAAATAACAGGGCTAATTTGTGGGGGCGTGGTAAAGCTTTGGCAATCAGATGGCTAGTAATAGTCAATCTGCTCCACAGCCAATCACGGTCCCCCTCCTTGCTCGGGCCCCGGGGCTTAAGCCCCGTCTAGCCCTATTGTTAATACGGGCCTGCATGGCTTTAATCGGTAGTAACCAGCACTATGGGGGTAATCGGTGGTAACCAGCACCATGGCGGTAATCGGTGGTAACCAGCACCATGGCTAGCACAATGGCAGTAACCAACACCATGGCTGTAATCGGTAGTAACCAGCACTATGGCGGTAATCGGTGGTAACCAGCACCATGGCGGTAATCGGTGGTAACCAGCACCATGGCGGTAATCTGTGGTAACCAGCACCATGGCGGTAACTAGCACAATGGCAGTAACCAGCACCATGGCGGTAATTGGTGGTAACCAGCACTATGGCGGTAATCGGTGGTAACGAGCACCATGGCGGTAATCTGTGGTAACCAGCACCATGGCAGTAACTAGCACAATGGCAGTAACCAGCACCATGGCGGTAATCGGTGGTAACCAGCACTATGGCGGTAATCGGTGGTAACCAGCACCATGGCGGTAATCTGTAGTAACCAGCACCATGGCGGTAATCTGTGGTAACAAGCACCATGGCGGTAACAAGCACAATGGTGGTAACCAACACCATGGCGGTAATTGGCGGTAACCAACACCATGGCGGTAATCGGTAGTAACCAGCACCATGGCAGTAACCAGCACCATGGTGGTAATCTGTGGTAACCAGCACCATGGCAGTAACTAGCACAATGGCAGTAACCAGCACCATAGCTGTAATCGGTAGTAACCAGCACCATGGCGGTAATCGTGGTAACCAGCACCATGGCGGTAACTAGCACAATGGCAGTAACCAGCACCATGCCGGTAATGGGTAGTAACCAGGACCATGGCGGTAATCGGTGGTAACCAGCACCATGGCATAATCTTTGTTAACCAGCACCATGGCGGTAATTGGTGGTAACCAGCACCATGGCGGAAACTAGCACAATGGCAGTAACCAGCACCATGACGGTAATCGGTGGTAACCAGCACCATGGCGGTAATCGGTAGTAACCAGCACCATGGCGGTAACAAGCACAATGGTGGTAACCAACACCATGGCGGTAATCGGTGGTAACCAGCACCATGGCGGTAATTGGCGGTAACCAACACCATGGTGGTAATCGTTAGTAACCAGCACTATGGCTGTAATAGGTAGTAACCAGCACCGTGGCGGTAATCGGTGGTAACCAGCACGATGGCAGTAACTAGCACCATGGCGGTAATCTGTGGTAACCTGCACCATGGTGGTAATCTGTGGTAACCAGCACCACGGCAGTAACTAGCACAATGGCAGTAACCAGCACCATGGCTGTAATCGGTAGTAACCAGCACCATGGCGGTAATCGGTGGTAACCAGCACCATGGCGGTAATCGGTGGTAACAAGCACCATGGCGGTAACAAGCACAATGGTGGTAACCAACACCATGGCGGTAATTGGCGGTAACCAACACCATGGCGGTAATCGGTAGTAACCAGCACCATGGCAGTAACCAGCACCATGGTGGTAATCTGTGGTAACCAGCATCATGGCAGTAACTAGCACAATGGCAGTAACCAGCACCATGGCTGTAATCGGTAGTAACCAGCACCATGGCGGTAATCGGTGGTAACCAGCACCATGGCGGTAACTAGCACAATGGCAGTAACCAGCACCATGGCGGTAATCGGTAGTAACCAGGACCATGGCGGTAATCGGTGGTAACCAGCACCATGGCATAATCTTTGGTAACCAGCACCATGGCGGTAATTGGTGGTAACCAGCACCATGGCAGAAACTAGCACAATGGCAGTAACCAGCACCATGGCGGTAACAAGCACAATGGTGGTAACCAACACCATTGCGGTAATCGGTGGTAACCAGCACCATGGCGGTAATTGGCGGTAACCAACACCATGGCGGTAATCGTTAGTAACCAGCACTATGGCTGTAATAGGTAGTAACCAGCACCGTGGCGGTAATCGGTGGTAACCAGCACCATGGCAGTAACTAGCACCATGGCGGTAATCTGTGGTAACCAGCACCATGGTGGTAATCTGTGGTAACCAGCACCACGGCAGTAACTAGCACAATGGCAGTAACCAGCACCATGGCTGTAATCGGTAGTAACCAGCACCATGGCGGTAATCGGTGGTAACCAGCACCATGGCGGAAACTAGCACAATGGCAGTAACCAGCAACATGACGGTAATCTGTAGTAACCAGCACCATGGCGGTAATCGGTGGTAACCAGCACCATGG
This sequence comes from Dallia pectoralis, assembly GCA_029465975.1. Lineage (NCBI taxonomy): Eukaryota > Metazoa > Chordata > Actinopteri > Esociformes > Umbridae > Dallia > Dallia pectoralis. The sequence goes on from CM055756.1 coordinate 634,215, forward strand.
CGGTAAACTGTGGTAACCAGCACCATGGCGGTAAACTGTGGTAACCAGCACCATGGCGGTAAACTGTGGTAACCAGCACCATGGCGGTGATCTGTGGTAACCAGCACCAGCATGTGACAAAGAGAAAAGTGTGCCGAACACATCCGGTGTCACCAATCCATCTTTTTATTCATGTTTCTCTGTTTCAGGACAGTGTCTCTGTGTAGCTGTGTATGTGTACATGTGGGTTTGATGGGTCTCCTGTCCTAGCAGCCAGCAGTTCTAGCCCCAGTTGTCAGGGAGACAGGGAAACATAGTGTAAAACAGTAACGCTGGCACTGAGTTTGTAGAGAGGAAATGGTGCAGGGTGAGCGGGTGTAACGTTGAATGCTAATTGGCTAATTTCTTGGCCTACAGTACAATGTGTTGTTACAACAACTGTGGCAACATTGAAGTTACATATTTCTTTACAGATAATCTGTCTGTCTTTCTTATGCGATTGTAGCTGATAATCAAGGATCGTGTTTTTTGTTAAAGGAGAAAGCCCCCTAGCGTCTACATGGGGAATAGTAGAAACTATTTATTTCTAACACAACAAGAAGTACATGTCTAATAATCACTCTTGTTTTTTCTGACCTAGTTAGCTGACTTGCCCTGTTAGTCTATTAATGTATTGTGTCTAAGGGTTGAATTCCCTATAGAGGTTCCCTGTGGTGTGGTCTCTGTAGTATTACTGCACACTGGAGGAGAGACTCCCGGGAGCAGCTTGGATAACGCAGCCCAGTTTAGTACTGCTGTTGACCCCCAACTGGGGACCCTTTAAGACTGTGACTGGTAGGTTGGTAACAAATTGTTCCAACCACGTTGTGGAATCTAATCAGTGTTTAGGAGAGTTTCAGTGCAGTGTTGGCTAGGCTGTTTGGTGTGTTATTGGTGTGTATATATCTGGATGGAACACTTGATATTCTTCATTCTCTGTCTTCATGTAGGTGACATTAAAAGGATGCACAACAAATGTTCTTGTTGATAAAGATATAAATGTTTTGTTTGAACATCTGGAGTCTGTGTTTTAGGGTTAAATGAGCTAAACATATCTGGAGTTTAGAGCTTGGTCTGTGTTTTCGGCCTTCTCCCTGTGATTTCTGAGTCTCTTGCAGTTAATATCTGTTATCACCTTTTGCTTTCCCTCCCTCACACACACACACACACACACACACACACACACACACACACACACACACACACACATACAGGAGAGTATTTTCTTAATCCATTGCTGTCTCTCTCTTTCTCTCCAGCTATCATCCATCAGTAGTTGATGACGTCTGTCTGGTTGTTATTCAATTTTTCTCCCCTCACACAATTTCAATAGGTAACCTAGGCAACCAGAGAACGGATTGCCTCCAGCATTGCTGCATTCAGTAAACTAAGTTTTAAATTAAACCTTCCCTAATGGTTCTCCCTCTGCCCACAGACTTATTCAGGATAAAACCATGTTTCATTCACTGTATTCAAAAGGATAAAGGCTGCAATTCACACAATTTTATCTCAAATCAGTTATTGGTAGCAAATCCTAAATAATATTGCTGCGTTACTGACAACATTTCCATTTGAATTGAGTTTGATAATGATGTTGGCAAAGTGTAGTCTCTTATCATTCCACTAGCTGGACTCCCACTGAACTTACTTTACGGGAAGCTATCCTCACTTCAGGAATTAAGAAAGTCTACAATGCATTCCTAGTCATGTAGGCACAAATAGGTATTTCAGCCAGAAACCACTGTCCATAATTCCACTGATGACAGTTAATGCGGTGATGTCCTCCATGAAATCCCTTAATTCTCCATCAGTCAATACATGACAGAAATGACAAAGGTGCCCTGGAATGTTCCTGGTATATGCTGGTGCCTTACAGACTGTTGTTTAATCCACTCTGCCCATGCTTACACCACTCCACCTACTCGACCGGCATCAGCCAATCAAATTAAAATATGAATGATTAAACTTACTAACATCAGTAGCTTCTTCATTGGTCAGTTATGGGGGCCCAGGGTAGCAGCTTAAACCGCTGGACATCTCTGGGCCATTACATTGTATCTTTTACTCATGTTTCTTTTTCATACACACAACAAAACACAGTTGTGGTCGAAACTGCGTCTCTTCCTATGCGTCTGCTCAGCTCCCTGGCTTACATCACCTGAAATAACTGTTTTGGATGAATGAGAATGAAGAATGCTCGACTAATTCATGCATGTTAAAGCTGTTTGTTGATGGTCTATGATGCCTGTAAAGTAAACCCATGTCCAGCCAGGTCCAACTCTTAATCAGTACCTACAGTATATTATATGGAGTCATTGGAGTGCACTGTGCACTACTGTTAACTGCAGGATATCCACTGACATTCTGTATTTTTTGCCCTTATTTGGACATCTGGATATGTCGTCATCACTTCCACTCTTTTGACAGGTAAATGGAACCAAATTAAACAAATTACATTGAAAGATTATACTTTGAAATAATTTCTTAACAAGAATCAACAGATTTTCTTGTTGCAGAAAAAAAAGTGTCCCCTCAGTTTCACTAACTGGTGTTTCTTGTAACAGTGTATACGTCTTTTTCACCAGCTTGGAAGAATGTTGTCTACTCAGTTTTTTTCCTCCCATAGAGTTTAGATAGGATTGAGATCAGGGTTTTGACTCGACCGATCCATAACCCTCGATTTTCTTAGTCTTGATACATTTTTATGCAGTTTACTTTTTGTATTATTGTCCTGTTGAAAACCCATGTTTGGTTAGCATTCCCCTCAATAAGACTCTGGTATGGTTTGGTTAGCATTCATCTCAATAAGACTCTGGTATGGTTTGGTTAGCCTTCCTCTCAATAAGACTCTGGTATGGTTTGGTTAGCATTCCTCTCAATTAGACTCTGGTATGGTTTGGTTAGCATTCCTCTCAATAAGACTCTGGTATGGTTTGGTTAGCATTCACCTCAATTAGACTCTGGTATGGTTTGGTTAGCATTCCTCTCAATTAGACTCTGGTATGGTTTGGTTAGCATTCCTCTCAATAAGACTCTGGTATGGTTTGGTTAGCATTCACCTCAATTAGACTCTGGTATGGTTTGGTTAGCATTCCTCTCAATTAGACTCTGGTATGGTTTGGTTAGCATTCCTCTCAATAAAACTCTGGTATGGTTTGGTTAGCATTCCTCTCAATTAGACTCTGGTACAATTAGGACCTAGTTGTTGATTCAGTAATTCCAAATTGGCCAGGCACTGAGCCTGCCTAAACCATAATGCCAACGCCTACATGCTTTACAGTATGAGATTTCTTCTGTACAAAGGAAGTGTTTTGTTTTTATTAGCTTTTTCCTAACTGACCTCCCATGTAGGCTAGGTTAGTTCCATATTTTTCTAACAGTTTACTGTCATCATTGTGGCAAGAAAGGCATGTGGATTCCTTGATGTTAGCATGGGGTTATTAGATACTTATATGAGCATCTTCTGGTCAGCTCTTGGGCTGAAGTTGGTGGGACAAACTGTCCTCTGCAGTTGTCTTTGTTCGTCAGTGATCTGTCAGGCAGAGGAATGATAACGCGCGCGCGTGTGTGTGTGTGTGTGTGTGTGTGTGTGTGTGTGTGTGTGTGTGTGTGTGTGTGTGTGTGTGTGTGTGTGCATACTTTCCAGCACGCCTTTCATCCCCTGAATGTGTGTATATATCCATTACCCTTAGGTCCCCGGACCTGAACCGGTTATGGTTCAGGTCCGGGGACAGACGGTTATGGTTCAGGTCCGGGGACAGACGGTTATGGTTTTCTGGCTTCTAACAGCAGGTGAACCTTTTTGAAACATCCCAGTCAGACAGAGTGGAGGTGGATCCAGTGATTGTGGCTATCCTTGCTGTGTCAACTCAGAACCTGGAATTAGGAGGATTCTGGAATAACGTTGCTGCTGAAACGCACACCCACACACGGTTGAGACATACTTCCCTGCACAGGAATACACACAGTCTCCCTCTCCAGGCCTGTCTACCTCAGGTCCCTGTTGTGCGTCATAGAGTCTGTGAGCCTCCTGGCTGCATTTTTCTTTCTATTCTCTCTTTCTCTCATCTCAATCTCATCTCTCGATCGTTCTTCCTCTATTTACCACCCATTCTGATTTCTTACTCTCTTTTCCTACCACTCACTCTCTTTATCTATCTATTTCATTCTTTCTATCTCTATCTCTCCCTCTATATATATTTCCCCCTCTCTTTCTATATGTCTCTCCTTCCTGCTTCTGTCCTCCTTAGATTATGGGGGAACCCAGGGACGCTGTCTGGCTGGTCCTTTGGGTTATTGTCATTTGATCACCTGGGTCGTCATGAGTCCTGGAGCCGGCAGCTTTTAGTGTTTCTATCATCAGAACAGCAAATAGTGCTACTCTGAACCTGGCATATTGTAAAACATTAAAGGCAGGGAGGGAGGGAGGGAGGGGGTTATGGAGGGGTATGGATCATTCATAACGGAAGGGAAACCGCAGGAACCAAACAACTATAAGCTGTGGTTGATATTGTTTAGAATGGTGCTGTGGTTCTCATACGCGTTCCTCTATTCACCCTCTTCATCTGGTTATATGGATCAATACAGTCTGGCTGCTGTCCACATGTGACTGGGATAAACTACACTGACTAGTAAACACAGCAGCCGCAGCATGTGTTTGTGTATTTCTGTTTTCTACACTTTGAAGTGCATGTTTGCTTTACCCAGTTTGCCCCCTGCTCTCCATGATATTACGCCACAAAACTAACCGGCAACTGGGAATGTTGTGAGTTCATTATGTAGCAAACATTCTAGTTTTGGGAACAGAAATCTGCATTTTCATAAAAAATGTCTGAATTGCAACCTGGCCCTGTTGCTAGCCACTGGGCTTCCTGTAGACTGTTTCACACATCCCCATGTAACATCTGGTACCGTCTGGATTTCTAACGTGTCAATTTCCACGTTAAGTAGATTAGTGTGATTATTGATGGATCTATCTCAGACTTGATGACACTGAGTCGGCTTCACTGGGATGAAGATGGAAGAGAAACACAGATCAGCATTGGTAAGCAGAGTGGTGAGGAAGACTTGTTAGTGTGTGTCTGTGGATGGGTGTATTATTAAAGGCCAGTCTTATGTAAGACAGACACAGTCTCCTAACACTCTTCTCTACCTCTCCATTATTGATCCCACCATTCGTTCTGTCCCCAAATGCTTTAATGGTTTATTTTTCTCTTCATTTTATTTTCCATATTTCCACGCATACCTTTACTCCCCTCCCTGTTTCTCTCTTGCTCTCTAATTTCATTTCGACCAGATTTCCCATTCCTGTGTTTGCTCGTGCTTCACAGTCTCTCTCGGTCCACAAGAATTCCCACTAGCTTTCTAATTTTTACCCGGAGAGATGAAACAGACTGAGGCTGCTGGGCCAGCCAGCTGCTGTTTGAAGCGATATCCCATGTTCCTCTGACTGGCGTGGTGGTTGAACTGCGGTTGAACCATCCAGGGTCAGTAATTAGGTTTTAGGAAGGATTGAGGACGGTCTGTGTGTGTTCGAATGTGTTTGAGGTCCCAGACTGTGTGCTGTGGGAGGGAGACAGGATCTTTATTTTCCGATAGGTGGCGTTCTCAACAGAACGTGAGCTAACTGCGTTATGGCAAAAAGAGATGCAGATCTGTACTGAAATATAAGCCTTGTTTCCCAAATGTCCAACATTTGTATAAACAGATTAAAATGTAATTTGTGACACTCCTGAGGTATTGTGTTACAGTCTAGACATCCTGATTGAGCAAGCAGCTTGATAAAAACAAGAACAACATAGGATATGCTTTGGATGACGCTTCTTGACATTGACTTTCCCGAGTCGGCTGGGTGCTGCTGCAATAAAGCATAGTCACACGTTTTATTTCATGAAATTGGACAGTATAATGTGGTTAGAAAGAAATGAAAAAGTCACATGAGTTCTTTTTTTATTGTTCAGCTGTGATTATGCGAGTTAGAAATTCGGTCCCAAAATGCATGTGAGATGCTTGTTATATTGTGTGTTAGGGTTTGAAAACATCCACTAACACCCCACCCCAAATCACCTCCTTTCCAAAGGCAATCTCAGCATTCTTCTCCTGAAATATTGCACTCTTTTCATTGTTCTAAATCTTTACTAAGTCTTATCATAACAGAAGGCAGCCTGGCAAGGCAGAGGGCCTGTCTTCAAAGACCCTTGACTGACAATTTGTCAAGTGTGCCTCAGTGTGAAGCGGGCCAGTCCATTCAGAGTGCCTTGTGGGGGAATTTGCCATAAAACTAGATTACCCTCTCCAGCCCCCCCCTCCTCCCCCAGTCTGATTTAGGATGACCAGTGAGGATGGCCTCTGAGTAGTAGCACTATGTGGATCAGGCACCTGAGTGCTGCCCTGGGGCTGTGTGTTTATGTGCATTTGTTTAACTACAGAACACATGCATGTATTAGCAGACAGGCAGGCTGCAGGTCTTAGAGAGGAGAGTCCGGGAACAGTCCATGAGATGAGTCATGATCCTTGTCTTACCTGAGGGCTCTCCCGTGACCAGCCTTTTGTCTGGTGGAGGCAGCTTCAAGTCCCCCCAGGAATGCACTTACTGCTTCCCGGCCTCAGCCCTTTGGATCACCCTTCGGGGGAGAGAGGTCGTCCTGGTTCCCCCTGACTGGCTGACATCACGGTGGTCTCTGTTAATATCATATCTCTCTTTTTGGTCATGTCCTCTGCTCTCCCGTCCTCTGCTCTCCCGTCCTCTGCTCTCCTGTCTTCTACTTTCCTCTCCTTTCCTCTACTCTCCTTTCCTCTACTCTCCTTTCCTCTACTCTACTCTCCTTTCCTCTACTCTACTCTCCTTTCCTCTACTCTATTGTCTTCTACTCTCTTCTACGCTCCTGTTCTTTCCTTCCATTTTCTCTCCTTTCGTCTTCTACGCTCCCGTTCTCTCCTCCCTTCTACTTATTTACTTGCTCCTTTTGAATAAGGGAACAGAGAGCTTTGAGAATAACAGGGGAATATTTGAGTTGGAGGAAAATAAGGGACAAATAAATGCATACGTAGACACATAAGAAATAGAATATGCAGACAAGTCAAAGCCCTGGACTAATGTCATATTACAGTGCAGTCTATTTCTGTGGGATGGAGCAGTATGGGCGTTTTGCTTAGAGACACTGTCTCTGCCCGGTACAGGAGGTAAAAATAGTTGTGCCTTAGTTGTGGCTTAATAGTTGAAGGTTAATAATTGAAGGTTACAATTATCAGGGTCTTTCAAGGTGCTAATGGAGGAGGTTCTGCACAATTGTGGGAGCGGCTGAGTAGAAACGGCTGAGAGGAACCCTGTGTGGTCTTCTGTTCCGAAACAGACCTGTATAGTCTCCATCACCAATGTAAACTAAAGCTATACAAGTCGGTTCTGCTCTGTTAGCCTGCTAGCTGTCTCTGGGTTGTATGACATAATGGTGTCCTCTCTGTCCACCAACGGCACCAATTATTATTTACCACCCTGGATCGGTGGGAACTCTTTGTGTGTCTTGTCATGCTAAGGAACAGGAGCCACGTATCGCTGGCTGCCAAAGGGAAGGGCTTTGGTGGGCTTGCTGCTTGCTTTCAGCGGTGGACATCACAGAGTGGAATTCCATGCCAAATGATAACAAGAGTGAAAAGCCAAAACAAGGACGTGTTTCTTTGTCTTGGCTGTTTTTGTTAAACCTGACCATTGTTTGTTTGGTTCCATTTTGGTTCCTACTG